>JAPVLV010000005.1:19432500-20085416 GCA_029168935.1 Oxyria digyna
GCGGGAGGTTTACTAGGCAGACATTATCGAAAAGCACCTTTTGATGAGAGATATGAACAAGAGGCTTCGCGAAAACTAGTGTTTTCCTAATTATATGAGGCTAGTAAGCAAACAGCCAACCCATGGGTATTTGAACTCGAGTATCCGGGAAAGAGCAGAATATTTAACGGAAGAACAGGAGATCCTTTTGAACAACCTGTTATAATAGGAAATCCTTATATTTTGAAATGAATCCATCAAGTTGATGATAAAATCCACGGACGTTCTAGTGGACATTATGCACTTGTTACACAACAATCCCTTAGAGGAAGGGCCAAGCAGGGGGGGCAGCGGGTAGGAGAAATGGAGGTTTGGGCTCTCGAAGGATTTGGTGTTGCTCATATTTTACAAGAGATGCTTACTTACAAATCGGATCATATGAGAGCTCGCCAGGAAGTACTTGGTACTACGATCGTTGGCTCTGGAACTGAATCATTTCCTTGTATCTGAGAAGAATTTGCAGATTAATAGGGTGGAATCTTAATCGGAATGAATTTAAAATTGTCTTCTATGATAGATCAGTATAAACATCAACAACTCCGAATTGGATTAGTTTCTCCCCAACAAATAAGTGCTTGGGCCACAAAAATCCTACCGAACGGAGAGATAGTTGGAGAGGTCACAAAACCCTATACTTTTCATTACAAAACTAATAAACCAGAAAAAGACGGGTTATTTTGTGAAAGAATTTTTGGGCCTATAAAAAGCGGAATTTGTGCTTGTGGATATTATCAAGTAATCGCAGATGAAAAAGACGAACAGAAATTTTGTGAACAATGCGGAGTCGAATTTGTTGATTCTCGAATACGAAGGTATCAAATGGGCTACATAAAATTGGCGTACTCAGTAACTCACGTGTGGTATTTGAAGCGTCTTCCTAGTTATATTGCGAATTTTTTAGAGAAGCATCTTAAATAATTAGAGGGCCTAGTCTACTGCGATGTGTGATTTGATCGAAATTTTGATTTTACAGATTCGAAATGAGAAACTGTTATCCCATTCCATCAAATTGGGATGCCCCGGCTCTGACATGTCTCTTGGTAAGAGTAACATGAAGCTCAGAATTATGGGTGTATTCAATACTCCTAAATAAAAAGGGAATTGATCCATGGTCGATTTCGTAACAAGTAAATTTGAATTTCTAGTTGTACCTCGTAAAAAAGACTTCTTTTGTTTGTGGAATTAACCACTCTCCGTCGTTTAAAAATCAATTATGTTCATGCAAGCAAATAGAAAATATGTCATGGTTACAAGAGTCTATCCATCGCATATAGGCTTAAGGGCGTCGTGGTATAACCGTCGAGGTGAAGTCGTGACCTAAAAGATCAAAGGAAACGATACATAGACAAGTAAATCTTTTATCTTATGAATTCCAAGAACCTGCCTTTTTTCTTTCTTTAAGGGGATTCATCATTCGAGGGGACGTAGACTACTCAAGAATTTCACATTTCATTTTGACTTGAATTTGGATAAAGAATTCAAAAAATCTAAAAAATAAAAAGGAAGAATGGATTCATGAAATGTTGCTTGGTCTTCCACGGGAACTTGAGTAAGGAGTAGATCTTTTGTTTTGCTTTGAGTATTTTGATTTTACAGAATTTATCATTTGAAAGCGAGAACTACTTTTTTTGCTGTAACTACTTGAGCCGTATGAGAGGAAACTTTCACGTCCGGCTTTGAAGGGGGGAGATCTTATAGTATAGGATCCTATCCCAATTTTTCTTTTGCTAGGCCCATAGCTAAAAAACCTACTTTTTTACGATTACGAGGTTTATTCGAATATGAAATCCAATCTTGGAAATATAGCATCCCACTTTTTTTTACTACCCAAGGCTTCGATACCTTTCGAAATCGAGAAATATCTACTGGAGCAAGTGCTATACGAGAACAATTAGCCGATTTGGATTTGTGAACTATTCTAGATTCTTCGTTGACAGAATGGAAAGAGTTAGGGGAAGAAGGGCCTACTGGAAATGAATGGGAAGATCGAAAAGTTGGAAGAAGAAGGGATTTTTTGGTTAGACGCATGGAATTCGCTAAGCATTTCATTCGAACAAATATAGAACCAGAATGGATGGTTTTGTGCCTATTACCAGTCCTTCCTCCCGAATTGAGACCGATCATTCAGATCGATGGAGGTAAATTAATGAGCTCAGATATTAATGAACTCTATAGAAGAGTTATCTATCGGAACAATACTCTTAGTGATCTATTAACAACAAGTAGATCTACGCCCGGAGAATTCGTAATGTGCCAGGAGAAATCGGTACAAGAAGCCGTAGATACACTTCTGGATAATGGAATACGCGGACAACCAATGAGGGATGGTCATAATAAGGTTTACAAAAAAATTTCGGATGTAATTGAAGGTAAAGAGGGAAGGTTTCGGGAGACTCTTCTTGGCAAACGGGTCGATTATTCAGGGCGTTCCGTTATTGTCGTAGGCCCTTCACTTTCATTACATCGATGTGGATTGCCTCGTGAAATTGCAATCGAACTTTTCCAGACATTTGTAATTCGCGGTCTAATTAGACAAGATCTTGCTTCGAACATAGGAGTTGCTAAGAGTAAAATTCGGGAAAAAGAACCCGTTGTATGGGACTTCAGGAAGTTATGCGGGGGCATCCTGTATTATTAAATAGAGCGCCGACTCTGCATAGATTGGGCATACAGGCATTCCAACCCATTTTAGTGGAAGGGCGCGCTATTTGTTTACATCCATGGGTTTGTAAAGGATTCAATGCAGACTTTGATGGGGATCAAATGGCTGTTCATGTACCTTTATCTTTGGAGGCCCAAGCGGAGGCCCGTTTACTTATGTTTTCTCATATGAATCTTTTGTCTCCGGCTATTGGGGATCCCATTTCTGTACCAACTCAAGATATGCTTATTGGGCTCTATGTATTAACGGGTGGGAATCGTCGAGGCATTTGTGCAAATAGATATAATCCATGGAGTCGACGAACCTATAAAAATGAAAAATTGAACGATCATAATTATAAGTATATGAAAGAACCCTTTTTTTGTAATTCCTATGATGCAATTGGGGCTTATCCTCAAAAAAGAATCAATTTAGATAGTCCTTTATGGCTCCGGTGGCAACTAGATCAACGTGTTGTTGTTTCAAGAGAAGCTCCCATCGAAGTTCACTATGAATGGGTACCTATCATGATATTTATGGGCACTATTTAATAGTAAGAAGTGTAATAAAGGAAATTCTTTTTATATACATTCGAACAACCGTTGGTCATATTTCATTTTATCGAGCCTGCTCATATGGTACTTAATCATATCTAGCTAAGTAACTCTATGATACCAATGAAATTCGGCCCGCCCCAGTTCAACTAGGATCATAGTTCGTGAATTTATACGTGAATTAAGATCGAGAAAAGGAAGTTTTACAATTACTAACTTAAACCCATTCATTGTCGAATCCCACTCAGCGGAATATGGAGGTACTTATGGCAGAAGGGGCCAATCTGGTCTTTCACAATAAAGTAATAGATGGAATTGCCATGAAACGACTTATTAGCAGATTAATAGATCATTTTGGAATGGCATATACATCACACATCCTGGATCAAGTAAAGACTCTCGGTTTCCAACAAGCCACTGCTACATCTATTTCATTAGGAATTGATGATCTTTTAACAATACCTTCTAAGGGATGGCTAGTCCAAGATGCTGAGCAACAAAGTTTGATTTTGGAAAAACACCACCATTACGGGAATATACATGCGGTACAAAAATTACGTCAATCCATTGAGATATGGTATGCTACAAGTGAACATTTGCGACAAGAAATGAATCCTAATTTTAGGATGACTGACCCTTATAATCCAGTTCATATGATGTCTTTTTCAGGAGCTAGAGGAAATGCTTCTCAGGTACACCAATTAGTAGGCATGAGAGGATTCATGTCGGATCCACAAGGACAAATGATTGATTTACCTATTCAAAGCAATTTACGCGAAGGACTCTCTTTAACAGAATATATAATTTCTTGCTACGGGGCCCGTAAAGGAGTTGTGGATACTGTTGTCCGAACGTCAGACGCTGTATATCTCACGCGAAGACTTGTTGAAGTAGTTCAACATATCGTTGTACGTAGAAGAGATTGTGGCACCATCCGAGGTATTTCTGTGAGTCCCCAAAACGGGACGCTACCGGAACGCATTTTTATCCAAACACTAATCGGTCGTGTATTAGCAGACGATATATATATATGGGCCCGCGGTGCATTGCCACTAGAAATCAGGATATTGGGATTGGACTTGTCAATCGATTGATAACTTTTCAAGTCCAACCAATATCTATTCGAACTCCCTTTACCCGTAGAAGTACATCTTGGATCTGTCGATTATGCTATGGCTGGAGTCCTACTCACGGTGACATCGCCACTCCTTTTTGTTTATTGAATTGTACGATGTCTAGAACTAACTCATGGTTATTCATATAAGTGATGAGTAAATAAGTGATGATTAGCAGAGAAAGAACCCACAAGAAGATTTGGATCCATTTTGTTTCTAGCAGTTCTTTAGCCCCTTCAAACATGAATATCTTTTTTTTGTTTCTTGTCACGCTTTATTTATTCCGTCTAAAAAACGAAGTTCTGTCAGTCAATCGAAAAAGAAATAACCCTTCATTCAGGGTGTGGGGTTGTGAAAAAGGTGTAACAGCCTGTATACCTTTACCCTTAACCCCAGCATAGCTTATAAGGAAGCAAGAAAGACGCTACTGGAAATCTCCTCGGGGAAGATAGAACTCAAACGAAAAGAAAGGAAACTGGCTTGCTCACATGCTATTAGCTCACCTACTTTATGGTTTTCCTAAAATCCCTACTCGCTTAAGATACAAATCAAGGGACTGAAAGACCTGAAAACTCACTTTCTTTTCTTTAAATGAAAGGCTATCAAACGAATTGGCTCGGAGAGAAGATAGCTCACTTTTCCTTGCTTCCCTATAAGCTCCTCGTCGTTTGCTGGAACATATCGCTTCCTTCTTAAACACAGAAGGAATCCTACTAGCGCTAGTAGGAAGCTATCCGAGTAGTTCCTATCCCAGTAAGTGGCTAGGTTGTTAGAGAGCGGATGATAGTGATACTCCCTCCTTGCTTGCTATCTCAGTGTCAGTCTTAGGCTTTGAGGAAGAAGAGCGAGATAGAGCTCCACTTGCTAGTCCGAGTACACTGCACCAGGTGAAAAAGCGTATAGCTAGCTGGGCTATCCCGATCATTAGTCTTTCAATGAAGGTTTCACTCCTGGCTTTTCAACTAACTGGCCAGGAGAGTTTACTTATTACTTCCTTAGGACTGCAATAGGGCTTGCTCAGTCACCTCCTTAACTCATAGAATGCTTTCAAACTATCTTAACTGATCTGATTGTGGCTTGCTTTCCAAAACCAAAACAGGATAACTAAAAAAGGCTTGATCACTGTCCCCAATTTATTGGATTGTCTTATTGAGTGGAAAGCCCACCTTGACTTCCGTCATGGGGAGACCAGTCCCAAGACATAGGACCAAAGGAACCTAGTTAACTACTGGAAGGGACTAGATGAGGAGAGACAATACACCTTACCCACTATAATCTAGTAGACTAGTGAAATCCCCATATACAATGAATCCCATAACAACCTTCCCAATGAACTGGGATTGGAAGGTTTAGGATATCATCTACGTACACAAGATCCAAAGAGAGGACGAGTTAGTTGGACTATCTAGGCTCCTTGTCTTTTTCTCCGAGCCTCGGGCGCGGGTTACTTAACTCTGGATCTCTTCGCTCAACTAGGATAGGAAAGGAAGGCAATGAAATTGTTGATTCATCGAATGCCCTCATGACATGGTAGAAAAGATAGAAAGGGATTGCGCCAAGTTTTCCTTAGGAAGAATAGGATGGACAAACTGTCTTGCGAACCTTGCTTACAGGACTAGCCGGTCTGAGCTGCAGATGAATTACCGGTCGGTTAATCAATAGTAGTTGGAAAATTTCGTATAGAAAAAAGAGATTCGTTGCTTGATCATTGAATTGAGTGCGTGGGAAATTTGACGGAACCTCTTGCTGTTCTCTCTCCGATAGCACGCAGCCGACAGATAGTTAGAAAGTGTGCAGTGAGGGCGTTAAGCTCTAGGTAGCCAGTCTTTACAAGACTTGATCCAAGCTTGACTTAGTTCAAGCAATGCCCAAAGACTCCCATGGCTATCTATCTTTCGGACAACGACTTACCAGATGGCATTGCTTCTCCTCACATAAGGGTTTTTCTTATCATTGCCTATATCGGCAATAGCGCTATCTCGCGTGTCCTCATCGACACCGAATCTCAACATCTGTATCTGTCCTTTGTTGACCCTTCGGGACCCGTGCTTGGACTTGGGCACTAATAGCTTCCTTTTAGGGAAGAAAGAGAAAGGCAAGTTCCCAAAGCCTGGTTCAAGAGGTTCTACCACTGCAGGGAACAATCATCGGTTGCCATTCTCCCATAAAAGAAAGTCGTCCAAGGGACACTTTTGAAATGGGGATTTGGTCTGTCTGCGGATGAAAACTCGTAGAGAAATGCAACTCTGACCAAATTCAGAGTTCCGTTCACAGCTTTCCCGTGAACTGTGAGTCTCGGTCACTAATAATGCTCCGTGGTAATCCCAAAAATGGGACTCACGTGCTTGAAGAATAACCTCGACACTTCTTCCGCTGTACAGTCCGTAGATGCTGGTTTTCAATGGGATTGCCTCTTTCTATTCACCCTACTTGTGATTGAGCTGAAGGTCTAAGATCTACCCTTCACCGTCTTTCCTTAGTCTTTAGTCGAGCTAGTCTAGTTCTAACCTCTCCTCCTTGGGTTCACATCCTTACTTCTTCCCTTTCAAAGCTAAGCGACTCTGTAGCTAGGCTTAACGATGGAGAACCCCGTGGCTAGAAAGATAGGAATACCCTGGTATTGGTGCCTCGGGTTTTTGCCAAGTCTTCAAAACCTTTTTGTCGAGTAGCTTCACTCGTAAACTCTGTGCCATGTCTGCCAAACCTTAACTCCCGAAGTCAAGCATCAACTACTCTCCTAGCTTCAACTCCTTGAAAACAGAATTATGGATTAAACAAGAACTGCAAACTGTTAATGATTCATTACAAAAGTAGATGCTTGGTTAGCTGCTTGAACTTGGAGAAACTAAATCCCGAACAAAAACACATATAGCTCTATAGTAGTCAAATGCCTGGTTGACGGAATTTGTAACATTAGCTAAGTCCTTCTGTATGTGTCCAACATTGTAATGGAAAATAAAGTATTTGACACTGAACTATTGGGACATCTGAAATAAAAGTAGGATTGAGTAATAAACATACAAGGGAAAGACGCATTATCCTGAATCGACATTCAGTCTCTGTACCAGGTAACAGATTATGGTTGAAAACAATTCGGTCCTCAATTGCCTCATTCCAGGAAAATGCAGTACACATAATCTCATCACCATGAAAAATTCATTGTAAGATCTCTTCTTTGAGAGAAACAATTTCTGGACTCTCTTTTTGATAATACAGAAAAATAAAACATAATTGGTAAATAATACAAAGGGATGGAATGTTATCGAATGAAAAATAAAATTTACTCTCCACCCTGGAGACTACCAATACTACCAATTGAACAAGCTAGGTTGTAGTCAGCTAATACATCCGCATAGAAATCGGTTCCCACAAATACAACATTGTTATTGCCAGACATAGCTGGTTTGTAGGAAAAAAAACAAGGATTATATCAATATCAATTCCAAGACAATATATGGAATAAAATTAGATAAATAATTAAACTACTCGAAAACAATCATGGTATTGTAAAATCTCAATGGAACTCAATGAACCTACAAATGCAAACTCATAAAGGGTATCAATAACATAATAAACAATATAATATAGTGTCGTATATATCAATTCTCCAATGTAAAAGGATTAAGATCAGATTTCAGAAACAAACAAACAAAAAACAGTCATCAAAACCAACCTTTTGACAGATCAGAACAGGACCTGTATTCAAATGAGAGATAACGAAGCAAACACAGTCAAAATGAACTAAACTAAAACGACATCCAATATATGAATATCCATCTATTGACTAAGATAATCTTGTCAAATATAAAAAAGGAAATATAGAAGATGTTTTTTAATGAAACCATGAAATATAGAAGATTGTCAAAAGATATCACTAACTAATGAATAACTGGTCAATATACAAATTACACATGAAATGAAATACAAAAAACGAAAAATAAATGCTAGACATATTTATATGTTTCAATATATTCTAGATTATACACTTAGTATTCCAGCAAATTATTTTTGCATGTTATCTAAATCTTTTTTACTGTAAAGACTTGGACAAATTCATTGGGTTCAAAGAATGTAATTTATAAATGGAAGTTTGATATACTGCATCTTTGGTTATCCATATAAAAATTTGAAACTAAAACGTTCTTTTTCCATATTAAGTTTCAATATATTCGTCCATAATTCTGCAGATAAAGCAAAAATCCATCTGTAATTTCCTTTGCAAGAAATAAAATATCGTGTGCTTTTGCTATTCTATCAACAACATCACCGAGCATTTTTGCCGCTTGAAATAGAGGAAAACATTACATACATGCATAAAAGATAAACATAAATATAACCAAATTAACAAATAACCTTCTGCATATCAGCTACCAATTCTTTTGATGTATCTTTTGACATAAATATAATCAAATTAACAAAACATTACATACATGATTTCTGTATTTCCTATTTTATGCGTCCTCTTTCCTTGCCCGGTCACTATAAATTCAGTCTAATTTTGTCATTCTTCATTCCATCTCCTAGGCTTTGTCTGTTGTTTTCTAATTTCCCTCCATTCCTCACCTTGCTTTGATATGGCTTCTAATTCTTCCCTTCAATTATCTCATGCTGGAAAGGCTATTAGGACTCCTAAGTCCAGAAGAGGTCGTTCCAGTGCGTCATCGAGTAAGCAGTCTTGAGTCCTTGGTGCTTCTGCTGTTTGTTTCTCTGATTTGGTGCATTGTGATTTGCTATCTTGTGTGTTTGACTAAGTGTTGATTCCGCTGTGCTTGTTAAGTATCGTTGTGAGTTTGATACGTTGATTGCGTTTATGCTTTGTCTTATGTGTTGTATGTAAATTCCAATTTAGTTTCTTGAGATGTAGTTTGATTGTGGGTTCATCCCCTGAGATTCCAACTTCTAACCCAAGTTACTCTGGGGTTTTCTTTTGATTCTGATGGTTACAGGACTTTAGCTTGTACGATGTGGTAGCTGCATGGAGGAGTTGGAGGTGCTCGACGGTGGTGCTAGTTTAGTGTCTAGAGTTGCGTATTTTATATTATAATTTTCGTATTGGGTTTTAGAATATCCATGTATTATAATCACTTCCGCTATAGTTATTGTTATGTTGATGTCTTTAGCCTGGTGGGTTTCGGGTGGAAATCCACGGCGGTAACGCCCAAAAGTTGGGGTGTTACAAATTGGTATCAGAGCGAGGTTACGAGATCTGTGTTTTGGGGGTTAGGTGTAGTTGTCTTACTTTAATGTTAAGTGAGTCTAGAAATAGCACCGTCGAGCCGCCAACGTCTTCCATGGTATTTGTGGTTAGTAGGTTGTTTTTGTTACTAGTGTTAAATTATAACGTGTTTTTATGTATGGTTGTATACGAGTGTGTGAGATCATATTTTGGGACTTCGTTCTCCCACGACTATTATATTTTATATTATTTGAAATATTATTTTTATTGGTTTCCACCGGTATGGTTATGGGTGCGGGGTAAGTCGATGAGGAAGTGACCCCCGGGTATGACCATGCGGCTAGGAGGGACCCCTTCTAAAAAACAAAAAATGTTTTGGCGAGTGCTCAAGTAGAGACTCATCCGGGGAAAGAAGTTGATTATTCGATAATGGGTAACGTGTAGAGCTGAATGCTGATCGTTGTGTGCCATGAAAAGGTTTTTGAGCTTTTTGAGTTGTTTTGAAAGATGGTTATTATGAAATTGATTTGAGATTGGTGAGTTATACTAATTTATAAGGTTTGTTGATACCGGATTAGTTTGTGACTTGAGAGTCATGCTATTTTATAAGTTGTTGAGATTGGTTTGGGAAATCTGAGTTAACTTCAACGATTTTTGTTAATTAATTGATGTGAGTATGTTTGTCGAATGTTGTGATGAAATGGGTTTTTTTTGAATTAATTATGTTAGTTGATAGTTGTTGTGAAAATGGTGAGAACTGTGTAAGATGATTCTTGCTCATTCTTTTACATAATTATATATCTATTGATTGTATGTTTTTCTATTCTATACGAATATTATTTGTTATGTGTGATTGTTGTATATAGTTGATGTCAGTTGAGACTAGCTAGTGGTGATTGATTGTTTCGTCCATTACGAGGACGTCGTTGCGTCTGATAATTGACATGAGGTGATGAATTTCTCACATGTTTATATTTACTTGTGTTAGTTGTGGTGCTGATAATATCACCACATTGTCTTGTTTGTGTGTTTGAATTATTGATTATCTTGTAGCTAGCGGTCTTTTTTTTCCTAGTGATTGTGGTTGCTTACTTCTAGTTTCGAGGCCGAAAATTATTTCTAAGGGGGAGTATATGTAATACCCCTTATTTTGATTGAAAATATCTATATATGGTCTATAATATATCTAATATATGATGTGTTATACGAAAATAAAATTATAAATTATATGATGTATTATACGCGATTTTGTATGTGAACTTGTGAAGGCTTAACTTCTTGTTAATTATTATAGGAAACTAATAAATATCATAAAATGTCCTAATACTAGTGTGTTAATAATTTGTACTCCATTAATTATTTTAAAAAGAATTAATGTTCTTACTTAACCTAGTATATAAGGTTATTCTAAACCTAAATCAACCCTAGCCTCCTTCTCCCCCTCCTCTCTTCAGCCTCCATTTTCTCCAATTCGTACTGCAGAATGAAGGATCGATTGGGGTAAGTTACTAAACTCGAAAAATTATGATATTTCAGTGAGAAATCAGATAAGTTATCAGGAGTATGTATGTAAAATTTCGTGATTTTTGGATAACTGTCGAATGATACAAGAATTCGTTACCGATTCGTTGTATTGCTGGAAGGCTGGATAGATGGTAGTGTTTTGGAAAATCATCATATATTGATTATAGATCCGAATTGAGTTTATGATATATGGTTAGAATCGTTTAGAAGTCTAGTTTATATGTGTATAATTTCATGATTTTTTATGAATTTTAGGTCATGTATTTATATGTAAAACCGAATACTGTACGAATCCAGAATGTATAGGACAGTCCTGGAGTATATTAATTATATAGCTTTCGTTTGATATCGGATTTAGATAATTCTTGAAGCATTAGGTTCGTAACCTTTAAGGCTATTGATCTGTAAAGTTTGATGATTTTAGGACGCTTTTTAATATTTGTTTTATATTTTACAAGTTGACTTGCAGATTCTGGAATTTGGAGTCTTTTATATATAAGTGTGTTTGTATAAGGTTTCGTGTTGACATGTACTTTTGTATATATATGGATTGTTTAGGACGGGTTATGATTGATGATGGATCTTCATTGGATAATATATGCTTGGATTCGAGGTGAGTCATCCCCCGACTTACTTAGTTGCTTGCCTCAGACTGGCCAGCTTGACGATTGCGTTGATGGACTCTGGCTGTAATGTTGTGTGTTTCCTTGTTTGTAATTTGGATTAAGTGCGTAAATGTTTTATGTGATTACCTTTATATGCGACTTGTTGTGATGCCTAATGTGTCGAGTTGTTGTTTGGCTTGTATGGTAGATTAGAATTTGCTTCTATTATTGATGTTGTTGTGTTTAATAAGTTGATGTTGTGTGTGCTTCTAGTTGATGAACTTATTCCCTGGTGTGTGGTTTGTTGCTGCGCGTTGGAGGTGTATTTGTTGTGTTCTCTTGTGTTGTTGTGGAAAAAGAATTGATGTTGTTGCGCTTGTGTTAAAGTGGTGTTATCTAATGATGTGTTGCATTATATGATTGATTGTATGTGGGTGAGCACGTGAGGTCCATTGTGATTTGCTATCTTGTGTGTTTGACTAAGTGTTGATTCCGATGTGCTTGTTAAGTATCGTTGTGAGTTTGATACGTTGATTGCGTTTATGCTTTGTCTTATGTGTTGTATGTAAATTGCAGTTTAGTTTCTTGAGATGTAGTTTGATTGCGGGTTCATCCCCTGAGATCCCAACTTCTAACCCAGGTTACCCTGGGGTTTTCTTTTGATTTTGATGGTTACAGGACTTTAGCTTGTACGATGTGGTAGCTGCATGGAGGAGTTGGAGGTGCTCGACGGTGGTGCTAGTTTAGTGTCTAGAGTTGCGTATTTTATATTATAATTTTCGTATTGGGTTTTAGAATGTCCATGTATTATAATTGCTTCCGCTATAGTTATTGTTATGTTGATGTCTTTAGCCTGGTGGGTTTCGGGTGGAAATCCACGGCTGTAACGCCCAAAAGTTGGGGTGTTACATCTGTCGTTGCAATGGTGTGCCGTCGATGGGATGCTGTTAATGTTAATGGGAAATATATTGGAACTGAATTTCTTTTGTCTGATTCTAAGGTTCAACTTATTATCTCTTATGTTTTTAATTTTATTTTTTCCCAAAACTCTGTTTCTTAATCCCTTTAATGCTTTTTCATACAGGGGGATATTCTACATTGTATTTCTCGGAGTACTATTGCTCATTGTTTTTCTGGCAGCTTATTGGAAGGTGAAATCTATTCAATTGGCAATTTTTCATTGATTCCCAATAAGGATTCATATCGTGTGCGCAAAGAAGACACCAGTATCATTCAGCTAGAAGGCAATAACATTGTTAAACATATGGAATCTGTTTCTGGAGGGTTTGTCAGACACCCTTTTGATCTCATACCCATTCAGGAGATTGAGTTGTCTGGGTCAAATTTTTTAATAGGCATCTCTTCTTTTATTTTTGTTTATACCTTCATTGTTTCGTTTTTATAATGATTAAACAATACTCGCAGATGTCATCGGATGTGCTATTAATATTGGGAAGATCAAACCAACTAGGAACACATCTCATATGCTTGAGTTCCACCTGATGAATGAAATCTTAGTTTGTTTTTTCTTTCCATTATGTGTTGTATTTGGCTGTTATTCTTGTTACATAGTCAATTTGTAGGTTCTGTAACATACGGGTTGCAACCTGAATTGGAAATGAACTCAAAACAAAGATTACTACTTAAATGTTATAAAATGTTTTTTCAAATAATTTCCAGAAAAGCTTGATCCTACTTTTCACCTGCAATACTATTACTTTTCCGCGTTTGCTTATGGTTTGCAGCAATTTTCCAGTGAAATACTAAATCTTATATTTGGGATAATTCCTTTTCTCTGCAGAGGCCGAAGTATTAAGGTGACCTTATGGGGTTCATTGTGCAGTAATATGGTGAAACTCAACAAAGCTTACTCACCACCTTTCATTGTCATTCTCACTGGAATGAATGTCAAAGAATTTAGAAGTACTATTCTTTTGTCTACTGTGCATTATGCTTTACAATTACTATTGTAACCCACCTCCCTATTTATTTATTTTTGTGTAGATTATGTATATCTTTCCAACACTTCAGCAACGTGTATATTTGATAAAAGCGACATCCCCAATATTCCTAAATTCCGTGAGCTAATTGGGTATATCTCATTATCACGTGTATTCTTTTGTCTACCTCATTGTCCATATAAATATTGTTCAATTGCGTATTTTTTTCATAGTGGGGATAAAATACCTATGTCGGTATTGAGTTCAGAACCAATGAAGAAGGAAGTGCGGTCTCTCAGTCAGCTTCTTAATATGGGACGTGCTCGGAAAGACTCAAAGATACTTTTGAATTCTTACTATAAATACAAAATCTAATACATGGTATATAATTTTCACGAATTTTAATTTTTTTCAAAAAAATAGCTCCACTAATTAGCACCAATTTTTTTTTTTAGGCATCAAAAACAGTGATTGTAACTGTTAGGATAGTTGATGTTCGCCAAAAAAGCAGTTGGCACTACTTTTCATGTGGCAAAGGAAATTGCAAGAAAGGCCTTACACGTTATGTTGGGCAGTTCTGGTGTTATTCATGCGAGAGCAATTGTGAATTCTCATAGATCAAGTATTCCTTTTTATTACTTATCATTTATTTGTTTTCATCCATTTGTCCTAACTACTATTGTAATCAGGTATAGGATTCACATGGATGTAACAGATGAAGTCAGTGAGTTGGTTGTCACCATGTTTGATGACATTGCAGAGATGTTGCTCACAAAAAAAGCTTCAACCTTGATGGAGGACATACGAGTTGCAACCTGAATTGGAAATGAACTCAAAACAAAGATTACTACTTAAATGTTCTAAAATGTTTTTTCAAATAATTTCCAGGAAAGCTTGATCCTACTTTTCACTTGCAATACTATTACTTTTCCGCGTTTGCTTATGGTTTGCAGCAATTTTCCAATGAAATACTAAATCTTATATTTGGGATAATTCCTTTTCTTTGCAGAGGCCGAAGTATTAAGGTGACCTTATGGGGTTCATTGTGCAGTAATATGGTGAAACTCAGCAAAGCTTACTCACCACCTTTCATTGTCATTCTCACTGGAATGAATGTCAAAGAATTTAGAAGTACTATTCTTTTGTCTACTGTGCATTATGCTTTACAATTACTATTGTAACCCACCTCCCGATTTATTTATTTTTGTGTAGATGATGTATATCTTTCCAACACTTCAGCAACGTGTATATTTGATAAAAGCAACATCCCCAATATTCCTAAATTCCGTGAGCTAATTGGGTATATCTCATTATCACGTGTATTCTTTTGTCTACCTCATTGTCCATATAAATATTGTTCAATTGCGTATTTTATTCATAGTGGAGATAAAATACCTATGTCGGTATTGAGTTCAGAACCAATGAAGAAGGAAGTGCTGTCTCTCAGTCAACTTCTTAATATGGGACGTGCTCGGAAAGACTCAAAGATATTTTTGAATTCTTACTATAAATACAAAATCTAATACATGGTATATAATTTTCACGAATTTTAATTTTTTTCAAAAAAATAGCTCCACTAATTAGCACCAATTTTTTGTTTTAGGCATCAAAAACTGTGATTGTAACTGTTAGGATAGTTGATGTTCGCCAAAAAAGCAGTTGGCACTACTTTTCATGTGGCAAAGGAAATTGCAAGAAAGGCCTTACACATTATGTTGGGCAGTTATGGTGTTATTCATGCGAGAGCAATTGTGAATTCTCATAGATCAAGTATTCCTTTTTATTACTTATCATTTATTTGTTTTCATCCATTTGTCCTAACTACTATTGTAATCAGGTATAGGATTCACATGGATGTAACAGATGAAGTCAGTGAGTTGGTTGTCACCATGTTTGATGACATTGCAGAGATGTTGCTCACAAAAAAAGCTTCAACCTTGATGGAGGACATGGGTGTATGATTTTTCATGGCAAAAGAAAAGGAAACAAGACCAACTGAGAGATGAAGGAACAAGACCCAAATAAGCAAACTAGCTAGCGTCGGTGGTCACCAATCCCTCCTTGTTGCTTCTGTGCCTGTGCAGACCAAGAACCTGGATGTTAAAGACAGAGCCAACCACAAAGGGGTTAGTCACTGAACCAGTATGATATCCAACTAAGCATCCTTAAATGATACACAATAAAACATATATATATAATCACAAAATGATATTATCAATATAAGATAACAATATTCATTATCGACATCTGTTTCACACATATACCGCTGCACTACCAAGCAAATCAGTCCTTATATACACTCATATCATACTCATAAAGTATTCATGTGAAATTCATGTAATACTCGTATCATACTTATATAGTAAGAATAACAATAATAGTACGTAATAAGAAGATGGTACCACTTTTACCCCTTCGCCCGCAAGCAAAGAGGGACAAACCCCGCGTCGGAAATTTGCCGCTTTGGGAACGAACTCCATGCTCTCGGACAAGGTCATTATAACATCCAAGCTATGACAAGCAAGGAAAGTGCACCAATGCTCATACCATTTAGCCAGCAAGGAATCATGCTCACCTCTATGCCAAACATGAAGTGGTCATCCAAGCTATCCAACAACTAACCAGCAAGGAATCACTCTTACCTCCATGCCATAGGCAAACATGGAGAGTAATCCATGCTATCCTCATATATCATATTCACACGTATATAGCTTAAATTATTAAACATCGTTTAAAACAAGCAACAATTTACTGATGCTTTTAGGCTCCACCCTCTATTACAAAAGAAAACAAAGCGAGACACCAAACTAATTCAATAATCAAGCAAGTCTAAGAAACTTGCCTTAATTAAGTTCAGCTCCAAGAACCTTACTTGATGTAGTCATAAACTCAATCCTTCTAAGCTTACGAACGAACTCAACGTTCCAAACCTTATGACATCAACCAAATATTTCCAGAAATTACACAAACTGCCCAGAATTTTCAGAAATGTTCTTATGCACCCGAAACCACATTCGTCCTCTTCACCTTTGAATTTTAATCAGCCTATGTGGTCAAAAATATCAACTAAACTCTAGTTAACCTCTAATTATATATATTGAACTCTGCATATGCATGAAATACCTGGTTTAATTAATCCTAGCTTTGAATAACTTAGGAAAACTTACACGGAATGAATTGGTTGTGGATAAGGTGCAAGGGGTTTGATGGTGGTCCAAAGAAGATCCAACTCAAGCCAGCTGCAAGTACGGTGATGTGGAAGCTGCGTGCAGCTCGGGGCTGCAAGAACTGAAACGCATAAAAGATGAGGCTAGGGAAGACGATCCAGGTTGTACAGATCCGAGTTCCTCTTGATGACGAAAGATAATCAACAAAGCAAGTGATCCAGGGAGATGGAGGAAGTGGCGCATGAGGAAGCAGCTATGTAGGTATATACATGATTAAGATGATATTAAAAAAAACAAATTAAGCAAGAAGACTTAGTCAGGTAGGTTTTGTATTGGGTATATACATCGAACCATATAAGTGACTCAATTCTTAATTAATAACCATATAGGATATGTGTTAACACTTTATACTAATATCGTTTTTGGAGTTATAGGGTATTTCATTCTTCCCTCCTTAAAAAGTGTTTCGTCCTCGAAACTGAGACAAAAATAGCTCAGGATCGATAACGATCTCGCATGTTTATCTCGGTTCTTCACGTAGCTTCCTCAACTTCACGCCTTGATCAAAGTACTTTTTACCAAGAGTATCACTTTTAACCTTAATTCTTGAACTGAGTTTACCTCTTTTCCCATAGAGGAAGACTCCTTGAGTTGGTTACACTTCGATATCTTTTAGCAGCAGCATATGACTTTTGATGACTTTGGTCAGTCAACAATCTCTTTCAAATCAACTTTATCATCTTTTTCATTTCCTGAAGCATATCTAGTTCAACCTCTATGGAATATGCCCTATCATCCTAACAAAATCAGCAAGTAACAACGTCGACCATACAAGGCCTCATAAGGTGCCATCTGAATAGATACGTCCCAACTAATGAAATGAAACTCAATCATTTTAATTGAGATTCCATGTCCTCCTTCCAATCTAGCGCACAAACTCAAAACATATATTCTAGTGTCTGGACCGTCCTTTCATTTTGCCCACCCATCAGTTTAGGGATGATAAACATGTTAAAATAGAGCAGATTTCAAGTGTGAAACTTACCGATAATCTACCCTACAATCCGATCATTCTTCTCTAATGATATTCATAGTGTAAGAGAGAGTTTAGTGCTTTAACGCGAGACTTATAACTTATATTAAGATGATAGCACCAAAGTGGATCACACAAAACACCTATCTCTATTATACACTCTCTCGTGGCATCTTGTAATTGGTCTAACATATCATCAATCCGGGGAAGAGGATACTTATTCTTCATTTTATCTTATTAATTCTCTAGATGCATAGTCGGATAGAACCATTCTTCTTCCTTACAAACTGAACGGGTGCTCCCCAGGTGATGTACTCGGCCGAATGTATCCCTTTTCAACCAATTTCTCTAGCTTCTTCTTAAGCTCGTGCATATCTACATGGACCATCCTATATGATGCTCTCGAAACTGGTGTCACCTAGGCTCCAAATCAATAACGAAGTCGACCTCTCAGCATGACGACAATCCGGGTTGCTCATTAGAAAAGACATCAGTATACTCTTGCACGACGAGTATATCTGATACCCTTGACTCAATTTGAACATTCTTCACGCAATGTGTAACACCAATATTTAATGCAACCCCTATTCAATAATTTAGCCTCTTTCATCACATTGATTAACTTCTTCGACTCAATGGACCTGTGACTCTTGATTACGTGCTCAGTGTCATTGACTACAATAATGGTAACTATAAAATCTCTTAGATCCATGATTGGTCTGTGTCTGGTCAACCAGTCCATCCTATGCCAATTGACTTATTCCTAAGTGCCAATTTATGGTCCTACTACCATATAGCTTACCCACAACAAATGTCTGACAATCATGGGTACAACTATGACCAAGTCTTACACATGCATCAGGTATAACAAAATAGGTAGCTCCACATAAAAAAATATACTAACAAGTAGAGTGAATATCATAACATTCACGTAGTAGTAGCGACGTTAGGCTCATCAGTTCTCCTCATATCAAACACTTTATGTGGGCCATATGAGCCTCTCCATGGCCAAAAATACATGAACAATAAAATAGGCATCAAGATGGTAATTGCTTGCTTTAAAGTTCGTGGTTGACTTACCTTGCCAAGAATTTGCCGAGTCTGCAAGCGTCCCGACTCCCCCAAATTTGTACGCCATTTAATTTGAAGCTTCCCAAGAATGTTTGTTCCTTCATGTTCAGATCCCTGTGTTGACAATCTTAACTGATAGGAAAATGTGTGTTCCACCTCCAACCCTAATCAAAACTGGTGTCTTAGATATTTCTCTGCCATGCATCAAACGACCCAAAAGAAAAAGAACCTACACACGATCTCAGTCGCTCAAACAAAAGAGAACCAAAAATCCACACAAAGAGACAAATCCCTATAAATACAAACAAAAAGACAAAGGCCATATCAAGAAAAACAGAGAAGGCTCACTCCAAAGAACCAGAGGTTTAGGCTTCCGTAACTCGAATCTCACCCTCCACAAAGTTGTCCTGAGTCAAATCTTTCGAAAGCGACAAACTGGAAAGGTCATTCCGAATGATTCCAGCTCTTTTTTGGGTGACCTCTTCCCCGACGGTATTAAGAAGAATATTGTCAATAACAACTAAGGTATCGGTTTTTGTTTACTGTTCTCTTCATATGAACTTTTTAGTTTGGGTGACATACAACACTTAAAGATATAATAAACCAAATAAAACATAAGATCCTTAACTTGTAAAAATCATCAATCAACAAGTTTATCATCTCGACTTTCATCTCTACTATTTGGATATAGGAAAAGTTAACTATCCATTCTCAGCATATCAATTGTGTAGTAAAAATGCATTGAACAACGGTTCATGAAAATCTGGCTCAAGTTTGTTTATATATATAAATCTAGACCTCAAAAGCATATTTTGGAAATCGAAATGATTAAGCATTATAGAATTCACTTTTTCAATTAATCTGAATTGAGAATGGAATAGCCACAAAAGATCTCGCCGTATTGGTTACAAACAATTAAATAGCAGGAAACAAGATATAATGTAAAGATAAATTATCAGATAAAAAATCTCAGAGCAGCTAAATTTGTTAGTCATGACATGAAAAAAGGCTAAATTAATTTGTGAAAATCAAACAAATAAGGTTGAAAGTAAATATAACTGTGATTAAAAAAGAGCTTACATATTCGAATTTTATACACGAATGTCCAGTAACAGTACCTTGAACAAAGTATAGGCTATCAACATGACAATGTTGATGAATCGGTAAAGATAATATTGATGATAAATGTGGTGAAAAAGGTAAAAACATACCTAAAATGGCCTATACAAGAAAATGTGTGATGGGTCTTTAGCGTGCAATTCAATATCCTCTCGAACTATAGGCTGCGGGGAAAACATACTTAGATACTATGCTTATGGATCATATATTATGAATTCATAAATGAAAAATACATGAACAATAAAATAGGCATCAAGATGGTAATTGCTTGCTTTAAAGTTCGTGGTTGACTTACCTTGCCAAGAATTTGCCGAGTCTGCAAGCGTCCCGATTCCCCCAAATTTGTACGCCATTTAATTTGAAGCTTCCCAAGAATGTTTCTTCCTTCATGTTCAGATCCCTGTGTTGACAATCTTAACTGATAGGAAAATGTGTGTTCCACCTCCAACCCTAATCAAAACTGGTGTCTTAGATATTTCTCTGCCATGCATCAAATAACTTTCACGTACATGATAATTAAAAACACTTGCGTCATTAAGTGTGTTGAGCAAGACCCTATATACAAATGGTGAGGCGTGTAAATCACTATAGTGTCCACACCCAAACTCAGATACAACCCAAAATCAGATACAACCCAAAAAACGTCGAAGATATATATAATAACTACATCACTGAACTATTCTTATGATATTTCCAGAAAGTAATACGTAGAAAATCAATTGCGAAATGCGGCAAAAACATAACACCATACCAAACTCCTCAGTGACAACCGACCCGATCCGTTTAATCGTGAATTCCTAGCTATATATATACGCTGATCTTTCCCTCCCTCCATTTTCATCAACTTCCAAACTCCCTTGAGGCTCAAAGTTTCCGTGCAAGAGCCTCTTGCTCCCGTTGTCGAATCTTCAACACAGGATCAGAATGAAGTTTTTTCCACATACCATTTGCAGATTGTTTCTTTTCCTCAAACAAAGCTCCAGGTACAACATCCTGCTTTACAAAAGCTGATTGTTGATGGACATGAATGCCTGATTGTTGATGGATTTTACCGGTCGCAAAATGAAAATTTCCAGCTAGTTTGTTCACTTTCATGAATCCATAAATGTTGCAACCTTCACCTTCTTCATTTTTAATTCTTTGCAAGAAACCTTCTCTTTTGCAGTGACATAGAAATAAGAAAATATACTCTTAATTAAAAAGCAGTTGCTTGCTTATTCATGAGTGCCATACATCAACAGTAAATCTAAAACATTAAGCTTTTCTTGTTCATTTGGTTGGCATATGACACTTTATTAAAGTTTCTACAATCTTTGTAAACAATACTCCACTGTAATCCTGACAAATGAGAATGTAATAGATCCAGTTGCTTCATATTTTTTTTCCCAAAACATATATTCTCTTAAATTAGAATTACAGATTATGTTATTTGAATTTGCTTATCAATACGTTGAGAATTCTAGAGAATCCAAAAAGCATTTTCTTCCCCCTGTTCTTCCCCCATGGCTCTACCTTCCTGCTACACTAATACAGTTCATGACATTCCTTTTTAAAGAACATCAAAATGTAGGTTCAGCAAAAAACCATAGTTGTGCATACCTACCAACAATCACAGAAAGTAAATAAGAATGCTAGGACATACAAATGATAAAACTTTTTATTACCATCTCTTGTTGTCACTGGCATAATTCCAGTCAAAACAATTAATGACGGTAGTTTTTCCAGCCCCATTAGGTCCCAAAAGATAAAATAACTGATCTTTTGCAAAATTGACCCATATACCCTGTAATCAAGATGAAATGTGTTGAACCAACAATAATATTATTGAAATAGTTCAGCCATGACTAGCAATTTCAATGCAGGTTATATTTTGATGGTTTAAGCTTGAACTTATGTATTGAATTATACCTTAAGAGCATGATAACGCGAAGTCCTCTCGCAACTGCAGCAACCTCCTTGCCTTGTCCCTGGATATATCTTGGCCAGACCACGTACCCGGACTGCAACATTCTCATCCATTTCACCTTCAGTAGTTTGCTTGTTAACTTAAGTTTCTCTTCAAGCACATCCTCATCGTCTGGAGTAACGTATTCTGCTTGTTTTACTGAGCTCATGCAGCTACAAATGTCACTTCCTGATACACAAAGAAAAAATAGCTTAATACTTCGTACTCAATGCTACAAATGAAAGAGACAATTAAATTTTACACACCTTTCACCTTCTCTCCACCCTTTCCTGTCCAGTATCCAGGCCTTAAAAAATAAAATGTTGATTTTCTCACACCATAAGGATTTGGCATGACATTATCAAAGTAGAGATCCAATGCAAACCACATGAAGAAAGTTGATATCAACCAGATATAGAGTTTGTTCTGCCAAATATGAAAGGTGACCCATATTAAGCACTATTTCCAAAAAGAAGAAATGAGAGGTAGGCTGTTTACATACAATTGTGACCACAGAATCTGAATCTCCATGTGAACATCTTGTCCTTCCACTCCATCTGATACCAGGATCTTGAGGCGAAAGAGACTTCCCCTTGCAGCAAGGAAATAGCTTCAGCATGTATATTTGGAGGGTATAAGGACCAGAAAAACCGGGCATTATTTGAGAAGTTTGTGCTATATGGATATCCGAATTGTGTCACAATTTGCATGCATTACATTTAATTAGATACAACTTGTATATTATTAGTGATTGTATACTGTATAATTATGTGTGTAACTTCACATATCTACATGTGTAACTTCACATATCTACATGTGTAACTTCACATATCCATCCTGTAAGGAAAAATTATAAGATATATCTGTAACTTCACTATCAAGATGCGAAAGATGCTGAAGTCAAGATGAAAATCTTTGTTCTTATTCTCATGATAAAAGGAAAAGGAGCACATGTAACAAAATATAGAAAAGTTTCATGTCATGCAACTTTTTCTATATGGTAAAAATCTAGTGGGCAAACAGAGAGAATAGGTTCAAAAGATTCTGTATTAATAGATTGTGTCAAAAGCGTAACCAACCCTTACAAGACTAAGCTATATATATACAACTAATCTAAGGGTGCCACGTCAGTGACTGCAGTAACTAACAATACATATACTCCATAACCTTCTTGTGACTCGATGTTATAATCTCTGAAAAAGGTGTGGTTATTGTGCAGATCGCAATATGTTTTTGTTTTATAAGATATAGACTACGTTGTACATTTGTATTTGTTTTCATTACATATAAGTCTTGGACAACTCTGGACCAGGATGGAGATACGAAAATATAAAGAAGGCTATACATCATGCTCATATCAATGAGTAATCATGTAGATGTTTTTGTTAATGTGTATATGTATTGAAAAATTATTGTAATATAAAAATAATATATATTAGTTTAAAGTTATAGTATCAAATTGTATGTTATATCACATTCTTATATATTTATTTATTATTCCTGAGGTATAAAGTAGTACTCTTATTTGTTAGTATTTGAAAACACTTGCAAATATATTATGCAATAATATTGGCTTTAAAATGGACATATATATTGTGTTGTAGTTAAGTTTATTGGATGTTTTCAATCATGGTATCAAATTATTTACCAACTAAATCGAAAGAAATAGATATTTTCCATTGCAACTACTACATCAACTTTATTAAAAATAGAGAAAATTTCCGGTGCAAATAACTCTTAACGTAAGAAAAATGAACATATCGAGTTCACATATTATACGTCAATGTTCATACTCTGAGTGGTCATGTTCATAATTTGGGACATAAATTTTTTTGAACGTTTTCAGTGAGGGACGCGGTGACGTACTTGTAATTACTCAAAAAAAATTATCGTCCTGATTATGAACATTACCGCTAAAGTTATACTGTTTAAGTGGTAAAAGAAATACAAAAAAACAGAAGTGGTAGAAGAAAGACAAAAAAAAAAAACAGAAGTGGTAAAAGAAATACAAAAAAAAACAGAAGTGGTAGAAGAATTATCAGCATAATTTGCTAGAATTGACATAATAGAGGTTTCAGTGAATTGTCTTGTTGAAGGCTTACTTGGATTTATCTGGCGGAACATCCCTTAATCATTCCATATCGCTGCTACCATGATCATTCACTAATCTGTCCATAAACTCTTGCATAAATCATTTGAAATTGGTTACGACATTGAAAAATACACATTAAAAAAATTATTGATTTCTAACTGTACCTTTATGCGTTCAGCTAGTCTATTATTCATTCCGCTTTCTCTAATTGTGTATGCGATATCATTAACATCTGCACATCTTATTGCTTCCCAGTCTAGTGAGTCCATTGTATTGGTTGTCCTTTGTCCACTTCTATTACCATTTGCTTGTGCATGTTTTCTGAGACTGTCCCAATCAAATGAAAGCTTTCTTTGGACGATTTCTCGTCTTTTTCTTTGCAGAATCCTGTTTGCGCTTGTTATGAACCTCGCCTGAACTGCAATTATAGTCTGAAAATGGCGGGGTTGATGTCACCTTATCATCAAGTGTATTGTTTGATGTACATGTTATTTCTGCAGCAACATTTGGCAAATTTATGTTTACCTGCGACAAGACCAATCCTTCAGTCAAGGGATTTACTGTGTCTTGTTTCTCTTTTACTGGCTGCCTTGTAGACTGAAAAACCATCTCTTCTCCCTTAAGGACATAAAATGCAAATGCACTGTCATCGCCTTTTGAAGCTTTCTTGTTCAATTGCAATTCTGTTGCTGATTCTGTTGTTATCCTTGTTGAATTACCAGATCTGCTTTCTTCATCAACACTGTGTAAGTGACATTCTTCTACCGGTTGGAGCTCGTAAACAGTTGAACAACACATGTGAAAAACTGTCCATCTCAGTTTCAAATGCTTTCTGTGAACTGTCATAATATTTGGCATCTTCTACTTGAACATAATTTGCATGTTGCATTGGGTTTTCATGCATTTCAGGAGCTCTATAAAAGAGGCAGAACTGTGCAAAGAGCCGGGATTGGAACTGTCGTCAGATCTCTGGCCATTATTTCTGATATTGGAACAGTAGGAGAATCAATAGAGTTTTGAGTGGAGATCACTGAATGTTGTGACGACGTGACATCATCTGTTGCTCTGTCATCTACAAAAGTACATGGTGTTTCTAACACCTTGATGCTACTTTCCCCATAAAATTGGCACTCTTAGCTACTGACTATTGTCTTATCCTCCAGTGCAAGACTATTGTTGTTGTCATCAAGCTCCACAATGCAAATTTATGACTCTCTAACTGAAAGACCAATCTCTTCGTCAGAATCTTTACTAAACTCGTTTGCTGATTTAGGAGGATAGCGTGCTGCAAGAGACATATACAGAACTGCACAAGCGAAATCCAAAAAACAGAATAAACTTCCCCTATCAGCTATCAGTCTAGCCAGAATGACCACCGAGCATTCCCGTCCAAAGCCATTTCACCTTCCCAGCAACATTAGCTCATATATAGACAACAGAGATACACAAGGGGAGAGAGAGTGAAGAAAAAGGGGAGAAAATAGTATATATAGGTTTAAATCAATGTGACTAACGTTAATGATGATGGGATTTTTATGTATACACATTTGCACCAACACAAAAAGTTTCAGATTCTACTCTACTTCACACAAATCCATGTGACTCATTGAAACACTTTGCAAACAAACTTAAGAAAACAAAACATTTGGCAAAAGAAGGAACATGTAAACTAATAAAGCTATATAATCCTGCAAAGCTATACAGTACATAAACATCACTACTACTAAAATTCTTTTCTTCTATGACAGTTTTGTTTCTCTCCCACAACTCAGGGTTTCTGGTTCAAGGAAATTTCCATTTTTTGCTTCAAGTACTCTCTGCAGTTGAGTATTTTCATCATGCAGTCTCTTGTTCTCAGTACTTAGATAGTACAACACTTATCTTCATCAAAAAGTCATTTGTTGCTTCAAGTACTCGCTCCAATTCAGCTTTTTTCATCATGCAATCTCTTGTTCTCAGTACTTAGATGGTTCAGTACTTACAGATTAAATGCCATAACAACACAAATCCCTGCCTAGCAAGCGGCCTTGAAGAAGCTAGTTAGTTGTAAGCTGATATAAGAAAATTCTACTGGCAACGCTTGCTGCTTGTATCTTTGCGATGATGATTCATCTATGAAAGGATTTATTATGAAGAAAAGAAACTATAATCCGGATGATTAACATTCACATTTTGAAGTCAATCAGCAGCAACTTGGCCTAGCAGATTGGCCTTGGGAGATTCGTCTGCGTCATTCTGTTCCCATTGAGAAGTTTTGAACTTGTGGGATGCAAGCCCAAATATAGGCAATGATAGGTTACTCTCCTCCTTTGATTGTGGAGTTCGCCACTCATGAACCTTGAATCCACATCATAAACCTTGAATCTCGGCGAGCTTCCCACCGCCACACATTTCAGCCCAACATCCTTATCCTGGAATATAATCGGATTCTCCTCCCACTCCTTATTCCTCTTATCGATCTCCTTCGCATCATGCGCTTCGATCGCCTTCTTTATCACAACAGCTCCAAATTCAGGCGGATTTCCAAGCAACAGCCGCGCGGCGGTCCATGTAAACACGGCCGGAATCAGATTCCCGAAGTAGCTCCCAGGCATCAGCGGATCGATCCTATTCCTGCAATCCGCGAAGATCCTGAACACAGTCGGAGTCTACGGCTTCAAGCTCTGTGCAGCCGTGACCGCGCGCCAGATGTGGACCGAAACCGACTGGAAAGTGGAGAATTTGTTATCGAGATTCGACTTCGTCTTCTCCACCACTGATTCGCTGAAGTGGAAGACCTTTCCTCGTTGAGGTGGAGGCGCAACGGTTGTTCCACCATTGGCGACCTCTGTTGGAGTTGGAGGGGAGAACACTCTTCTTAGAACCTAGGGTTTAGGGGCAGCTAATGACGGACTAAGACCATCGATCGAAGAGAATGATTTAGAAAGGCGATTGAAATAGGGTAACGACGATTGAAATAGGGTTAGAAAATTAAATGCACTACAAATTTGATTTACTTTTTGGCAATAGGCAGGCAGCTTTTGTATAGATAAGATACATCGAACCATATAAGTGACTCAATTCTTAATTAATAACCATATAGGATATGTGTTAACACTTTATACTAATATCGTTTTTGGAGATATAGGGTATTTCATTACTCATACTACTCTTACAATGAAGTTTCTTTATCATAGAACTCTGTTACATTTGACACCATTTTTATTTATTGTAAAGGTATTAGAATCAAACTGTTTATTTAATTAAGAATTCAACACCTACTCATCAAACAGAGATAAAGTATGGGTGAACAGTGTGGTATCAGTCCAAGTAAGTTGTTACAAATTTACTTTATAGTTTCAAGAATAGATTACTAATACTGTTCTTACAATGAAGTTTCTTTATCATATAACTCTGTTACATTTGTCACCATATTTACAGCACAGTAAAAGTATTAGAATCAAACTGTTTACTTGATTAAGATTTCAACATTTACTCATCAAACAGAGATATGGATTGGAGGAACAGTGTGGTATCAATCAGAGTAAGTTGTTTCAAATTCAATTTATAGTTTCAAGTCACTGCTTTCATATTGTGTTATCATTTGTTTGATATACATTATTGAATCAGCATCTTGATGATAATTTCCAAAAATATGGAAAATTACATATTTGTCTCATCCTTTTGTTATCTTAATTCCCATTTATTCCTTATATGTACTCATTATTTTTTGATATTATTATTTCCATTGATGAACCTAAATACCCTCATTCATTATTTCTTCCCTTTTTTTTAATCAGATATGAGCCACAGATTGTTGCCATGGTAAACCGTTTCAAGGCAGAAAGGATGAGAGCATTTACTTACTGAAGACTAAAAAGATAACAATTTGGTCGTTGCCATGGTAACCGAACAAAAGACGAACAAAACCAACATTGTGTTTTACTTAAAGTTGTTTGATAGGATTTGATATTAACAAAAAAACATTACATGTACTTGATTTGTAGTAGTGTATTATGTTAATCTAATGTACAACACTGTATTTCAAATTGTAAATCATAGGAGGTTGTTTTTATACCTGTAAGTGCCAACAGTGCCTATTTTTATTCAATGAACATGAAGTCTGTAAATAATAATTTTTACATCCAATTTTACTATTATTTTATTCTATTTGGAATACAAATAATGAAGATTGATATGAAATTCAACAGTTATTGTTCAGATGTTGTGGTTCATTTCCAGGGATCTTGATATTCTATTTTTGTGTGTATTTTTTTTATTGTTTTCACTTTTACAAATCATGTGATTATCTTGCAGCAAGTCCCCTTTAGGTACATGTACAATATTTGATTTGAAATATTGATTCTTCTACTGTTTTTCTTTGATGTCAGACCTTTTTTGAATATGATACTTTGTTTTTCTTAACTAATAAGTAGATTCAAAAATACAGTTACGAAGAAATTTTGATAATGTCCACTACTAAGTGCAGAACCATGTATTGAAATGTTTACTTCGTTGTCCCTGTTATTCTTACTGTTGAGCAGAGAAGTGATCATATAAAAGGAGTTCACGAGCATATTTTATCATGAGATTAATATCATATTTTTTAGATCAAATTGACCCTGAAACAATCAAATTTATTTCTGCAGATCATCCAATTGCAACCAATGGGAGATATATCGATTAAGGCCGTGCTAAAATTTTTTTTTGTTGCTTACGAGGTATTTATGGAAAAGTGTATTACATTAATGTTCAATTTGGGGTAGGTAATAACACAGTATTTGTTAGATATTGTTAATGTTGTATCCAATCACATTAAATAGTCAAATCATTTAACAACAACTTTAGTCAAATTCTGATTTTTGATTCCCAAAATACAAACATAACAACCAAAGCCGTTCATCAGTACAATACTAAAATCAAAATACAAAAGCTAATGCATAATATAGGTATTCAAAACACAAGACATCCACAAACCTAACATCCCATTTTACTAAACACCTGAAATCTATAAATATGTAGTTCTAGAAATTAATAAACAGCAGATGTCTGTAATCAACCTATTCAGTGCGCTTCACTGTCATCTTGAAGCATAATTCATGTTCATTGTACAAAAGCAAAGATTTTTTCAGATTTACTTCAAACTCCACTCTTCAAAATACAAACATAATTCATGTTCATTGAACCTACAACAATTGCATAATATTGCAGAAACTCGCACCATCCTGCCTTGAATACGAGTCTGTCATTTTCTGCTGTCATGTATATTTTGAAACTTGCACCGTCTGGTACGGTAAGATGCACGTGCCAGTCAATTTTGGGGCCAAGTGACACAAGAAATGCACTAGGCAAAAGCTGAATACAAAGTAGTTAGTTAGAATGAATACAAGAAATTGAAACAATAAGAGTCAATAAAAATTTTAAGGTACCATTTTGTCGATCATATTTGCATCATATAACAGCCTATAGAATGATTTGACATTGTTCTCATCCATTCCTTCTAAAAAGATATAGAATAAATATTACATTAGTATAAATTATATGTAAATGAAATTGTTACCATGTTCTAATGCACATAACATACTGAAAACATCAAACCATCATGCTTCAAGTAATTTAGTCCGAACAATTGAATAAATCAAAGTTGAAAAATGGAAAAATACGAAACATCAAGTTCCTGATGTGGAAACTAGCTTTCATTTAGGAATCAGGACATTATAGCATACACAGGTGAGTAGTCGTATTTCATGAACACAGACAACACTCAATCTATATTGTTTAGAAGTAGAAATTTTACTTTTCTTTTCAATTACAACCAAAAATAAGTACTTTGATGGAAAAAAGAATAAATCAAAGCAACATGCATCAAGTAATTTTGTTCCTTCAAATTCCGAATTGAACAAACACGATTACTGTGCCAAATTTGATTCAGTCGTTTCATTTGCTTAATTACAATCCAGAATTCAAAAGTAGATGTAGAGGAGAAAAGAAGAGCGTACCTTTTGTTATTCTGAGGTTGCAGTGACGATATTCGTGAGAGAGATAAAGATTATGAGAAAGACGAGACGAGGATGTGAAAACGGCACACAACTGCTCTTTATATAGAGGAAGACACGCTGCTGTTGTGGAGAGAAGACGAAACGGTTTTTTTTTAATTTCGAAACTGTCAAGTAAAAAAAATTAACCGTGTGGAAGTTACTGCTTGATACCAATTGCCCAACTGTTTTTTCAATACATACCAAATATTATAAAATAAAAAGAGTTGTACAATCTAATAGAAGGTTAGGAAGATTGTTTGATTTTTATTTCAGAAATCACTATTAAAGAAGAAATTTTACAAACCTTGATTCAATAATGTTCTTTACTGATCAAATAATATCAAGACAAGGTTTAACATATGTTGGTAGATAAATTTCAGAAATAACCTCTAACTTCCACATTGTAGTGTTCATCACTCTAATCTCCTAAAGTCTGTAATGAGTTATACACATAATTCCAAATATGAAATGTATCTCCTAGCAGCGACCAAACTGCAATGACCTGTTGAACTGTGTTCACAATATGTTGCAGAAAGAGATCGAGACGGAGAAATCGAAAAGATGATCTAAGCGTTTTCGTCGATACAACCTTCGTCTATGTTGATTAATGACATCAAACTTGGACGTAGTACAAGTGTTTGGGTGATAGCAATTTTAGACAACATCAACACTTCAGTTGAAGTAATTATGTTGACAAAAGCATGTGGATATCGGTACACATAATTAAAAATATACAAGAAACACTGTTGTCAAATTATCTTTTGACTACAATGGAAAATTAAGTAAGTACATGAGAGTAAATAAAAGATAGAATCATCAATTTCAACAGTATGGTTTTGTGAACATGAGTAGACAGTTGATCAAAACACTATTATTTTTTTGCAAGTAATCTGTCTTTCTAATTAATTTCATGATATAATGATGAAATTTCTACTTTTTATATGACAGTAAACAATAAATAAAATTAGAAATCAATATATATAGATTAACCAATACAGTACATTAGTAATTATGTAATGACACCAATATATTGACACTTCCTTTCTTGGTCATTTTACTTCTCTCACTGAAATTGTGTATATTTAGTGTGAGATAGTATACGCGTCTTTTACTTTACAAAAGTGGATGATTAAGCAATTTCTGTTATAAAATTTTTGAGTCTTTTTCTTTATAATATCAATTTGTTATTTGCATATTGTTCATAGCTTTATATGTAGTCTGGAAGTTAATTTGGCTTTCTCTGCTACAAATTGCAGGTAAAACATCAAAAATACAATATTTCTTAGGATGAAATCACCACAAATCTATGACATGTAAGTTACTTTCTGGATCTATCTCCTCTATCTTGAAAAAAGGTAGGAAGTATATGAGTACATGCTCAGTGTTTTGAGACATCTTTTCTAAGATAGAAAGCAACTGCTTACAGAACATCTATTGCTTTCTATAAACTGAAAATTATTATATTGTACCAATTTTTTTTAAAAATATCATATAAGTTGTATACCAGAGTATGATTAATATTGTAAGAAATGGAAATTAGGTTGGCCTAACAGAGATTTTTTTCACCATATTACAGTACTTTAAGCAAGTAATATAGATTAATTTTCATTATTTATATCCTGTTTTATATCAGTAAGTTGACTTTGTTTGTTTCCATATTTGAGGTCCTGGTCATTTAATGACATGTTTCTTATGCAAGTAATAAACATTAGTATCATTTGACAGAATGGGAAAAACCACAATAAATCTGTGTTAAATGCCTTATTTAACCTTTAAAAGATGAAAGCTAAAAATTCACAATCCAAAAAATTCCTGTTAAATGTATAGATGTATTACAGATATCCAATTTACTGTGAATACTATTTTATTTTTTCTTTATCAAAATTTATCTAACAAAATAAATTAGGAGAAAGTGCAGCACAGAGTAAGGAGAAATCTGTTATCAATACTTTCTTACGAATAAGTATATATTACACATTTTGTAGTGAATACAAAATATACTTGTTCATGATATGTAAATCACTTATTTATTTATTTTAAATATGAACATTAGTTAAATATAATCACTTCACAATTCCACATTTTCTGATAATCCAATATTATACTGAACTAATTTATATCCGTAGCCCGGTTTTTTGTAACAATCGATCATAATTATTAATATATACTATTTATATCTTTGTCCATGTAATCAATACATTAGTGATTAATGCCGGCGTTTCAATTAAGTATTGGTCGTTGAATACCTATTTTTGGTGTGGTTATAAATGTTTCCTTAGAATTTTTTTATCATTTAATGCATTGGTCACACCTCTACCAAAGAACGAATCAGTATAAATTGGGTTTGTATACTAGAAATCATATACATATTGAGAAAGCTGAACTATAAAGCTTTTGAAGTTGAAGATGGTCAGAAAGAAATTTGTTCCTGATAAAGGTGTTTAGCATTTTCTATCTTATATTTTATATCGCTTGCTGTTCTAAACATTACTTAAGAAACTTAATGAAAAAAACATCAGATCGACTGCCTAGCTTTGGTGGATATAGTATTCCTCTTCAGATTTCAACAACAACTACTTTTGGAGACAATGGAATGAATAGATATTTGTGTGGATTGCGTATGATATCAACCGGTATGTAATGAGAGTAGTTAGTAACAAAATACTTTAACAAATAATGTATCTGATTTTGTGTAGATCTGTTGTCTTCTAATTAGTTGAATATGTAAAACCAAGTTCCAATTCAAGAATGGTGGTAATTGATTCAGTCAGAAGAACTAAGAAAAAAAAAGAAGGTATAATTTTGTTTGACGCAGAAAATTGTTACTAATAGAGTTGTTATTTTTAGCTTATAATTTGATTCCTTTTATTTATTATAAATCTAATAATCTCTCATTTATATTTTAGATAACAGATAATGGAATCAGAATTAAGCAAGCTAGAAGAGGTGAAATGTCGTAAAAAGGAAGCATTCTTATAAACTCTTTTCATTGATTTCATTATTTTTATAACATGAGCATTCCAACCGTCTTGGTTGCATGAATCTACAACAGAATGACATTGATTCAACTATTGTTAAAGAGTTATTATCCATGCTGGATTAACATAGTGCAATTGCCAAGGGTTTCAGAATGGCGACAACATGGGCCAAAGAACACAAAACCTATGATTTCCAGTTGAAACTTTCTGGGAGACAAAAAAGTAGACAAGAGGCAATACAATCTCACATCAACAAATGAGGTTGCTGGGTTAATTCATGGTGATTTTGGAAAAAGCACATCTGAACGTGATGTTGTAATTCAGACCATGGGAGGAAAATTTCAAAGGATTTCTGAGCTCCATGATGAGGCTAAAGTCGTAGTGCCAAATCAAAATAAATTCTAAACACTAACTAGAGTATAGCAAGTAAGTAGAGGTCGAACCCAAGGGAATCAAAACACCAATCGCTATGCAGTCAAGCGAAATACCAACTAACAAACAAGTAACAAGTAACCAAGGGGGGGGGGGTTTGATTGTATGAAACACAAAAGTAACAAGTATCAAGCAAAGAAGGTTTGGTTGTGAATATGATGAGAAGGGGTTTCACCTAGCAAGTATCCACACAACAGTCAATCAAGTTGATCATAGATTTATCACAAGTTCTTATCAATCCTATGGAATGTTCCTATTCCAATCTTTAATATATCAGCAGGCTAACCGGTCCTGATAATACTTACTATTCAACAATCAGGGAAACCTCTCAAGATTAGATGAAATAGCAGCAAACAGCACATGAATCATAAGGATGCATGCAATAACTTACAACCGTCAAGTATTAACATGCAATCAATTCTCTTTCATAAAAGCAATCAACTACCAGATCATGCAGATATGAGCGCTACAATGACAAGGAATTCCACCGTATATTCCTAGTCTAGGAATAGAAAACTATCAATCAAACTAGGTGATCAAGCTAGCAAAACTAATAGAAATCAATAGATGAAGAACAAGAGAATTAATACAAACCCATAGGAAAAGAACAAGATTTTAGAAATCTCACAACTTAATAACTGAAGGTTTCAACCGCTAAGTAAAACAATGGAGATTAGTTCCTGCTCATGGTTGCAGAACTAAATTGTCTGATGGAAAAGATGATAGTAGATGATGATAGAATGAAAGAAACTAGGGTTCTTAAATAGAGACTAACCCTAAAAATATATGGTAAAAGATACATCCTAAACGAAATAATAAAATAAAATAAAAGGAAAATAAACCAAACAAACAAACTAAAAGGAAATAAATCGATCGTCGAGTGCTCGGTAACTAATTCATTTGAGCTGCTTGCTTCCAATTGTGCAGTTGCTTGCTTAGAATAGTTGATTACGGCTGCAACTTCCAATGTGGGCCCCATCTGCTTCTTCATTAAATGGGCCAGCAGAAATCACGGCCCAGCTGCTTGCTTCTCTTCACGCGGGCAAACAAGCAGCACTTCAGCAATACATCCGCGATCGCCGCTATTAATCCGCGGTCGCGAATTTAATTAAATCCTTCGGCTCCTCTCTGTTGCTCCACCGCGATCGCTGCTGATCCATGGCGATCGTCGTCGGTGATTTCTTCAAGTCTTCAATCTTCTTCGGTTCTGATATCAATTTCTTCACTTCTTAATAAATATCTCAGAATATAATAAGGACTCGAAACACATATAATAATACTCCTAATCCAATGTAATAACCCCTAGTTACGCTATACAAAGTGCAGCGTATCACTCCACCCGCAGTACATGTCTCTTCAATATCCTATTCTTTTTCCATTTGGTGAAGATGGTTTTCATCAAGAAATACCATATGACTCAAACTCAGGAAATCGGAAAACCAAGCGGGGATTTGTGACAATGCGTGAATTTTATAGTGCACGGTTACAAGAACGTGATGAGGGCACAAACCTCCTCCAGGGTGGACGACTATACCACCAGTACATTGTTGATGCCTACACTGCTGTTGAGGAACATATGCTTTTATACATTAAGACCCATCAAAATGAGCTGAGGTGTGAATTATATAATAACATATGTGATGCAGTCACAAAAGGAGACACAAATGGGAGAACTGTAGGCAAAAGAATAATATTACCTTCTTCTTTTACCGGGGGGCCACAGTATATGATTCAAAATTATCAAGATGCCATGGCTCTTTGTCGCACTTATGGAAATCCATCCCTTTTCATCACTTTTACTGCTAATCCCGGTTGGCCTGAAATTGCTGAGTACTTAGAGAAGATACCAAATCAAACAACAAATGATAGACCAGAGGTAATGAGCAAACTGTTCAAGCGGAAGCTTACTCAACTCATGGAAGATCTACATGTTAATCACATTTTTGGCAAAACCAATGCTGGTAATTTTTAATGATAAATATTTAATACATGCAAATTTTTCTGCATCTATAAATTGTTTTACCCTCTTAGAATTTATTATGATATGTATTTGTCCGAAACATGAATATAGGTGTTTATACAATAGAGTTTCAGAAAAGAGGACTACCTCATGCACATATTTTGATATGGCTGAAAGATTCTCACAAGGTCAAAACTGGATCAGACATTGATGAGTTTTTTTGTGTGGAAATTCCATCAAAGGAAGGTGACCCTGAAGGATACAAAATTGTGACAGACCATATGCTGCATGGGCCCTGTGGTGAAAAAAATCCAACTACACCATGCACAGTTGAAGGGAAATGCATCAAACATTTTCCCAAACCCTTTTATTTAGAAACTACAATGGATGAGGATGGTTTTCCTGTGTATAGACGGCGAGATAACAGAGATTTTTTACAGAAAGGGACAACAAAGCTTGATAACGAGTTTGTCGTCCCGTACAACATATATCTTTTGCTTAAATACAATGCACACATCAATGTGGAATAGTGTAATAGATCTCGAGCAATTAAATATCTGTTCAAGTATATCAACAAGGGCCCTGATAAAGCCACAGTCATTTTTCAACGTCAGAAAACTTCGGAAGAGGGAGATATGTCATTCACCAGATCAAATCAACGAAATAAAACATTTTCTAGACTGCAGATACCTGTCAGCATGTGAATCCGCATGGAGATTGTACGGTTATGGTATTCATCGATCAAAACCTGCAGTTCTTGCTCTTAACTTCCATTTACTGCGTGCAAATCAGATAACTATTAGAGATGGGATGTGTTTGTGCCTAAAAATACGACGAGTAAGGAACGCGTGACAAGCTACGCGTAGAATTATCACGTCGACGTGACGAGAAGAAATGAAGATGTCGTTGACATGACGAGATGTGGCAAAGATCTCGTCTGCATTGATGACAAAGTCGGCCGAGTAGATATTATCTTATTTCATTATTATATTGTTGTAATTGGTAAAAGATACGAGAAATAATATCTTTTTACCTTATTGTTATATCGTCATTTGATAAAAGGAAGAGATAAGATCTCGTTTCCTTAAAGATATTATTAGGGTTAGCCTATAAAAGAAGGCTAACGCCTACATTGTAATCATTCAGCCACCATTCGAGTAATACAAAAGTTCAAGCTTCAACTCTAATTTCCTATATCGTTCATGAGTGTTGAGATTATACCGTGTTCTTTGATCTTTGCCCAACAATTTCTTAGTTATCATCTCGTTGGTAATTTCGCTACAAACAATTGGCGCCCACCGTGGGGCATGATCAAAAGAGTGTCGTCTCTACATACGAAAAGAACAACTTCTCCCACAGAAGCCATGAAAGATCCCAGATCGATCGAAGGTTTTCACAGCAGAACCTTCACCGTTTTAGGAGGTCCTCCGTCCAATACAATCTCCGACACGAAAAGGCTCGCAAGAACTGTCGAAGGACAAGACGATTCCACTCCAACTCACCACGCTAGAGCGACGAATCACGACTTGCCTATCACGTTCGAAGACCCAAGTGAAAGAACCAGCCTTCACGATAGCCTGATGATCTCCGTGGTCATTCAGAGTTGCAACATAAAGAGAGTCCTGGTAGAGAACGGAAGTTCGACCAACATCATCACACTCTCTGCCATTCTTGAACTCGGACTTTCAGTCGACGATGTCGTCGGGAAGCGTATCCGTTTGAAAGGCTTCAGCGGAGAAATTGCGGAGCTGTTGTGGGAATTCACCCTCGAGACAACAACCCAGGGCATCGATCTCCTAACCAGATTCGCCGTGATGGAGGCGGAATCGCCCTATAATGCCATCCTAGGAAGACCCTGGATCCACGATATGCGAGCGGTCTCGTCCGCATATTACCAATCCTTGAAGTTCCCAACACCTTGGGGGGTACGCGATGTTAAAGGCGAACCCTATATAGCCAATGAATGTTACCGAATCAGAATGAAAAGGGTCACGACGCCGGAAATCAAAAAAGATGAAGTAAAAGAATTCCAGGTCAAGACACAAACTAAGTACATTAAGCCAAAGAATCCCGAATTAGAAGACATGATTATCGATGACTCCAAACCAGAACGAGTCATAAAGATAGGGATCGACGTCCAAGAGAAGAATTGATAGCGTTCTTAAAGTAAAAATCCAAGTGCTTCGCTTGGAGCCATGAGGACATGACGAGTATATCTCCAGACTTGATGCTCCATAGGCTAAACGTCGATCCAAAGTTCACCCCAGTCAAGCAGAAGAGGAGGAAATTCGCCCCCGAACGCAACAAAGATGTAGACAAAGAAGTCAAAAATCTCCTCGAGGCGGGCAAGATACGAGAAGCATAGTATCCCGACTGGCTCGCCAACGTCGTGGTCGTCCAGAAGAAGAACAGGAAGTGGAGAGTATGCGTAGATTTCACGGATCTTAACAAATCCTGTCCTAAAGACTCCTTCCCACTTCCCCATATCGACGCCATGGTAGATGCGACGGAAGGGCACGAGATGCTAACATTCATGGACGCATTTAGCGGATATCACCAGATACAGTTGAATCCCGCCGATCAAGAAAAGACCACGTTCGTGAGAACCAGGGGATATACTGCTACAAAGTCATGCCTTTTGGCCTCAAAAACGCCGAAGCTACGTACCAGAGATTAGTGAACAAGATGTTCGAAGAATAGATAGGTGACACAATGGAAGTTTATATAGACGACATGCTTGTGAAGTCCAAATGAGCAAAAGATCACGTAACACACCTAAAAGAGGCGTTCAAGATCCTAGAAGAATATAGCATGAAGCTCAATCCTACCAAGTGCTCCTTTGGAGTCTCTTTGGGAAAATTCCTCGGGTACATGGTAACACAACGAGGAATAGAGGCCAGCCCCGAACAGATCAAGGCAATACTCGATCTCGAGTCCCCGCGTTGCGTAAAGGACATCCAAAAGCTAACAGGAAGGGTTTCCGAGCTAAATAGATTCAACTCCAGAGCTTCCGACAGAAATCGACTCTTCTACGACATACTCAGGAAAAACGAATCTTTCTCTTGGACGAAACAACATGAAAAGGCCTTCACGGAGCTCAAAGATTACCTGGTGAGTCCTTTACTCTTGTCTAAACCCAAGGAGGGGGAACCCTTGTTCATGTACCTAGCGGTGTCCGAGATAGCCATCAGCGTCGTACTCGTAAGGGAAGAAGGAGAGGAACAACAACCCGTCTATTACGTTAGCAAAACGCTATCATCACCTGAAACAAGATACTCCGCCATGGAAAAGCTGACCTTGGCACAAGTGATGGTGTCAGTGAAGTTGCAACCCTATTTCGAATCCCACACCATCGTGGTGAGGACCACGCCGCCTTTGAAGAACATAGTGAAGAAGCCAGAACTGTCAGGAAGAATGACGAAATGGACAGTTCATCTCGGCGGCTATGACATCATCTACGAAGGAAGAAAAGAAATCAAATCCCAAGCGCTAGCAGTCTTTGTGGCGGAATTCAGTCCAACTATGGAACAACAAGCAGTCTCACAAGTAAACAAAGTAGAATTCGCAAAGTGGACTTTACATACAGACGGAGCAATGAACCAGAACGGAGTAGGACTAGGCATCGTCCTAAAATTGCCACAAGGGGATAGGGTTGTCCAAGCCATAAGATGCGACTTCAAAGCAACGAATAACGAAGCCGAATACGAAGCCTTAATTGCTGGTCTACGCGTCGCCATCGACCTACAAGTCCAGAAGCTCGATATTTACTGTGATTCATTACTGGTAGTCAACCAAGTTCGAGGAGAGTACGCCACTAAGGATTCGAAGATGACGTTGTATCTCAAAGTAGTAAAAGACTTGTTCGAAAAATTTGAAAGTTGCCAAATCAGACAGATCCCCAAAGATGCTAACGCGCAAGCCGACGCGTTGGCAAAGCTAGGCTCATCCATTGACCCAAGAGAATATCAAAAGATCCCTTTCCTTCATCTAAACAACGCGTCCATCAACAAGGAAGCAGTTCCAAAACAAACACTCACAGTAAGAAGTGAAGACTCGTGGGTAACGCCTTACTACGAGTGGTTGCAACACAGACGCCTCCCGAGTAACGCGTACGAAGCAAGACTTTTGAAGCAAAAAGCAACTACCTTCATAGTAGACAAAGGACAACTACTAAAATGGTCATCAAACGGCATGTTTTTAACATGCCCAACAGAGGAAAAGATCCAAGATATTCTACGCGAGCTACATAACAGAGAATATGGGAATCATTCTGGAGGAAGAAGCCTAGCCGCCAAAGCACACTCAATAGGATATTATTGGCCCACGATGAGACACGACGCGATGAATTACGTCAACATATGCGACGCTTGTCAGAGACACGCCCCAATTCCACATCAACCGGCGGAAAAGCTCCATTCCATAACGTCTCCTTGGCCGTTCATGCAGTGGGGGATGGATATAATAGGACCCAGGCCCTTGACCCTAGGGCCAAAGACGTTGATGCTCGCTGTTACAGACTAATTCTCCAAGTGGATAGAAGTCAAAGCATTCAAGAGTATCAAAGATTCCCATGTTATCTCCTTCATCGAGAGGAACATCATCATGAGATTCAGAATCCCTCATACTATTGTATGCGACAACGGGTCACAATTCATTAGCAAGAACATCGTATCGTTCTGCGAAGACAAAGGTATACGTCTAGTCTACTCGACGCCAAGATACCCTCAAGCGAACGGACAAGCAGAATCAAGTAATAAGGTCATCGTGAGTAATCTCAAGAAGAGAATAGAGGAGTGTAGAGGAAATTGGGCGGATCAACTCCAAGCTATATTACGGGCCGGAAGAACTACGCCTAAAAGAGCGACGGGAAGGACACCATTCTCTCTCGTATACGGTTGCGAAGCCGTTCTGCCAATCGAAGTGGAGGTACCGACAGAAAGATACCGGTCTCTTCCTGAGGAAAGAAACACTCCAATGATGACATTCATGATAGATACTATTTGTGCCTAAAAATACGAGGAGTAAGGAACGCGTGGTAACCTACGCATAGAAAGATGACGTCGACACGATGGGAAGCGATGAAGATGTCGTCGACGTGATGAGACGTGGCAAAGATCTCGTTCTCCTTAAAGATTAGGTCGGCCAAGCATATTTTATCTTATTCCCTTGTATATTATTGTAATTGGTAAAAGATACGAGAAAGAATATCTTTTACCTTATTTCTTATATCGTTATTAGATAGAAGGAAAATATAAGATCTGATTTTTCTTAAAGATATCATTATGGTTAGCCTATATATAGAGGCTAACGCCTGCTTTGTAATCATTTAGCCACCATACGAGTAATACTAAGTTCAAGCTTCAACCCTAAATTCTTTTCTCGTCTTATACTGTTCTTGAGTGTTGAGATTATACCGTACTCTTTGATCTTTGCCCTACAATTGCTTAGTTATCATCTCGTTGATAATTTCGCTACAAACAATTGGCGCCCACCGTGGGGCATGATAAAAAAGGTGTCGTCTTTGCATACGAAAAGAACAACCTCTCCCACAGAAGCCATGAAAGATGCCAGATCGATCAAAAGTCTTCAAAACGGAGCCTTCACCGTGTTAGGGGGTCCGCCGTCCTATACAACCTCCGACACCAAAAGGCTCACGAGGACTATCGAAGGACAAGGCAATTCCGTTCCAACTTGCCACGCCAGAGCAACAAATCGTGATCTGCCTATCACATTCGAAGACCCGGATGAAAGAATCAAGCATCACGATAGCTTGGTGATCTCCGTGATGATTCGGAATTGCAACGTGAAGAGAATCCTAGTAGATAACGGAAGTTCGACCAACATCATCACCCTCTCCGCTGTTCTTGAACTCAGACTTTCAGTCGACGATGTCGTCGGGAAGCGTATCCGTTTGAAAGACTTTAGCGGAGAAATTGATGAGATGTTAGAGGAAATCACCCTCGAGACAACGACCCAAGGGGTCGATATCCCAAAAAGATTCGCCGTAATGGAGGCAGAGTCACCCTATAATGCCATCCTAGGAAAACCCTGGATCCATGATATGCGAGCAGTTCCGTCGACATACCACCAATCCCTGAAGTTCCCAACGCCCTGGGGAGTACGTGAAGTTAAAGGCGAACCCTACACGGCCAAAGAGTGCTATTGAATCGGGATGAAAGGTATCACAACGCCAGAGATAAAAAAGGACGAAGTAAAAGAATTTCGGGTCAAGACGCCGACTAAGTACGTTAAGCCAAAGTGTCCCGAGTTAGAAGACGTGGTTATCGATGATTCCAAACCAAAAAGGACCGTAAAGATAGGGATCGACGTCCCCAGATAAGTTAGAGACGAATTGATAGCGTTCCTGAAGTCAAAGGCCAAATGCTTCGCGTGGAGCCACGAGGACATGACATGCATATCTCTAGACGTGATGCTCCACAAGCTAAACATTGATCCAAAGTTCACCCCAGTCAAGCAGAAGAGGAGGAAATTCGCTCCCGAACGCAACAAAGTTGTAGACGAAGAAGTTAAAAATCTCCTCGAAACAGGCAAGATACGAGAAGCAAAGTATCCAGATTGGCTCGCCAACGTCGTGGTCGTCCGGAAGAAGAACGGGAAGTGGAGAGTATGCATCGATTTCACGGATCTTAACAAAGCCTGCCCCAAAAGATTCCTTCCCACTCTCTCACATCGACGCCATTGTAGACGAAATGGCAGGACATGAGATGCTAACATTCATGGACGCGTTCAGCGGATATCACCAGATACAGATGAACCCCGCCGATCAAGAAAAGACCGCATTCATAACGAACCAGGGTATATACTGCTACAAAGTCATACCTTTCGGCCTCAAGAACGCCGGGGCTACATATCAAAAGCTGGTAAACAAGATGTTCGAGGAGCATATAGGGGACACGATGGAAGTTTACATAGACGACATGCTCGTGAAGTCTAAACAAGAAAAAGTTCACGTAACACATTTGAAGGAGGCATTCGAGATCCGGGAAGAATATAGCATGAAGCTCAACCCTACCAAGTGTTCCTTCGGGGTGTTTTCCGGGAAGTTCCTTGGATATGTGGTCACCTAGAGAGGAATAGAAGCTAGTCCCGAATAGATTAAAGCCATACTTGATCTCGAATCTCCGCGTTGTGTGAAAGACATCCAGAAGCCGATGGGAAGAGTCGATGCGTTAAACAGGTTCATCTCCAAAGCTTCCGACAGGAACCGACTCTTCTACGATACTCTTCGCTCGGCCGACCTAATCTTCAAGATAAACAAGACCATTGCCACGTCTCGTCACGTCGACGACATCCTCCTTTTCTCTCGTCGCGTCGACACAGTCTTCCTACGCGTAGCTCTTCACGCGTTCCACACTCGTCGTATTTTTAGGCACAAACAATACCCCTAAGGCGTCTTACAGGACTTAACGCCTTAGTAGAACTGGGAGACGCCTTCTCTCTTCAAGGAATACGTCTTTATTGTATTTTTAATATCGTCGTTGATGATTACGTCACTTGAATTTTTAATATCGTCGCAGAGCTTCAATCATCATTCTTCTTCTATTATTCCCATGTGGCAGGCGAGGAGCTTCGTTATCTGTGCCGGTAACGTTCAACCACAACGGCTAGTTTCTCAACGGCTATAATGCCGTTGAACTTTCTCCCGTATTCTTCGCGATCTCCTTGGTTATATAAAGAGAGGATCTTCATTTTCTTCCTACTTCCTCTACAACTCATCTACTCCGATTATCTCTTGTTTTCCCGCTTGCTTACGCTCAAAAATATCATTTGATTCTCCTTTCTTCAGATTTCTTCTTCACTTTCTCTTTTAATCTTCTAGAATGGCTTCTTTCTACGTACCAAAATTCATCTTGAAGGATTCAGATTGTAAATCGTCAGAGGCACGCTACGTCGAGAGACTGAGATCATTGGCGAATCTTGGTCCCGAGGTGGAGATTGAGATACCTCCTCAAGGGCTATCTGCCGACGCACATCGCCAAGGGTGGATTGCGGTATATGAGTACCCTTTCCTTACCGGCCATCGGTTTCCTTTCTCGCCGTTGATGAAGGCGTTCATACTCACACTAGGGGTCGCCGTAGGTCAACTTTTTCCGAGCGTCTGGAGAATCTTTGGTGCTCTAGATGACGTAAAAGAGAAACACGGCGTGGAGATTGTCGTCGATGACCTTGCTTATTCTTTCAACATTCAAACTAAAACGGTTGGAAGAGTGGGTCTTAGATCGAGACCTAAGGCGGCTAAGATCGCCATCGAGGGAAGTCAGGCTGATCGTCGCTGGGCCGACTCCTTTTATTTTGTCAAAAAATCGATTCTTGGCGAGGAGTGTTCTTGGTTGATCGAATGCTGCTTTTTCTTTTTGGGTCTCTGTTGTATACGTCGTCAATCGTTGATGTCTTACTTTATCTCGTTCTTCCTTGTAGTTAACGCGGATGCTATCATGCTGAGGGGAGAGACTAAGAAGGTTATTGTCAGACTTCTCGAGATCCTTGAGAGTGATCGAACTTTTCATGGGCACGACGGGAAGGGTCATCGTATTGCCTCTACGACCTTGAATAGTAATATATCCACGCTCTTTTACTTTGTTTTCCTATTTCTTTTGCTTTGAGGGTCCTAACCCTTCTCCTTGTTTATCTTTAAGTATGCGCGGATCTTTCTCGCGTTCGTAGCGGAGGACAATCTGCGTCTGCTCTCATCGCGTTGCGGAAGAGGAGTCGTATCGGAGAAGGAACTGCTTCCGAGGTTCCCATCCATATCACGCCAATGATTTATCTCGTCCCGTCTCCATCTCCCTCTTCAATTCCGGCGAAGAAGTCGCGTAAGGGTAAGGAGAAGGTTGTTGAGAAGTTCAACTTCGACTTCGAGACCATAGACGACTTTCCGGGAGTTATCTCTCGTGTCATTGCACCTGGAAGGTCATTTTTGCCCGCCATGAAGGGGCTTCAAAATCCTCCATCGCTCGAATACTATTTTCCGATGGAGACGGAAGATGTGATAGGAGAGGCTCTTGCTACGCAATGGCAGGTAGGTTTTCTCGCTTTTTACGCCGAGTCCCTTGTCTTCGATTCTATTCTGACCTCTTTATCTTCTCTTTTCTTAGGCTTTTCAATCTTCGTTGTGCGTCTATGGGCGTTTCTCTGATTTTGTCAATCGGATGAAAGCTATGGAGGCCAAGCAATCGGCTGACTAGGTGAAGATTTAAGAGCTTAATGCGACGGTTGAGGCGTCGCGTAAGGCGGAGAATGAAGCTCAAGAGAAGGTTGCGGCGGCGCTTAAACTTCATGTCGATCTTGCCAAACAGGTTGAAGATTCGAAGGCGAGGATTGCTGCCTTGGAGGACGAGAAGGATAAGGTGGAGAAGAAGCTTGCTTCCGAGCTCAAGGAGGTGAAGCTTTATTGGTCTTGGCTTTCTCGTGTGGAGGTCATTGAATAGTATGCTGCTGGTCAATACCACGGTTGGGACCTAGTGAAGGAGCGAAGAGAGTTTCACGAAGCGTTCACGAAGCTCCCTGAAGGCGTCGAGGAAGGACCTACGCCTATGAATCCTCCGGCGAATCCTCACATCGTGGAGGATGATGTCCCTCATCTTAACGAGGTCGATCCTAATGACGGCGTCGAAGATGACGAGGGTGTTGGCGAAGAAGACATCGTAGAAGACTCTGAGGAGGAGGGCGGGGATGAACGTGAGTATGAGGACGAGGATGGTTCCTCATCGAGCTCTTCTGAGTGTGATAGCGACTCTTCTTAATTTTCCGGGGTCGTTCTTCCCTTGTGGTTCTTGTAAATTACTTTTTATTTTTTTTGTTTACGCGTCGCCAATCTTTTAGGCGTTTTCTTGTAAATACCTCCATTCTTGCCCTTCATGACGGGCCTCTATAATATAACTTTTTGGAATTACATACTTGTCGATGAACTTCTATGTTTTGAGTATGTCGTTGCATCCAGTCTTCCTTCTGTTGGCGACGGCGTATTTGTCAATGAGTTACGCGCGTGACTTTTGGATCCTCTGTGAATTGACCTTTGCCTTTCCAATTTTTTATCTTGGGGGTGCTCCTTGACTTCCTTATCTTCTTACGGGTAGGTGGTCTCGGTCTTGTTTTGACGCGTATCCTATGCACTCCTCGACTTTGGGTGTGTTTCTCCTCGAGTAGTCGTACCCCTTTTGGTAGGTTTGAACTAGGCTCCTTGTAGACTAGGTTAGAGCTACCAAAGATTCTTGGACTCTTCTTTAGTTATCGTATTTCGTACTTTGTTTCTTGCATCTTACGCGTCATTCTTTGCGTTGCAGACATCGTAGGAGTTTACCCTTTATCTGGCCTTGATATCTTACGTACTTTGCTTTGGTCCGTGTATCTTGCTTCGCGTGGGTGTAGAACCTTTTTCTTATTGACTTTTAACTTCCGTGACCCCTTACGCGTAGCTCGTTTGTGAGTACGTAGGTTTGGTCCTTTGGCTTTTGCTTTTGCTACTTTATCTTTTAGGGTGTGGTTTTCTACCCCTAGTGTGATACTTTGTTCGTGGTGAACGTGTTAGAGGGTTTTTTCTCACTTGATGGGGCGATATGGTCATTGCGGCTACTTTAGTTACGTTGCCGACTTACATGAAGTTTGGGTCCAGCATTTCCTCCGAACCCTGAAGCGAGTGGCAGACATAGGTCAGCGTGTGATTTTATCAGCTTGTGACGTTACCCCTTACTTTTAAGGTGGGTCCGTTGCCACACGCTAGCGTTAGGTCAACGTCGAACTCTTTTAATTGACGGGCCTATTCATCGTGTGGCATCCGATTTCTAGATTGTTAGGACTTACGATGCCGGTGGACGCATCCCTGCCGGTTTGGCATTTTTCCCGTGGATTCATGACTCTCAGAGGGGCCGAGGAAGGCACAAGTACGCGTTCCTGGAGAGTGGTCGTGGCGATAGGTTTCCCTTCTTCGCTCAGAGGGCTGTGCCGGTTTCGTGAGGTGTCGGGCTTCATTCCCCATGACCATTGCCGCACGTCGCTAACAATCATGGGAAGTATCGACTCAGAGTCGGCGGCTAACGAAACTCCTCCCCGGCGTGGATTTTCGCCGCGGCCTTATTAAGCTTGATGTTACGTCATAGACAGAGAGCAAGTAATTTGGAAATGGAACAACTCGGCATACTTTAACACGTCGGAGAAAAAAGAGCGTACTCATATATTAATAAAGAAAACGCATCATGAACTGACAGACTTCGACACCGACGCTTACCCCTAGTCGTTACGACCCCTTGTAGCTTCGACGCTAAAATAACGATGCTAAATTTATTGAAACTCTTGAAAGAAACTAATCCTACTCATGCAAGAAAGAACACAAAGGAAATAATGCTAGGAAATTTGGAAATTCATATCACTTCCTTAGACTTATGGTGGATGGTGCTTCAGGAAAATGTAGCTTAAGTTGTTTCTCTTTGCTTGGACTTTTTGCTCGTACTTACACGATGAGAAAAGCAAAGTCTGACAAGCAAGAGGATACCAATCCACCAAGTAAGTACGAGCAAAAAGTCCAAGCAAAGAGCAACAAATTAAGCTACATTTTCCTGAAGCACCATCCACCATAAGTCTAGAGAAGTGATATGAATTTCCAAATTTCCTAGCATTATTTCCTTTGTGTTCTTTCTTGCATGAGTAGGATTAGTTTCTTTCAAGAGTTTCAATAAATTTGGCATCGTTATTTTAGCATCGAAGCTACAAGGGGTCGTAACGACTAGGGGTAAGCGTCGGTGTCGAAGTCTGTCAGTTCATGATGCATTTTCTTTATTAATATATGAGTACACTCTTTTTTCTCCGGCGTGTTAAAGTATGCCGAGTTGTTCCATTTCCAAATTACTTGCTCTTTGTCTATGACGTAACATCAAGCTTAATAAGGCCGCGACGAAAATCCGCGCCGGGGAGGAGTTTCGTTAGCCTACGCGTTCAAGGCTCCATCTACGCGTAGACAACGTTAGCCAAACCGCCGACTCCGAGTCGACGCTTCCTATGATTGTTAGCGACGTGTGGCAATGGTCATGGGGAATGAAGCCCGACACCTCACGAAACCGACACGGCCCTCTGAGCGAAGAAGGGAAACCTATCGCCACGACCACTCTCCAGGAACACGTACTTGCGCCTTCCACGGTCCCTCTGAGAGTCATGAATCCAAGGGAAAAACGCCAAACCGGCAGGGATGCGTCCACCGGCATCGTAAGTCCTAACAATCTAGAAATCGGATGCCACACGATGAATAGGCCCGTCAATTAAAAGAGTTCGACGTCGACCTAACGCTAGCGTGTGGCAACGGACCCACCTTAAAAGTAAGGGGTAACGTCACAAGCTGATAAAATCACACGCTGACCTATGTCCGCCACTCGCTTCAGGGTTCGGAGGAAATGCTGGACCCAACCTTCATGTAAGCCGGCAACGTAACTAAAGTAGCCGCAATGACCATATCGCCCCATCAAGTGAGAAAAAACCCTCTAACACGTTCACCACGAACAAAGTATCACACTAGGGGTAGAAAACCACACCCTAAAAGATAAAGTTGCAAAAGCAAAAGGCAAAGGACCAAACCTACGTACTCACAAACGAGCTACGCGTAAGGGGTCACGGAAGTTAAAAGTCAATAAGAAAAAGGTTCTACACCCACGCAAAGCAAGATACACGCACCAAAGCAAAGTACGTAAGATATCAAGGCCAGATAAAGGGTAAACTCCTAAGATGCTTGCAACGCAAAGAATGACGCGTAAGATGCAAGGAACAAAGTACGAAATACGATAAGTAAAGAAGAGTCCAAGAATCATTGGTAGCTCTAACCTAGTCTACAAGGAGCCTAGGTCAAACCTACCAAAAGGGGTAGGACTACTCGAGGAGACATGAAAACACACCCAAAGCCGAGGAGTGCATAGGATACCCGTCAAAACAAGACCGAGACCACCTGCCCGTAAGAAGATAAGGAAGTCAAGGAGCACCCCCAAGATAAAAAATTGGAAAGACAAAGGTTGATTCAAAGAGGATCCAAAAGTCACTCGCGTAACTCATTGACAAATACGCCGTCGCCAACAGAAGGAAGACTGGATGCAACGACATACTCAAAACATAGAAGTTCATCGACAAGTAAGTAATTCCAAAAAGTTATATTATAGAGGCCTGTCATGAAGGGCAAGAATGGAGGTATTTACAAGAAAACGCCCCGAAGATCGGCGACGCGTAAACAAAAAAAAGAAAAAGGAATTTACAAGAACCCCAAGGGAAGAACGACCCCAAAAAATCAAGAAGAGTCGCTATCAGACTCAGAAGAGCTCGATGAGGAACCATCCTCGTCCTCATACTCACGTTCATCCCCACCCTCTTCCTCAGAGTCTTTTATGACCTCTTCTTCATTAACACCTTCGTCATCTTCGACGCCGTCATTAGGATCGACCTCGTTAAGATGAGGGACATCATCCTCCACGACGTGAGGATTCATAGGCGTAGGTCCTTCCTCGACGCCTTCAGGGAGCTCCGTGAACGCTTCATGAAACTCCCTCCGCTCCTTCACTGGGTCCCAACCGTGGTATTGACCAGCATCATACTGTTCAATGACCTCCACACGAGAAAGCCAAGACCAATAAAGCTTCACCTCCTTGAGCTCGGAAGCAAGCTTCTTCTCCACCTTAGCCTTCTCGTCTTCCAGGGCAGCAATCCTCGCCTTCGAATCTTCAACCTGTTTGGCAAGATCGACGTGAAGTTTAAGCGCCGCCGCAACCTTCTCTTGAGCTTCATTCTCCGCCTTACGCAACGCCTCAACCGTCGCATTAATCTCCTTAATCTTCGCCTCGTCGGCCGATTGCTTGGCCTTCATAGCTTTCATCCAATTGACAAAATCAGAGAAACGCCCATAGATGCACAACGAAGATTGAAAAGCCTAAGAAAAGAGAAGATAAAGAGGTCAGAATAGAATCGAAGACAAGGGACTCGGCGTAAAAAGCAAGAAAACCTACCTGCCATTGCGAGCAAGAGCCTCTCCTATCACATCTTCCGTCTCCATCGGCAAATAGTAGTCAAGCAATGGAGGATTTTGAAGCCCCTTCATGGCGGGCAAAAATGCTTCCAAGCGCAATGGCACGAGAGATAATTCCCGGAAAGTCGTCCACGTTCTCGAAGTCGAAGTTCAACTTCTCAACAACCTTCTCCTTACCCTTACGCGACTTCATCGCCGAAATTGAAGAGGGAGATGGAGACGAGACGAGAGAAATCATTGGCGTGATATGGATGGGAACGTCGGAAGCAGTTCCATCTCCAATACGACTCCTCTTCCGCGACGCGATGAGAGCAGACGCAGATTGTCCTCCGCTACGAACGCGAGAATGATCCGCGAATACTAAAAGATAAACAAGGAGAAGGGTTAGGACCCTCAAAGCAAAAGAAATAGGAAAACAAAGTAAAAGAGCGTGGATACATTACCAGTCAAGGTCGTAGAGGCAATACGATGACCCTTCCCGTTGTGCCCATGAAAAGTTCGATCACTCTTAGGGATCTCGAGAAGTCTGTCAATAACATTCTTAGTCTCTCACCTCACCACGATAGCATCCGCATTAACTACAAGGAAGAACGAGATAAAGTAAGACATCAACGATTGACGACGTATACAACAGAGACCCAAAAAGGAAAAGCAAACTCACTCGTAGGGTTCCAGCATTCGATCAACCAAGAACACTCCTCGCCAAGAGTCGATTTTTTGACAAAATAAAAGGAGTCGGCCCAGTGACGATCAACCTGACTTCCCTCGATGGCGATCTTATCCGCCTTAGGTCTCGATCTAAGACCCACTCTTCGAACCGTTTTAGTTTGAATGTTGAAAGAATAAGCAAGGTCATCGACGGGAATCTCAACGCCGTGTTTCTCTTTCACGTCATCTAGAGCACCAAAGATTTTCCAGACGCTCGGCAAAAGTTGACCTACGGCGACCCCTAGCGTGAGTATGAATGCCTTCATCAACGGCGAGAAAGGAAACTGATGGTCGGTAAGGAAAGGGTACTCATATACCGCAATCCACCCTGGGCGATGTGCGTCGGCAGATACCCCTTGAGGAGGTATCTCAATCTCCACCTCGGGACCAAGATTCGCCAATGATCTCAGTCTCTCGACGTCGCGTGCCTCTGACGATTTACAATCAGAATCCTTCAAGATGAATATTGGTACGTAGAAATAAGCCATTCTAGAAGATTAAAAGAGAAAGTGAAGAAGAAATCTGAAGAAAGGAGAAGCAAATGATCTTTTTGAGCGTAAGCAAGCTGGAAAACAAGAGATAATCGGAGTAGATGAGTTGTAGAGGAAGTAGGAAGAAAATGAAGATCCTCTCTTTATATAACCAAAGAGATCGCGAAGAATACGGGAGAAAGTTCAACGGCATTATAGCCATTGAGAAACTAGCCGTTGTGGTTGAACGTTATCGGCACAGATAACGAAGCTCGTCGCCTGCCACATGGGAATAATTGAAGAAGAATGATGATTGAATCTCTGCGACGATATTAAAAATTCAAGTGACGTAATCATCAACACGTTCCTAGTACAATAAAGACGTATTCCTTGAAGAGAGAAGGCGTCTCCCAGTTCTAGTAAGGCGTTAAGTCCTGTAAAACGCCTTAGGGGTATTGTTTGTGCCTTAAAATACGACGAGTGTGGAACGCGTGAAGAGCTACGTGTAGGAAGACTGTGTCGATGCGACGAGAGAAAAGGAGGATGTTGTCGACGTGACGAGACGTGGAAAAGGTCTTGTTTATCTTGAAGATTAGGTCGGCCGAGTATATTTTATCTTATTCCTTATTATATTTTACCTTTTTTATTATATCGTTATTTAGATAAAAGGAAGAGATAAGATCTCGTTTCCTTAAAGATACTATTAGCGTTAGCCTATAAATAAAGGCTAACGCCTGGTTTGTAAGTATTCAGCCTCCATTCGAATAATACCAAGTTCAAGCTTCAACCCTAATTTCCTACTTTGTTCTTGAGTGTTGAGATTATACCGTATTCTTTCATTTTTTCCCTACAATTGCTTAGTTATCTTCTCGTAGGTAATTTCGCTATAAACACTCGCCGTTACAGATTACTTCTCCAAGTGGATAGAGGTCGAAGCATTCAAGAGTATCAAAGATTCCCATGTCATCTCCTTCATCAAAAGAAACATCATCATGAGATTCAGGATCCCTCACACCATTGTATGCGACAACGGATCACAATTCATTAGCAAGAACATCGTATCGTTCTGCGAAGACAAAGGTATACGTCTAGTCTACTCAACGCCAAGATACCCTCAAGCGAACGGGCAAGCAGAGTCAAGTAACAAGGTCATCGTGATTAATCTCAAGAAGAGAATAGAAGAATGCAAGGGAAATTGGGCGGATCAACTCCAAGCTATACTATGGGCCGACAGAACAACGCCTAAAAGGGCGACGAGAAGAACGCCATTCTCTCTCGTATACGGTTGCAAAGCCGTCCTATCAATCGAGGTTGAGGTACTAACAGAGAGATATCGGTCCCTCCCTGAGGAAAGAAACACTCCAATGATGACGTTCATGATAGATACCGTCGACGAGTTAAAAGATAATGCAGCGTTAAGGATGGCGGCATAGAAACAAATCGCCGCCCGAAGCTACAATCGACGGGTAAAAGCAAGAACATTCCAAGTAGGAGACTGGGTCCTAAGAAAAGTATTCCCAAACACCGAGGATAAGAGCGTCGGTAAACTCGCCGCGTCCTGGGAAGGTCCGTACCAAGTAGCACAAGTTGTAGGACGAGGAGCCTACGAACTCGTCACACCAGAAGGAGTACCACTGATGCGTTCATGGAACGCAACACATATTAAGAAGTATTACCATTAGAAGACGTGATAGTTGATTTGATTTCTACTTATTCTTATGCATATCTTAGATTCCTTATTATGTCCTAGCATGTTTTAGCGTCGAGACGACAAGGGATCGTCGAGACTAGGGGTAGATGTCTTAGCTCGTCAAACTTCATGAAATCTTCGTTAATACATAAGTATGCACTTTTCTGTCCAATATGCAATGCATGCCGAGTTGTTTCATTTCAAAAGTACTTGCTTTGTGTCTTTGACGTAACATCAAGCTTAATAAGGCCTCGGCGAAAATCCGCGTCGGAGGCGAATTTCGTTAGCGTACACGTTTAAGGCACAATCTACGCGTAGGCAACGTTAGCCGAACCATCGACTCCGAGTCGACGCTTCCCATGATTGTTAGCGACGTGTGGCAACGGTCATGGGGAATGAAGCCCGACACCTCACGAAATCGGCACGGTCCTCTGAGCAAAGAAGGGAAACCTATTGCCACGACCACTCTCCCGGAACGCGTACTCGCGCCATCCACGACCCCTCTAAGAGTCATGAATCCACGGGCAAAACTCCAAACCGGCAGGGATGCGTCCACCGGCATCGTAAGTCCTAACAATCGAGAAATCGGACGCTACACGATGAATAGGCCCATCGATTAAAAGAGTTCGACGTCGACCTAATGCTAGCGTGAGGCAACGGACCCACCTTAAAAGTAAGGGGTAACGTCACAAGCTGATAAAATCATACGCTGACCTATGTCCGCCACTTGCTTCAGGGTTCGGAGGAAATGCTGGACCCAACCTTCATGTAATTCGGAAACGTAACAAAAGTAGCCGCAATGACCACAACAATACCAGGGGTAGAAAAATCGAAACCCCGAAGATCGACCTACGCGTCACAAGTGAGAAATGTTTGACGAATCCGACTCCATAGAAGATTTGAAGCCAAATTCGCCAAAAGGGGATAGTATTCCCACCAAAAGTTAAAGATAAGAAAAAGCTGCACGTAAAGAAAGAACCAATAAGTATCCAATATGTATTCAAAAAGAAATCGCCACACTGGGACGTGACGAAAAGCTAAAATCCGTGTTCCACAAAAGCAACCGTGCATCAAGAAAAACGAAAAGAAAATCCTAAGAACTAAGCAGGAGGAGAGACATCCTTATCCACAAGAATGACGTCACCATCTAAAGCTACATCTGCGTCACCAGAAGCTAAAACTGGCGAGCTCGAAGAAACGCGTAGAAGAGAAACCCCCTCGAGTAGAACAGGATAAAGAATAGAAAATTCGCCGCGCTCACGTTTCACATCCCAATCTACATGGCGACCCGCACGAAACTCCTCCATAACCTCAATACGAGATGACAACGAATAGTAAGTAATAGTCTCTCGCAAGTTCTTCTCGTACACCTTTGCTTTCTCCTCGGCGTCGGCCTTAAGAGACGCGACCTTCCCAGTTAAACACTTCGACTCGTCGCGCCAGCACACCCGTCTGCTTCGCCGTCTCCAAAGTCTCCATACAAGCGTCCTTCTCAGACGCCATAAGGCGAGCAACCTTCTTGTCATGTTCCTTGATCTTCTTACTAAGGTCACTCACCTGACCCTTCAAGGCCCCCTCGGACTCAGAATGCTTATGAAGGCGTTCCCAGATACACAGCGAAGCTTGGAAGCCCTGAAAGACCCCAACATATAAGAAACGACACAACGTCCAAAGGAAATCAAGGTTTCGAAGAAAGAGACACACCTGCCACTGTGCTACAAGAGTGTCACCCAACACGTCTACGGCTTGCATGGTTCCAAGAAGAAGTAGAAGCAAGAGCTTGCATCGCCGGGATGAAATTACGCGTAGGTGCTACGGAACGAGACACCGTCGCGGGAAAGTCGCTCACTTCAACATATGTAACGGAAGATGCACAGGGATCCTTCGTCTTGTTCTTCTCACTCTTCTTCGAAAGGTCTATGAGAGGTTCCACTATCCCTACGTTCAGAGGCGCATCTGAAGACACTTGCACCCCCGTAGGTAGCGGAATCGCCTCGTTTACGCATGCTGAAGTAGGAGCAATCTCTTCCTTCGCAGCTCTCAGCTTTTCCTCCAAGATGCACCTCCTCTTAGCAGTGATCAAGTCGTTGGCAGATTCTTGACGAGTACGAGACGCGACGCCTGAAGCAGAATTTCGCTCAGTATAGAAAGTAAAAAGAAAAGCAACGCATAACCTATACAAGAAAACTCACCTCGAGAAGGAGTAGGGGTCGCGAGACGATATCCCTTATCGTCACAGCCGGTAAAGGTACGTTCTACCATGGGAATCGCCATGAGTTTCTTGATAATTTCCTCTGATTCTTCCTGCGTCACGATAGCGTGAATATCAACTACACACGAAGTCACACGCAAGAATAAGCGTCGAGATGCATAAGTCTAAAGAAAAGCACAAAAAGTAAAGCAGCATACTGGAAGGAGTCCCTTCTTCAAGCAAGAAAGCACAATCTTTCCCCAAAGTAGACTTCTTGATGAAGTAAAATTTATCTGCCCAACCACGGTCGGACGAAGTCCCTTCATTCACCAAGGGAGGAACTCCAACGCGAGACTTGATATTGATTCTACCCGCCGAAGGAGTAGAGAGAATGCAAGAGTGCATTACGTCGGCGATCGGGAATGCGACGTCAAAATTAAACAAAATATGGTCCAACACCGCCAAACCTCTCCATGCGCTCGGAAGGACATGTCCCTCCGCGACGCCCAAAATAGTCAAGAAGGATTGAACTAAAGGAGATAGGGGAAAACGGTGTCCAACCAAGAAAGGGTACTTGTAGACGCAAATCCAACCTGGGCGTAAGGCGTCGGCGAATACGTCAGGAGGAGGAATAGCAATTTCCACATGAGTAGAAAGCCCGGCTATGGAACGAATGACCTCAATGTTACGAGCCGAAGAAGAACGGCGGTTGACGTCGCTGAGAATCATCTTGGGATCGTAGACAATCGGAGCCATTGAGAAGAGGGAAGTTGAAAATTAGGGTTTGCAAGAAGAACGCGGATGAGAGAAAGAAAGCCGAAACGGGTTTAAATAGAAAGGGGGAAAAGATCTCGCTCGAGATTTTCCAAGAACTGGTTTGTTACCGTTAGAAACAAATCCGAACGTTGGAGAAATAGCCGTTGGAGCGGATATGAGTTGTTTAGCCACATTAAATGAGAATCGAAGAGAAGATATTATTACGAAGTCAGGATTTCGGTTCGAGTGGGTATTCAACGCGTTCCGGATCTGATGAAGACGTATTCCATGAAAAGAGAAGGCGTCTCCCAGCTCTACTAGACATTAAGCCATGTAAGACGCCTTAGTGGTATTGTTTGTGCCTAAAAATACGATGAGTACGGAACGCGTGGTAAGCTACGCGTAGAAAGATGACGTCGACGCGACGGGAAGCGATGAAGATGTCGTCGACGTGACGAGACGTGGCAAAGATCTCGTTCTCCTTAAAGATTAGGTCGGCAGAGCATATTTTATCTTATTCCCTTGTATATTATTGTAATTGGTAACAGATATGAGAAAACATATCTTTTACCTTATTTATTATATCGTTATTAGATAGAAGGAAAAGATAAGATCCGATTTTCCATAAAGATATCATTAGGGTTAGCCTATATATAGAGGCTAACGCCTGCTTTGTAATCATTCAGCCACCATACGAGTAATACTAAGTTCAAGCTTCAACCCTAAATTATTTTCTCGTCTTATACTGTTCTTGAGTGTTGAGATTATACCGTACTCTTTGATCTTTGCCCTACAATTGCTTAGTTATCATCTCGTTGATAATTTCGCTACAAAAAGTTACCATAGACGAGCTAAATGATAACGCAACATTGAGGATGGCGGCACAGAAACAAATCATCGCCCGAAGCTATAATCGACGAGTAAAAGCAAGAGCTTTTCAAGTAGGAGACTGGGTCTTAAGAAAAGTCTTCCCAAACACTGAGGATAAGAGCGTCGGTAAACTTGCCGCGTCCTGGGAAGGCCCATATCAAGTAGCACAAGTCGTAGGGCGAGGAGCCTACGAACTCGTTACGCCAGAAGGAGTACCACTGATGCGTTCATGGAACGCGACACATATCAAGAAGTATTACCATTAGGGAACGTGATAATTGATATGATTTCTATCTGTTTTTATGCATGTCTTAGATTCCTTATTCTGCCCAAGCATGTTTTAGCGTCAAGACGACAAGGGTGTCATCAAGACTAGGGGTAGATGTCTTAGCTCGTCGAAATTCATGAAATCTTCGTTAATACATAAGTATGCACTTTCTTGTCCGATATGCAATACATGCTGAGTTGTTTCATTTCAAAATACTTGCTCCGTGTCTATGATGTAACACAAAGTACAAGAAGGCCGCGGCGAAAATCCGCGCAGGGGGAGAATTTCGTTAGCCTACGCGTTTAAGGCTCCATCTACGCGTACGCAACGTTAGCCGAACCGCCGACTCCTAGTCGACGCTTCCCATGATTGTTAGCGACGTGTGGCAATGGTCATGGGGAATGAAGCCCGGAGGAAATGTTCGGAGGAAATGTTGGACCCAACCTTCATATAAGCCGGTAAAATAACAAAAGCAGCCGCAATGACTGTACCACCCTATCGAGTAAGTAATTTTTTCTAAAACGTTCACTACGAACAAAGCATCATACTAGGGGTAGAAAACCACACCCTAAAAATAAAGTAGCAAAAGAGAAAGCCAAGGACCAAACCTACGCACTCACAAACGAGATACGCATAAGGGGTCACAGAAGTTAAAGTCAAAAAGAAAAAAAGTTCTACACGTACGCAGAACAAGATACACGTACCAAAGCATAAGCGCATGAAATATCAAAACCCAAGAAAGAGCAAGCTCCCAAGATGTCTTCAACGCGAAGAATAACGCGCACGACCAAGAAACAAAGTGCAAGATATAACAAGTAAAGCAAGCCCAAGGGTCTTTAGTAGCTCTAACCTAGTCTACGGGGAGCATAAGTCAAACCTACCAAAAGGGGTGGGACCACTCAAGGCAACACGCAAACACATCCAAAGTCAGGAAACAACAAAGATAGAAGTACTATCGAGACAATCCAAAGAAAAAAGTTACTCATTCAACGCGTAGATGAATACGCTATCGCCAAAGAAAGGACAAAATATCTTGCAAGATAAGAGGAATAGTTCGCAACAAGGGAAGACGAGGATTTCAAGTAAAGACTCGAAAATTCGAGACAAAGGAATATCGATCAAAAGCAAGATATCAGAAAATACCCAAGAGCGAGAATATGAACGAGAACGGCAATCACAAGTTGGCCAAGGCCACGCAAATTCTACTCATAGGAAGATCGCCATCCCCAGAGAACACGATCAAATGCATCGCGACGATTATAAACAAAATTTCATCTCCGTAAGAAGACCAAAGCATCTCAAAGAACCCTCCTGAGAGAACCAAGCATGATCTAGTCTCGAGAAGCATTAGTACCACTGCAAGCATGACGAGGTCAGAGTTATCACCGAACAAGTCTAAGAAAGACATTCAAGAGAAGAAGTGCTCCCAAAAGTATTAAGTAAAAGTCAGTGTAGTCGACACAAAAGTATTATAAGAGACACGTTGAAAGTAAGAACACGCCGAGGTGCTATAACATACGCGTTGAAGGTGAGAACGCGTAGAATCGCCATAAAGAAAAAAGAGTACGTTATGAAAAAAGTATGTCAAAGTAGACACGGAAGTTAAGAAGTAGCGTCATAAGAAGAGACACCGGAAATCAAAGTATGTACCAAAAAAGAAGAAAATTACGAAAACGCGTGGAGATAGAACGCATCACCATCGCCCGTCGTGATCTCCAAAGAGTACCTCGACGCTAAGCAAATGCGTAAGGAGAGAAGTCAAGAAACCCGAAATGTTCCACGTCACCCAACCTAGGGGTGATGAGTAGAGTCTCCACAAAGTCTAAGAACGAGCGACGAAGTGTCCCCATGAAACTTCCATGAGTAAAAGCATCGATTGGTCGAGAACAAGCGTAAGAGAAAAAGATCTGAGTATGCAGTAGCAAAGAAAGAAAGAAGTTGAAAGAGTCGATTGTTTCTCTCGTCTGTGACGAAGTAGTAGTTTCCTCCAAAAGTGATATCCTTAGAAAGAGGAGCAGAAGATGCTCGAAGTACCACGTTGAGAATCCAAACATGAGGCAAAGGTCCAATATGGAGATATGTTACGAGAAAGAAGTAAATCGCCATCTAAAGATTTGCTCGAAGACAGGATGATCCAAGTAACCAAGTTGAGGATTATGGTGAAGCAACGACTTCACTTACGAAGTCCTCATTAGCCATGATTTCATATCTGGCCCGCGAACATTTCAGAGTCGATTAAGCACGAAGTTGATTCTCTCCAAAGAAGGCGTAAGAAGCCCAAGATCCAGATCGTCTATCGCCAGTTAGAAAGAAAAGACATGTTTAAACGTAGAACAAGAGTTCAGGGAGCTGATTATGAAGCAATAGAGTTCCGGGCATCAAGTTATAGCAGCAACGCGTTGAGATTAAGAGAAGGCATTGAAGGAGTGAAGGCGTTTCCCTGACTTAAGGATTTCGTCAGCAAAACACCTTAGGGGTATTGTTTGTTCCGATAAATACCACTACGGTTGCGACGTGTTCGTAGGGTCAACGCGTCAGAATATACATAAATACGGGGTGACCAATAGAAGACGTCCTAGCAAGTAAACATTATCAACGCCATCATGAAGTTCAACACGGAGTACTCTTTTACTCTTCTCATGGTTTTTCCCACGAGGTTGTCCTAAGATGAGGTTTTAACGAGGCTCCCATGTCATTCATCACCGTGACACCATCAACATGGTCCCTGACATCATCTATGAGATAGATGAGGTCATCTACGAGATAGATGAGGTCATCTACGAGATAGATGAGGTCATCTACGAGATAGATGAACTCCTCTATGAGATCATCTACGAGATCACCTACGAGATCAACTACGAGTTCCATTGATCATCTACGAGTTCCCAAGGTCACCTACGTGAAGATTAAGTACGTCGACGAGAAGAGCTACACGCAGACTACGACGAGTACGAGAAAGAACGAGTATGAAGGCGTCGTCGAGATCAAAATAAAGTCGGCTGAGTATATTTATGTCTTCTATTTAATATTCATTATGTAAATAGAAAAATATATTAGAAAGAATATATTTTACCATGTTTTATATTAGGTTAAAGGTATAAGGAAAAAAATAAGATTCTTTCCTTAAAGATAGAACTAGGGTTTACCTATAAATAAAGGGCTCCCTTATCATTGTAAAAGGGGCTTTTCCCCAAGTAATACACAAGTATCTTGAGTTCTCTCTCTCTTTTATCAATGGTGTTTTCTAGATGAAGTGTTTGCACCGTAAAGTTTGATCTTTGCCCTACAATTGCTTAATTATCATCTCTTTGGTAATTTAGCTACAAACAATTGGCGCCCACCGTGGGGCATGATAAAAAAAGTGCCTTCTTTTCATAAAAAGAAACCATCTATTCTTCACAAAAAGCCAAAACCTAATGAGCCTTCAAAGATCAAAGAAGAAGATCAAAATCCGAAATCATTCCCGGTTCACGTAGCTGTCTGCGACACAATTTTGAAAAGCTCGTATCTCTCTCGTCCGATGTCCAAATTCAATGAAATTTTGAGGGATTAAATTAGACTTCCATATCGGTCGAATGGCGTTGGAATCATACAATTCAGAATTTTATACAGAGCAGGATGACATAAACAAGATGACTGCAGAATCTAGAAAGTTGCTTGTTCTCCAAGGAAGATTTCTCTTTCACCAAAACAGTAATATCTATCCATAATCTTCTTCCTTTGAGTTCTAAAAGGTTCAACTTGATTATATCCATGCCAACTCAGATTAGGTTGCATATAAATCATGTTAAGGAAAGTTCTTAAATTCATTATCATAACATTTCCATATCTAGATTCGCATATTCACCATAGAAAATCATGTTAGACATGATCAAAAGAATAAATCTTTCCTAATCGTATTTAAGATTCACGATTATAGCATGAGAATCTAAAAAGATCAGATCTCCATTACGATTGAGTAGAATTTCATAAAGTTTGTACCTTGATTAAGCATGATATACATCCACTTAAGCACGTCGTGTTGTTTTTGCTTGCATATGATGATAACGACGTCATATCTCGCTCGTAAACGTTGAGAGGACTATCGAAAGTTTTCAAGAAATCAAGGAAATCAGCTAAGGATTAAAAATATCATGTAAGACCCTCCAAGAAGACGATCAAGGCGCCAAGACGTCATGAACGACACTTTCCTGAGACGTCAAAGACAACGTCAGACGAACTCCTCCCCAAAGACAAGAAACACCGCATTGCTTTATTCGCGTCTCCATGACAAGTGGTAATAGCTCCACAAGTTTGGTACGACCATGACGGTGTGTAAGGAACACGACGTCCAAGAAGCCAATTACAAAGGCTAAAGATAGATGATGCGTCTCGATCTAATCACGAGGAAATAAGAGCTCATAAGCTAAGTTCCCTACTCCTTTATCTCATATCTTTATTCAAGTACCAAGTTTCCATGATCCTATCTCACCTGAACGTGCATGATAAATAAGATTCAATTACCATAAAGATGCATGCTACCTTTATATACGCTCATAGATTGAGAAGTAAAAGAATTGCATGTCAAGTATGAGATAACCTCCTAAGTCTTTCGTTAAGCTTTCTCCTTAAAGTCTTTATGAGCTAAGTCACACTTGATTGGATAAGTGTTTGTGCCTAAAAATACGACGAGAAAGGAACGCGTAGTAAGCTATGCGTGGAAGGATTACGTCGACGCGACGAGAAGAAAGGAAGACGTCGTCGACCTGACGAGGCATGACATAAATCTCGTTCTCCTTGAAGATTAGGTCGGTCAAGTGTATTTAACTTATTCCTTATTATATTCTTGTAATTGGTAAAAGATACGGTAAAGAATATCTTTTACCTTGTTTGTTATATCGTTATTTAGATAGAAGAAAGAGATAAGATCTCGTTTCCTTAAAGATATTATTAGGGTTAGCCTATATATAGAGGCTAACGCCTGCTTTGTAAGCATTCAGCCACCATATGAGTAATACCAAGTTCAAGCTTCAAACCCTATATTCTCGTCTCATCCTATATTGTTCTTGAGTGTTATATCGTATTCTTTGATCTTCGCCCTACAATTGCTTAGTTATCATCTCGTTGATAATTTCGCTATAAACAATTGGCGCCCAACGTGGGGCAAGATCAAAAAGGTATCGTCTCTCCATACGAAAAGAGCTTCTTTTTTGCAGGAAATCAAGACCAATCCGACCAACAGCCCACGGGACGGCGGAAAGAGGTCCGAGGAAGAAGACCCTGCGAAGACGAAGACGCGGGGAAAGATCTCTAAAATACTCCCAACACTCCGAAAGACAGCACCCCCATAGAAGAACAGGGAACAGACGACGAGGTAACCAGTGTGGCCGCAGTCAGAGCACATTTCAATACCCTTCAGAAAACATGGGTGGAGACCAAAAACGCCAGTGAAGAATTAAAACACGCTAGGACTCACCAAAGAGAACGAGCGACTTCGTTCCGAGATAAAGAAGCTCAAGGCGGAAGCGGCGAAACCACGCACCTATGTTCATACTCAAAGCGTTGTGCGACGCCTAGACATGGACGTTGTCGCTGAGGAGGAAGAGATCTATGAATCCCAAGAACACCAAAGCATCATCCCGTCAAGATAGACGATTTCAAGGAAGAGAACCGAAGAAGCCATGACGTCGAGCGTCGTTGCAACGCTCGTAGCATAGCAAGTCGGCGCCTTCAGGAAGTAGATGATGTTGATGCCCGGAGCCCCGAAATCCATAGTTCCCGAGCATGAGTTCGGATTTCAAGAGAGTCCTTTTCTCGCCGCTATCGCCGCCCAGAAGATAGCCAAGAAGTTCACCGTCGCTGATCTCCCCGTCTACGACGGATCCGACGACCCTGAAGAACTTGTCTTACTCTACAAAGCCAAGCTCTCCACAAGTCCGATCGAGCCAGAACTAAAGGAGGCGATGATGTGCAAGTTCTTTAGCTCAACGTTGAAAGGTCCAACATTGACGTGGTTTATCCACTTGCCCAAGGGAAGTATCTCCTCCTACGCCGAACTCTCCAACCTGTTCCGATTACAATTCGCCAACAGTATTTTTTTTGCAAAACACCCTTCAGATCTCCATAACATACGTATGAACAAAGGCGAAACCTTAAGAGCCTTCATGAAGCGTTTCAATGACGAGAAGATTACAATCCCAGATTGTAGCGAAGCTACCGCTGCCGACGCGTTCAGACGTGCACTCCCCCGAGATAGTGACTTATACAAGGAATTAACGAAAACTCGCCCTGAATCATTCGTCTCAACAAGTGAAAGAGCCATGGAAGCCATACGCCTTGAAGAAGATCTCCTAAGGCATGCTGAAGAAAAGTCTCGATCTCCACGTAGACGAACCCCTCCGCGCAGAGATTCTCCTCAACAGAAAGGTGGCGAGCGTTACGATAGGAGAAACAAGCCATTCCGGAGAGAACCTCCCATGGTGCATAACGTGAGTGAGATCAATAACGTCTACGCGGTCGAAAGAGGTGTATACATGAAGACCGACGCGTTGCGAGTCATGAACGAGATGGAAAAGCTCCACGACGTGAAATGGCCTAAACAGCCAAATCCGGAAAAGAAATCAGGATCAGGAGGAGGATATTGCGAGTTCCACAACGACTCGGGAAATCCGACAAATGACTAATACACTCTGAGGAAAGAAGTGCTACGCCTCTTTGGAAAGCAGATCTAACAAGGGACGTGTTCGAAGGAGCAAGGAAAGGGAAAAGATCTCCAACGCCACCACCTCCCTCGTCGAGCCGTTCAAGGACAATCAACACAATCTTCGGAGGCTCTCCCATAAGTGGCTATACCGCCTCCGCCACCAAAAGGAGCATCAAGGCGTTACGCGGCGAAGGAAGTACTTTGCCTATCTACCACGTTAGGACTGTTAGGAAAGATTGTCCAATCACATTCGAGGAACCCAATGGAAGCGTAGATCATCACGACGGGTTAGTTATCTCCTTAACCATTAGTAATTGTAAGGTTAAAAGGATCCTCATCGATAATGGAAGCTCGGCCAACATCATCACCTTATCCGCGATCAAAGTGCTCGGATTATCTAGCAACGACGTGGTGAAAAAGTATATCCCCCTAGTAGGTTTCAGCGGCGAAGTCGCCGATATGCTGGGAGAGATCACCCTAACCACTCTGGCGGAAGGGGTCAACATCCAAACTAAGTTCGTGGTGATGGAAGCAGAATCGCCCTATAACATAATGATAGCATGCATTTAGACTAGTTTAGGCCACGTCTATTTCTGCCATTTTGATTTGTTTCGTTGATTTTTCCTTTAGTTTTATTTGGTTTTAGTAGTTTAGGAGTGTTCGGAGTCTACTCTTGCGCTTTTCTCATTTCAGGATCTTTTGGAGGCGTTTTTTTGGAGAATGGTGGCCTTGATATGAAGATGTTCGAGTAGAGGACACGTTGGAATGGCGCCAACGACAAGTGTGCGGATGATAAGAAGAAGGCAGGACCAAGGCCGAGTAAGGAGAGAGTCCGGGACTGGAGCTAAAGGAGGAAACCGTGCCAAACCCGGCCAAGACCCGGCCAAGTCTCACCCCGTGTCGTGGAAAGCAAGGCAGACTTCAACTGGGAGTAACCCGGCCATGACCCGACCGGGTTTGTGACCGGGTCAGCAAGCGAGTTGTCACCTGAGTGTAACCCGGCCATGACCCGACCGGGTTTGTGACCGGGTCAGCAAGCGAGTTGTCACCTGAGTGTAACCCGGCCATGACCCGGCCGAGTTCTGGCCGGGTCGGGCCGCTGTTTCATTTCCGACTCATTTAATCCCCGGGCGTTTTGTCTTCTATTCGTATGGGGGTATAAAAGCCTTATTAGAACTGCTATTCCATCATCTTGTAACTGCTTAGACGTTTCAAAACTCTCAAGAACCCTAGGGAAAACTTGGAGATTTTACGAGATTTGATTGTTGGAATTTCGTATCTCTTTGGAGAAGACAATTGGTATGTTGTTTCTTTCAATGAAATTGATTTCTCTTTCTCTCATGTCTAGCTAAATCCTCCTTTCTAAGGTTGGGTGAACCCAATGGTGATTTGATAGATTTGATTGGTATTGTTTGGTTGTATGTATATGTAAATGTGAATTGATTCTATCCTAGGTTGCTTAATAACCTGATTGCTTTGTAATTGGGATTTCTAATTAGAATTTGAGACCGACCGGAGATAATGATAATTGGAGGTTGATTTAAATGGATCCCTAGGATAGAACTTGTGGGTTAATTGCGTGACCATCGATTTAACCCCTTGTGGCACTTGACTATCGATTAGATCCTTGGATGAGCAGATTCCGCTGAGCACCACAAGTGGATGTTGTTTCCACTTGTCCATTGATCTATGTAGAGCTTAATGGATCTAAATTAGATTGGCTTGCGCGAAAGTGACTGCTAATCTCATTTAGGTACACACACTACTGTCTGACCATGAAGCAGTGTTGACATTAGATAGCGAGTCCTTCAATTTACATTTGCATTGAAATACAATCCAATATTGCTTAAAACCTATTGTATCACCATTGTGGGAAGCCTAACCTTGGAAGCCTTTTTCTTCCCTTGATTAATAACCTTGTTTGCTTGATATTTGTTACCATTGAAACCAAACCGAATTACAACCTTTTCTTGTTTACGACTTAATCTATTAGTTGAATTGACAATTGGTACTACATAGTCCCAGAGTTCGACACCTTGGTACTACACCCGAACCCGTACACTTGCGGGTAGGATTTGGACCTATCAAGTTTTTGGCGCCGTTGCCGGGGACTGTTGTTAGTATTGGTTGTTACACGCAACCGATAGATTAGGTCTCATTTTTGTTTTTGACTTTGCTTCCTTTGTCTTTGGTTTCAGATTTGTTCTCATTCATATGCGAAGAGCCTTGAGCGACGGTGAACTACAACACGATCCCGAACCCGAGCGTGCTTTTCACAGACGAAGAAGAGAGCAAAGAGAAGCAAGGACCCGAGCAATGGATGAGGCTGCACGATTGCAACAGCAACAACGAGAGTTGCTGCAACAACAACAACTACTGAATCAGCAGCAGGAGATGCAACAGTTGTTGAATGCGCCTCCGCCTATGACATTGGGTGACTATGTGCTGCCACGTCACCAAGGACCCACATCTGGTGTGGTCCGACCTCCAGTTGCTGCAAGGAACTTTGAGCTGAAGCCGTCTTTGATAAATATGGTTCAGCAGAATCAGTTTGGAGGTCTACCATCTGAGAATCCTCACCTACATCTTAACACCTTTCTGGAGCTTATGGACACGGTGAAGATTCATGATGTCTCTGATGACGCGCTTTATTTGCGCGCCTTCTCATTCTCTTTGAAAGACAGGGCTAAGGCTTGGTTCAAGGCTCTTCCTCAGGGCACTATCACGACATGGGATGAGTTGGCTAAGGCTTTCCTAACCAAGTACTTCCCCCCGAAGAAGACGGCTGAGATGAGGAATCAGATTAGTTCGTTCCAGATGAAGGATGGAGTGTCTCTCTATGAAGGTTGGGAGAGATTCATGGAGCTATTGTTGCTATGTCCTCACCATGGGCAAGATAAGTGGGTGTTGCTGCACACCTTCTACAACGCTATGGACAGCACTAATAGGATGCTCATTGATGCCTCATCTGGAGGTACTATCATGGATATGCATGTTGATGCGGCTTGGGATAAGATTGAGAGCATTGCCCAACACAATCACTACTATGATGCTCGATCGACTCCAAGCACTAAGAGGACAGCTGGTCTTTATGAGGTTGATAATGAGGTCTCTCAACAAGCTAGGATGGAAGCTATGGCTCATGAGATAAAGCAACTAAAGTTGAGTATGAATAGAGCTAAGCTGAAGAAAGAGGAGAGTCCTGCTCAGGTTGCTTCACAGGTGGTTTGCCAATTCTGTGGGGATGGTGATCACACCATAACAACTTGTCAATTATTTGCTGCACAGGATGAGGCACAAGAAGGAGATGTGAACTATATGAACAACTTCAATCGGGGTCCTAGGAACGATCCATACTCCAACACCTATAACCCCGGTTGGAGGAATCACCCTAACTTCTCCTATGCCAACAACCAAGCTGCTCAGAGACCGCCTCCTGGTTTTCAACAAAGAGCTCCTCAACCCCAAGGCCAAGAGCGTGCCCAAACGTCTGAAGAGTCCAAGTTTGACTTGATCATGAAGGAGCTTCAGAACATCAACAAAGTATTGAAGAACCATGATAGCTTGCATGCTCAGTACGCTTTGAATGCTCCTAGGCCCCAAGGTCAACTTCCCGGTCAGACTGAGGCCAATCCAAAAGGGCAAATCAATGCTGTGTCCTTGAGGAGTGGTAAACAACTCGAAGACCCAAAGGTTGTGGATCTCAAGCAAAAGGGCAAAGCTGCTGAAGAGCCCGAAGAAGTTGTGGTCCAAGAGAAGGAGGCACCTTACGTCCCACCTCCACCATACAAGCCTCCTCTTCCCTTCCCCCAAAGGAAGGCTCAAGCTCAGTTGGATCAACAATATGGCAAGTTTGTAGAGGTGCTGAAAAAACTCTACATCAACATCCCCTTCACCGATGCTCTCAAGCAAATGCCATCTTATGTGAAGTTCTTGAAGGAGATCTTGTCCAACAAAAGGAAACTGGATGATTGCCAATCAGTTTCTTTGAGTCAGGAGTGCAGTGCTCTAATTCAAAACAAGTTGCCTCCCAAGCTTGGAGATCCTGGTAGCTTCAACGTCCCCATGGTGATTGGTGATTGCACCTATGATGCTTTGTGTGATTTGGGGGCTAGTGTGAGCATCATCCCGCTCTCCATTTGTAAGGACTTGGACTTGGGAGAGCCGAGACCAGTGAGGATGACTTTGTATATGGCTGACAGGTCCGCGACTCACCCCATAGGGATTTTGGAGGACATACCCATCCAGATAGGTAAGTTCTTCATTCCTGTGGACTTCATTGTTTTGGATATTGATGCTGACTCTCCTGTCCCTATTATCTTGGGAAGACCCTTCTTAGCTACTGCAGGTACACTAATTGATGTGAAACAGGGTATTCTTTCCTTTACTATTGGGGATGAGAAAATTGAGTTTAATTTGTCCAAGGCTATTAAGCGACCTTCTTTTGAGGATGATGTATCCAGGATTGATGTGTGTGCTCACGAAGGTCAAAAGTCCGTGATGTCTCTCATGATTGAGGACCCTTCGGAGCGTTACTTGATGGAGAGTGCGACCCAAGCTGAGAATCTGGGGCTACTGGCTGATGTGCTCTTTGATTTGGAGTCCACCGAGGAGATGCCCGAGGCCATTGTTGAAGCCCTTACAAGAGAAGATGTTCCTCCTAAGGAGGAGACCAAAGAGGCACCAAAGGTGGAGTTGAAATCACTTCCATCTAATTTGAGGTATGAGTTCCTTGGACCCGATTCTACTTATCCGGTGATTGTCAATGCTAGCTTGAGTGATTGTGAAATTGAAAAATTGTTGCATGAACTTAGGCTGCATAGAAAAGCCATTGGATATTCTATTGATGACTTGAAAGGAATTAGTCCCTCAATGTGCATGCATAGGATTTTGATGGAAGATGACCATAAACCATCCATTGAGCATCAAAGAAGGCTTAATCCTAACATGAAAGAAGTAGTGAAAAAAGAAGTGCTGAAATTGTTAGACGCAGGCATTATTTATCCTATTTCTGATAGTGCATGGGTTAGTCCTGTCCATGTTGTGCCTAAGAAGGGTGGAATGACTGTGGTGAAAAATGACAAGAATGAATTGATTCCTACTAGGACAGTCACTGGGTGGAGAATGTGCATTGACTATAGAAAATTGAACAAGGCCACTAGAAAAGACCATTTTCCACTACCCTTCATAGATCAAATGCTAGAGAGGTTGGCCAAGCATTCACATTTTTGTTATTTGGATGGTTATAGTGGATTCTTTCAAATCCCTATTCATCCGGATGACCAAGAAAAAACCACTTTCACATGCCCCTATGGCACATTTGCCTATAGGAGAATGCCATTTGGTTTGTGTAATGCTCCGGGCACCTTTCAAAGATGCATGATGGCTATTTTTTCTGATTTGATTGAGGATATTATGGAGGTTTTTATGGATGATTTCTCCGTATATGGTACTTCTTTTGATGCTTGCTTGTCTAACTTGTCTCGAGTTCTACAGCGGTGTGAGGAAGTAAACCTTGTATTGAATTGGGAAAAGTGTCATTTCATGGTAAGTGAAGGTATTGTGCTAGGGCATTTGGTTTCTAACCGTGGGATTGAGGTTGACAGGGCCAAGATTGAGATCATAGAGAAGATGCCGCCTCCAACCTCGGTCAAGGGCATTAGAAGTTTTCTAGGACATGCCGGGTTCTATAGGAGGTTCATTCAGGATTTTTCAAAAATCTCCAAACCTCTTACTAACTTGCTCTTGAAGGATGCCCCCTTTGAATTTTCGAAGGAGTGTCTGGATGCTTTTTGCAGGTTAAAGGAGGCCTTGATTTCAGCACCAATTATACAACCTCCTGATTGGGACCTCCCATTTGAGCTTATGTGTGATGCTAGCGACTACGCTGTAGGAGCTGTTCTGGGGCAAAGGAAGGACAAGAAGCTACATGCAATCTATTATGCTAGTAAAACTCTTGATGATGCCCAAGTGAATTATGCCACGACTGAGAAAGAGTTGCTTGCTATTGTCTTTGCCTTTGAGAAGTTCAGGTCTTATTTGGTGGGAGCCAAAGTCATTGTCTATACTGATCATGCTGCAATCAGGTATCTCTTGAGTAAGAAGGAGGCCAAGCCTAGACTGATCCGATGGATCCTTCTTCTTCAAGAGTTTGACATGGAGATTAGAGACAAAAAGGGCACCGAGAATTTGGTTGCTGATCATTTATCTAGGTTGACTCAAGAGCAGTTGGAGTGCACAAAAGATGAGCCACCTATTGATGATTCGTTCCCGGATGATCACCTTTTTAGGATTGCTAATGAAGTCTTGACTCTTGCAAATTCAAGAATGCCATGGTATGCCGATTTTGTCAACTACTTGGTTTGCAACGAGTTACCTCCCAATCTCTCATTCCAACAGAAGAAGAAATTCTTGTCTGATGTTCGGCATTATTTTTGGGATGAACCATTGCTTTTCAAGAGGTATGCTGATGGGGTAATTAGAAGATGTGTTCCTGAGGAGGAGGTAGAGAGTGTCATCACTCATTGTCATTCTCTACCATGTGGAGGACATGCTGGGTCCTCAAAGACCACCACCAAGATATTGAGTTCCACCCTCTATTGGCCTTCTATGTTCAAGGATGTGCACCGTTTCATTGCTTCATGTGATGCATGTCAACGTACGGGGAACATCTCAAGGAGGAACGAAATGCCTCTTAACAACATTCAGGAGGTTGAGATCTTTGATGTATGGGGAATAGATTTCATGGGACCTTTTCCGCCGTCATGCTCTAACAAGTATATTCTTGTGGCGGTGGATTATGTGTCCAAGTGGGTGGAAGCCATTGCCTCACCGACTAATGATTCAAGAGTGGTGTCTAAGTTCTTTAACAAGGTGATCTTTCCAAGGTTTGGGACTCCAAGAGTTGTGATAAGTGATGGAGGATCCCATTTTATTGAGAAGAAGTTTGAGGCTTTGCTGAAGAAGTATGGGGTTACGCACCGGGTTGCAACTCCATATCATCCTCAAACTAGTGGTCAAGTTGAGGTCTCTAACCGGGAGATCAAGGCTATCTTAGAGAAGACCGTGTCCCGATCCCGGAAAGATTGGGCGATGAAGCTTGATGACGCTCTTTGGGCTTATAGGACAGCATTCAAGACTCCCATTGGCACAACTCCTTACCGACTGATTTATGGGAAGTCTTGTCATCTACCGGTGGAACTTGAACACAAGGCGTATTGGGCAATCAAATTGTTCAATTACGACATGAAGGAAGCCGGTGAGAAAAGGATGCTGCAATTACAAGAGCTTGAGGAGTTGAGGTTAGATGCTTATGAGAATGCCCGGATTTATAAGGAGAGAACTAAGAGGTGGCATGACAAGCACATTCTCCCTAGAGAATTTCATGAAGGCGATCTCGTCTTGCTATACAATTCTAGGTTGAGACTTTTTCCGGGAAAGCTGAAATCCCGATGGTATGGTCCGTTCCAAGTACGGAAGGTGTACCCTCACGGTGCAATTGAGATATGGAGTGAAGAAACGGGACAATTCAAGGTGAACGGGCAGCGGCTCAAGAAGTACATCGCGGGTGCCCCGATCAAGATGACCGTTTCCGTCCTCTATCTCGATCCGGTTCCTTGAAAGACGATGGAAGGTCAAGCTAATGACCGTAAACAAGCGTTGGGTGGGAGGCAACCCATCAGGTACGTTTTCTATCTTTCTCTCAAAAAAATAAAAATAATAAAAAAAAAAGAATAAAAAAAAAAGGGGGGATCGACCATGCTTAACTGAGCGAAACTCGGTCATAACCCGACCGGGTTTCTGACCGAGTTTCTCTCAGTTGGTCGAAGGAGAAGTGCGCCATCTTAACTGAGCGAAACTCGGTCATCACCCGACCGGGTTTCTGACCGAGTTTCTCTCAGTTGGGCGAAGGAGAAGCGCGAAACTCGGTCATCACCCGACCGGGTTTCGGGCCGGGTTTCGAGCAGCTATTTGTTTAACCCCTAACCCGACCGGGTCTTTCCAAATACCCTTCTCTCTCCTTCCTCTTTCTCTTCTCTCTCTCTCTCGCCGCACCAGCCCCCGTCTCCCCGCCGTCTCGCCTTCACCTCTCCCGACCGGACCGAGCGTCTCGACCACCGGAACCTCCGAGCACCACCACCATTGGCACCACCTTCCTTCGTTTTCCCCCTTTCTCCCATTCCTAAGAAATCAAGGTATAATTTCTAAACCCTAGATCTAGTTTGGATTATTGGATTTTGGGTGTTTGTAAGTTCGAATTCTTGATTTGGATGATTGATTGTTTGAATTGGGTGGATTTTTGGGAGGAAATTTTGGATCTTAATGATTACTTTGAAATATTAGGCTCATTTCCAGATTTCTTAATTTGGGGGTGGATTTGGGTAAAATTGATGATGCTTGGTGGTTTGCTTGAATTTTTGTGATGTGCTAGTGGTTTGTTCTTACTCGTGTAAATTTTGTTCGTTGATGACTCGTGTGAATCTTATGCTATAATTGTTGTTCGTTCTTGCTAGAACGACATATATGTTATTTGGGATTCAAATTGCTTGCCCCCTTGTGCTGATATTATTGGTCATTCTTGCCGGAATGACGATTATGTGGGTATGCATTACCTTGGTTTGGCTTGTTTTGTTGTGTGTCTAGGAATACCGGAAAACAGGAAAATGTCAGCATCCAAGCGACCAAGGCAGACCGGTAGCTCTTCTAGGCCCCGCGCTGACCCTCCGAGGGATGCGGATAATGCCAACGCGTTGGGGATTACCTTCTCTTCTAATGCTCATCGCCTGCGGTTCCGAAAAATTAAGGATCGCTCGATTATGCCAACGCGGCACTTGGACTTTGGGATGCTCGCCACCTTGGGGATTGATGCGGACATTGAGTGGCTGGCTGCACGTCTGGGATGGCAGACCTTCATTCACTTCGAGCAGCCCACCTACCGGCACCTCACGCTGGAGTTCCTGAGCACTTTGGAATGTCAGCTCATACAAGGCGAGCACCGCAGTGTGGGACTGTGCACCTTCCGTCTAGGGAACGCCAACCGCGAGGTCACCTTGGCTGACGTGAGCGCCATCTTCGGCTTCCCAATAGCTAGAGTGGATGCTCCTCGAGTGGATACCAGGGCTCATTTCTGTTCCTACCCAGACTTTTGGAGGGAGATTGCGGCAAATCATCATTATGACCCTGCGAAGACCAAGGCCTCCTGGATCACTAACCCGGCCATCCGCCTCTTTCACCGCTTCATGGCCCATACAATCTTTGGCCGCGGTGGTGGAGCTGAGAACAGCGCCTCCAAGAAAGAGGTCCTTGTCCTTTGCGCCGCACTGCACAACGAGGAGATCAACTCCGCTGCCTTCCTGATGGGTCATTTACAATTGGTGAGCCATAAGGTCAGCGGGACTATTACCATCGGCGGCTTGGTGACTGCTTTTGCGAAGCATTTTGGCATTCCTTTGGCGGGTCGCCGCGATTATCAGTCATCTTGCGCCATTGATTTTCCTACGCTCATCAAAATGGGGGTGGTGTTCCAGCGCGGTACTTCCTGGTGTTGGGTGCTTCCTACTGCTGAGGCTCCTAGAGGCTGCCGGCTCCTCCGTCTCCCCAATCCCGAGCGCACTTCGCTCCAGCAGCAGGCCAATTGGAATGTGCGTCCTCTACCTTCGGATCCCTACCCTTCCAGCGGCAAGCAAGCTAGAGGCGCTCCCATGGATGACGAAGAAGACGAGGATGATGATGATGATGCCAATGAGAGCGGTCCCGCAGCTGGTAGTTCACAGGGGCATGATTCGCGCCTCTATTCTATGCTAGAGAGTATGCAGCAAGACATGGCGGTTGGGTTTTCCGCAGTGCACGCACGGATGGACCATATGCACGCGGACATCAACACGCGCTTTGATCAATTGCGTGCTGATTTTCAGAATTGGCGTTTCCCAGGTTCTCCACCTCCACAAGAGTAGACTCCTCTTCACCCCTTGCATCATAGTAGAATAATTGTGAGTACTCCCTTTTCCTTACGCTTCCTTTTCTACATTGGGGACAATGTATGGTTCCAGCTTGGGGGTGGGGTGTATTTTCAATTTTGCATTGCATATAGTTCGCTTGATTAGTTGCATTTGAATTTTTAGTTGCAATTTTTTTCCCTGCTCGGTCCTTTGTGAGTTCTCATAACAGTGTACGCACCATGACTCCTCTTAATATGCTTTGGTTGTTAATATTGCAATTGCATTATGAGCATGATATGATTGATCAAACTTATGACAATGACTTGAGCATGTGGACTTTGATTAAGATGTGTTAGGACTGAAACTCTAGACAAAATGTCCCGGTGAGGTTGTTGGCCTTTCTAGGACTACATTCATAAGTCCTCTTATTTTCTTGTGTGATCTCTCTTTGCTTGCTATCTCTAGAACTTGCTTCTGTACCTATTTGAGACTGCATATAGGACTAAAAATGCATTACATCTTGATCGAGACATTGTTTTTGTTAGCCCTTTTTAATCCTTGGCCACCCTATTATTATTTCCCTCTTTTTGAAGCCACTATGAGCCTATAGCCTATTTTATTTGTAAGCTCCACAAAAGAAATCCTAGCCTATTATATATCCTACCTATCCAGGGGTTTGAACTTCTATTTGCTTTGTGTGGATGTGAGACAAGCTTGGGGGAGTTGTATAAATGTTGGGTGATCATTGGAAATCATTTGTAAGGGTCTATACCATTCAGTTTATAATAGTTTACTTCCTTCTTCTTCATTCAAAAAAAAAATAAAAAAAAAAGAAACAAAACAAAAAAAAAAAGAAAAAAGAGAAGAGAACCAGAAAAAAATCTGGATAAAAAAAAAAGAAAAGAAAAAGAGAGTGGAGAAGAAAAGAAGTGCATAAGAAAAAAGAATGGTAAATCATTTATTTGGGGTGTAATTTCTGAGCTTATTGTAATATCATATTATGGTTGGTGTTGGTTTGAGAAGTCTATTCCCCTGGATTTAGCACCACATGGCCAAATATATATCCATGCCTATTTAAAATCCCTTGGCCCCATTACAACCCTATTATATGTCTCGTGATTGTGTTTTGCATTGTCCTAGTAGTGGAGATTAGATATTGTTGCAAGCTTATGGTAGATAGCATTCAAAGTAGAGTGTTGAGCGACATATATAAACCTAAACACATGAGTGTGAGTGACATTAAAATTAACTTGTGAGGTCTAGAGTTGAGGAACTAATTTCATCTTGTCATTGATTGAGAAGCATGCTAGGACGGAAGTTGTCATTTGTTTGGCCTTTCATGGTCATTGTTCATATGTCTTTTGGATAGAAACAGCTATTGCATATTTTGTGTACTCATTGTCGTGCACTTGCTTGGGGACAATCAAGGTTCAAGCTTGGGGGAATTTGATAGCATGCATTTAGACTAGTTTAGGCCACGTCTATTTCTGCCATTTTGATTTGTTTCGTTGATTTTTCCTTTAGTTTTATTTGGTTTTAGTAGTTTAGGAGTGTTCGGAGTCTACTCTTGCGCTTTTCTCATTTCAGGATCTTTTGGAGGCGTTTTTTTGGAGAATGGTGGCCTTGATATGAAGATGTTCGAGTAGAGGACACGTTGGAATGGCGCCAACGACAAGTGTGCGGATGATAAGAAGAAGGCAGGACCAAGGCCGAGTAAGGAGAGAGTCCGGGACTGGAGCTAAAGGAGGAAACCGTGCCAAACCCGGCCAAGACCCGGCCAAGTCTCACCCCGTGTCGTGGAAAGCAAGGCAGACTTCAACTGGGAGTAACCCGGCCATGACCCGACCGGGTTTGTGACCGGGTCAGCAAGCGAGTTGTCACCTGAGTGTAACCCGGCCATGACCCGACCGGGTTTGTGACCGGGTCAGCAAGCGAGTTGTCACCTGAGTGTAACCCGGCCATGACCCGGCCGAGTTCTGGCCGGGTCGGGCCGCTGTTTCATTTCCGACTCATTTAATCCCCGGGCGTTTTGTCTTCTATTCGTATGGGGGTATAAAAGCCTTATTAGAACTGCTATTCCATCATCTTGTAACTGCTTAGACGTTTCAAAACTCTCAAGAACCCTAGGGAAAACTTGGAGATTTTACGAGATTTGATTGTTGGAATTTCGTATCTCTTTGGAGAAGACAATTGGTATGTTGTTTCTTTCAATGAAATTGATTTCTCTTTCTCTCATGTCTAGCTAAATCCTCCTTTCTAAGGTTGGGTGAACCCAATGGTGATTTGATAGATTTGATTGGTATTGTTTGGTTGTATGTATATGTAAATGTGAATTGATTCTATCCTAGGTTGCTTAATAACCTGATTGCTTTGTAATTGGGATTTCTAATTAGAATTTGAGACCGACCGGAGATAATGATAATTGGAGGTTGATTTAAATGGATCCCTAGGATAGAACTTGTGGGTTAATTGCGTGACCATCGATTTAACCCCTTGTGGCACTTGACTATCGATTAGATCCTTGGATGAGCAGATTCCGCTGAGCACCACAAGTGGATGTTGTTTCCACTTGTCCATTGATCTATGTAGAGCTTAATGGATCTAAATTAGATTGGCTTGCGCGAAAGTGACTGCTAATCTCATTTAGGTACACACACTACTGTCTGACCATGAAGCAGTGTTGACATTAGATAGCGAGTCCTTCAATTTACATTTGCATTGAAATACAATCCAATATTGCTTAAAACCTATTGTATCACCATTGTGGGAAGCCTAACCTTGGAAGCCTTTTTCTTCCCTTGATTAATAACCTTGTTTGCTTGATATTTGTTACCATTGAAACCAAACCGAATTACAACCTTTTCTTGTTTACGACTTAATCTATTAGTTGAATTGACAATTGGTACTACATAGTCCCAGAGTTCGACACCTTGGTACTACACCCGAACCCGTACACTTGCGGGTAGGATTTGGACCTATCACATAATCTTGGGAAGGCTGTGGCTACACGATATCAATCCCTAAAGTTTCCATCTTCGTGGGGAATCCAAGAGATCAAGGGTGAACTGCAGATAGCAAGAGAGTGCTACAACATAGGAATGAAGAGTACAACAAACGCGTCCCTAGAGAAAAAGAGTAAGGCGTAGCAATTAAAAGACCATGGAGAACAAGTAAGATATGCTCAACGAAGGCTCTACAAGGTGAAAGAAGAAATTGGCGGGGTAGGCGACGAGACATACAACCTAGAAGTCAAGTCCTACGCCATCCGAAGAGTAGAGAAAAGGAAAGCATCTTCATGGTCTGAATCATCGAGTAACAAAGGATCAAAACGCGCAATAATGCGGATGAATGATGAAAAGCCTAAGAAAAAAGCTAGGGGTAGAAGAGTAACCCTCGACGCGTTGAAGAAAAAATCATCTAAGAAGCGAGTTAAGAGCGTCGATAAACATGACACGTCTCTACGGAAACATAAGCAAAATCTCCGAGTTCAAAAGTGGCGAAGATTTATGGCGGAGAACCCTGACCTGAGCTACATGTTCTTGAAACACCATCCACCATAAAGGCAACCGTCGGAAAAAGTCGGAACGATTTCTATGCATCTTTTGATTCCTTTTTTGTTTCCCTTTGCATGAGTAGGATTAAATTTTTAATAAGAACATGTCGTTATCTTTAGGTCAAAGCGACAGGGGGTCGCGACGACTAGGGATAGGCGTCGATGTCATTGTTTGTTATTGCATGATGCATCTTATATTAATATACAAGTAGATCTTTTCTCTCCAATGTGTTAAGCATGCCGAGTTGTTTCATTTTCATGACTTGCTCTATGTCTATTAAGAGAACGTGCCTCTTGAGTACGGTGTACCAAATAAGAAGCAAGAAGGCCGCGGTGAAAATCCGCGTCGGAGGCGAATTTCGTTAGTCTACGCGTTCGAGGCTTCACCTATGCATAGGCAACGTTACCTGAACTCCAAGTCGACGCTTCCCATGATTGTTAGCGACGTGTGGCAACGGTCATGGGGAATGAAGCCCGGTACCTCACGAAGCCGGCCGGATCCTCTGAGCAAACAAGGTCGAACCTATTTGACACGATCATTCTCCAGGAACGCATCTTCATGCCTTTCAGCCCCTCTGAGAGTCATGAATCCACGGGCAACACGCCAAACCGGCAGGGATGCGTCCACGGGCATCGTAAGTCCTAACAATCGAGAAATCGGACGCTACACGATGAATAGGCCCGTCGATTAAAAGAGTTCGACTTCGACCTAACGCTAGCGTGAGGCAACGGACCCACCTTAAAAGTAAGGGGTAACATCACAAGCTGATAAAATCACACGCTGACCTATGTCCGCCACTCACTTTACGGTTCGGAGGAAATGCTGGACCCAACCTTCATGTAAGCAGGCAACGTAACGAAAGCAGCCGCGTTGACCATACCACCCTATAATGTAAGAAAAAGTTCCTAACACGTTCACTACGAACAAAGTGTCATACCAGGGGTAGAGAACCACACCCTAAAGATAAAGTAACAAAAGCAAAAGCCAAGGACCAAACCTACGCGTTCAAAAACAAGCTACGCGTAAAAGGTCACAAAAGTTAAAATCAAAAGGAAGAAAAAGTTATACGCGTACCCAAGCGTAAAGCACATGAAACATCAAAACCAAAAGAACAAGTTCCCAAGACGTCTCCGACGCAAAGAGTAAACGCGCACGACGCGGGAAACGAAGTACAAAATATAACAAGTAAAGCAAGCACAAGGATCTTTGGTAGCTCTAACCTAGTCTGCGGGGAGTCTAAGTCAAACCTACCAAAAGGGGTAGGAATACGCCAAAAGAATGAAAAGTACCTAAAAGATAGCTACGACGTAAGAACAAGAAACTTGACAGCAACAAAACGAGATAAGAAAAGAAGCGTAGAGGATTCAAGGAAGCAGAAGAACAAGTATATTCAAAGAGAGTCCAAATGGCAAAAAACGAGGATAACAACGTTTGAAAAGAACAGAAGCGCCCCAACTATAGGCAACGCGTACAAATGCTCTACGCAAAGAAAAAAGAAAAAATTACAAAGATTTGGACTCGCCCTCAGACGACCCAGAGCCGGATGCGCGACAATCGCCTCCCTCTTCATCAGTCGCAGGCTCCTCTTCGTCGACCCGTTCCCCACCTTCAATGTCTGCAACGTCGAGATCGGTGTCAAGACGCGAGGAAGAAGGACCATCAACGACACCTTCAGGAGGTTCTGGAAAAGCCTCCCTAAACTCGGCGCGCTCGCTCACCGGATCCCAATCTTCGTAATTGCCAACATCATACTCCTCATAGACCTCCACTCTAGACAACCAAGACCAATAGATCTTCGCCTCGTGTAAATCTTTGTCGTGCTGCGCCTTGTTTTTCTCCACGTCCGGCCTCAAGGCGACGAGATTCTCCTCCAAGTTCTTGACTTGCTCAGTCATCTTCTCGTTAAGAGTAAGGACTTCAGCGACTTTGTCCTTCGCCTCCTTATCCGTGTCACGGGACTTCTCTAATTCGCCATTAAGACGCGTAATCTCCGACGATGCGTCAAACGCCTTTTTCTCCAACGCCTCCATCTGTTCTGGATACGTAGATAAGAGCGTCCAAGCGCATAGCGACGCTTGAATCCCCTAAAAGAAGGAACGAGAGAAATAAGAAAGAAAGCTCACGAAAAAATCAAAGAGAAAATAGAGGTTACAATCTTACCTGCAACTGAGCAGCGAAAGACTCTCCCATGACATCGGAAGGATCCATCGACGCATAATGGTTAAGGGATGACGAAGAATGAAGCCCCATCAAGGCCTTCAGAAGTTCCCTTCCCGGAGCAAAAGCATGTGAGATCACGCCGGGAAAATCATCTACAGACGGGTATTTTTCCTTGGGAACCTCGACCACTTTTTCCATTCCCTTCTTTGAACGCGTCGCCTTCGCCGGAGAAAGAGATGGCGTAGACTCCAAGGTAGCAATAAGATCGACATCTAGAGGAACAGCAGAGGAGCATCCTTTTATAGCCAGTTGTCTCTTCCTCGATGTCACGAGATCAGTGGTAGATTAGTCACGAGCGCGAACGTGAGAGACTGAAGCTGCACCACCAACAAAGTGCAAACAATTAGAACACAAGTATGAAGAAAGAAGTCAATATAAGCTAACAAGAAGAAGCCGACTTACCGGATGGCGTTGCAGGACCACTACGATGACCCTCTCCATCATGACCATGGAAGGTCCGATCAACTTCAGGAATCGCCAAGAGAGCGGCTACCGCCTTCTTCGATTTCGCCCTCGTCTTAAGAGCTTCCACGTTGACTGAAAGGTACGTAAGATTACACGTAAGAAGAATGTTGATAAGAAAAAATGAGCTTCAGAGAAAAAGAAAGAAGTTGATAAGATAAAGTAAGGCAGCTCACTCTTGGGATTCCATTCCTCAATAAGCCATGAACACGCATCTCCGAGAGAAGATTTTTCCACGAAGTAAAAGACCTCGGCCCAACCCAGATCAGTCGTGCTCTTCTCGAAGGCTATCCTAGCCTTCTTCTGCTTGATTTTGAAATAGACCCTGCCCGGAGAAGAGAGCGAGACGGTCAGAGAATTGGCAAGATCCTCCGCAACAAAATCCAAGCCATGTTTCTCAATGGCATCGTCAAGAGCGCCCAAGATGCGCCAGGTCCCAGGGAGAAGTTGACCCATCGCCAAGCCGAGGGTGAGCATAAAGGCCTTGACCAAAGGCGAGAACGAGAATCGATGCCCCTCCAGAAAAGGATACTCATAGACCGCTATCCATCCTGACCGATGAGCATCCACACAAACCCCCCTTGGAGGGATTTCAATCTTCACGTCTGGACCAAGTTCAGCGATTGTCCTCAGACGGCTGACGTCGTGTGCTTCAGAGTAGTAACGATCCGACTCGCAGAGTACCTTCCTTGGCTCGTAAAGCACTGGAGTGGCCATTGGAAAAGAAGTAGAAAGAAGAGAGGCGTAATAAGAGCGATCGAGTGAGAAGGAAATGAGGAGGGAAGAGAGATGTTCGAAGGAAATAAAGATTAGAAGAAGTGTATGGAGGAAGGAAAGATCCCCGCTCATTTATAGGGGGGAAATCGCGAAGATCTCGGGAAAGATATTCTCCAACGGCAACATCCCCCACTACAGAAAGGCCCTTACTAAATACTGCCCGAGCGTTTTACTAAATAACGCCCGGCCCCTCGCGTAACGCGAGGGGGCGTCACCTCGCAAAATGCGAGGGGCGTGTCTCTCGCAGAACGCGAGGGTTTATTCCCTATAAAAGGGGAAAAAACCCTACTTCTGCTCATTGTTTACATTCACCGCCGCTTTTTTTACTCCCCTCTCAAAAACGAACTTCATCTTCCTCATTTCAACACAAATCTTCAATTAAGGTATGTTTCTTCTTCCCTTATGCTTTATAATGTTGATTCTAGATGAATATATGTTGTTAGTATAGGAAATTTCATATTATATGATGTTTTGATATTGAATGTTGATTTAGAAATGGTTTTATATAGTATTAGGTTGTTTGGAATGGATGAAAGATGATGATTTTGAATTATGGTTGATTAGTGGATGTTTTTTTTATGTTGAATAGGTTGAAATTCATTAGGGTTAGGGATTTTAATTAGGGTTTAAATTTTATTTAGGGTTTTAGTTAAAATATTCAATTTTTCGCCGAAAATGTCGTCGGGGTGTATAAGATCACCGGAGAAGAAAGTGTTAAATCATGCGTCACGGGTGACGTCACTCCTCGCAGAACGTGAAAGTCATGCCTCTCACAGAACGCGAGAAAATGCCATAACTGGAAATTTCTCCTTCTGCGGAACATGTGTATTCTGCACAATTTGTTTTCTGTGTTTTTGTCTTTATGCGTTTATTTACTGATTTTATTTTGTATTGTTTTAGGTAATGTATCGTCCTGGTCGTTCAACTCGTCGGAGAAACCGAGACGTTGTGAGGGAAGAACCCCCGGTTGAAAAACCAAAACGGAAGGTGAAAGCAAAGAAGACTGCACCTGTGGAGCTCTTCCCCGAGGAACTCCCCGACGTTGATGAATGCCCCAACGTTGATGAACGCCCCCCAATTGGTCCCAAGGCAGTTATTCAATTGGACAATCGTGTACTAGCTGGAACTCATACCCAGTTGGTTGGGACCTTGTTTCCCAATATAGTTATTCAATTGGACAACCGGGTTGCTGGGACCATCTTTTTCCACGGGATGCACTAGTGGAAGTCGAGCAAGGGTGGGCTGGACAAAGTTGGGGCGGTGAACAGGGATTTGCTGGACAAAGTTGGGGCGGTGGACATGCTGAGTGAAGTGGACATGATGAGGGAAGGGGACATGCTAAGGGAAGTCGACAACCTTGTTCCTCTTCTTACAATCAACAACCAGAACCGATGGAAGCAGAAAACGAGGATGAAGTTGTTGGGGATGAAGAAGAGGAAGCACATGACGAATAAGGTGATGATGAAGAAGAAGAAGAAGAAGAAGAAGAAGAAACCAAAAAGAAAGAGGAAGTCCAAGAAGAATGAGCTAAAATATGATACTGAGGTCAGTCACAACGTACCTGGAGGTCCAGAAGATCCCGAGTTGCTTAAGGGATTTGAAGCACATGTTGCGTACCACATCCAAAAATGGGTGGTAAGTCATTTAGTTTAGGGATTTCTGAAGTTTACTACCAAATGCATATTTTCCGAATTTGGTATTCTCTGCAGAAACTGCACATTTTTCTGCAGAGAATACCTAATAATGTGTATTTTCTCACAGAACGCGAGGCGTGGCACCCTCGCAGAACGCGAGGGTGACACACTCGCAGAACGCGAGAAAATGCACATTCTCTGCTTTTTCTTCCATTTCTGTAGAATCTTTATTTTTTGTAATTAATGTTTCTGCAGAGTATAATTTATATATTTTAATGGAGATCAAAGGTCCGATGAAGGCACAACAAAGGACAAAGCAAAGCAGTGAATGGCCATTAGACAACAATTTTTGGTCAAAGATTCCCGGTGCAGTTGGACTGTCAGATCTCCCTAGAATGATGTACGATGAAATCGACTTCCCGTTGATTGAAGAGTTCATCGAAAGATGGCAACTCGAGACAAATTCATTCCACCTCCCTAGTGGTGAGATTACTATTGGCCTTCTTGATGTGTATAAGATATTAGGCCTTGCTATAGAAGGGAAAGCTATGACAACAAGTAAGAAACTTGGTGCCAAGTTTAGTCATGACGAGGTTTTAAAATTCTATGCTAGGAAGGGGGCGGAAATTTTTGGAATAGATCCTCTAACGTTAGATTCTGGGAGGGTGAAATCCTTTTTGTTAGAAGTCATTGTGAAACCCTTTCTAAAGAACGAAAGAGTTTAGGTTGGTGTTGTATACTGTTGCCTCGATCTTATTTCCCGACAAGTCACAGAACTTGATTCGGCTTAGATATGGGCCTTATGTGGAATCCTATGCCGAGGTTGCAAAAATATCGTGGGGTTCAGCTGCTTTGGCACATCTGTATAGCCTGCTGGGGATATGCACACGCCAGGGCTATGCCCAGATGTCTTTTTGTTACACGTTGTTGCAGGTATTTTACTTTCTAAGCGTTTAATTTACCTACTTATTTATATTTTCATATTTAACGTAATTTATATTTCGTAGGCATGGATATACAACTACTTTCCACAATTTTGACCTACTGAACGTCCTCGGTGGACGGAAGCACAACCATGGGTTTATTGTTGGATGCCTAAGAATTTAAAGCTGAAGAAGGGGCAAGTCGGAAGGGACTATAGAGGCGCGCTCTATATTATTATATCGGAGATGATAATTATCTAACTCATTTTTTAAGTGTGTGCATTAGGTTGTGTTATGTTTCTGCATTTTCTGCATTTTCAACAGCGTCTTCACTTTCTGCGCCAAAACAGCTTCTGCATTTTCTTGCAGAACGCGAGGTGTGTGTTACTCGCAGAACGCGAGGATGCACACACTCGTAGAACGCGAGAAAATGCACATTATGGTGCAGATTCAATTTTCTATTTGTTAGCTGTTTCTATCATCTTCTGCTATTTCTGTCTGTTTTTATATATGTTGGAACCCGTATGGATTCCAAGACTTCTCTAATCCTCAGCTCGCTCCCGCTCTATTTCACGGGGTGCTATCATGCTGTGACGTCACCGAACCACACATGCCGGATCGGTGTCCGAGGCAATTTGAGCGACTGCAGCGTATTCCAAGGCCAGTCATCGAACCGCTCAAAGCTCATAGGTTGGCCAACATTAGGTGTTACAATGTTTTTTATGACACCAACCAATTGCTTTGGAAGGCAAGATCTGTGCACTTCATCTCCCTTGATGAAATGGGGCCAGTTGTGTATGTACCACATGAATGCTCCCATGATTACATGGATTGGTACATCAGGAGGACCCATAGGTATATCCGTCCTACAATCCCTGAGATGATTACTGAGAAACAGATAATATTATTTGTTTTGGTTTATCTTGCGTTTCTAGTCTTTGTTTGTCTCTAATATTAATATAAAATGAATGTTTACATGCGTATAGGTGATTGGCCGGGTGTACAATGACATTGACCGGTATCGGTTTGCCACTGCAGAGGATTTTCCTTCATATCACGCTCAAATGCTACTATGTATGGCAGATCTCGCTCCCTTCCGACCAGAACAAGAAGAGTAGCCATTGTTTGAATTTCCTTAAGTTGATGGATAATTTTTAATTGTGTTTTGGATTGTTTATGTTTTTGGATTGCTTTGTTGCTTGGATTAGTTGTTGGATAATTCTGTTGGTTTACAGTTAAGGGATAATTCTGTTGGTTTACAATTCTGTTTGTTGCTTGCATGTTCTCGCAGAATGCGAGGGACACACACCTCGCAGAACGCGAGATATTGCATTGAAGTTCCTGTTTCAGAATTTAAAAAACCATCTCCAGTTCAACATTACATTTCAAATTTAGCGAATAAAACATAATTACAACTACGTTAAACTATAGGCGGCACATCGATGTGACACAAGATCGTGCAAACAATGAGCATCATATTCCGCGTTTCTTTACCAAGGAGTAAACAATTCTTTCTTTGTAACGGTTTAGCCAATTCTTTCTCACGTAGTTCAATACGGTTGGATAAGCTCCCCATTCAATCTCAAGTGTCTTCAACGTTTTGTTGTAACCTTCTTGAGTGGTTTGTTCGAACACGTTTTAATAATCATTAGAAATATGAACCCCCAATGCTTGTGTGCCCATAGCTATCTTGCCTCTCACCTCTATGTTCTTCCTTACATGTCGTCTACATAAGAGAAACTTTGCATTTGGCCATAACATATCCGTTGCATTCATAAGAGCCATCTCACGGTCTGTGATGAAGCAAGTAGGCGATGCTCCTATTCTCAAATACATAGTCTGCAGCTGTTGCAACGCCCACAAATAACTGTCCTCGCTCTCGGCCTCTAACCATACCCCGCACACAACAAAATTCTTCCATGTAGAAGTCAAACCGACTATCTCCAGGAAGGGAACATTGTACCTTAGACCAAAATACAGAAAGATTGCACCTTTAATTCAGAGGCTTAAATGTTTCTACTAGGAATAGCATTTGTAATGCTCTTTCTCGCGTCACGCGAGGACACACCACCTCGCGTCACGCGAGTTTGTACTTTGTCCAGAATCTTTGCATTTAAAGATGCATAAACACTGAATCAAGGATATTCCTCGCGTAACGCTAGGTGGTGTTTTTACCACAAATCTTCAAATTTTCATGAATTTTAAAATAAAACATAAAAACAGAATGATGAATAATTACTTGTTTGTGCTATAAGTCGAGTCCATCAAAAGGACATATGGAAACGCCTTTAAGAGTTTCATTGATTCGGGGCTAGCAAAGAACAAGTCGCCTATTATTGAAGGATTCTTTGCACTTGGCCTATACTCCATGAAGTAGTTGTTCTCTTTGCATTGGTGAAAGAATTCTTGAACCACAGTTCTACCTTCCATTTCCTCTTCCCTTATATCTCTTACCAAATTGTACACTTGTCTCTTCTTTGTGCAACTTCCGAGATCCTTGTTTATCTCAATGTAAATCTGATTTGGAGAACAATGAGAAAGTACCATCTCACAAACCATTTTCTTTTGATCAGGGGTTGGCCTCCCAGCAAATGCATTCCCGACCAAACTATCTCCAATAGGATGGTTGTGCAAACCACAAACAACTATTAATCTCCAATTCTCTTCAACACGGTTCTCCATGAGCTTCAACTGAAATAGACACCCCGTTTTCTTGCTCTTTGTGTTTGATCTAACTCTGACACCTTTAGGCTTATAACTTCCCGCTTTCTCACAAATGATTTGAACCTTACCACTTTTCCCCGGTTTAGATGGTACACTCCTTCGAATAGAGATTATAAACTTATGTTGCTTTGCAACATTCAACGCCCACAAATGACCAATCTCCTTAGAGGCAAACACTTGCTCCATAGTGAAATATTCCGAATATTCCCTAGAAACAACATCTTCCTCACATACGGGACTATCAAACTTTGGTGCAGTGCGTAAAGAGGGAAGAAACCACATATCCTCTCCTACGTTTGTAGGTGGGTTAGCAAATTGTGAATCAAACGCATCATAGCTTGATGGCACTTCATATGTACATGGCAATTCATAAGTAGATGGCACGGACAATTCATATGTAGATGGCACGGGCAATTCATATGTAGATGGCATAGGCAATTGATAAGTAGATGGCACATGTTGTCCATATGTAGATGGTTGATGATAATCACCAAAGTCATCAATCCCTAAATCAAATGACGGTGGCGAACATGGCCTTGTATTCCGGGAGGGGTAGGTGTAGTCATTCAACTGGATTGCATTCAATCCAGTGAACAAAGAAAAATTCACCTATACACAATAAAGAGTTAATACTCTGTAATGTGCAAGGTCTGGCGTTCTGCGAGGTAGGCATATCTCGTGTGACGCGAGGTGCTTCCTCTCGCAAAACGCGGAAACTTGCTAACGTTCAGACATAGTGAAACGGGATCATTTAACATAAACATGAACAAATCTAAATTTTCTACAGTAAAAACCCTAAAAACATGAACAAATCTAAGTTTTGGACATTATATGCAAAAGTCATCTCTTCAACACTTACTACTACTACATTTAAAATGAAATACAACATAATAACTTCATTTTAGCTCTTAATGGTGCAAAACAAATTAAAATTCTAAAATTAAGTAAGAACATTACCTCATTTCCATGGTAACTTGATGAACCACCATCTTCATTCCCTCCTTTGTTGAATTCCTCTTCATCTTCCATTATTTTAGGTGTTTTTAGAGTGTTTTGAAGTTTGAAGGTTTTGAAAATGGGTTTTAATGGAGGGTGAAAGAGGTGAAAGATGATAAAAAGAGGTGTTAGGGTAGGGTTAATAAGTGTTACGGATTACTTAAAAGAAGGGAGTAGTTATTATAGTTAGGTGGGGACAAGACATGTATTAATGGTGCACAACAATGTCTATCTGATATGTAATGCTCGCGTTCTGCGAGGTGACGTGCACTCGCGTTCTGCGAGGTACGTGACACTCGCATTACGCGAGATTAGCATTTCAAAAATTAACCTAATTTTTTGCTAATCTCGCGTTACGCGAGTGTCACGTACCTCGCAGAATGCGAGTGTCCAGGCGGTGTTTGGTAAAGGCACCGGGCTGTATATAGCATCCGTGTAAAGAAACTAGCCGTTGAAGATGAACGTTGCCGGCACAGCTAACGAAGCTCTTTGCCTGACGCATGGAAATGATTAAAGGAAAATGATGATCGAAGATTTGTGACGATATTAAAAATTCGAGTAACGTAATCATCAACGCGTTCCTGGTATAATGAAGACGTATTCCACGAAGAAAGAAGGCGTCTCCCAACTCTACTAGACGTTAAGCCCTGTAAGACGCCTTAGGGGTATTGTTTGTGCCTAAAAATATGACGAGAAAGGAACGCGTAGAAGGATTACGTCGACGCGACGAGAAGAAAGGAAGACGTCGTCGACGTGACGAGGCATGGCATAAATCTCGTTCTCCTTGAAGATTAGGTCGGCCAAGTGTATTTTATCTTATTCCTTATTATATTCTTGTAGTTGGTAAAAGATACGGTAAAGAATATCTTTTAACTTGTTTGTTATATCGTTATTTAGATAAAAGGAAGAGATAAAATCTCGTTTCCTTAAAGATATTATTAGGGTTAGCCTATATATAGAGGCTAACGCCTGCTTTGTAAGCATTCAACCACCATATGAGTAATACCAAGTTCAAGCTTCAAACCCTAAATTCTCGTCTCGTCCTATATTGTTCTTGAGTGTTGAGATTATACCGTATTCTTTGATCTTCGCCCTACAATTGCTTAGTTATCATCTCGTTGAGAATTTCGCTACAAACAATAGGCTTTTCAGAATTGTTATTGTTCAAGCTAAATAAGAGTACAACAAAGAATGACGGCGTCAAGCAAGATGACGAATTTGAATTACTATGTGATAATCTCACTCTGAACATCATCCTAAAATCATCACAAGGGGGGTTAGGATACCCAAGTCATCATTAAGAAACAAGGCGACAAAAGCTCTCAAGTTTGCAAGATAAAGAGCAAAGCATGATGTCAAAGATGAAAAGTCAATAGAAGTCAATCAGCCACTGTGTAAGCAAGTTATCAATGTCGCCCCTCAACGCGACGCCTTCTCCTAAACGCGTCTGATGGACACAACGTCCTGAACGACATCCTTCTCCAACGTTTTTAGACGTGAAATCAAGAACTCCATCATCATACAATCTCAAAAGCTACCGTTCAAAATACGAACTAAGTGGAATACAAGAACGCGACGGATCAAGAAAGTCTCAAACTTGGACATGACACTAAGAATCGCTTAAAGAAGTACAAAGTGCAGCAAAACCAAGTAAGTTCTCTATAGAACCAAAACCTTTCGGATCTTACTTTAATCTGAGGAAAAGAAAAAGATACATCATCAAGTTGAAAGAAAAAGAAAGATCGTGTCTCGAGATTCTAGCTAAAGACCACGCCAAAGAGAGCGTAAGATCGAAGTAACCCTCCTCAAGTTCGCAAAGAAAAAGCAGTTTGCCAAAAAGAGCAACACAAGAAGTTACAATCGAAACACCAAAAGCAAAAGTGTTCCAAGTAAGATAGTCGAGAAAAGAATCTCCCAACACTGAAATAAAGAACTCCTAAGGATAAGAGAATTGGGAAACTCGGCGCGTCCTGGGAAGTCTCGTAAGAAATCCATTGATTGTTATCTGGTTGAAGTGCATATTTACCAAGTTACGCATGTCTAAGTAAGTTTAGTTTCTGCATAATCATCATAGCGTCGAGGCGACAAGGGGTCGCGTCAATTAGGGGTAGCTTTAGAATGTCTTCATGTCGAGTCATCATGATTATTTAAGTGCATAAGCATATTTTCTCTCCAACATCTTAAAGTATGCTGAGTTGTTTCGTTTCCAAATTACTTGCTCTGTGTCTATGACGTAACACAAAGCTACAAAAGGCCGCGGCGAAAATCCGCGTCGGGGAAGAATTTCATTAGTCTACGCGTTCAAGGCTCCATCTACGCGTACGTGTGGCAATGGTCATGGGGAATGAAGCCAGGTACCTCACGAAACCAGCACGGTCCGCTGAGCAAAGAAGGGAAACCTATTGCCACGACCAATCTCCAGGAACGCGTACTTGCGCCTTCCACGGCCCCCCTGAGAATCATGAATCCATGGGCAAATCGCCAAACCGGCTGGGAGGCGTCCACCGACATTGAAAGTCTAAACAATCAAGAATCGGACACTACACGATGAATAGGCCCGTCGATTAAAAGAGTTTGACGTCGACCTAACGCTAGCGTGTGGAAAATGATCCACCATAAAGTAAGGGGTAATGTCACAAGCTGATAAAATCACACGTTGATCTACGTCCGCCACTCGCTTCGGGTTCGGAGGAAATGCTGGACCCAACCTTTATATAAGCCGGTAAAATAACAAAAGCAGTCGCAATGACCGTACCACCCTATCAAGTAAGTAAATTTTTCTAACATGTTCACTACGAACAAAGCATCATACTAGGGGTAGAAAACCACACCCTAAAAATAAAGTAGCAAAAGCGAAAGCCAAGGACCAAACCTACGCACTCACAAACGAGCTACGCGTAAGGGGTCACGGAAGTTAAAGTCAAAAAGAAAAAAAGTTCTACACGTACGAAGAACAAGATACGCGTACCAAAGCATAAGCGCATGAAATATCAAAACCAAAGAAAGAGCAAGCTCCCAAGATGTGTCCGACGCGAAGAATAGCGCGCACGACCAAGAAACAAAGTGCAAGATATAACAAGTAAAGCAAGCCCAAGGGTCTTTGGTAGCTCTAACCTAGTCTACGGGGAGCCTATGTCAAACCTACCAAAAGGGGTAGGACCACTCAAGGCAACACGCAAACAAATCCAAAGTCAGGAAACAACAAAGATAGAAGTACTATCGAGACAATCCAAAGAAAAAAGTTACTCATTCAACGCGTAGATGAATACGCTATCGCCAAAGAAAGGACAAAATGTCTTGCAAGATAAGAGGAATAGTTCGCAACAAGGGAAGACGAGGAGTTCAAGTAAAGACTCGAAAATTCGAGACAAAGGAATATCGATAAAAAGCAAGATATCAGAAAATACCCAAGAGCGAGAATATGAACGAAAATGACAATCACAAGTTGGCCAAGGTCACGCAAATTCTACGCGTAGGAAGATCGCCATCCCCAGAGAACACGATCAAAAGCATTGCGACGAGTATAAACAAAATTTCATCTCCGTAAAAAGACCAAAGCATCTCAAAGAACCCTCCTGAGAGAACCAAGCATGATCTAGTCACGAGAAGCATTAGTACGACTGCAAGCACGACGCGGTCGGAGTTATCACCGAACAAGTCTAAGAAAGACATTCAAAAGAAGCAGTGCTCCCAAAAGTATTAAGTAAAAGTCAGTGTAGTCGACACAAGGTGTCATCGCCAACGCGTGAAACGTGTACTCCAAAGACGTCTCCCCACGCGTTCTCCAGAACATTCTTGTTACATCTCCTTAAGACTCGAAGCAATCTAAGAGCATCGCATGAAGATCAAGTTGTGCCTCCATGAAAACGCCACCAAGGGTCGGACCTATGACATAATCGCTGTTTGTAGCGAAATTACCTACGAGAAGATAACTAAGCAATAGTAGGGCAAAGATCAAAGAAAACGGTATAATCTCAACACTCAACAACCAAGTAGGAAATTAGGGTTGAAGCATGAACTTGGTATTATTCGAATGGAGGTTGAATGCTTACAAAGCAGGCGTTAGCCTTTATTTATAGGTTAACCCTAATAATATCTTTAAGGAAACGAGATCTAATCTCTTCCTTTTATCTAAATAACGATATAACAAACAAGGTAAAAGATATACTTTACTGTATCTTTTACCAATTACAATAATATAATAAGGAATAAGATAAAATATACTCGGCCGACCTAATCTTCAAGATAAACGAGACCTTTTCCACGTCCCGTCACGTTGACGACATCCTCCTATTCTCTCGTCGCGTCGACACAGTCTTCCTACGTGTAGCTCTTCACGCGTTCTACACTCGTCGTTTTTTTAGGCACAAACAATACCCCTAAGGCGTCTTACAGGACTTAACACCTTAGTAGAACTGGGAGACGTCTTCTTTCTTCAAGGAATACGTCTTCATTGCATTAGGAACGCGTTGATGATTACGTCACTTGACTTTTTAATATCGTCGCAAAGCTTCGATCATCATTCTCCTTCAATTATTTCCACGTGACAGACGAGGAACATCGTTATTCGCGCCGACAACGTTCATCTCCAACGGCTAGTTTCTTAATGGGAGATGTTGTCGTTGGAAGAATATCCTTCCCGAGATCCTCGCGATCTCCTTCCTATAAATAAGCGAGGATATTCCCTTTCTTCATACCGTTCTTCTAATCTTCATTTCTCTCGAACATTTCTCTTCTCTCCACCTTATTTAATTGCTCTATTACACCGTTCCTCTTTCTTCTTCTTTTATTCAATGGCAACCCCAGTGCTTTATGAACCAGGAAAGGTGCTCCGTGAATCGGATCGCCACTACTCCGAAGACTATGACGTTAGCCGTTTGAGGACCATTGCTGAACTTGGCCCGGACGTGATGATCGAGATCCCTCCAAGGGGGGTTTGTGCGGATGATCATCGGCAGGGGTGGATAGCGGTCTATGAGTATCCGTTTCTGGCGGGGCATCGATTCCCGTTCTCGCCTTTGGTCAAGGCCTTTATGCTTACTCTAGGCCTGGCGATGGGTCAACTTCTCCCTGGGGCTTGGTGTATTTTGGGCGCTCTTGACGATGCCATCGAAAAACATGGCTTGGATTTCATCGCGGCGGATCTCGCGAACTCTCTGACCGTCTCGCTCTCCTCTCCAGGTAGAGTTTACTTCAAGATTAAACAGAAAAAGACTAGGATAGCTTTTGAGAAGAGCACAGCCGACCGGGGTTGGGCCGAGGTCTTTTACTTTGTGGAGAAATCTTCTCTCAGAGATGCGTACTCCTGGCTCATCGAGGAATGGAACCCCGAGAGTAAGCTTCTTTGTTTTGTCTTACTGATTTCTTCCTTTCATAGGGGCGTATGTTTTTCTTGTCGATGTTTTACTTACGTGTGACTTTATATACTTTTCAGTTAACGTGGAGGCTCTTAAGACAAGGGCGAAGTCGAAAAAGGCGGTAGCCGTGCTCTTGGCGATTCCTAAAGCTGATCGGACCTTCTATGGTCATGACGGAGAGGGTCATCGTAGCGGTCTTGCGACGCCATCTGGTAAGTTGACTACTTCCCGTTAGCTCTCGTCAATTTATTTCTTCATACTCGTGTTCTAACCGTTTATTCTTTGTTGATGGCGCAGCTTCATTTTCTCGCGTCCGTGCTCGTGACGAATCCGCCACTGATCTCGTGACGTCAAGGAAGAGGCAGCTTGCCATAAAAGGATGTTCGTCCGCTGCTCCCTTGGACGTTGATCTCATGGCTACCTTGGAATCTACGCCATCTCCTTCTCCGGCTAAGGCGACGCATTCACAGAATGGAAAGGAGAAAGTGGTCGAGGTTACCGAGGAGAAATACTCGTCTGTTGATGACTTCCCTGGCGTGATTTCAAATGTTTTCGCTCCGGGAAGGGAGCTTCTGAAAGCTTTGATGGGGCTTCGTTCTTCGTCGTCTGTTGATCATTACGCGTCGATGGATCCTGCCGACGTTATGGGAGAGACTTTCTCTTCTCAATGGCAGGTAAGATTGTAACTTCTATTTTCTCTGATGATTTTCTCGCGAGCGTCCTTTCTTATTTCTCTCGTTCCTTCTTTCAGGGGATTCAGGCGTCGCTATGCGCTTGGACGCTCTTATTTACGTATCCAAAACAGATGGAGGCGTTGGAGAAAAAGGCGTTTGATGCTTCATCGGAGGTTACGCGTTTGAATGGTTTGTTGGAGAAGTCTCGTGATGCGGAGAAGGTGGCAAAGGACAAGGTTACTGAAGTTCTTACTCTTAACGAGACGATCACAAAGCGGGTCGAGGATTTGGAGGAGAAACTTAGTACTTTGCGGGTGGATGTGTTGAGGAACGAGGCGCAGCATGACAAGGATTTGGAGGAGGCGAAGGTCTATTGGTCTTGGTTGTCCAGGGTGGAAGTTTATGAGGAGTATGCTGCTGGTAAGCACAAAGATTGGGATCCGGTAGGTGAGCGTGCTGAGTTTAGGGAGGCTTTTCCGGAACCTCCTGCAGGTGTTCATCTCGACGTCGCAGATGCTGAAGGCGATGAACACGTCGAGGAGAAAGAGGTTGTGGCTGATGAAGAGGAAGGTGATAGTCGCGCATCTGGCTCTGGGTCGTCTGAGGGCGAGTCCAAATCCTTGTAATTTTTGGATTTTTCTTTGCGTAGCCTATTTGTACACGTTGCTTGTAGTTGGGACGCTTCTTTCCTTTTCAAACGTTGTTATCCTTGTTCTTTGCCGTTGGACTTTCTCTTCAATATACTTGTTCTCCTGTTTTCTTGAATCCTTTGTGTTGCTTTGGTGATAGTGTTTTATTGCTGCCAACTTTCTTGTTCTTACGTTGTTGCTATCTTTTAAGAACTTCTCATTCTTTTTTGGCGCAATCCTACCCCTTTTGGTAGGTTTGACTTAGATTCCTCATAGACTAGATTAGTGCTACCAAAGATTCTTATGCTCGCTTTACTTGTTATACCTTGTACTTCGTTCTTTGCGTCGTGCGCGTTTTCTTTGCGTCAGAGACGTCTTGGGAGTTCGCCCTTTATCCGGCTTTGATATCTTGCGTATTTTTCTTTGACACGCGTATCTTGCTACGCGTAGGTGTAGAACTTATTTCTTGAGTATTTATGACTTTTAGTTCGTATCTCGTAAGCTTTGTATTAGGCTTGAACTTTCGTGACACTTTACGTGTGCCTCGTTTGTGAGTGCGTAAATTCTATCTTTGGTTTCTTGCCTTTTTCTATTCTATCTTTAGGGTATAACTCTCTATCTCTGATATGATACTACGTTCGTGGTGAACGCGTTAGATGGTTTTTACTTACTTGATAGGGTGATATGGTCATTGCGGCTGCTTTAGTTACGTTGCCGGCTTACATGAAGGTTGGGTCCAGCATTTCCTCCGAACCCTGAAGCGAGTGGCGGACATAGGTCAGCGTGTGATTTTATCAGCTTGTGACGTTACCCCTTACTTTTAAGGTGGGTCCGTTGCCTCACGCTAGCGTTAGGTCGACGTCGAACTCTTTTAATCGACGGGCCTATTCATCGTGTGGCGTCCGATTTCTATATTGTTAGGACTTACGATGCCGGTGGACGCATCCCTGCCGGTTTGGCGTTTTGCTCGTGGATTCATGACTCTAAGAGGGGCTGGAAGGCGTGAAAACGCTTTCCTGGAGAATGATCGTGTCAAGAAGGTTCGACCTTGTTTGCTCAGAAGATCCGGCCGACTTCGTGAGGTATCGGGCATAATTCCCCATGACCATTGCCACACGTCGCTAACAATCATGGGAAGCGTCGACTCGGAGTCGGCGGTTCGGCTAACGTTGCCTACGCATAGATGAAGCCTCGAATGCGTAGACTAACGAAATTCGCCCCCGACGCGGATTTTCACCGCGGCCTTCTTGCTTCTTATTTGGTATGCCGTACTCAAGAGGCACATTCTCTTAATAGACACAAAGCAAGTCGTGGAAATGAAACAACTCAGCATGCTTAACACGTTGGAAAGAAAGGTCTACTTGTATATTAATAAAAGATGCATCATGCGATAACAAACATTGACTTTGACGCCTACCCCTATTCGTCGCGACCCCTTGTCGCTTTGACTTGATGATAACGACGTGTCCTTATTAAAAACTCAATCCTAGTCACGCAAAGGGAAATAAAATGGAATCAAAAGACGCATAAAAATATCTCAAACTCTTTCCTGATGGTGTCTTTACGGTGGATGATGTTTCAAGAACATGTAGCTTCAGTCGGGGTTTTCCGCCATAAATTTCCTCCACTTTTGAACTCGGAGATTTTTCTTATGCTTTCGTACAGACGGGTCGTTCTTATCGACGTCCTTGTCTTGCTTCTTAGATGGTTTTTCCTTTGATGCGTCAAGGGTTATTTTTCTACCCCTGGCCCCTTTCTTATACTTTCCATGACTTTTCCGTATTCTTGAGCGTTTTGACTCCTTACTATTCGGTGATTAAGACCATGAAGATGCTTTCCTTTTTTCTCTAGGGACGTGTTAGTTTTAATTGCTACCTGGCCAATTTCTTCCGTTATCGATGACGATTCTTTTAACCTTGCAGTTACTAATGATTAAGGAGATAACTAACCTGTCGTGATGATCTACACTCCCGTTGGGTTCCTCGAACCTGATTGGGCAATCTTTCCTAACGGTCCTGACGTGGTAGATTGGTAAAGCACTTCCTTCGTCGCGTAATTCCTTGACGCTTCTTTTGGCGGCGGAGGCGGTATAGCCACTTATGGGGGAGCCTTCGAAGATCGTGTTGATTGTCCTTGAATGATTCGATGAAGGAGGTGGTGGCATTGCAGATCTTTTTCCTTTCCTTGCTCCTTCGAACGCGTCTCTTCCCTCTTTGGAAAGTAAATCTAACAGGTCGCCGCTTTTCAGGAGACGTAGAACTTCTTTCCTCAGAGTATAGAAATCATCTTTCGGATGTCCTGAGTCATTGTGGAACTCGCAGTATCCTCTTCTTGATCCTAATTTCTTTTCAGGATTTGGTTTTTTAGGCCACTTCACGTCATGGAGCTTTTCCATCGAGTTCATAACTCTCAACGCGTCGGTCTTCATGTATACACCTCTTTCGACCGCGTAGACGCTATTGATTTCGCTTACGTTATGCACCATGGGAGGTTCTCTATGGAACAAATTGTTTCTTCTATCGTAACGTTCGCCATCTTTCCGTTGAGGGGAATCTCTGCCCGGAGGGGTATGTCTACGTGGAGATCGAGACTTTTCTTCAGCGTGACTTAGGAGGTCTTCTTCAAGGCGTATGGCTTCCATAGCTCTTTCTCTCGTCGAGATAAATGAAGTAAGAAGAGTCTTCGTTAATTCCTTGTACAAATCATTGTTTTGGGGGAGTGCACGTCTGAACGCGTCGCCAGCGGTAGCCTCGCTACAATCTGGAATCGTAATCTTCTCATCATTGAAGCGTTTCAAGAAGGCTCTTATGGTTTCGCCCCTGTTCATACGAATGTTATGGAGATCTGAGGGTTGTTTTGCAAACAACTTACTGCTGGCGAATTGTAATCGGAACAGGTTGGAGAGCTCGGCGTAGGAGGAGATACTTCCCTTGGGTAAGTGGATGAACCACGTCAAGGCTGGACCTTTTAGCGTCGAGCTGAAGAATTTTCACATCATTGCTTCCTTTAACTCTAGCACGATCGGGCTCATGGAGAGTTTGGCCTTATAGAGTAAGACATGTTCTTCCGGGTCATCTGATCCGTCGTAGACGGGGAGGTCGGCGACGGTTACGTTATGCGCCATGGGAGGTTCTCTATGGAACGGATTGTTTCTTCTATCGTAACGTTCGCCATCTTTCCGTTGAGGGGAATCTCTGCCCGGAGGGGTATGTCTACGTGGAGATCGAGACTTTTCTTCAGCGTGACTTAGGAGGTCTTCTTCAAGGCGTATGGCTTCCATAGCTCTTTCTCTCGTCGAGATAAATGAAGTAGGACGAGTCTTCGTTAATTCCTTGTACAAATCGTTGTTTCGGGGGGGTGCGCATCTGAACGCGTCGCCAGCGGTAGCCTCGCTACAATCTGGAATCGTAATCTTCTCACCATTGAAGCGTTTCAAGAAGGCTCTTATGGTTTCGCCCCTGTTCATACGCATATTATGGAGATCTGAGGGTTGTTTTGCAAATAACTTAGGGCTGGCGAATTGTAATCGGAACAGGTTGGAGAGCTCGGCGTAGGAGGAGATACTTCCCTTGGGTAAGTGGATGAACCACGTCAAGGCTGGACCTTTTAGCGTCGAGCTGAAGAATTTTCACATCATTGCTTCCTTTAACTCTCGCACGATCGGGCTCATGGAGAGTTTGGCCTTATAGAGTAAGACATGTTCTTCCGGGTCATTTGATCCGTCGTAGACGGGGAGGTCGGCAACGGTTACGTTATGCACCATGGGAGGTTCTCTATGGAACGGATTGTTTCTTCTATCGTAACGTTCGCCATCTTTCCGTTGAGGGGAATCTTTGCCCGGAGGGGTATGTCTACGTGGAGATCGAGACTTTTCTTCAGCGTGACTTAGGAGGTCTTCTTCAAGGCGTATGGCTTCCATAGCTCTTTCTCTCGTTGAGATAAATGAAGTAGGACGAGTCTTCGTTAATTCCTTGTACACATCGTTGTTTCCGGGGAGTGCACGTCTGAACGCGTCGCCAGCGGTAGCCTCGCTACAATCTAGAATCGTAATCTTCTCATCATTGAAGCGTTTAAGAAGGCTCTTATGGTTTCGCCCCTGTTCATACGCATGTTATGGAGATCTGAGGGTTGTTTTGCAAACAATTTACTGCTGGGGAATTGGAATCGGAACAGGTTGGAGAGCTCGGCGTAGGAGGAGATACTTCCCTTGAGTAAGTGGATGAACCACGTCAAGGCTGGCCCTTTTAGCGTCGAGCTGAAGAATTTTCACATCATTGCTTCCTTTAACTCTAGCTAGATCTGGCTCATGGAGAGTTTGGCCTTATAGAGTAAGACATGTTCTTCCGGGTCATCTGATCCGTCGTAGACGGGGAGGTCGGCGACGGTTACGTTATGCGCCATGGGAGATTCTCTATGGAATGACTTGTTTATTCTATCGTAACGTTCACCATCTTTCCTTTGAGGGGAATCTCTGCCCGGAGGGGTATGTCTACGTGGAGATCGAGACTTTTCTTCAGCGTGACTTAGAAGGTCTTCTTCAAGGCGTATGGATTCCATAGATCTTTCTCTCGTCGAGATAAATGAAGTAGGACGAGTCTTCGTTAATTCCTTGTACAAATCGTTGTTTCGGGGGAGTGCGCATCTGAACGCGTCGCCAGCGGTAGCCTCGCTACAATCTGGAATCATAATCTTTTCATCATTGAAGCGTTTCAAGAAGGCTCTTATGGTTTCGCCCCTGTTCATACGCATATTATGGAGATCTGAGGGTTGTTTTGCAAACAACTTACGGCTGGCGAATTGTAATCGGAACAGGTTGGAGAGCTCGGCGTAGGAGGAGATACTTCCCTTGGGTAAGTGGATGAACCAAGTCAAGGCTGGACCTTTTAGCGTCGAGCTAAAGAATTTTCACATCATTGCTTCCTTTAACTCTAGCATGATCGGGCTCATGGAGAGTTTGGCCTTATAGAGTAAGACATGTTCTTCCGGGTCATTTGATCCGTCGTAGACGGGGAGGTCAGCGACGGTTACGTTATGCACCATGGGAGGTTCTCTATGGAACGGATTGTTTCTTCTATCGTAACGTTCGCCATCTTTCCGTTAAGGGGAATCTCTGCCCAGAGGGGTATGTCTACGTGGAGATCGAGACTTTTCTTCAGCGTGACTTAGGAGGTCTTCTTCAAGGCGTATGGCTTCCATAGCTCTTTCTCTCGTCGAGATAAATGAAGTAGGATGAGTCTTCGTTAATTCCTTGTACACATCGTTGTTTCGGGGGAGTACACGTCTGAACGCGTCGCCAGGAATCATAATCTTCTCATCATTGAAGCGTTTCAAGAGGCTCTTATGGTTTCGCCCCTATTCATACGCATGTTATGGAGATATGAGGGTTGTTTTGCAAACAACATACTGCTGGCAAATTGTAATCGGAACAGATTGGAGAGCTCGACGTAGGAGGAGATACTTCCCTTGGGTAAGTGGATGAACCACGTCAAGGCTGGACCTTTTAGAGTCGAGCTGAAGAATTTTCACATGATTGCTTCCTTTAACTCTAGCTCGATCGGGCTCATGGAGAGTTTGGCCTTATAGAGTAAGACATGTTCTTCCGGGTCATCTGATCCGTCGTAGACGGGGAGGTCGGCGACGGTGAACATCTTGGCGATCTTCTGGACGGCGATAGTGGCAATAAAAGGACTTTCTTGAAATTTGAACTCGTGCTTAGGGATATGGATTTGGGAGCCCCGGGCATCAACATCATCTCTTTCCTTAAGGCTCCAACTTGTTGTTCTACGAGCGCAACGACGACGTCTGAAGTCAAGTCCTCCATAGATTTTTCTTTCTGAATCGTTTCTCTTGATGGGATAGCGTTTCGATGCTCCTGGGATCCGTAATCCTCTCCTTCTCCAGTAACGGCATCCATATCTAGGCGGCGAACAACGCTTTGACTACGAACATAGGTGAGTGGCTTCGCTGACTCTGCCCTAAGCTCTTTTATGATGGAGCGTAGTCGTTCGTTCACTTTGGTGAGTCCCGACGTGTTCTCTTCGCTGGAGTTTTTTAGCTTCTGTCCATGCCTTCTGGAGGGTGTTGAAGTGGACTCTGATAGAGTTCACGTTGGTCACATCGCCGCTCGTCCCCTGCTCTTCTGTGGGAGCGTTGTTCTTTGGAGCGTTGTTCTTTGGAGCGTTGTTCTTTGGAGCGTCATGAGTGTTCTCGAAATCTTTTCCCACGTTTTTTTCCACCGGAACGAGAGGAACCGTTACGTGATCTTCTTCTTCGGACCTTTTTTCACCATCACGCGGACTGTTCGTCGGACTTGTCATGATTTCCTGCAAAAAAGAAGCTCTTTTTGTATGGAAAGACGATACCTTTTTGATGTAGCCCCACGGTGGGCGCCAATTGTTTGTAGCGAAATTACCTACGAGAAGATAACTAAGCAATTGTAGGGCAAAGATCAAAGAATACGGTATAATCTCAACACTCAAGAACAAAGTAGGAAATTAGGGTTGAAGCTTGAACTTGGTATTATTCGAATGGAGGCTGAATGCTTACAAAGCAGGCGTTAGCCTTTATTTATAGGCTAACCCTAATAATATCTTTAAGGAAACGAGATCTTATCTCTTCCTTTTATCTAAATAACAATATAACAAACAAGGTAAAAGATATTCTTTACTGTATCTTTTACCAATTACAATAATATAATAAGAAATAAGATAAAATATACTCGGCCGACCTAATCTTCAAGATAAATGAGACCTTTTCCATGTCCCGTCACGTCGAAGACATCCTCCTTTTCTCTCGTCGCGTCGACACAGTCTTCCTACGCGTAGCTCTTCATGCGTTCCACACTCGCCGTAATTTTAGGCAAAAACAATCGCCATCAGAGCAAGAAAGTCACGGCGTCCTTGAGTCATTAGAGCAAGAATGACTGCACATTCCTGAACTGCTAAGCACAATCTATTCATCCCGGGTACGTTGCTCAAGACCTTCCTCTACTTAGTTATTCTTCTTCACGTATCTCCACTGCTCGTCTACAAGCTTCACCTCAAGCAAGTCTATCTTTCTCTCCAACTTCTAGTAAGACTCCAGGCAATAGAGGCCAACACCCATATGCAAGGGGTGATGTAATTATAAGAGACACGTTGAAAGTAAGAACATGCCGAGGTGCTAGAACATACGCGTTGAAGGTGAGAACGCGTAGAATCGCCATAGAGAAAAAATAGTACGTTATGAAAAAAGTATGTCAAAGTAGACACGGAAGTTAAGAAGTAGCATCATAAGAAGAGACGCCAGAAATCAAAGTATGTACCAAAAAAGAAGAAAATTACGAAAACGCGTAGAGATAGAACGCATCACCATCGCCCGTCGTGATCTCCAAAGAGTACCTCGACGCTAAGCAAATGCGTAAGGAGAGAAGTCAAGAAACCCGAAAAGTTCCACGTCACCCAAGCTAGGGGTGATGAGTAGAGTCTACACAAAGTCTAAGAATGAGCGACGAAGTGTCCCCATGAAACTTCCCTGAGTAAAAGCATCGATTGGTCGAGAACAAGAGTAAGAGAAAAAGATCTGAGTATGCAGTAGCAAAGATAGAAAGAAGTTGAAAGAGTCTATTGTTTCTCTCGTCCGTGAAGAAGTAGTAGTTTCCTCCAAAAGTGATATCCTTAGAAAGAGGAGCATAAGATGCTTGAAGTACCACGTTGAGAATCCAAACATGAGGCAAAGGTCCAATAAGGTGATATGTTACGAGAAAGAAGTAAATCGCCATCTAAAGATTTGTTTGAAGACAGGATGATCCAAGTAACCATGTTGAGGATTATGGTGAAGCAACGACTTCACTTATGAAGTCCTTGTTTGTAGCGAAATTACCAACGAGATGATAACTTTGCAATTGTAGGGCAAAGATCAAAGAGTACGGTATAATCTCAACACTCAAGAACAGTATAAGACGAGAGAAGAGTTTAGGGTTGAATCTTGAACTTGGTATTACTCGAATGGGGGCCGAATGAATACAAAGCAGGCGTTAGCCCTATTTTATAGGCTAACCCTAACGATATCTTTAAGGAAAATCAGATCTTATCTTTTCCTTCTATCTAATAACGATATAATAAATAAGGTAAAAGATATTCTTTCTCGTATCTTTTACCAATTACAATAATATTCAAGGGAATAAGATAAAATATGCTCGGCCGACCCAATCTTTAAGGAAAACGAGATCCTTGTCACACCTCGTCACGTCGACGACATCTTCCTTTCTTCTCGTCCCGTCGGGGTAGTCCTTCTACGCATAGCTTACCACGCGTTCCTTACTCGTCGTATTTTTAGGCACAAAAAATACTCCTAAGGCGTCTTACAGGGCTTAACGTCTAGTAGAGTTGGGAGACGCCTTATTTCTTCAAGGAATACGTCTTCATTGCATTAGGAACGCATTGATGATTACGTCACTCGAATGTTTAATATCGTCGCTGAGCTTGGATCATCATTCTAGCTTCTTCAATCATTTCCATATGACAGGCGAGGAGCTTCGTTATCTGTGTCGGTAACGCTCAATCATAACGGCTAGTTTCTCAACGGCTATAATGTCGTTGGACTCTCTTCCGTTTTCTTCGCGGTCTCTTCGTCTATATAAGGAGAAGATTTTCACTTTCTTCCTACTCTTTCTACGACTCATATACTCTGAACATTCTTTTCTTTCTCGTTTACTTACGTTCAAAAGATCATTTGCCTCTCCTTTCTTCAGATTTATTCTTTACTCTTTCCTTTAGTTTCTTGAAATGCCTTCCTTCTACGTGCCGAAGTTTATCTTGAAGGGCTCCAACTGTAAATCATCAGAGGCGCGTAGCATCGAGAGGCTAAGATCGTTGGCGAATCTTGGTCCTGAGGTAGAGATTGAGATACCTCCTCGATGGGTATTTGCCGATGCACACCGCCTGGGATGTATTGCGGTGTACGAATACCCTTTCCTTACCGGTCATCGGTTTCCCTTCTCGCCGTTGATGAAGGCGTTCATTCTCGCGCTAGGAGTGGTTGTAGGACAGCTCCTGCCGAGCGTCTGGAGGATGTTGTGCGCTCTAGACGATGTGAAGGAGAAACCTGGCGTCAAGATTGTCGTCGACGATCTTGCCTATTCTTTGAATGTTCAAACTAGAACATTGGCAGTTAACGCAGATGCTATCATGGCGAGGCGAGAGACTGAGAAGGTTATTCGCAGACTTCTCGAGATCCCTGAGAGTGATCGAACTTTTCATGGGCACGACGGGGACGGTCATCGCATTGCCTCTACGGCCTTGACATGTAATGTGCTCATGTTCCTCTACCCTGTTTTCTTTTCTCTTTTGTTTTAAGGGTCTTAACCTTTTTTCTTGTTGTTTTACAGTATCCGCGGACATCTCTAGCGTTCGCAGCAGAGGACAATCTGCGTCTGCTCTCATCGCGTCGCGGAAGAGGAGTCGTATCGGCGAGGGAACTGCTTCTGAGGCCCCTATCCACATTACGCCTATGATTTCTCTCGTCTCGTCTCCGTCTCCTTCTTCAATTCCGGCGAAGAAACCGCGCAAGGGTAAGGAGATGGTCGTTGAGAAGTTGAACTTTCACTTTGAAACCATTGACTATTTTCTAGGAGTTATCTCTCGTGTCGCCGCATCCGGGAGGTCGTTTTTTCCTGCCATGAAGGGGCTTCAAAATCCTCCGTCGCTTGATTATTACTTGTCGATGGAAACGGAGGATGTGATGGGGGAGGCTCTTGCTACGCAATGGAAGGTATGTTTTCTTGCTTTTTGCATCGAGTCTCTTATCTTTGATTCGATCTGACCTCTTTATCTTTTCTTTCTTAGGCTTTTCAATCCTCGTTGTGCATCTGGGGACGCTTCTCCGATTTTTTCGACCGGATGAAGGCTATGGAGGCCAAGCAATCGGCCGACGAGGTGAAGATCAACGAGCTTAATGCGACGGTCGAGGCATCGCGTAAGGCGGAGAGTGAAGCTCAAGAAAAGGTTGCGGCGGCGCTCAAGCTTCACGTCGATCTTGCCAAACAAGTCGAGGATTCGAAGGCAAGGATTGTTGCCTTGGAGGACGAGATGGCTAAGGCGGAGAAGAAGCATGCCTCGGAGCTTAAGGAGGTGAAGCTTTATTGGTCTTGGCTTTCTTGTGTGGAGGTTATTGAGCAGTATGCTGCTGGTCAATACCATGGTTGGGATCTAGTGATGGAGCGGAGGGAGTTTCGGGAGGCGTTCGCGGAGCTTCCTGTAGGCGTCGAGGAGGGACCTTTTCCCATGAATCCTCCAGCGAATCCTCACGTCACGGAGGAGGATGTCCCTCATCTTAACGAGGTTGATCCTAATGACGACATCGAAGACGACGAGGATGTCCATGAAGAAGTCGTCGTAGAAGATTCTGAAGACGAGGGTGAGGGTGAACATGAATATGAGGACGCGGATGGCTCCTTGTCGAGCTCTTCTGAGTCTGATAGCGATTCTTTGTGATTTTCCGGGGTCATTCTTCCCTTGGGCTTTTTTCGTAAATTTCTTTTCCTTTTGTTTACGCGTCGCCGATCTTCGAGGCGTTTTCTTGTAAGTACTTGGGATCATTGCGAAGTGCTCCAAGTCGTTGAAAGAGCGGATGGATGATGGTAATGTGGACATTGAAAGGCATAATTTCAATAAATGGATCAAAGTCGTTGGTGATGGAACAACTCCAGCAATAGCCCTTTCAGACGAAGATGAAGCCACATGGATTGAAATCCCACAAGATTTTGTAGTTGATACAGGAGCAGACCCAATTAAAACTCTAATTGATGTCGTGTTCATTGATTTCAAGGAAAATAGAAGATGCCATCTTATATTAGAGAAAGAGCCATTCTTACACCATTAAATACCGATGCAGATTTAATCAATGATCATATTTTCAACACAATTGACGGTGAAGTAAGGATATACAGTAGTTCAGACGAGGTTTGTCTTGCATCTACAGATTCATCTGATCAAGAACATATGTACACTCCAGAGTTCTTGAATACTCTTGTGTTTTCAGGTATTCATTTGACATTTGATAATTATATTCTACAACATTTATATCTTACATATTATAATTGCACGGTTCAGGAATGCCACCACATTTGCTACGTCTCAAAAAGGGGTTGCCGGTAATGATGTCGGGAAATGTCAATCCAACAGAAGGATTATGCAATGGTACTAGGCTGATAATTACAAAATGAGGAGATTGGGTGATTGAAGCGGAGATAATTACCCGAATATGCATAAGGAAGAGAGTTGTAATACCAAAGATTACATTAAGTTCATCAAAATCAAAGTGGCCATTCATAATGAAGCGGAGGCAATTCCCAATAAAACCTTGCTACGCAATGACGATTAATAAGAGCCAAGGACAATATTTGAATTATGTCGGGCTCTATTTACCTAAACCCGTGTTCTGCCACGGGCAGTTATACGTAGCAATATTACGAGTTACAAATCCTAAAGGCCTGAAAATTGTAATGCTTCAAGGTGGGAAACAGCCAAAGAACTACACCAGGAATATTGTGTACCATGAAGTGTTCAACAATTTAATGGCCAATATGGAGGTATGTTATTTCAATATTTATTGTATCATGATTTGGTTGATTTAAGTATTTGTATAACATGTATAAATGTTTTCACTATGAAGAGATAGAGGTTTAGGACAACTGATGATCAATTAGTGAAGGAATAACATGTTAAATTGATGTCAGGTATGTGGTATTAGTTCAGCAAATACATTTATCTGTTCAATCTGTTTAATAAAATATATAATTATTCTTCTACAATAACAGGTTATAGGACAACAATTTGGGTTTGATTCACATGAGGATGCCCCTTAGTGTTAAGACTAAGGATCAATTACATCCATAGGATGGAATTAATCCAACAGCTCAAAAGAGCTCCCTACATAGCTTCTAGCGTTTCCACGCGCCTATAAAAGCCCCCCCCCCCCCCCTCTCACTTTCTTCCATGTCGACAAAATTTGAAGCCAATCTCCATTCTAGTTGAGAGTTGAGATACTAGCAATTTGAACCGAATTCCACTCTTATTCAACGCAATTCAAAGTCGTTTGCTCAGATCTGAGAGAAGAAGCGGTGGTTTGTGAATTTCTTCACGATTTCTCACAATTTGCACTCAATTCTGCTAGGTTTGCAAGTTCTCTAACCTAACTAGAACAAAATCCAATTTAGAAGCGTAAGATGACAAAGCATGGTGCGAACTGGTCCAAATTCAAGGTATTAGTCTTTTGATTTCATACTAGTAACCCTAACAAGATCCAGATTCAAGTTATTAATCACGTGTTTATTAAGAAGCATGAAAATCTCATGATGACCGATGATTCATGATGATTGTGTGGATAACTAATTCGTATGTGTTCATATGAAAAGATTGATAAGAATATTTGGTTAATGTGTGTGTGAATCTCGTGTATCTTGTGATTAATAACACCGACTTATGTATGTGTTCATCAATTTATGTGTGTGTGTTCATCAATATATATGTATGTGTTCATGAACTAGGTCATGTTTGTTCTGTGAAAGTTCACGTGTTCGTGCTTTTGTTTACTAAGAAGCATGTGAATCTCATGATGACTAGTGGTTCATGATGATTGTGTGGATAACTAATTTGTATGTGTTCATATGAAAATATTGACAAGAGTATTTGGTTAATGCGTGTGTAAATCTCAGATATCTTGTGATAATTAACACCGATTTATGTATGTGTTCATCAATTTATATGTATGTGTTCATGAACTAGGTTATGTTTGTTCTGTTAATATGGAAGACACGTGTTCATCATGTAAGCCATATGTGTTCATCAAAGAATTTGTCCGTGTTCATCAACAAATTCATGTATATTCAAATAATAAGAAAAACATGTGTTCATTGGTGAAAGCACAAGTGTGCATGTACTAATTCTTGTATGTGCATTAATATGTATGTGTTCATTAAAATATATGTATGCGTTCATCAACTAGGTCATGTATGTTATGTTAGTATGAAAGACATGTGTTAATCATGTAAGCCATATGTGTTCATCATGTAAGCTATATGTGTTCATCAGAGAATATGTATGTGTTCATCAACTAATTCATGTATGTGAAGTTCATAAGAAAAATAGGTAATCATCATCTAAGAAACATGTGTTCATGATCTAAGCCACGTGTGTTCAATGGTGAAAGCACATGTGTTCAGATAATAATGCTTTTGTGTGCACATTGAACTTAATATGTATGTGTGGATGTCATGCATTTTGTGTTCATTAACATTATTGTGTGTGTTCATGAGTGCATGGAAATGTGTTCTTCTGTAACTCTCCCCTGTGTTCATATGCTAACGCTTTTGTGTTCCTAATGTTCATGAATTATAGGTGATAAACCAAAAGTGAAGAAATTAGCTCATGGGAAAATATCCATTGGTGATATGGGACCTCTGAAGCAAATATGTACAAGACAATGTTGAAAAGAGTAAAACACCAACTCCCTCTTCGAGCAAAAGTGATTTGCAACCTCTAGAAAAAAGATTATGATCGTTATTATGGAAGAAATTCAAATTACTAAGGGAGGTGGTAGGAAGAAGAGTTAGGAGATTTAATTGTTGAGTTTAGTGGACAAGTTATGTAAAAAGTAGGTTTGTTGTTTGTAAATATTAGTACTTCAAATATATTTATGATTAACTCTTTTTGTGTACATTGCTTAAGGCATATGTGTTCATCTGTCTAGCTATTTGTGTTCAACAAACAGATTGAGAATATCACGCGTGGATTATAACTTTATTAATCATTATTCTACTTGTGTTTATCTTTCAAGCCATATGTGTTCATCTTTTAGATAGAAGAATATATGTGTTCATGAATATCAAAACTGGAATATATATTTCTTCATTATTAAATCTAGGTGTGTTCATCTCCAAACCAATATGTGTTCATATATCCAAACATATATGTGTTCATATGTCTAGCCATATGATTTCGTCTATTAGATAGAAGAACCTATATGTTCATGAATATCAAAAGTGAAATATAATTTTGTTAATTTTTCAATCTACTTGTGTTCGTCTCGTAAGCAAAATGTGTTCATATGTCTTGGCATATGTGTTCATACTGAATATTGAGAACATCTCCGTTCATGAACATCAAAAGTAGAAAGTGTGAAACTCATAAACTATGTGTTCGTGGATAAGTCAATGTCTTAACACTAAGGAGCAAAGCAAAGTGTGCATATGAAAAAATGGCTAAGTTATGTGTCTTTGTGAAACCACACGTGTTCATACGAAACAACACAGGTGTTCACATGAAATAACGCATGTGTTCATGTGTATTAGTCATACAAATTTATGTGTGGAAACAAAAATCACTTTTATGTGTCTTTAGCTGACTTAAATTTGTGTTCATATGTGGATGGACCATGTGTTCATATTTAATTACATATGCGTACATCAGTGTCAACATATGAGTTCCAACGGGAAAAACAAAGTGTTCATATAAAAAATGGCCAAGTTATGTGTCTTTATGAAAACACACGTGTTCATGTGAAACAACGCATGTTCATGTGAAACACGCAAGTATGCATGTTAATTAGTCTTACAAGTATATGTTTGAAAACGAGAATCATTTTTATGTGTCTATAGATGAATTACATGTCTGGGTTCATAGTTGATTACCTATGTGTTCATCAGGGACAATGCATGTGTTCAAACAGGGCAAACATAGTATGTATACAAAAAACTCTAAATTGTATGTTCTTGTAAAACATATTATATTTTCATGTGAAACACCGCATATATGCATGTGTAATAGTCTTACAAATTTATGTGTGGAAAAAGAACTGTTTTATGTGTTTATACCTAAATTACATGGGTGTTCATACGTGTATGTATTGTGTGTTCATCAGTGATAACATTTGTGTTCATTAGTGAAAACGCATGTGTTAAAACGGGGCAAAAAAATTGTGCATGCCTGATCGAATTTCGGCTGAATTTTTGCCGAATTATTCGGCCGTGCCGTTTTTTTACGTTTTTTCACTCTTTTAATCATGTGGCTGAGATTCATCCTCATTCTTAACATATAGAAGCTTCCTCATGTGATCTTTTCCCCAACACCTTGCATCTTATCAAAAAATGGCCAGGCAGTACGTACAATATTACCATGAATTAGAATGAATGATTTGCACTCATTCAGAAACTTTGTTTCATTTTTTACAGCAAATAAAAATTGCAAGACTGTTACTTCCTTTGTCTACATTATATTATTCCTCTCAATTTAGGACTATTTGAAATAATTTTTTCATATACTCAATTTTCAGATTACATCAAAATCTGTTTTTAATTTTTTTATTTTGTATATAATTAAAAAATACCATGATATGGCTACAGCTGATGTTTTTGATTGTGTTTTGTCACTTATACAAAATAATTTATCTCAGATCCCATATGTTATGCAATGTAGTATGATGTATAAAACTTAACATAAACCAATAATTAATTTGGAAGAGCCCAACAAGACACATAAGAATACAATATATAGAACACTTTGATCAACTAATTATGGAACTTTTAGTTTAATAAAATGAACATCTTCCAGACATGGGTGCCAATTTTCTTAACAGAATTATGGATTAAACAAGAAATGCAAACTGTTAATGATTCATTACAAAAGTAGATGCTTGGTTAGATGCTTGAACTTTGAGAAACTAAATCCCGAACAAAAACACATATAGCTCTGTAGTAGTCAAATGCCTGGTTGACGGAATCTGTAACATTAGCTAAGTCCTTCTGTATCTGTCCAACATTGTAAGGGCAAATAAAGTATTTGTCACTGAACTGTTGGGACATCTGAAATAAAAGTAGGATTGAGTAATAAACATACATGGGAAAGACGCATTAGCCTGAATCGATATTCAGTCTTTGTACCACGTAACAGATTATGGTTGAAAACAATTCACTCCTCAATTGCCTCATTCTAGGAAAATGCAGTACACATAATCTCATCACCATGAAAAATTGATTGTAAGATCTCTTCTTTGAGAGAAACAATTTATGGACTCCAATTTTAATAAACAGAAAAATAAAACATAGTTGGTAAATAATACAAAGGGATGTAATGTTATCGAATGAAAAATAAAATTTACTCACCACCCTAGAGACTACCAATTGAGCAAGCTAGGTTGTAGTCAGCTAATACATCCGCATAGAAATCGGTTCCCACAAATACACCATTGTTATTGCCAGACATAGCTGGTTTATAGGAAAAAAAACAAGGATTATATCAATAACAATTCCAAGACAGTATATGGAATAAAATTAGGTAAATAATTAAACTACTCGAAAACAATCATGGTATTGTAAAATCTCAATGGAACTCAATGAACCTACAAATGTAAACTCATAAAGGGTATCAATAACATAATAAACAATATAATACAGTGTCGTATATATCAATTCTCCAATGTAAAAGGATTAAGATCAGATTTCATAAACAAACAAACAAAAAACAGTCATCAAAACCAACCATTTGACAGATCAGAACAGGACCTGTATTCAAATGAGAGATAACGAAGCAAACACATTCAAAATGAACTAAACTAAAACGGCATCCAATATATGAATATCCATATATTGACTAAGATAATCCTGTCAAATATAAAAAAGGAAATATAGAAGATGTTTTTTAATGAAACCAGGAAATATAGAAGATTGTCAAAAGATATAAGTAACTAATGAATAACCGGTCAATATACAAATTACACATGTAATGAAATACAAAAAATGAAAAATAAATGCTAGACATATTTATATGTTTCAATATATTCTAGATTATACACTTACTATTCGAGCAAATTATTTTTGCATGTTATCTAAATCTTTTTTAATGTAAAGACTTGGACAAATTCATTGGGTTCAAAGAATGTAATTTATAAATGGAAGTTTGATATACTGCATCTTAGGTTATCCATATAAAAATTTGAAACTAAAACGTTCTTTTTCCATATAAAGTTTTGTATCTTGGAAGAATTATGACACCCACATTATCATTCATTTTATAAATTATTCTACATAGTTTTATAACCACTGATACAGATTTAGATGCAGAAAGCACAAATTTAAGGCGAAAGATAATGAAACATTAACTAAACATTTAACCACAAAAAAAGGTTGTAATTTTTGCCTTAAAAAAACAATTCAAAAAGTCTTCAAGGATTGTCCAGATTTTGCATCAGTATATTCGTCCATATTTCTGTAGATAAAGCCAAAATCCATCTGTAATTTCCTTTGAAGAAATAAAATATCGTGTGCTTTTGCTATTCCATCAACAACATCACCGAGCATTTTTGCCGCCTGAAATAGAGGAAAACATTACATACATGCATAAAAGATAAACATAAATATAATCAAATTAACAAATAACCTTCTACATATCAGCCACCAATTTTTTTGACGTATCTTTTTTGGTTCGTATAATTTCAATTAAGACAATCAACTTTCCAAGAGCATCATCTTTCAGCATCAAAGAAATTGACATTTGTTTATCCCCTTCAATTAACATTTGTCGTACAACTGCTGCTCCTTCTGCAATGAAATCTCCTGATATGACGACAAATATCACTTTAGTATTTCTAATGTTACAAACATGATAACAAAGAAATACAGAGAATATCCCCACCAAACTTACCTATCATAGAATATGATTGTAGTTTATAGACTGCATCCATTCGATTTAAGAAACATGAATTAGAACAAATATAATTAACAGAACAATCGCCCATGGATTCAAAAAAACTATGAAATTGAAAGTGAAATCAAACAAAAGGTTACAGTTAGTTGAAGAACTGTTCAACGATCAAAATCTCCAATTTATAATGATATGTATTACTAAATGTATTCAAGTGGCAATTAATAGGGGTATTAACTTTATATTAGAAATTTACCATAAACGAAAAATTCAGTAGTAAAATCAAATGCTGTGTTACATAAAATTCAAATTCAAATTCAAATAAGAGAGTACTATGATTATATGCATTCTCATTCAACATAATTGTGTTAGGGAGAACCACTTTTTTTATGCTTTGTTTCGTTCTGTGTAGGTATATGTTCATATATATTTTGGTTCAATTTATCAAGAGATAAGATCGATATAATATTCTTATCAATTTCAAATACAATCACACATTAGAACTGTTATAAAGTTATGATAAATTACTATGGAAGATCTAAATAAGAACTTATCAAAGAGAACAAACTATAATCGTGAACACCAAAAATAATATAGGGCAAAACATTCTTAATTTATTTGCACCAAAAATTTTACATCAAGGTATATTTGTCGTATTCTACCCTTAAAATCAAATTGAATAAATCTACACGTATGCACAATAGATAATATACGCCATTGCACTATTCAAGGACTGTTACAAAAGTTTGACTGAAACGGATATAGAATGTTAATAATGGTAATGGTAATGGTATGATTCTGTATTAATGAAATTCATATTAATTACACAAAACAACGAAACAATATATAAAAAGACCCTTATTTCTCTTTTACTCTAATCATAAAAAATCAACAGAGCTACATATTGTTTATACCTTTCTCAAACTGCTGAATTTCAAGTATGAGTTCTAACAGTTCAACAACTACCCTCATGATATATTGGCAATGGATTGAAGTGGATATCAGCAATAATTTAACAGCTTGCTACAGCATCACATCTGATATAATGGTTACACATTATCTCATTTCTACCTTTTCATCTCTAATGAACAATTACATGTCTACTACTGTCAGTAAAAAAATATTTATTTTCTAATCACAAAATTAACAATTGCATATGTAGGGAAGAATAATACTATGTTGTGCAGAAGGAGCTACAACAGACAAATTCTTCTCAAGATTTGAAGATGGATACCTATACACACTTCAAAACTTCAAAATAGGACCAACACCAAGATCCTATCGTAACCAACATCTTCTTGGACTATGTATACAACTGTAGCAGGATACAAATATTATAAAAAATCAAGATCAAACAGATGGATACAATCGTTATCCATTCAATACAACTGATTTTGAACACTTGGATAGAAAAACAGGAATGGAACATATAGGTAATTCAAGCGTACTTTGTTATTATGTGCATTAAACCTAGATAGAAGCTAAAACAAAAGTGCTCAAAACATAGACATTCCTGCATCTGTTGCTTCTTACATGGAAATCCAAAATAATAAAAAAGGACATCAACAAATAGAATGTTATCTCAACAACAGTAGGTAAAGATATAGAATAGAGTTCAGATTATTTCAATTGTCCCATTATCACAGAATGTTTTCTAATAACAGAGGCAGAAGAATTTGTGTAATCCTCCAAGGATTCATATGTGCAACCTTCATCAAGCGTGTTTCTTCGACAGAGGGTCCACGGACAATATTGCTTTCCGGACTTACAGTACTCAATACAAATGGTAATTTCAAGGCCAGGACCAATACTTATTACTATTGAAAAAAGAAGATAACAATGCTTTTGTTTCATTTTGTAATCACATATCATGATCAGGTCATGTTTGTTTGTTTGAAGAGCACACCTGCTACAAATATATATAATGAGAAAGGCATACCACAATTACTTGTTGAACGGAAAAAAATCAGGTATGAAAAGAAGATCAAAATATCAGGAAATGAAAGAACGCAATCAACGTATAGAATACAATGAGACTCTTATATTTGTCAATCAAATAAGTAGGGCCAAATACAAAGTGGATGCAGGAAAAGGACGTAGTACACATATGAAACGTGCTGGAACAATATGGCAGTTGCTAGAGTTGGGAAGGTTTCATAATGGACCAAAATATCCGGTAACAGCATAAATTTTTTCAACAAAAATGAATGTAATCTTCATTGGTTCAACGAATAGCATAATCATCAATGAATAAACTGCAGTTTACGGTTACGTTAACGTTTATTGCAAAGATAATTGGCATAAGTGAAGACTACAACTGGTACAATCTGTCATGCGGGAAGAAACAATGCTTAAAAGGCGTTGTCAAAAAGGGGAAATCCTATTGGTGTGAATCATGTGACGAGGCATGTAAAGAACCAAGAGTCATGTATTCATTTTATACTGCGTTTTCTTCATTTCAAATAGGACTGCTAAAAAAAGAAAATCTAAGAAGGTTTCTGAACAAATACAGGTACAGGTTTAAACTACTAATTGAGGATAAAACTAGCAAAGTTTTAGTCACAGTCTTAGATTCTACCGCAGCAAAGATATTACAACAAAACTCACTTACGGAAATGCCATCTATATCAGTAAGTGTATATCCAAAAAACTTACAACAATGAATTTCATATTTGAAATATTAGAAAGGTGAAACAATCTCTTCAATATTCAATGAACAGCTCAAAGAAAGGATGAAACCAAGCATTATTCCAATGGATATTCTGAATCTGAAGCATACATTCCATTTGTTTGAGTTGAAAACACACACATATTACTATAATGGAACTTATGAGTGCTTCGTATGTCGTGATATAATTGAATATCACCCTCTTAGACAGGTATTTTAATGAATACTTTCATAACATAATCCTTATTATCTAGACTTCAACATATATCTGTTTCTCTATAATCCATATGATTAACTATTGTTTTTTATGTGGAGCAAGTACAACCGCAACAATAGAAGACTTCCAAATGAACAAGAGTAAACAATGGTGCAACAATATCCTCAAAGAAGAGATATATCAATATCAAGATTTCTCAAGACACAAATGAGTTGGCGACATTAACAAGAGCGTATTGACTAAACCTGTGTAACAATGAATATTTAATTATTATATCTATGTGTTTGCATCAGAATATAGGCTTGGTCTATATGCACACGTTTTTTTTTGCTAAATGCACATTATTCTGTGCGGTAAGAGTTGCAGTACACTTCTGTGCGTTAAGGATTACCGCACCAAAGGACTCCGGGGCATTTTTGAAAAATTTTCTGAAACCTATACGACGGTGGTGCGGTAACAATTACCGCACAGATCTGTGCGTTAACAATTACCGCACCAGATTAATACGAGATTAAGCAAACAAAAATTTAACTTCTGATGTACTTAAAACCTGTGCGGTAATTGTTACCGCACATGATTTTTTTTTTTAAAAAACAAATAAATTTAAAAAATAATAATTAAAATATGAATAAACTTGTGCGGTAATTATTACCGCACAGGTTTTATATATTAAAAAAACAATAAAGTGGTGCGGTAACTCTTACCGCACCACTTTAAATAATGAATAAACCTGGTGCGGTATTTGTTACCGCACAGGTTTTTTTTGAAAAAATGCCCGTTGGAATTTTATGCCCGTTGGTGCGTTAACTATTACCGCACCAACGGGCATAAAATTCCAACGGGCATTTTTTGGTTGTATATAGAGGTTGAGCTCTCTTGTTAAAGTTTTGCAATGCACACCACAATTTCTTATAATTATGAGAGTAGTGAGGATGATGGTAACGACAATTGGATATCAGGGGTCGTGGAAGAAGAATACGAAGTCGATGAAAAAGAGGAAGTGGACGAAGAAGACGAAGAAGTCGATGAGGAAGTGGACGAAGAAGAGGAAGAAGGTGAAGCAAATGTATCAATTGCATTAGACGATTGGACTCCGTTACCGATTTTGGTTAGTATATTATGAATTTAAATTTTGTATTTAATTGCATGAGATTTAGGTTAATTAGTTAAAATTGCGTATCTAAGTAATGTAGTTTAATCAATATAGGAAGAAGACTTTAGACCACATTTTAGTACTGCGCAAATGTGGGATAGTAAAGAAGAGATGACGGAATGGACAAAACAGAGAGCAAGGGATTTAATGATAGTTTTGGTACATCGTACATCTAGCAAATATTGCGTTGATTTTGTATGCGATAGGTTTGGAAAACCTAGATCGGGTAGGCTGAAAGTGAATTTAAAAAATCCAGAATTGCCGGTTCCGAGGCTTCGTCACCGAAAATCGAAGAAATGTGGTTGTACATTTGAGTTATATGGGGTTCGTATAAAAGAAGGATCTTATAGTTATAAATGGATCGTGAATGTTGTAGAAGGTCATCACAACCACACCCTTCCTACTAGTTTTCATGGGAATTCATTCATGGGTAGAATGAGCAAAGAGGAGGAGAAAATAGCAAGGGAAGCGGGGGATGATCGCAAGACGCCAAAAAACATACTTATTCAGCTTAGGAAAAGAGACCCGCAAAATGTGACATCCATGAAGCAGATTGCCAATTTTTTGCAGAAGATCAATTTTGAAGATCGTGGTGAATTGTCAGTTACTCAGTGGTCTCTAAATTTTCAGAAAGAGAACAAGTATTTTTGTCAACCTTTGAGGAACACGAGGACGAATGAGGTTGAAGTCCTTTTTTTCGCTCACCCGGAGTCGATTCGTTTGTTCAGGAAGTTTCCTCACGTGATTATCATGGACGCCACATACAAGACAAATAGGTATGATATGACTTTAGTGGAGATGGTTGGTTTCACTTGCACGCACAAGACGTTCAACATCGCATATGCATTCATGGCTCAGGAGACAATAATGCATTACAAGTTTGTGATGATGCGCGTTCATGAGTTGTGTAGAAATTTGGGAGTGATGCCGAAGGCTATAATGACCGACTGTGAGAAGGCTTTGTTGAGAGCAATCAAACTTGTGTTCAAAGACACTGATGTGAAGCAACTATTGTGTTGGGTGCACATTAAGCACAACATCCAGTCAAACGCAGAAAAAGTGATTAAAAATACTAAAAGGGCGGAGAACTTTGTTACGCAATGTTGGGGGATATTTTGCTCGAGCACCGAAGAAATCTACGAAGAGAGGTTGAGAAAGCTGAGAGATTCATGGAAGAAGGGCATTGTTGGTTACGTTGAAAAGTATTGGTTTACTCCGTACAAGAAGTTCATAGTTAGAGCGTGGACAGACTACACTCTTCACTTTCACACAAGGACTACAAACAGGTATCTTTGTTTGTTTAGTTGTTAATTTGGACCACCATATTATTTATGCTAATGATTAGAAATTGTGTTTATTTAGGGTGGAGGGGATGCATAAGGTGTTGAAAGAAATTATGGGTTCTAGTAGAGGAGGCTTCAACAGAGTGATCGTGAGGATCCACCATGCGGTCATAGTTCAAATGGACCTGATTAGGGCGACGATGAACCAAGCACTTACCACTCGGCAAATGGTCTTTGATGACCCAACCTTTCCTCCTGGCATTCGAATGTTGTTTTCAAGGCTATTTTACCGAGTGTCAGATAGGTGTTTTCTATTGTTGTTGGAAATGTACCAGCAAATATTGAAGGAGGAGTATTCAAATGTTTGTGATGATCATTGGGTTCGAGATTGTCTTGGGATGCCATGCGTACACGATCTTGTTAGGGCAATCATTTCAAAGACACCTCTTGTTCCGGATGATTTTCATGACTTCTGGAAGGAACTGAGATGGGAAGATGATGCAATAAATTTGTCCTTACCCGACGACAATCGTTCAATGTCTATTCCGGAGATCAGAATGCGTGAAATGTGGACGAAATGGGAAAGTGGAGATTTGAGGGATGGAACTCTATTCAGATTAAGTGAGTTGTACATTGACTTGGAGCATCCGGAACAAAGTTCTTTGGTAGAGCCAACAAACTTGTTTAGGAAAGGAAAAGGAAGGCCGCCGGGATCAAAGAACAAGGAGAAGCAGCGAAATGGGAATTCTCCTCCGAGAGAAAAGAGGGAAAAGAGGGAAAAGAGTTACCACGAGTACGTTAGAGAAGACTTAACAAATACTGAGAATGCGCAAAAAGTCGCAAAGGAGAAGGCAAATAGGCAAAGTGAAAGACCAACTTGTCCTAAAAAGCAAGCAGTGTCGTTCGACTTCGGATCACAGTCCCAACCTGAACCATTGTTTTCAGAGACCATCGATTTAGAAGACGAAGACATGAATGCCGTGCCCCTAAGAGCTTGCTATCCAGATCGAAACGAAACAGAGGAAGGAGAAGATGAAGAAGAGATTGAAGAAGCCATAAGTTATATGGGGGTGAACTTGGGGGTGAAAAATATTGACTACTTTTGGCTTTCCTACAAGTCTGTGAAAGATGTGCGTTCAGACGGACATTGTGGGTATCGGTCAATGGCTCTACTTATGGGTATGCAACAGAGTCAATATCGTATGATCCGTTCTGCGTTGGCAGCGGAGCTTCTTGGAAACAAAGAGACATGGGAGCCCATACGATGTGGACTACGGGTAGGAACATGGGATGATCTTATTGCTCAAGTTAACTACATGAGAAGTCCTTGTGAGAGACCATTTTGGATGGACATGCCATTTATGGGTTTGGTGTTTGCCACAGTGTATAATGTTGGTTTAGTGCAACTATCCTGGGATGCGCCGTGTTTATGCTTGCCAATAAGGCAGTCTACAGTGAGCCCTGGTCCTCCACAGAAGATTTTTGGGATAGCTCTTGTCGGATGCAGTAATCACTGGATACCGGTTAGAATCTGTGGTAATCTAAACAAACGTCATGAAACGTCGAAATCATTTATATTTATTGATTAATTTTCTTTGTATATCTAGGTTTGGCTCCGTGATGGGGCACCATTGCCACGTTGTTCCGGTTCGTGGAGAAGATTTGCAGATGACAACATCAAGTTGTGGGAAGGGATATATGCTGGCCAAGTGGACTTGTTTCGACAATACCGCTTTACTGCTGGAAAGCGTATGGACTACATGACTTGATTTGTAATAGTTTAGTAGCCTTGATCTTTAGACTTCGATTGGAATTGATTTATAATATGTAATGACTTGTCTTGTCTGCTTTGAAATATGTAATGACTTGTCTTGTTTGCTTTAAATAGTGTTTTCAGTAGAGTTAGATGAGGTAGGTGAAACAGTGAAGTGAAATCAGTGAATCCATAAACTACAACACACTCAGCATAAATTAAAAATACAACAGACTCATTAAGGAAAGACAACAGACTCATTCTTGAAATTTAAACTAAACACAAACTTAATAGAGATTCACTGATTGCATACCAAGATCCCTAATCGGAGTCACTATCATAAAAACTAGGAACATGGTCATTGGGAAACCTCTGCTGTATCCAGTGTTTGGCTACTTCAATACTCTTAGCCTGGTGAAAATATACCAGCTTCAACTGCTGGTCAGCTATGTCCTTCAACAGTTTTGCAATGACTCGGAGATGATGACTGTCGTATTCTGGCTCAAGATACACGATCATGTAGTTACACTGACATGTGGTATACCTTCGTCCATACGTATGGGGATTGTTCTTGTCATTACCAGTGAACACCTTGATTGTTCTTGAGCACCTTCTACTCGGGCACTGGATCTCACTGCCTTCTGCTGGAACTGGGGAGGATGAAGATGATGCCATGGTTGTTTGAATCTGTAATACAAAGTAAGAAAACATGTTAGAAACAATGAAGATATCTAACGAAATCAGTAAAAAATGAGACTTTTAATTGAAAGACAGAGTAAGAACTTGAAACCTAATTATTTTACGGCGCAGTGAGAATGAGATAATAGGGTTCACTGAGGTAGTGAATTTATAGCCGAGGTTTTACTAGGGTAACTTAGATTTGGGACGATGTAGACAAAAGGTCCACAACAACATAGGCCCAATAACATAATTCGGTCATCCAAAGGTGACTTACAGCTGTGTGGTAGCTGTAACACACTCAAGCAAAATATGGTGGTGCGTTAGCAATAAACGCACAACTGATAACACAACTTCGTCAAGATCCAACAGAAAAATCCCAGCCCAACAAAGACGACCAGCCCAACATTCAAGCCCAGCCCAGATTTTGGTGCGTTAACAATTAACGCACAGAATCTGTGCGTTAATTGTTAACGCACAAATATTGGTGCGTTAACACTTAACGCACGGATTTTGTGCGTTAATTGTTAACGCACCAACCCTTTTACCCATAATCAAATGTTTCTGGTGTTTGTAGGGTTTAGGGTATTAGGGTTGGTGCGGTAACTGTTGTAGTACCAACCCTAATTACATAAAAATTCATATTATAAAAAGTTTTATGACCCAAAGTAATGTTATACTACTGAAATATGTCGTTATTGAGAGTTTTGTGAATAATTTTATCAAGTTTTACTAATGTAATATGAGATTACGAAGAGTTATATGATAAAAAATCATATTATATTAATGGAATACGAGGTCAGTTGAGTCAAATGATAACAATTAAGTGTTAAACTAATGTTATATGATGAAATAAACACATTATATGAAGTTTATTTTAGTAACGAAGTGGTATCACATACATATAAGTATCAACTAGTAACAAGTAACCAAAGGGGGGGGGGGGGGGGTTTGATTGTATGGAACACACAAGTAACCAGTAACAAGCAGAAGAAGTTTGGGTGAGAAATTCATGAGAAGGGGTTTCACCTAGCAAGTATCCACACAACAGTCAATCAAGTTGATCATAGATTTATCTCAAGTTCTATTCAATCCTAGGGAATGTTCCTATTCCAATCTTTAATATATCAGCAGGCCAACCGGTCCTGATAATACTTACTATTCAACAATCAGGGAAACCTCTCAAGATTAGATGAAATAGCAGCAAAGGGCACAGGAATTATAAGGATGCATGCAATAACTTACAACCGTCAAGTATTAACATGCAATCAATTCTCTTTCATAAAAGCAATCAACTACCAGATCATGCAGATATGAGCGCTACAATGACAAGGAATTCCACCGTATATTCCTAGTCTAGCAATAGAAAACTATCAATCAAACTAGGTGATCAAGCTACCAAAACTAATAGAAATCAATAGATAAAGAACAAGAGAATTCATACAAACCCATAGGAAAAGAACAAGAGTTTAGAAATCTCACAACTTAATAACTGAAGGTTTCAACCGCTAGGTAAAACAATGGAGATTAGTTCCTGCTCATGCTTGCAGAACTAAATTGTCTGATGGAAAAGATTGTGCATAGAAAGAAAGAAACTAGGATCCTTAAATAGAGAACTAACCCTGAAATATATGGTAAAAGATATATCCTAAAACTAATAAGGAAATAAAAGAAAAGGAAAACAAATAAAGTGAAGAATCAATCCAAGGTGAAATACTGAAATCGTATGAATGCTTGCTTCCAAACTTGATCAGCCTATCACTTCTTCATTAAGTGGGCCAGCCCAACAAGTCAGCAGCTTGCTTCCTCTATTTCCACGTACGGCCCACCTTAATTCTCTTCTTCCACGTACTGCTCCTCCACTTGGGCCCACCTTAATTAATTTGTTAAGTAACTAGTATGCCTTGTAAATCAGCAGTAACTTCCCATGCTTCATGGCGATCGTCACCTCGTATATGGCGATCGTGGTTGGCGTCGCAGACGCTTCTTCATTCTTCAAGCCTTCAATCTTCTTCGTTTCTGATCTTCATTTCTTCACTTCTTAATAAATATCTCAGAACATAATAATGACTCGAAACACATATGATAATACTCCTAAACTAATGTAATAATCCCTAGTTACGCTATACAAAGTGCAGCGTATCAAATACCCCCATACTTAGACTTTTACTCGTCCCGAGTAACTTACAGAAAAGCTACCCATACAGTAAAATACTCAAAGTCTCAGGAAGTACAAGAATATCTCCTAGTGATTACATAACCAATAAACTCCTCCAAAACACACAAAACACAACAAAAATAATCAAGAACAATGTGATAAAATAATAACATACCCAGAACTACACCTTATTCCTCCAAGTGGCCTACCCGAATCCTCCTATGTGCCTCCTTCTTATGTCTCCATACGCCAAGATGATAATGATCCTAAAACACTCAATTTTTCTTTTTATAACACTAATCTTGCTTGGGCGCCCTTTCGGGTTTTCATCCCAACCATTCAATAATTGTTCCAGGCTCACAAAACTCACATCACTCAAGACTCATTTTTGCCCCAGCCTAATGCCGGTCAAGCCACCTTCTTATTGCATAGAACTTGCTATCCAAGGATTTTATATGTCTTTTTTCAATTTTTGTGGCTTTTTCATACAATATATATAATAAGCTCATGCAGATACAACCAACACCCAAATAATTTCATGTGAATACATTCTCCTCCCCCATACTTAAACATTGCATTGTCCTCAATGAAATGGAAGATATAAAAACGAACCCAGGGATGGAGATAGAAGACTCACATACAAGGTCGGATGACCTTCCTCCAATAAAACTCAAAGTGTGGTAGAATGAGAAACTAGATGAGCACTAAATGTAATCCAATAATGCATAGCTCATCTAAAGCAAAAGAAAGAATACCTCCAATGTAGAAGATGACCCAAACAAATCAACTCCTTGCAAAGAACATGGTCACCAACAAGCTAAGCTCCAACGAATGTAGATCTAGAATCATAGTACTAATCGAAACCAAACTTGATGAAATACAACTCCTTACTTTCTTTTCTCTCATATTTTTTTCTGCACTCTATTTTTTTTTTTTTTAATCCGATATATTATTTTTTTCTCGGAATGATTTTCGGATTATTTTTTTTTTTTTTTTTTTTTAGAACGGGAGACAAGACTTACAGCGAGATTGGCTACTGACTGTAGCTAAGCTTCGGTGATTTCCTCCTGTCCATAGAAAAACTAAAAAAGAAAATTAAACCGAACAAAAACAAATTCAAACCTCGGGTTGCCTCCCGAGTAGCGCCTTATTTTATGTCGTGGCTCGACATGAAATTCAAGAGATTTAACTAACGCCATTTGGCTTTTTGAAAACCGTCTCTTGTCTGAATTCTCTCTTGAACCACTCATGGAACGCCTTAAATCTCGTCCCACTTACCTTGACCACCTAGTCTTTAGCAATGAAGGTGGTTTCATTCACTTTCTCGTCCTTGACCGTATCAGGAGGCTGTTTAAGCTCAATGTCAAGTGCCTGCACACTAGACATCAATGGTATCTCGCCTGGCGAGGTCAGTAATGGAGGGTGATTGCCCAAAGGATGTGGAGAGAGCTTACCTTTAGGCTCTGGCTTAGCATGGCACTCCTGTATGTTAGTAGACAAAACAATATCTACTTTTGGGGGCTCTAAGAGATTCTCTAAAACAGGTTGCAATTTATCCTTACAAGTAGGCTTAATCACATCAATAGCACATAGAGAATTCTTATCAATGGGATCCATGTCATAAATATTATATTCTACCTTATCTCCATCAAACTCCATAGAGAGAGTCCCACTATTAACATCAATTTTCGTTTGTGTTGTTTTCATGAAAGGTCTACCTAACAGTATAGGTGTGACATTATTAGCATGCTCCATATCCAACACAAAGAAATCAGCAGGAAAAATCAGATCACCAACCATAACAAGAACATCCTCAACCATCCCTTTCGGGTATACAGTAGACCTATCAGCAAGTTGAATAACAGTTCCTGTTTTATGCAAGGGTCCTAAGCCTACTGATTCATACAAAGAGTAAGGCAAAACATTGATTGATGCACCTAAATCTAGCATGGCTTTGTCAAATTTAGTTTCACCAATCACACATGGAATGCTAAATATGCCTGGATCACCACATTTCTTAGGCATGCGTTTTTGAAACACTGCAGAAACTTGTTCACTTACTTCAACTTTTTTCTTTCCTTTCAGTTTTTGATTTCTTTTAATAGTGCAAACTTCTTTCAAAAACTTAGCAAATCTAGGAATACTCTTAACAAGTTTGAGCAAAGGAATGTTTACCTCACACCTACTAAAGGTTTCGAAGATTTCGTTGTCGTTCTCCAGCCATCGAGTATCCTTCAATGCCTCAGGAAAGGGGGCTACAGGCTTTTGAGAGAACAGAGGGGGAAAATTTGGGCGAACATAATCGTCAATGTACTCTGGGGACTCTTGGCAATCGCCATCAACTCTCGGCGATCGCGGTCGCGAATAATCTTTCACCTCAACTTCTGGAGTGGAATGGCGATCGTCATTGCCATATGGCGATCGCGGTCGCGATGCAGATCCTATTTTGCTCTCTGTGATCTCATGGCGATCGCCACTCAGATCTGGCGATCGCGGTTTTGGCACAGAACAGTCATTTAAAGTTTTTCCGCTCCTCAGGAACACTGCACTGACGTTTTCTCTCGGGTTTCTTACCGGTTCCCTGGCCTCTAATTTACTCACAGCTTGAGCAATCTGTCCTAACTGATTTTCAAGATTTTGGATGCTTGATTCCGTTCTAGCATTTTGTTGCATCACAGTCTGAGCTAAGGACTTGATCATATCTTCAACAGTCATAGAATTCTGAGGTATAGGTTGCTGATAATTAATATTATGAGAATCATACCTTGGCCTTGGTTGCCATCCACCAAGAGTGTTTACCTCAGCATTCGACTCTTGGAGTTGTTGACCACCACTTTGCAGCATGAAAGCCTTCATCATATCTTTCAGTTCATTCATATCACTTTGAATTTTAGCGGGATCAAGTGAACTTACTGACTGTGTTCTTTGCCTTCTACCAAACTGCCTTGAGCTATTCCTCAAACATTTCAGTAGCCTGAGGTATAGTCAATCTTAAAAAGTTACCTCCACAGGATGCATTCACCATTCGACGATCCTCATCAATCAGGCCACTAAATAAGTACATAAGGAGATCTTGGTCAGTATAACTATGGAATGGGCAGCTTGAGCAAAGCTTCTTGAATCTCTCATAATATTCATAGAGACTCTCAGTTGAGTGTTGTTGAAGATTCGTGATTTCCTTCTTTAAGCTGCTCAGTTTTGTAGCTGGAAAATATTTCTCTAAAAAGACCTTTTTCATTTTAGCCCATGTATCAATACTCCCTGGAGCTTGATAATAGAGCCAATCATTCGCAGCGTCTTTCAGAGTAAATCCAAAAGCTCTCAGCATGACCTGCTCCTCAGTAACACCTCTTGGCTTCATACTAGAACATATGGCATGAAATTGAGCCAAGTGTTTGTTGGGATCTTCTCCCGTTAAGCCATGAAAGTGTGGAAGTTCATGAATTAAAACCAGCTTTTAATTCAAAATTCACACCTTCTTCAATCTCAGGAAACCTCACTGCCAAAGGTTGTTGGTTTAAGTCTGGGGCAGTGAGTTGCCTCATAGTAGGCAATGGCGGTCCATGTCGATCACCCATCTCGTTCTCTTGGTTCAGAGCTGCTCTTTGGTTCCGAAGGAACGTCCTTTCAATCTCTGGGTCAAAGGAAACAAGAGATGAATCAGTAGCACGGGTCTGAACCATAAAGGTTCACACCAAACAATTGATAATTTCACAATTAGAACAAAATTGGAATAATTCAATTCCCCGGCAACGGCGCCAAATTTGATGAGGCTAAAGTCGTAGTGCCAAATCAAAGAAATAAAATCTAAACACTAACTAGAGTATAGCAAGTAAGTAGAGGTCGAACCCAAAGGAATCAAAACACCAAATCAATGCAGTCAAGTGAATTATCAACTAGTAACAAGTAACCAAAGGGGGGGGGGGTTTGATTGTATGGAACACACAAGTAACCAGTAACAAGCAGAAGAAGTTTGGGTGAGAATATGATGAGAAGGGGTTTCACCTAGCAAGTATCCACACAACAGTCAATCAAGTTGATCATAGATTTATCTCAAGTTCTATTCAATCCTAGGGAATGTTCCTATTCCAATCTTTAATATATCAGCAGGCCAACCGGTCCTGATAATACTTACTATTCAACAATCAGGGAAACCTCTCAAGATTAGATGAAATAGCAGCAAAGGGCACAAGAATTATAAGGATGCATGCAATAACTTACAACCGTCAAGTATTAACATGCAATCAATTCTCTTTCATAAAAGCAATCAACTACCAGATCATGCAGATATGAGCGCTACAATGACAAGGAATTCCACCGTATATTCCTAGTCTAGCAATAGAAAACTATCAATCAAACTAGGTGATCAAGCTAGCAAAACTAATAGACATCAATAGATGAAGAACAAGAGAATTAATACAAACCCATAGGAAAAGAACAAGAGTTTAGAAATCTCACAACTTAATAACTGAAGGTTTCAACCGCTAGGTAAAACAATGGAGATTAGTTCCTGCTCATGGTTGCAGAACTAAATTGTCTGATGGAAAAGATTGTGCATAGAAAGAAAGAAACTAGGATCCTTAAATAGAGAACTAACCCTAAAATATATGGTAAAAGATATATCCTAAAACTAATAAGGTAATAAAAGAAAAGGAAAACAAATAAAGTGAAGAATCAATCCAAGGTGAAATATTGAAATCGTATGAATGCTTGCTTCCAAACTTGATCAGCCTATCACTTCTTCATTAAGTGGGCCAGCCCAACAAGTCAGCAGCTTGCTTCCTCTATTTCCACGTACGGCCCACCTTAATTCTCTTCTTCCACGTACTGCTCCTCCACTTGGGCCCACCTTAATTAATTTGTTAAGTAACTAGTATGCCTTGTAAATCAGCAGTAACTTCTCATGCTTCATGGCGATCGCCACCTCGTACATGGCGATCGTGGTTGGCGTCGCAGACGCTTCTTCATTCTTCAAGCCTTCAATCTTCTTCGGTTCTGATCTTCATTTCTTCACTTCTTAATAAATATCTCAGAACATAATAATGACTCGAAACACATATGATAATACTCATAAACTAATGTAATAATCTCTAGTTACGCTATACAAAGTGCAGCGTATCAGTATAACTATACAACTTATATACTTGAGAGTAGTAGCATACATGTGAAAGTCTTCGTTTACATACTTCTAAGTGTTAAAGTTGTTAATTTCATATAAAAACGATAGCGTTTGGTTGGTAATGCTCAAATATTAATGTTACATTTCTTGACTTTTACGTTTTAAGTACTTATTAAGCCGTTTTATGTCATTTTTTGTCGTTTTTTGTGTTTGGGCCTCATTCAAAATTCATTAGGCCTTATTAGGCCCGTTGACGTTTTCGATAATAATTTTTCGATTCCGAAAAATAAAAATAACTATTCGCCGTATTTGTTGTCATGTTACAATTTCAGAATTTCGATTTTCATCGTTTCAAGGCGTTAAAACGATATAGGCCCAAACTATACACATATGACATCCATTATCCATTACCCACTATCCATTATCCATTATCCACTATCCACTATCCATTATCCATTATCCATATTTCGATTTGGCTTGTTTTATATCGTTTTGAGTCGATTTTTTTCGTTTCTTAGTCGTTTCGAGACGTTTTGAACCATTTTTATCAATATTTGACGTACTTGGTCGTTTTTCGCCTTTTTCAAAAAACTAAAGTTTTGCTAAGATTTGCTCAATTTGGCCATATTATGCCATCATTTTGGCCACATTTTTACACTTTTGTACAACTTGTTCGGAATTCCTTCAAATTTCGATTTGGCTTGTTTTATATCGTTTTGAGTAGTTTTTTTTCGTTTCTTAGTCGTTTCTTAGTCGTTTCGAGACGTTTTGAACCATTTTTATCAATATTTGACGTACTTGGTCGTTTTTCGCCTTTTTTCAAAAACCTCAAGTTTTGCTAAGATTTGCTCAATTTGGCCATATTATGCCATCATTTTGGCCACATTTTTACACTTTTTTACAACTTGTTCGGAATTCCTTCAAATTTTGATTTGGCTTGTTTTATATCGTTTTGAGTCGATTTTTTTCGTTTCTTAGTCGTTTCGAGACGTTTTGAACAATTTTTATCAATATTTGATGTACTTGGTCGTTTTTTGCCTTTTTCAAAAAACTCAAGTTTTGCTATCAATATTTGACATCACTCCAAGTCACGACCCTCATTCCCACTACCTTGCCCACTACCTTGGCCTTCCTCGTGGATTGAATGCCGAAAAAGCTGAGATTGACGAACCGGAGCTGGAGCCATCGGTGGAGCCCCGTCAGTCAAAACTCCAAGGAGACGCCTCATTAACTCATCGATATCTGCAGGCCTCCTCTCTGGTGGTGTCTCCAAGAAAGCTCGAATCTCACAAGTCACTAGCTGGGTCCGCTATATTAACAACATATCAAAACATTACAATCAAATATACTAATTGAATGAATATGACTAATAAAATTTATAATCGTACCGCAAAACTGTCAACCGAAGGTGGAATACGCAGCGGACCAACTGGACGATCGAGTCTACGTGATCTGGGATCCACCAGAGGATGAGAACCTCGATCATACCAATCGAGATAATCATCTGTGACTGCCCAATAGTACGTCGCTCGTGGCTCCCGAATCTATATCAAAGGCCTGGGGTCCTGATCCCACACACCAAGCAGATCCTTCTCAAAGCCAACTGAATAATGCGTCAGCCTGTTGTTACGTGTCACCTGGATGGGCTCTGGGGGAGGATCTGGGATACCCTGCACATGTCCAAACTGTCGCAGCAGGCGACCTGGATGATAGAGCTCCTCGATGTCCAGACAACGGAGAATGCCCTCAAACAAAGACGGGGCGTACTGCGGAAGTCTGAAATCCACATTTGAAAAGGGAAACCAATTAACCTGCAACAAAACATTACAAAACAGTTAGTATAGTTTACATTCACACAATATAACGAAAGCATACATTCTTAAAATCTGACCTCCTCATAACGAACACGGTCAAGCATGCCACGAATGACAACCAAACGATCTGTGCTCTTCCCCTGTGGCACCTCTCTGCCCTCCCTCATAGCAGCTGCGGCGTGGTCCATAGAAAGTGGATCTGTCACAAAATGTCCACGAAAATGTGGAAAATATGCCCAGATCCACGACTGCAAAAAAAGGATAATTAGAACTCGACTTCCTAAACATAGCCAATCGTATAGTTGTTTGGGTACTAACCCGCAAAAGAATGCCAGAACTCCCCATCCCCATAGCCAATCGCCTCGACGCTTGTCCAAGGTTGCGATACAGATGAGCTAACACTCCAGCTCCCCAAGCATATCGGCCAGTGCTGTCGTGGTCGGCCAAAAGAACTAACCACCAGTGCTTGACTGCTGTAGTCGACTTGTCCACTAGAACTGTAGTGCCGAGAAGCAACAGTAAGTACATAGACGCAATGAGGCTCTCATCTCTCAGTCCATCCGCATCATATCCTTCAATATTTGCTGAAGATAACCCAAAGGAATTCCTCCATCCCTATACCAAGTCTTCACCAGTGCCTCCTCTACGTGAAGCATCTCAGCAACAAAAGTGAAGATCTCCTCCTTGCTCAAAACTGAGCTACAACTCCTGCCATGTATAGGCAGCGACAGGATCTCAACCACATCGTGAAGTGTAGGACCAATCTCTCCAAATGGCAAATGAAATGTGTTGGTTTCTGGGTGCCATATCTCGACGAAAGCAGAAACCAACACATGATCGACAGGACCGGACCCGATATAGTGTAGATCAGTCAATCCAGATCGCTCTGCAAGCTGAAACCACGAATCTGGACCAGGTCTCCTAAACGCCTCTAGTGGAGTGCAGTAGGCGGTGTGGAAGTGAACCTTGACGACCTTCCGTGTCTGAAAAAAAAGTAAAAAAATAACACAGTTACTTCTACAGAATGCCAAAATATTTCACATATGAACATTATAGTTCAAATACATACCAAATCAAGAGGAGCCTCGCCTTCTGGAAGATCAACAGGCTGTGGAAAATCAGCATGATCTGCAGCACGTCCACGTCCACGTCTACGTCCACGTCCTCGTCCTCTGCGTGGAGCGCGTCCACCTCGTGCTGGAGGATCAGCAGCGTCTGCATCAGCAACATCATCATCTGCCTGAGCTCCTCGGCCTCCTCGCTGTCTCTGTATAAATGGAGGCAGAGGACGGGGGCCAGCTGGAATCACAGGTGCGGGAGGATCAACAACTGTAAGCTCATAAATAGCCCTGGCGATGTGCGTCTCATAACTCTTCAGCAACTCATTTGTAAAAGGACCTCCGGGCATCCAATGTACAGCAGGAGGTGGTACAGGATCTGCATCGGGAGGTGGTACAGTCGGGGGAGGTGGTACATCTGGCGTAGGAGACGAAGGACCTAAATTTGTAGGAGCTGGCGATGAAGGCCCCATACCAGCATGATCCTCTGAAATAATAGGAGGGTCGTCTCTCCTAAGCTGATCTGTCGGTATCTCGGGATGAGATACAATATAATCTGTACCTAAACCCTCACCGTCTCCCAGCATATCATCATCCAAATCAACAGCTGTATCATCGACGTCCATATCCTCCTCCTCACTCTCACTGTAACCCTCATCATCAGCAGACGGATCAACATATAGACCACAATCCCTAACTGCCCCAGTATCTGTAAGTGCACCAGTAACATCAGTGGGTGTCGAACTAGAAGCATTCAGCTGGTCTCGAGCAGTAGCAAAACTCTGACGTATGGACGCTGTAATCTCCGTCCTCCTAACACGCTCTGCAGCAACAGGATCCCCCGGAACAAAACCACTAGAAGCCATCGTATCTCGCACCCCCTAATGTTGTTGTTATAGCGTAACGTTATTTTCATAGCGTTACAAAAATAACGTCAAATTCAAAAACGTCTTTTTCATGACGTCGTAACGTTACAAACAGTTGTTGTAACGTCAATCCTAATCAAAATCATCTCTAATTTCTAAACATTTTGTTCATAACGTTACGAAATTAACGTTATAATTCGCCTAATTTCAATACTTTATATACTAATAATTCATAACGTTGCAAAATAAGAGAAGAACAATGTCATATTTCATAAAATAATTAATTCATTAATTTTACAATATAGAATGTCATATTTCATAACATTATGAAATTATTATATTTCATAAGATTATGAAATTATTATATTTCATAACGTTATAAAATTTCATTAATTTCATAATGTTACGAATAAATTAATTAATTTCATAATGTTACCAAATAATATAATTTTATAACGTTACGCAATAAATTACTTAATTTCATAACGTTACGCAATAAATTACTTAATTTCATAACGTTACCATATAAATTAATTTCATAATGTTATAAAATAAATTAAATAAATTTATAATGTTACGAAATTAAATAACTAATTTCATAAAGTTATAAATTTAATCAATTAATTAAATTAAATAAATTGATAACGTTACGAAATTTATTTAAATATTTCATAACGTTATCAAATATTATTAAATTCATAACGTTATGAAATTAAATAACTAATTTCATAAAGTTATCAATTTAATAAATTAATCAAATTAAATAAATTGATAACGTTATGAAATTTATTTAAAAATTTCATAACGTTATCAAATATTATTAAATTCATAACGTTATGAAATTAAATAACTAATTTCATAACGTTATAAATTTAATAAATTAATTAAATTAAATAAATTGATAACGTTACGAAATTTATTTAAAAATTTAATAACTTTCTCAAATATTATTAAATTCATAACGTTATGAAATTAAATAACTAATTTCACAACGTTATAAATTTAATAAATTAATTAAATTAAATAAATTGATAACGTTACAAAATTTATTTAAAAATTTCATAACGTTATCAAATATTATTAAATTCATAACGTTATGAAATTGAATAACTAATTTTATAACGTTACGAAATAAAAGAATTAAACTATTTAAAAACATTACAAAAGTTATAGAATATTTAATAAGAATACATACTTGATGTAGATCTACGGGAGTCGAAAAAACTTCCGGTTGCGCCTCGGTTTGAGCCTCGGTTTGTGGATTCAACCTTCTATTTGCTCGAGTAGCGTACCCGGGACCGACGTTTTGGACGGGTCGCTTTCGGTTTCTTGGCCTCGGAGCGGGTTCGGGTGCGGGTATCGGGGCGGGTTGGGCTGCTGGTATCGGGTCGGGTCGGGCAACGGGTATCGGGTCGGGTCGGGCTATGGGTATGGGATCGGGTCAGGCTCGGGATTTTGGCTGGCTTCGGGCACCATCACTGTACCTCAGTGGCACCTCCACTTCCTCCTCTTCTTCTTCCTCCACAGCCAGCCATGGCGTCGTCGTCAACGGAACCTCCATTGCCGGAGCTGCTGAGGGGGGGACTTCGGGCGGATTTTGGGGGCCAGAAGAACCGCCATGGTCGGGGCAATTCAAATCCATCCTCTGTTGAAGGTTTTGATGGGTTAATCGGCGGGAAAAGGAAGAGAAGACGGCCGGCAACTTTTAGGGTTTGGCGGCGGCGATTTTTGACAGAGGAAGGAGGAAGAAGGTCGGGGGAGAGGGAAAGTTTTTTTTTTAAACATGTAACTTGGTGCGGTAAGAGTTACCGCACCACTTTATTGTTTTTTTAATATATAAAACCTGTGCGGTAACAATTACCGCACAGGTTTATTCATATTTTAATTATTATTTAAAAAAAAAAAAATCATGTGCGGTAACAATTACCGCACAGGTTTTAAGTACATCAGAAGTTAAATTTTTGTTTGCTTAATCTCGTATTAATCTGGTGCGGTAATTGTTAACGCACAGATCTGTGCGGTAATTGTTACCGCACCACCGTCGTATAGGTTTCAGAAAATTTTCCAACAATGCCCCGGAGTGCTTTGGTGCGGTAATCCTTAACGCACAGAAGTGTACTGCAACTCTTACCGCACAGAATAGTGTGCATTTAGCAAAAAAAACGTGTGCATATAGACCAAGCCAGAATATATTGCATTTGATGTAAGACCAAATTTTCAGTTTTTCACATTTTCAAAAACCTTTAGTACGCTTTTATAAATTTAATAATTCATGTAATTTTTATGATTCATTAAAAAAAGTCGTTCAAAACTGATAAAGGGACACAATTGCAACAAGGGAAAGATGAATCCAAATTCATGAGTTTGTTATATACTCCAAGAACAAATATAAATTGTGTTGAATCCCAAATACAACACTTCAAGACATAATCTAAGAAACACGTCTTAATATCCTTTTCAAACTTTTAACTATATACTCACTTTAAATTCATACAAGCCATAGGTAATAATCCTTCTGCATGTGAGTGGATATATGAAAAAGAAAAAAGAAAATCTACTTAAGAACTTGACTTTATACCAAATTATAATAAGATAAAAAATAAACAACCGACAGGTATATGTCCAACATATAATGCAATATTTTATTCCATAATGTATTCCACATGGATGAAGCTGTTTTTGTATCAACACATAAAGAATTTATCCATTTACATCTATGAAGAACACTGAAATCAAAAACGTATTTTGGTTGGATATCAGGTTGATTATTATGAGATCAACAAAAACGACAATCTACTCAATCTCAAACTAAGGTAAGGATAAACAAATTGGTTAAAAAATACATAAACAAAAATACATGTAATATAAGACCTAGAAAAACAACTGATTTGTATAATCATTTAAAATTGGAAAATCAATACAGTAAATATTACTGTATTACCACTGATAAAAAAGTAATCAATCCAATTATTGTATATATATATATATATTGTTACATATGTAGAAATATATTTATTTGATGGTGAAGAATATTGAACTATTGTTGAAAATGAAAAAAAATACTAAACTTAGTACACCAGATTACAATAGATTATAAAATCTCATTCATACGTTGTATTTTAAGATATATACATTTTACATTCAAAAAAACTAAATGACCATGACAGAAGGATATATTTGGTAGGAAAAGTGTCTGGTGATAATAGTTGCTACAGTAATAAATGAGAATGATTATGGGCCGTTTGATTTCGCCAGATCGGGCGGATGTGGATAATTCACTTTTGGGCGCGTGTACAAGCGCGTTCAACAGATCTCGTAAATGTCCTTCTTCTTCTTCTCGCCTTCGTTTTCTTTTCCCCCAAGTTTTTTCAACAAAACTTCTTCGGATCTTGCCTTCTCTTCTTTGCTGCGTAATTCCTTCTTCTTCTTCTCGCATTCGTATTTTATTTTGTTTTCCTCATCTTGTTTACGTATCTATATCCTTTGTTTTTGCGTGAGCTGATTTTGTTGATTTTTTGTATTCAGGTGTTCTTGTTCTCTTGATTGCTCTGTTCGCTAATCCAACACATCGATTATCATTCGTTAGCTTGTTTCTCCTTCATTCTACCTATGGATCTAGGTTTTGCTTCTATTTTCTTTGTTTCACCAGTTCATCCCCCTGTTTCTCTCCAATTTGAGCTTATTTGTTGAAGTATTACGATGATTCGTGTATAATGAAGCAGTCTTTATCTCAAATTTGATCAACATCATCGATGAACTATTGTTGATTATGTTTAAGCTTTGAAAAAGCTTAATATCATACTTCCGAGGTAATTAATGAACATGTACAAGACATATGATGAACGTTAATAAGACTGTTAGTGAACATATATTGGACATTTTAAAAACTGAGGATGAATATTAAGTGATGTGATGAACATTTAGAAGAATTGTGATGAACATTTATATCGGATTTGATGAACATTTATAACGGATTTGATGAACAACAGTAATAGAAGTGATGAACATTCTATTGGACATATAATGAACATAGACAGTATTTGTGATGAACTTTTATAAAACATGTGATGAACGTTGAATGCAGTCTTAATAAACTTTTAATACTGATTTGATGAACTTTGTTCTAGATGTGATGATCATTCACAGCATTTTAATGTGTAATGAACATTTTCAGGATTTGTGATGAACATTGATAAGTAGTTTGATGAACATTGATAAGTAGTTTGATGAACATATGTTTAATATCTGATTAACATTTTTCTAGGTGTTGATCAATCCAATGCCAATGGTGTAGTTTCTATTTCTCCTGGAAATACGAAATACTTTTTACCATTATGTGAAGATTCTTACAAGCCATATGTTGGTCAAGTGTTTGCTTCAATTGAAGATGGTATTTAATTCTATAAAAAATATGCCATCAGGGCAGGCTTTAGTGTACGTATCATGTCAGGGACTAGCACTAAAGATGTGAACAAAGTTCCAATTTGGAAGTATCTTTGTTGCAATAGGCAGGGATATATGAAAGTAGATGGAAATACTGCAGATGACTCCACTTCATCAAAAAGGAAGAGGAATTCAGATAGATGTGGTTGTGTTGCTAAATTAGCACTTCGCTATCTTAGTCATGATGGCTATTCTGTTAAGATTTTTGAGGAGCGTCATACACATTATATGGTTGATGAATCACAACGAAATCTTGCCAAGAGTAACCGGAAATTGACTGCATTCCATGAAGACTTTATTATTAATTGTATCAAGTCCAATATTGGGACTAGCAAAGCATTTAAGATGTTCAAGAATTCTGTTGGATCTTACGCAAATGTTGGTGCCTCGCTGGTTGACTTCAAGAATTTTAACCGAGATCTCAATGCGTATATGGTTGGTTGTGATGCTCAAATGGTAATTGATAGCCTTTTCCGCAAGAAAGAGAGATGTGAGGCTCTCTATTTTGAATACTATGTCAATGAGCATAATCAACTAACTCGTTTATTCTGGGCTGATCCGATTGCACGCAAGAGTTTTTCATTCTTTGGTGATGTAGTGACTGCTGATGCAACATACAAATCAAATAGGTATGTTGATGAACATTCTTACCTGTTTAGGAGAATTTTTCTAAGTAGTTATGTTGAACAATGTTAAATTTATTAATGAACATTCCTATTTGTTTTGGTGAACAATCATTGTAGTTGTGATGAACTGTGTTTTATTTATAGATGAACATATAAAAATTTATTGATGAACATTGCTAGTTTATTGATGAACATTCATACAAGTTTTGATGAACACTGTTAGATTTATTGATGAACATTCATACCAGTTGAGGAACATTCTTATCCCAGTTTTGATGAACATTGTTATCAGTAATGATGAACATCGTTCAATCATTTGATGAACAAATAATACAGTTTTGATGAACATTATGAGTTTTTGCTTTTTGTTTTCAAGTATGATATGGTGTTTGTTCCTTTCACTGGAGTTGACAACTACAAGTGCTCAATCACCTTTGCATTTGGCTTATTGTTGAACGAAGATATTCCATCTTATGTGTGGTTGTTTGATCATTTCAAAAAGGCAATGGGACATGAACCTTTTGTTATTTTGACTGATCAAGATGTTGCTGTCAAGGCTGCTGTTGAGGAGGTTTTTAGCTCAAGTGTTCATCGTTTTTGCATGTGGCACATAATGTTCAAAGTGCCCGGTAAGATTAAGGTTGAACCAGAGCAAAATAAAGATTTCAGGGATAGATTCAATGTTATTGTTTGGAGTGATGAGATTACTCCTGTGGATTTTGAGGAGCTTTGGCATGGTATTATAGATGATTTCAATCTTCAAGACAATGTTTGGCTCAAGACAATGTTTGATCTACGACACTTATGGATTCCCGCTTTCTTTCAAAATGTCCATATGGGTGGCCTGCTTAGAACAACTTCGAGGTCTGAATCTCAGAACTTCTTCTTCTCACATTTCATTGGCTCATCATCATCCCTTATAGTGTTCATGTTGCAATTTGAAAATGCAATTGATTCTCAAAGACATACTCATCGTAAGCATGACTTTGAATCTTCCACTCGCCGTCCTACTCTCAAGACACCGACCCAAATGGAAGTTCAGCTTTGTGACGTCTATACACTGCCTATTTTTGATGATTTGCAAACTCAACTTCTCTCATCTGCCTATGATTGTGCCTTGGTTAATTCTCTCACAGAGGGTGATGTCCATTAATATCGTGTTCGTGGACATTTTGAGAAATCATTTGTGGTTCAGCACTTACCATCCACAAATGAATATAAGTGCTCTTGTAATAGGTTCTTGCAGATAGGTCTTCCATGCTGTCACATGATATTGGTAATCAGATGTGTTGGTCCACCTTTGGATGTGAAAATGCCTGACCAATATATATTACCACGATGGAGTAAGAGCACAACATTGAAGCCAACTTTTGAGATTGATGGTTTAGTATTTAAAGAATCTGTTGAGATGGATGAGAAGAAGCTTTTAGTGTATGATGTTATGCCTGAGATACATAGTATTATCAATGAAATTGAGCATGATTCTGATCAATTGAAAGACTTGTTGATTGTTCTAAAGGAGAAGCGTGAGTTGTACAGTTCATCCATTCAGGCTGAGTCGTCTTCTATGAGTAACAACAAGACTCCTACAAAAAGCAGAGAGGCAAGATTTGAGAAGTTTGTTGGTCCTTTACCAAATACAATATCTGTCCTTCCACCTCCACAATCAAAGAACAAAGGAAGGCCAAAAACATCACGTTTGAAAAGTACAATTGAGAAAGTTAGATTGAATTCTAACAAGGTGAAGAAGTGTTGTTCAATATGTTTGAAATTCGGACACAATCGCTCTACATGTCCTGAGAATACATCAACAAGTGTTTGAAGTTAGATAATTCTAAAACTATCATTTAGGTCTTTATGTGTAAATCTAGTTCTGGTGAACATTTGTAATCTACTTGGTGAACAATTATATATAATCTGGTGAACAACATGGGAAAAATTGATGAACATCGATATCAAATTAGATGAACTCTCTCTGTTAATGTGGTGAACTTGTTGTGTTAATTTGATGAACTTTGTATCTAAGCTCGATGAACATTCATTATTAATATGATGAATATTTGTGAAAAAGACAAGTAAAATTACTTATCATATTGATGAACTTTTGAGATTAACGTCAATGAACATTCAGTGTTAATATGATGAACTTTGGCTAAATATTCAATGAACATTCACAGTTAAGCTGATGAACATTGTTCAGTGATTTGATGAACATTCTGTAATATATAGATGAACAAAAGAATCCTTGTACTCATTGTCAAACTTCTACATTGTGCATTTTCCATTTACCCATTCTATAAGTTGTGGGTAAGCATTGTTGAATCTGTTGGTTAACAACTCTGAAATATACTTGACCCTTATCATGTCCATTTGTTTATTGTCACCTTTCTTCAAAGAAGTTGTAAAATTAGTCAGCCCCTCCCCAAAGTACGTTTCCATGTGTCGCATGGTATATATTCCACAATCCTGGTTGTTCTTGTCATCTCTCCAGTACATTGAAAGACGTTCAGCTTTGACCTTTTTCTCGTCTTCGAATAGAGCTGCTTTGGCTTCCATGCCATGCTTTCTTAGAAATTCCACAAACATTGCTCTCTGTAAAATAAAAACACAATAATATCAAACATATTGAAAAACAATGATGAACATATTTAAAACATACAGTTATATGATGATGAACATACAGTTATATGATAATGAACATACTGAAATATAATGATGAACATTACCAAATAAACAGAAGAACAATATCCAGTATTAAAACTTACCATCACTTTAGGAACGTTGTTATATTTCACAAGCTTCTTGCCTTGAACACTGGAGTTATCAATGAAATCTATTCTTGGGTTCTTGAGATTGAAAACAATGCAGTAATAGTGTTCACTCTGGTATATTGGGAAGACAAACTGCACAGTGAACTTCCTTTGTTAGTTTGATGAACAAGTTTAAAAAATATAGTGAACATGTATAGATAGTCTTATGAACAAGTTTAAACAACACAGTGAACATTTGTCTATAGAGTGGTGAACCTTTATAGATAAGTTTAATAGAATACTTACCAACTGAATATCATTCAATTTGTGAAGTGGCAGTCTTGCTAACTGAGTTTCCATTTCACCATTGAAGAATGTGATTGAATCTTTTAGTTCAAAACCCACCATAGTCGGGACAGACTTTTATAAAATATCAAAAGATTCCGTTAGTTATGTTTCCACATGTTAATGACAAAATTGTTCATATAAAAAATTCCTACCGTTGTATCAATTGAAGCAAAGAATCTAAGAGGTTTTGCTTCATCTCTTTCTTCCTCTTTGAGATTAAGCAAGTGTGCCCATGCGTCAATCACATTGCTTTCAACATATAGATTGTTTTGCAGGCTCAGAAAGTCATTCTTCTTGAAATTTAAATGCCCCACGCTGAAAACAATGTCCCTGAAACAAAAAATGATAATATGAAAGCACTGATGAACAAATATAAAAACAATGAAGATCATCTAGAACAGAATTGATGAACAAAATGTGACAAGGTGATGAACATTTATAAAACCAGTGATGAACTTTAGAAGAAAACTAATTAAACTTTTCTTACTCTAGGTGTGTTAAATCTTCCAACATCCAGCTGCTGAGTTTCATTTCTAGAGCAGTTGGTTTCTCTTTGATGTCCACAATCCTTTGCGTATATGGAGATTTGTTTGCCAAAGAAATTAGTCTCTTTCTTTTGATTACTTCTGGGTCATTCTCACTCCCCATCTTCCAAACAAACATTGTTTTCTCAGTTAGTGCCTGAATATGATTGATGAACATATGTGAGAAGTTTGATGAACATAAGTGAGAAGTTTGATGAACATGTATAAGAAAGTTGATGAACAAATGATGATAAAGATCACTTTCTCAACCTGCTCCTCTGTCTGTTTTCCTTCACTCTCCACCTTGTCCTTTCCCTTTTCTTTCCTCTTCTCCTCATCATTTTGCCTCACATCTTGGGCTTCTATTTCTTCCTCTTGAACAGGAACCACCTCTTGAACTTGTACACTTTCCTTTTCTTTTAGTTGGGGTTCAGGAACCACCTCTTTGGATTGTATTTCCATCCCTTGTACTTGTTCCTCAACTCCTTCTTTCCCGCCCCTGTCCTCATATTGTGTTTCCATTTCCTTCCCTTGTTCCATCCTTTCCACCTCCACTCTTTCTGGTTCCTTTCCGTGTTCTTTCTCTATCTGTAATTAGAAATAATGATGAACATAATTCAATTATTTGATGAACATTGATAGAACAATTGATGAACATTTATAAGCAAAATATGTACCTCATTCTCTTTCTCAATTCTTTGTTCTTCCATCCTCACCTCATCACCTATAGGATCAATTTCCTCGACTGTCTCGTCAACATTGTTGTTAACAACAGGAGTACTTTCAACGATATCTTCAGAGTGCGTGGTAGCTGCATCCAACCTCTTTTGTCTTTCAACCACAGATTTAGGAATCTACAATTGAAATAAAGCACAACAAGTTATTACACATAAAAGCATAGATAGTAATAAGAGTTAAGAAGCCTTGTATATTACCTTGAATGAAATTTTTCTCTTGTACTGTCTTGTGGTTTCTGTTGTCACATCAACTACCACTGGAGGCATCTCAGGTGATATTGTAGTTTCTTCTGGCGGATCAACTACCACTGTAGGCCTCTCAGGTGATTGGGAGAATATTCCCAAAGAGAAGGATGGAATATCTGAAATGTAATCTCTAGCAATGCTTCGACAAGTCTCACCAATGACTTCATCTGGTGTCTTCTCTGGAACTTCATCTTCAGCTTTCACAACATAACTCTTCTTGGCCTTCATAGTTCTCTCCACTTCTTCCAAACATTTAGATGCCTCGCACCAAAACTGTTGCTGGGTCAATGTCTCTTCGTCTTCCTCTGTTTGATGTAGATGCCTCACATTTAGCATTCTTTCAATAGCTTCATTCACCTTCTTGAACAAGCTATTACTTGCTATACGTGAGGGAGCCTGCTCAATTCTTCCCAAGAAGTTTCTAATCTTGGTAGCAAGTTCTTGTCCCTCTTTTATATGGTCCTCTAAGAAACCCTGTTTCAATATTAAACAATGAAACATTAATGAACAAGAAAATAAATAATAGTGAACCAATAAAGCAAAATTGATGAACATTGTTCAGAAATTTGATGAACATTGTTTAGAAACTTGATGAACATTGTTCAGAAATTTGATGAACGTTGTTCAGAAATTTGATGAACATTTTTCAGAAGTTTGATGAACATTGTTCACAGATGTGATGAACATTATTACAAAATTTGATGAACAGATAGAGACAATCTGATGAACATATAAAACAATGTTGATGAACTTTCATAAGGAATTTGATGAACACATATTGGAAATCTTACCAGTAAACTTGCATCTTCAGTTGCTTCTTCTTGTGAATGATATAAGGCGGATGGACTGTCTCTTATGTTTGCAGCATTGTTCACATCATCATCTGTAAAAATTGGAGGATCTCTGACATAACCCTTTCCAAATCCACCAATCTTGATCTCTTCTACCTCTCTAGCCCTCAGCATGGCTGCATCCCAATTAACAATTATTGGAAACTCTCTCTCATGTTCAACATTCTTGAGAATAACACGATCAAAATATACCAACTGCAAGCAAATAAAGTAAATGAGTAAATATTAGTTTGATGAACATATAATGATATGATAATGAACAAAATGATTAAAATTGGTGAACACTACCTTGTAGTAGAAGGATTGGTCCTCTGAAAAAACTAGCATTTGTTGTCCTATCAAAAGACTCCTTTGTCTTTATCAGAAGGTCAACTAGCAATTTTGACCAGTCGTAGTGATTAATCATCTCGGTGCACTCAAGGTAATGAAGAATATTATAATTCAATCCACCATTTGGCTAACTGTCCATAATGGTTGCAACAAGCAACATCATGAAATTTCTCTTGAACCACTCTCCAGGTACTACAGTTTTTATCAAAAGCTCTGCGACATGTGATGCATGAATCTTTGAGGCGTCACGCAACTTGACTTCATCCAATTCAGTGTCGATTTCCAGTGGAAATTGATTCCTGAACCTTCGGTGAAGATCTTGATATTGTAAATCCTCATGTTCAGTAAATGTTCTCTTCAATTCTATTTGCATCCCACCAACAGGAATTCCAAGGTAGTCGTGAACATCTTGCGTTGTAATTTTGTGCCTCACTGACTTGGCAAGCTTCATTGTGCAGGATACGACATTAAAGTTCTTCAACAACCAGTGACTGATTTTAGCTGGAAGTTTGTCCACTTTCCATTTAAGCAAGCATCCAAATCCCATCTCTACTATGCAGCTTTTTTGAATTGGACTCATTCTAGCCAAAGTTGAAACCAGAAGCGCTGGAGAACTTCTACATTTTTGAGCAGGGAACTGCTTCTTGATGCTTTCAGTCACTTTTTCTTTCCCTTTCCTTGACTGCACAATTTCAGACTTGTTTGTCCTGGATGCTTGTTCTGGTTGGTCTTCAACATCTCTTATCACAATTCCCCCCCTAGGCCTTTTCAAGTTCTTCATTATTTGTGTTACAGGAATTTCTGGGCTGTACAACTGAATCTCTTTTCCCTTGGTATGAGAACAGTGTATCCTTTGGCTACTTCTTTTTCTCTTGCTTGTTGTAGCAACTACTTTCTTGGATTTTGCCATCTTATGTTTAGGGGATGCTATAACATTAAAAGTAACTTATTAGTATAAAGACATGTAAAAAGCCGATGAACAAAATTAAGGATCATGGTGAACAATATCAAACAAGATGGTGAACATATTGAAATATAATGATGAACATTATTAAACATACATATGAACTATATATGAGAGGAATGATGAACATTATTAAACATTCTGATGAACATTATGAAGAATTGTGATGAACAAAGAAAAAAGAGTTGATGAACATTAGTTACCATGAACTGTTTCTTCCTCCTGTTGTTGTTGTTCTTGGGATGACAAATTTCTTTGTGATCTGTCATTTGATTTTTTGCTTCTTATCTCTGTAATATTGAACATACAAGTTATATATTGTGCAAAAATACAAAGTTTATAAAGAGGATAATATTCATACCTCTTGGACATTCAATAACAAGATTTATGATAACAGATAAGAGAAATCTGATGAACAATCTTAAGACATATGATGAACTTTTATAGGCAATGAGATGAACAATCACAAAATTTTTGGTGAACATTTTAAGAAATCTGGTGAACGTATATACAAGATACGATGAACAAATACAAGATATTTGATGAACATTTAGATGTACTGTGATGAACATGTATTTTGATGAACTTTGTTAGGAACTTTGATGAACATATATACAAGATCTGGTGAACATAGAGTAAAAACACAGTCATGATCAAAATAATGACCACTCAGTACATAGAAATGAACATTTCACACCGAATATAGTAGATCTACTCATACAAATATACTTTTCACACTCAGTACATTAAAATCAAACATGCATGTAGCGAAATCTAACATGTCAAAGCAAAAACCTAACTCCAAATACCAGATTATACTCCATACCTTTTGGTACTTGGCTTCTCTGAGATTCTGCCATTTTTAGTAGCGAGTTGATGGATTTTGGTGAACGACGAAGTGAAATGAAGAGAAATCAGTGAGAAATCACAGGAAAAAGCATCGTATACGCAAAAATTAGGGATTAAACACCATACCTCTTCCTTCGCTGTTCTTCTGTGAGCCAGACATCGCGAAATTTGTAGGAGTATGTTGTTTTTGATGATAGGCGAGAGAAAACGAAGTGATTTCGTTGAGAAATCGAAGAAAAAGCAAGCGAGTAAGAGGATAGGGTTTGATCGCCTTTGTGAGAGAGGTTTTTTGTGGAAGTTTTGAGAAGAATGGGAAGAGACGGTTTTCGCTCCAATTTTGAATCACGTTGGAACGATGTAGCGCGTGTGTTTCACACAAAAAGCTAGCGAGTAGGAAGTTGCCAGTGTGGGAGGTGAGAGAGATCTGGGCCGTTAGATCAATTCGAATGAACGGGTTCATTCTCATTTATCACTTAAGGGGCTGTTTATGACCAGATTTTGACCCTATTTTGTATATGGAAGCTGGTACATTGGATTCCTCAATCAACATTTTCATCAATTATTTTTTTATCACATCACCTACTTAATGACATGCTAATTACTCTACCGAAATAAATACCATTACTATACCATTTATATTCAAAGAATAACAATAACAAATTTCTGAAACGTTTGTTCAAAATCAAAAAAGGAAAAAAAAACACGCCTATGTGGCATTTGCAGTCGTGAAGACCCAAAATTCCAAGAAAAACAAAACAACAGGAATACAAATTTATGCTGATCATGGGAACCAAAAGCAAGAAATTGAGTCAAAAAACGCACCTGCTTCCAGTCGCAGAAGATGGGATGATATATGCAAATTTTTACCAATTGCATGTGATGGCTACAGGGATATTTCTGAAATGCCCCGTGAATTACTGGGTCTGAATATGTAGCGATATCGAGCTCACTTACTATCAGTGACATATTGCAATATAATTAAGTCGACCTTGATTTATCCTTGGAAGCTTTCGGATTAATAGCTAGGTATTTCAGTTGGGAATTTCGGACCCTTTTCTTTTTTCAATAATTGGGTAATTAGCGATTGTCGAATTTGCCTCGTTTCATCGGGATTTATTAAAAACCCGACGTACTCTATTTTATCCCTACATAAAGGATATATACCCAAAATTAACTTAACACCCCTTATCTAGAATTTTCTACAAACTTTTACCATTGGGCCCCACCTCTTGCTCTTTCACGTTTTGTTTCAAGCCTCATCTCTTCCCTTCACGCAGCAGTTGTTCTTCCTCCCTTCTCTTGACATCAGCTCACACACAACAGCTCAGCCAGCAGCCTCTCGCTCAGCCTCTCGCAGCCCGACGTTGCTCGCGTCTCCTTCTTCATCTGCGCAGCAGCTCGCACTCTCCTCTGCGCAGCAGCTGTTCAGCAGGTCGTGTGTAGCAGCTCGTGTGACTACAGCTCAAAGCCCAACAGCAGCCCGTCCGCAGCAGCTCGCGTCTGCTTCCTCTGCGCAGCAGCTCTTGCCTCTTCTTTTGCCTTGGATGAGTTTTCCCCAAATTTATGAACCCTAGATTTTCAATTTAGGGGTTTAGGTTAAAATTGATGTTTGAACTGAAATTGGTGGAAGTAATGGATGATATAGGTTGTTTGAAGTTGAGATTTGGAGGAATAAGGAAGGATTTGTGTTTTGGGCCATAAGGTAAACTTGATGGAAAATCTGGGCAAAATTCGTAATTTCTGGAAAGTTGTGGCTGACTTTTTAAGGTGAGAAATCTCCCTACGAGTATGAGGAATTTTACGGTTTTCGATTTGGATGTATATGTGATGAGTTATGGCGTTTTTCGTGAAGGTTCGACTTAGGCGACCGTTTCGTGAACCTTGCGACATCTTTATACGACAAACGGATTACTTGTGTTGATCGTCGATTGAGGCAAGTTGTTTGTAAGCGTTTGCGTGTCGTAGGTTAAGTTTAGGATATCGGATTATGCATGTCATCGAACTTCTAAATAGTATATGAGCTTTATTCTTAATGAAGTATGGAATACGAATACTATGTTAGTGATTACATGAATATATGCTCTATTGTGATTACTTGATTATGTGTTATGTTGAACATGTCTTCTATCGTGAGAATATTGACGATATGTTTATCCTTGTGATTGTGCTTATATGTTTGGGATGCGATTATGTGAAGTTATCGGTGTGTACACATTGTCCTTGAGATTTATATGTGGGGTAAGGATTGTTCCGATCCCTCACTTGATTGCGAACGGTTTTATGTCGTAACACCCTCGATTATGGCTTTATCGGAAGAGTGGGTCATTGGTGGGCCTTGCCAATTGGGTAGACCGGATCACTTGGCCTGTGATTCCGTTCCCTACCCTTTGGTATAGGAATGATTTGGCCCAATGTACGGGCAAGAAGGTACCTTCGGGATCAAGACAGACTTGGACCTGTTTTCGAAACGTTTTTGTAAATTGTATTTCGATTGTATTTCATTTGCTTGATGTACTTGCTTGTGTGCTTCTTGTGATTGATCTCTTGTTTATTGGTGAATTCATAAGTAATCGCTACTGGTGCATGATATGCATTTATGAGTACGGACATTGGTGATATGGTTTGTCTGAATTGATGACATGTTGGAATAAGATATATGTACCTTTCTTTTCATATCTATAAACATGTAAATTGATGCCTCATGGACGATCATTGCTAAAAGTATAACTGGGTTTGCATGTATGCTAATCTGTGATTCCTTTACTTGCCCTATTACTCGTATTCTGCTTATAGATAACTTGCTAGTCTGGTTGGAGACTAACCCCCATTTCGGTGGGGGAACAGGTTGTGTTGTTGACATGGTCAGGTACCCAGACTGTTTGTTGCAGAGTATGGAGGAGGTCATGCGACTTGATGCAAGCTAGGATGAGTTTATTTTGGTTTAAAAATATTAACTCTCGTTAAACTATCCATCTTTTGGTTTTTTGATGCGCTTGTAGCGTTTGGGCTAAACTTTGTTTGATAGTTCTCTTGAAGCATGTTTTTGGCATTTTGATCGTATGAACATGTTAGGTCTTCATCGACGTACTTGTATGGATCTCTTGCGAGGCTATCTACTTGTTTTCATTTTGAATTGTTCTTTTGTAAAGTTGTTCAGTTCCTTTAAATTGCCTGTGGGGATTCCAAGCACGGGATCCCTGGCGCTGTAACACTCCTCGGTTTTGGGGCATTACAGAAGTTGGTATCAGAGCGAGGTTTCAAAATTATTTTGGGGAAGGGGTAGAATTTGCATCATATGTCGCACTATGACCTCCTTGCTCACTTTAGTTGTTGATACTAGTATATATGTGTGTTCGGATCTATATTAGGAAGTACCTATAGATGGTAGGTAGAGGTAGAGGCGTTCCTAGTAGAGTTCGACCACGTAGGGGCCACTCGAGGATGGTGGAGGATAACCTTGCTTAAGTTCTTCAGGTTGAGAATGCTGACAGTCAAAGGGGTCATGAGCTCCAAAGAGGAGCAAGAGTTACCAACTTGATTCCAGTGATTTAAATTGAAATTTCTTTTGAAGCTTCTTCAGTATAGATGTTGGATTTCCTTAGATGCTTCAAATGATGATCGGATAAGCTTTCAGGCATACTCTCTGTTGCATCCTCAACAAGTACCTCCATCTGTTTGTAAGCTGTTTGACACTAGTGCTACCCTTTCATTTATGTCCAAGGCATGTGTGACTACACTTGGTCTTACTTGTGGGCATGGTTGCGAGTAATTTGTTGTAGGGTTATCAAATGGTACAAATTAGTTGGTAATCGTGAGTTTAGGAATTGTCTGGTTCGTATTGGGAATCAAGATTGGCTAGCAGACTTGATTGAGATTGGTTTAATTCATTATGTCGTTTTGGGCATGATCACGTAAGAGGGCTATTACTGTAACCATCGAGAATGGATCGGTGTATGTGTTTGAAGGTAGAGATCCCGCTAAGTCATGGTCGGTATTAAGGTAATGGAAGCTGCGAGATTGATAACCAAGGGATGTCATAGATACTTGTGTTATGTTGTAGGAGATGATAAAGAGAAACCAAAATTGTCTGGGGTTGCATGTGAGTTTGAAGATGTGTTCCCGGATGACTTGCCGGGTTTTGCCTCCTCGCAGAGAGGTTGAATTTTCAATTGAGTTTGTACCGGGTACAACTCCTGTCTCTAAGGCCACGTAAACGATGACGCCGCTAGAAATGCAGGAATTAGATAAACAAATAGAAGAGTTGATTGAGAAGGGCTATATTAGGCCAAGTGTGTCACCTTGGGGAGCACCTGTGCTGTTGTGAGGAAAAAGGACGGCTTCCTTTAACTCTGCGACGATTATAGAGAATTCAATAAGGTGGAAATAGAGAACAAATACCCATTGCCTCGGGTCGATGACATGTCAGATCAATTGCAAGGGGAAATTGTGTTCTCAAAGATCGATTTAAGATAGGGTTACCATCAATTTATATGTGGGGTAAGGATTGTTCCGATCCCTCACTTGATTGTGAACGGTTTTATGTCATAACACCCTCGATTATGGCTCTATCGGAAGAGTGGGTCGTTGGTGGGCCTTGCCAATTGGGTAGACCAGATCACTTGGCCTGTGATTCCGTTCCCTACCCTTTGGTATAGGAATGATTTGGCCCAATGTACGGGCAAGAAGGTACCTTCGGGATCAAGACAGACTTGGACCTGTTTTCGAAATGTTTTCGTAAATTGTATTTCGATTGGATTTCATTTTCTTGATGTACTTGCTTGTGTGCTTCTTGTGATTGATCGCTTGTTTATTGGTGAATTCGTAAGTAATCGCTACTGGTGCATGATATGCATTTATGAGTACGGACATTGGTGATACGGTTTGTCTGAATTGATGACATGTTGGAATAAGATATATGTACCTTTCTTTTCATATCTATAAGCATGTCAATTGATGCCTCATGGACGATCATTGCTAAAAGTATAACTGGGTTTGCATGTATGCTAATCTGTGATTCCTTTACTTGCCCTATTACTCGTATTCTGCTTATAGATAACATGCTAGTCTGGTTGGAGACTAACCCCCATTTCGGTGGGGGAACAGGTTGTGTTGTTGACATGGTCAGGTACCCAGACTGTTTGTTGCAGAGTATGGAGGAGGTCATGCAACTTGATGCAAGCTAGGATGGGTTTATTTTGGTTTAAAAATATTAACTCTCGTTAAACTATCCATCTTTTGGTTTTTGGATGCGCTTGTAGCGTTTGGGCTAAACTTTGTTTGATAGTTCTCTTGAAGCATGTTTTTGGCATTTTGATCGTATGAACATGTTAGGTCTTCATCGACGTACTTGTATGGATCTCTTGCGAGGCTATCTACTTGTTTTCATTTTGAATTGTTCTTTTGTAAAGTTTTTCAGTTCCTTTAAACTGCCTGTGGGGATTCCAAGCACGGGATCCCTGGCGCTGTAACACTCCTCGGTTTTGGGGCGTTACAATTTCACATACTGATATGTAGACAGTGGGTGGAAATCGGGCCATATGACAACCTTACTGCATGCTGCTACGTTGTCTTCGATGATCAGGTATGTTACTAAAACCTTACACAGAATAAAGTACATGTTATGAGCAATAATAGTCTTATTTCACTAATGCAATCTGGGAAATACAATCATCTGTCGGGCAGATAGCTAGGAATCTTGCAGATAAGTATTTCGGACTACTTGAGGATGGGAAAGTTTATAGCTTACAAGGATTTATGCTTTCACAGACTCAAAAACCATTACGTGTTCGAAAAGACGACATTGCTGTCATTCAACTACAAGAATACAGTGAAATCAAACAAACTGATTACACTTCAAATGGTTTTTGTCGGTTTCCAATTGATATTACACTGATTGGAAACATCAAACCAAATGGGTCCGAATATTTCATAGGTTTTCTATTTTTATTAAGAATTTGATATAGACTTATAAAAACATAATTACTAATAATTTATGTTTATTCATCGCATTGATGTTGTTGGAAATCTATCAATAGTGGGAGGCGTGCAGAAGACCTACGACAGGTTCGAGTATATAGAATGCTGGATGATCGATGATAAAAAACAAAAAATAAAAGCCCGAATGGTTGGCTTTTCATGTGATGACTTTATCAAAAAGACACAGAAATTGTTATTCTTTACGTTAAAAAAAATTGTAGTATAATTCATTGGTGAATAGCAAATTTAAATTTTATTATATATAAATACATTATTCTTTAGAAGAAGATTAAGAACATGTGAATATTTTTCTTACTTTGGTTTCTGACATGTTTAGGACAGCAGGCAATGAAGTTTCATTTTCACGCTACAATGAAAATATAAGATTACGAAGAATTAAATATCAGAATTAGATTAGTATTTCACTGTCATATAAATTATTTAGTTCATTACATAAAACAAAAACATTCTTAGAAAACTCTAATAATTCTGATAGTTCTGTGTAATCTAGAAATTTTAACTAATGCTACTATTCATGTACAATTCAAGATTCATTTTTTAACAGAAGTAATAGTCATTGTATTTGAAAAACGGTCTACTGTATCAGGCGAGGTAATGTTACAAAGCACCCAAGCAACAACGATATATACAAACACGGATGTGCCACAAATTCAGGAATTTCAAGCAGCTTGAGGGTATGATATCGTTTCTTAATATTATATAACATATAATATAGAGATACATTTAACTCAACACACATATAATTGAATAATTATTTTTACTAAAAAAATATTCATAAAATATTAAACACGCAGGAAAATAAATAGTGAGACTTTATAATTATGTAATATAAACAGTGTTTGACCATTTCAGGTTTTGTATAAATGAAGGAACAAATTGTGCTAACAATGAAAGTGTAGAACAAAATGGGACACTGTTACAGCTTCTACATTCGGGTAGAATGTTTGCTGCAAGGAAAATCAAGGTATACTGAATAATAAAGATATATTTCTAAACAAACATAAATCTATTAAGTTTACTTACTATATTTTACTATGCAGGAATCTATGACTCTGTACTGCATTGTACAAATAAAAAATGTCATCATAAGAGACAATTGGTTTTACTATTCCTATTTAGATGGTAAATGCAAGAAAGGAGTTGTTAAATAGGAAAATGGTCTTTGGTGCAAGGGTTGTGAGAGAAAGTGTGATAATCCCCTAATTAGGTTTGTTTATTCAAAATACAAAAAAAAAAAAACAAAGGTATTTTCTATTACCCGATTATATATTTTTTAATAACACTGCAAGTACAAGCTATACCTAGAGATAGGGGATATGACAACGAAAACTTTAGTCAGTCTATATGATTCTGTAGCAGAGAAGCTTATAAAAATTCCAGCTCACACACTCTATGCTATATCTGAGGTACAATAATTCTTTTATTACTAAATATGAAAAAGTGACTGAAACAACAAGTATCTAACATAAGCAACAAATTTTCCAACATGGCAGCAAGAAGATGGAGAAATAAAATTACCCACTGAACTTAAGAACTTAAACAAGACAACCCACATGCTGGAACTCAAAAGCCATACTTACTATGAACATGGAACCCATGAATCATTTATCTGCAGTGATGTCATAACTGACAAGCATAGCTTGGAGGTATATAAAAGTACAAAAATTACAATGTATCTACTTTGTTACAATAAAAAAAAGGATCTAATGTTTATGTTTGTTCAAATAAACGGTTGAAACTAAGATGGGAAGGAGCAACAACATGTCAGCAAATGGACGAGCTACAAAGAGCAAAGCTACTTATGATGTCAAGACCAAAGATGAAAAGTTCGAAAATAGTAACATGAAAAATACAGATATGCTTTTATCAGAAGCTACCTAGGAATAAGCTTTGAAAGAAGACTTTGCAATATCATTTTGTTTTTCAACATGTTTCTTAAGAATATTTGGCATTATCAATTTCCATTTTATGTTACATGTCACATCATTTTTCTTATGATTTTATTTATTAATATATGGGTTTCATTAAGTAATCAATGAATAATGACAGGGAATATAATGTTGTACCAAAGATTTACCATATCAACACTATAACACACAAATACCTTGCAACATAATAAACCTCTGAAACAGGAAAATATCAAACTCAGTGGCATTAAAAAAACATATCAAATAATCATTTATATATTAGGAATGAACTTATAAAAAGATTAACAAAAAACAAAATTACCTTTTGGCTACTTCAAACTACTATTATTAAAATCAGTCACCTAAGCATGGGAGATTTTGATTTAATCTTCTGCTCCTCTCCTAATCAATAGTGATTCCAGGTCACGAAGTCAATATCAGTGGTATTGGTATACAATCGACAACCAATTGATCCTGGAATCTGGTCAACTAAGCATGGGAGATGTCAAGAAACAAAGCAGAAGAAACCAAAAATATACATTCATGGAAAAAAAAAGGGTGAAAAAATCTGAGGCTTACCAAAAACTGGTGGGAGAAGAACATGGATTAGGGTTTTTAATTCAGTCATATAAAATTCTTTGATAAATGAAATACCAAATTCTGTTTTAATTCTACAAAAACCAAGCAAAACATCCTATACTGATTTAAATTTATATAATTGTGGTTACAAGTTCACATATAGAACAGCATCTTAAATATATATTATAATAAATACAGCGACATATTATACTATATGTTATTAACAATAAATTATATTAAAAAAAAAAACCCATAAAAATACCATTGACAAAAATGTAATCAACCTTGGATCCCCAAACAAATGGGTTACAGATTCTATTGCCATTATATAGTTCTTATTCATTTATTCATTAATAACTGGAAAAAAATACACATTAAAAAAAATCATACAAATATCGTTTTCCAAATTTTATTTGTATACATAAATAATAAACAACATAGTAATTATTGTTCCATCTTAGAAACAACATAACAGAAATACAGAAATAAGTTTCAGAATAAAATACATTATCATAATTATAATCATAATCATAATCATTTTACATAAATTTGGTCAAACAAAAAACGACCACAAATTAAACTTTTTCGAAAAATAGATGGTATTAAATAAGGACATTCAATGAAATTTTCCATAATGTTTTCACACATTTTCTTGCAACCCAAAAAACCAGCTGGCTATAAAAGCCTATCGAATTCTCAAACATTCTCATCTTCCAAACAATTTTACCATTTTCCAAGTACTCTTGAGAGCTCAGCCTATCAGAATTTAATAACAAATACAGAAATGGCACCGAGCTCTAAGCCTGAAAAGAGGTAAATTTATATTTCAATATCAAAAAACCAATGTCATTACATATAACTGTAAGTATAAATCATTTTATCTTACATTATTTTCATGAAATGAATATCCAGCGTTGAAGGACGACGTGAAAGAATAGAGGCACATATCATGCAACTGAAGAACATTGCTCATGATCTGATAGCAAAGAATTCGAAGGTGGAAATTATCAGTTCATTTTATATTAACAGTTGGATTATATCATATCCATATTTTAACTATCTAAATGTAACATCAGGAAGACATACCCCTAATAGTATCAATTACAATAATGTCTGTTATGGCATGCACTGGATGGTACATTGATGTATGCTCAAAATGCAAGAAGCCAGCTCAACCACCAAAAGGTAATTTATGGTGCAGCACATGTAACACACCTGTCCCTTCCTTCACACGTTGTCTACAACTTCAACTGGATATCAAAGACTACTCAGGAACAACTTTTATAGTCTTAAGTCCTAGATTGGTAACAGATCTCCTGGGTCCAATGGCCATATATCTTCGGCAATCAACAACAGTAAGTCTATCCCAATATATAAATATATTTTTTCAATACATCATTACATAATCTTTTTCCAAACAGTTTTTTTCAGATCCATTTCAAATACCAGATATATTCAAGGAACTCATCGGCACACATCACAGTGTTGAAATCATGCCAAATACTTATAAATTTTCTAGATACATTGGTGCGCCAGCTTTTATCTGCAGCAATATAATAATTACCCCCACACAAACAAAGCACACGTTTCTCCAGCAGATCCAGCCCCGAACACCCATTTAAGTTCTCGAAGATATTAAATATGAGATCCATCTATAAAATGAAGAAGACCACAAGAGAAACCAAGAGACTGTTTGAAGGACAGAGCCATACAAAAAAACACAACGAAGATGGACATGATATATAAGCTAATCGAACAACGAAGGTATAGAAATATGCGATAGTTATCATCAGTGTTGCAGAAATAAAGCACATCAGTGTCTGAACATTTGTAACATTTTATCATACACAAATAGAATATTTTGGACACGTTTTCAGATTGGTTGGATGAAGTACTCATTTTATTTTTGTATGTTATTCAATTTCATATTAATGCAATATATAAATTAGTACAAAGAATATGGTTCAACAAAGGTATAGAACTATCAACTAACTTCATGAATTTCATAATGTTAAGAATGACATAATTGGAAGATTTCGGTTAAACTAACCTTAATTCAAACACCATCCAATCACCAAGTACCAAATAATTAACTAATATAAGTAAGAAAAATTTTGTATTCGGAATATTAAATATAATTGAAACACATTTAATTACACATAGTACAAAAATGCAATTCAAAAACCAGTGGCAGAATTCATACACAAATCATATAAGTAAGAATCAGTATCAGAAAAGTAAATATCTTCAATTCAGTTGGCCAAAAAAAAACATAACAAGTTGCAGTATATCACAATACTATAGCAATAGACACATCAAACTAAGAATCAAAAATAAAATGAAAGGTTAGTAGTTTTGAACCATACCATATAAGAATCTCACACTGAATGATGTAATACATTTTTTTTTCCATTAGTATGAAATATCATATATAGAAGAAAAAAGAGTAGAAAAAATTTATTTGACTTTTCATAGCATTTATATGACAAACAACGCGTCAAGCACAACATAAATGAAATATCTTTTGAATTCATATGACTTAAATAAAAAATCACAACAAACATAAATGAGTTTAGGAATTTCACAAATTACAATATAAATAGACACAGTAGAAACAAAATGAAGCACATCACAAAAAATGTATCCAACAAGAGCAATAGAGACATACATCATAATGAAGCAGGTTGTTGCAGCACATCACCAATTAGCAATTGCAAAAAATGAACTCAGAAAAAAGTAAGAACCATGTTTTTTCCACAATCTGATTAAGAATAAATCGTCTATATATACATAACAGTCCATTAAACGATTTAATCTAGGATCGAGAATAGCAACAAAATTATTGAACCATTCACCGAAACATACACAAAGAGAGATGATGGCAGCACGTGTAAAGATGTGAGAATGATGGAAGAAATACATAGTGGAATGAAGAGAGAGAAAACCAACTGCATTCTTAATTGTGTTAAAAAGGGAGACCAAACATTGATCTTGATTGAGGGGAAATCAAATTAGACAAGAGCATCAACCAAGAAAGAAAATTAAATATAGGTAAATCAACCATACTCGATATATAAAAAAACTTTGTAAGGAAATAAAGATAGAATGCATTAACAAATTAGATTAAGAGGATGCATTGACAAGATCAGTATTTCACACCAGTCCAGCGTTTAACTGTCACTAAAAAATATATGAATCTTGCAGAAAATATCCAGATCAAGAAGTATGATGGCATATCATAGAAACTCTCAGAAAGGACAAAATTGAAGCAACCATTGTCATAAAAAATCCTTAATTCATGTATCTATTTACAATATATATAAATGAAATGTTTATTATTACTCAGAATAGTGTATTCCTTTGTTTATACTTTAAAAGGTTCTCAATATTGCTATAACAATTACACAGATTACAATATCTAAAGGACTAAACAAATTATCAAAATGAATCGCAAGAATTTGCAGTCTAACGAATCTAAGTCCCCGTATCAAAAAAAATAAATAGTCATACATGTGTTATTCATATAATAAGATGAAGCATATGCTTAAATAATTATAAAGACGAAGATAATATTCAAAGTAAATATACCAGATTATTACCCAATATGAATAGTTTCAAAGACTACATTGAAAAGGACAAAAGAAATAAACTGTTACCAGATAATGGAATTTTTTTTACCGGAAAAACCATACTATATCTAAATGCATTTTATTTTTTATAAAATGGATGATCATTCGACCATTATGCACTTAAAATATCACGGATTTATTTTCCAATTGAAGAGCATTCGACAGTCAACGTAATTCCTCTTTGATTCCTAATTAGGAAAAACAATAATATCGACAACATTAATTGTTGTGATACAAACATTAAAAAAGAACAACGGCTATATTAATCAAGATGAGATACACAATATATAACAATAAATACGGTGTCCATATGGAATCCAGTCGTCAAAATTCAATTGTATAATATAGCAGTAGAAAAATATAAGTTCACCACAAATCTTCAAGTAATAGTACATACAAAAAAAAAAAGAAAACATAATTGTCAGAGAATAGTTGGCCTTTGTCTACTATGAAGGTAGTTGCTTTTTGCATCAAATGTCTTCGTTCGTGCGCGTTACTCGGGAGACGTCTGTGTTGCAACCACTCGTAGTAAGGCGTTACCCACGAGTCTTGACTTCTTACTGTGAGTGTTTGTTCTGGAATTGCTTCCTTGTTGATGGATGCGTTGCTTAGATGAAGGAAAGGGATCTTTTGATATTCTCTTGGGTCGATGGATGAGCCTAGCTTTGCCAACGCGTCGGCTTGCGCGTTAGCATCTCTGGGGATCTGTCTGATTTGGCAACTTTAAAATTTCTCGAACAAGTCTTTTACTACTTTGAGATACAACGTCATCTTCGAATCCTTAGTGGCGTACTCTCCTCGAACTTGGTTGACTACCAGCAATGAATCACAGTAAATATCGAGCTTCTGGACTTGTAGGTCGATGGCGACGCGTAGACCGGCAATTAAGGCTTCGTATTCGGCTTCGTTATTCGTCGCTTTGAAGTCTCATCTTATGGCTTGGACGACTCTATCCCCTTGTGAAGATTTTAGGACGATGCCTAGTCCTACTCCGTTTTGGTTCATTGCTCCGTCTGTATGTAATGTCCACTATGCGAATTCTACTTTATTTACTTGTGAGATTGCTTCTTGTTCCAGAGTTGGACTGAAATCTGCCACAAAGTCTGCTAGTGCTTGGGATTTGATTGCTTTTCTTCCTTCGTAGATGATGTCGTAGCCGCCGAGGTGAACTGTCCACTTCGTCATTCTTCCTGACAATTCCGGCTTCTTCACTATGTTCTTTAAAGGTGACGTGGTTCTTACTACTATGATGTTCCTCTCCTTCTTCCCGTACGAGTACGGCGCTGATGGCTATCTCAGACACCGCTAGGTATACAAACAAGGGTTCCCCCTCCTTGGGTTTAGACAAGAGCAAAGGACTCACCAGGTAATCTTTGAGCTCCGTGAAGGCCTTCTCATGTTGTTATGTCCAAGAGAAAGATTCGTTTTTCCTGAGTGTGTCGCAGAAGAGTCGATTTCTGTCGGAAGCTTTGGAGATGAATCTATTTAGCGTGGCAACCCTTCCTGTTAGTTTTTGGATGTCCTTTACGCAATGCGGAGACTCGAGATCGAGTATTGCCTTGATCTGTTCAGGGTTGGCCTCTATTCTTCGTTGTGTTACCACGTACCCGAGGAATTTTCCCGAAGATATGCCAAAGGAGCACTTGGTAGGATTGAGCTTCATGCTATATTCTTCCAAGATCTCTAACGCCTCTTTTAGGTGCATTACGTGATCTTTTGCTCGTTTGCACTTCACAAGCATGTCGTCTATATAAACTTACATTGTGCCGCCTATCTGTTCTTCGAACATCTTGTTCACTCGTCTCTGGTACGTAGCTCCGGCGTTTTTGAGGCCAAAAGGCATGACTTTATAGCAGTATATCCCCTGGTTCGTCACGAACGCGGTCTTTTCTTGGTCGGCGGGATTCATCTGGATCTGGTGATATCCGTTGAACGCGTCCATGAACGTTAACATTTCATGTCTTGCCGTCACGTCTACCATGGCGTCGATATGTGGGAGCGGGAATGAGTCTTTGGGGTAGGCTTTGTTAAGATCCGTGAAATCTACGCATACTCTCCACTTCCCGTTCTTCTTCTAGACGACCACGATGTTGGCGAGCCAGTCGGGATACTTTGCTTCTCGTATCTTGCCCGTCTCGAGGAGATTTTTGACTTCTTCATCTACCACTTTGTTGCGTTCGGGGGCGAATTTCCTCCTCTTTTTATTGACTGGGTGAACTTTGGATCGACGGTTAGCTTGTGAAGCATCACTTCTGGAGATATACCTGTCATGTCCTCGTGGCTCCAGGCGAAGCACTTGGCTTTTGACTTTAAAAAAGCTATCAATTCTTCTCTTATTTCTTTGGGGATATCGATCCCTATCTTTACGACTCTTTCTGGTTTGGAGTCATCGATAATCACGTCTTCTAATTCGGGACACTTTGGCTTAACGTACTTAGTTAGCGTCTTGACCTGGAATTCTTTTACTTCATCTTTTTTGATTTCCGGCGCCGTGACCCCTTTCATCCCGATTCGATAACATTCCTTGGCTGTATAGGGTTCGTCTTTAACTTTGCGTACCCCCAGGGTGTTGGGAACTTCAAGGACTGGTGATACGTGGACGGGAGTTCTTGCATATCGAGGATCCAGGGTCTTCCTAGGATGGCGTTATAGGGCGATTCCGCCTCCATCATGGCGAATCTGGTTGGGAGATCGATGCCTTGGGTTGTTGTCTCGAGGGTGATTTCCCCTAACATCTCCGCAATTTCTCCGCTGAAGCCTTTCAAACGGATACGCTTCCCGACGACTTAAAGTCCGAGTTCAAGAACGGCGGAGAGGGTGATGATGTTGGTCGAACTTCCTTTGTCTACCAGGACTCTCTAATTCGGGACACTTTGGCTTAACGTACTTAGTTAGCGTCTTGACCTGGAATTCTTTTACTTCATCTTTTTTGATTTCCGGCGCCGTGACCCCTTTCATCCCGATTCGATAACATTCCTTGGCTGTATAGGGTTCATCTTTAACTTTGCGTACCCCCAGGGTGTTGGGAACTTCAAGGACTGGTGATACGTGGACGGGACTTCTTGCATATCGAGGATCCAGGGTCTTCCTAGGATGGCGTTATAGGGCGATTCCGCCTCCATCATGGCGAATCTGGTTGGGAGATCGATGCCTTGGGTTGTTGTCTCGAGGGTGATTTCCCCTAACATCTCCGCAATTTCTCCGTTGAAGCCTTTCAAACGGATACGCTTCCCGATGACTTAAAGTCCGAGTTCAAGAACGGCGGAGAGGGTGATGATGTTGGTCGAACTTCCTTTGTCTACCAGGACTCTCTTTACGTTGCAGTTCCGAATGACAACGGAGATCACCAGGCTATCGTGATGTCTTGTTCTTTCACCTGGGTTTTTGAACGTGATAGGCAGGTCGCGATTCGTTGCTCTAGCATGGTGAGTTGGAGTGGAATCGTCTTGCCCTCCAACAGTTCTCACAAGCCTTTTCATGTTAGAGGTTGTATAGGACGGAGGACCTCCTAAAATGGTGAAGGTTATGTTGTGAAAACCTTCGATCGATCTGGGATCTTCCATGGCTTATGCGGGAGAAGTTGTTCTTTTCGTATGTAGAGACGACACTCTTTTGATCATGCCCCATGGTGGGCGCCAATTGTTTGTAGCGAAATTACCAATGTTATGATAACTAAGCAATTGTAGGGAAAAGATCAAAGAACGCGGTATAATCTCAACACTCAAGAACAATATAGGAAACTAGGGTTGAAGCTTGAACTTAGGTATTATTCGAATGGTGGTTGAGTGATTACAAAGAAGACGTTAGCCTCCTTTTATAGGCTAACCCTAATAATATCTTTAAGGAATCGAGATCTTATCTATTCCTTTTATCTAATGACGATATAATAATAAGGTAAAAAGATATTCTTTTTTGTATCTTTTACCAATCACAACAATATAATAAAGAAACAAGATAATATCTACTCGGCCGACCTCGTCATCAATCCAGACGAGATCTTTTCCACGTCTCGTAACTTCGATGAAATCTTCATTTCTTCTCGTCTCCGGGAACAAGAAATAGCAACTTCTCAGAATGCAGTGATGTAATGATGTAGTTCTCATCTCCGGGAACGCCTTCTTTGCACGGATCTAGATCGAGGAGGCAAGTTCTTATTGAAGTTGTTGATGAATGGAGCCTCAGGTGAGGCTTTGCGTGGCTTCGGAGGTGAAGCAAGTGAAGGATATAGCCTCAGATGAGGCTTGGTGCAGCGGAATATGAGTGTCAATGAGGACTTGAGTCTCAATGGAAGGGAGACGAAGGAGTACTCAAGGTAGCGAAGCGGAAGACTTTGGATAAGCAAGACTTTGAATGTGATTCAAAGGCTTGAGAAGGTTTTGGGGTTTGTTTCTTTGTAGATCTTAATCACACAAAGAAGAAGAAGGGATAGATCAAAGGGGACTCGAACCACCTTTGATAGTGTTTTGACGCTAAGGAAAAAGGATAGGAGTTTTCTCAACTAAAGGCTTTTTCTTAAATCTTAACGTACTTACAATGGCAGCCAAGAGTGGCTTTTATAGGGGTGGAGACGTCTTGGGCTGCAAGCACAAGATCACTCTCCAAATCAAGACATAAATTAAGCTAAAATCTAGGAATTAAATGACAAATCAAAAGGGGAAAACCATGGGATGTGCTAGGCATTTGATAGCACGATCTAATGGCTGAAAATAGTGATCCATGTGACCCTCACACGGATTGGTGACATGGAAATCTGATTTGAATCAGATTGGAGCAATCACCATTAATGCTTGATGGCGAAATTAGGGGGATTGTGTCTTCCCCGGTCAAAAGGCATTTGACACGCGCGCTTGGACTTTGACTGGACTCCTTGGGTCCATTTAGGACCAATGGAACCAAAAACGCTCATGCAAAGTGGGTGCAAGGCCATGGACGCACGAAGCCTAATTTTGGCGCGTAGGAGCGCCCGGGCGCAATTAGGGGCGCCATTCACTCTCATTCTTGGTGGACTTGTCATGGACGTTCTTCGTCTTGTTCCACTCCTTTTGGGCCTCTGAATCCAATGGTGAAGGTTGCACCTAGGAAAAGTGTCTTCGTTTGACCAGTGGCGCGCCATCTTGGATTCTGGCAAGCGCGAGTTGAGGTTTGGCTCCCTGGATGAATAGTGAATGGCTCTGAGGTCCTGATTTGGACAATGAACCTCCACTTGACTTGAAATGGATGGGAGTGTGACTTTATGGGCTCGAGTCCTCAAGTGAGAGCTCATCATTACACCCCACTTGTTGTGAGACGTCCCCGTCTCACGTAGCTTTGAGACCCTTGACATTGCGCTGAGGTAGAGGACTTGGTCATGGGAACTTGTTGAATAAAATGGTCGTTCTCTTAGCCTCTTTGATTCTGAAACTTTGGATTTATGGGACCAAAGGGGCTCCGCCTTGGATGTCTTTTATGGTGACAAGTACCAAGGCGGCCCGGATTTGGGATGGACCACTTCCTGAGCTAAGCGTTGAGGATGGCTTGATGTTGAACTCATGAACTCTCCCGGAAAGCAAGAAAAGGCCGAAGAATGTTGCAAGACGCAATGATTGTTGGTCACTTGGCCATTATCGTTCTCGATGTGATCATTGGGGACAAAAGAAATAACATAAGGGAGATCAACTTGTTCTTGATTTATAATATCAAAATTTGGAGTATCAAATAAGAGACAAGTAATACTTCCCTGAAAATATGGAGTGTTTTCTCTTGTGTACTCTAAAATGAGCCGGACGTTGATGTTGTTTACCTTATGAAGGCGTGGAATACTTGTCCGAACATTTTTCATCTTCTCCCGAGCACCAAAGGTCTTATCTTCCTCATTTGATGATTTAGGATGATTGTTCGAGACAGAATCAGAATTGGAGCAAAGGTTCTCGTCAAGCACCAAAGAGATTTTAGGTTCTCGGTTGCGGGCGTCGGGGATTTGTGCCTCACTTTCAGTTGGTCGAGCACTTGAAGACTTTTCTCATGCCTAATTTTCCTGAGAGTTTAAGCAAGGCAAAATAATAGAATGCTCTGAAACAGAAAGTGGAAGATACTTACCTTCAAGCAAATGGCGAGACAAATGTGGAGTTGGCTTGTCAACGGCATTGGTCCTCGGAGCTTCATTAGCAATACTAGTAATTTTTGTGCCATTCCAATTGCTTTGGTCTTCTAATGTTGATTTTGACCTTCTGGCAAAATTTGGTTGCATTTGGCCAAGTTTGGATTTTTGAACTATGAGCAATGCACCAATGTTGTCGCTATGGCTTTGAACTCCAGAAGTGTGAGCTACACTCATATTTTCTTGATCAACCTTTGAACCAAGTGTATACACTTCAATTTCATGAACATGGCTCGAAGCAGAACTTGATTTGGATGACCCATTTGCAATTTGGCTCAATTTTGCTTCAGCGACGCCATTTGTGTCCTTGGTGGAGAAATTAGAACCAGCTGTCCGAGAACTTGACAACTTTTGTTGAGCTCCACATTGAGGACAGATTTTTACCCTATTTTTAGGAGGAGGGCCCATGACAGACCTGGATTTTCCTGAACCATTTGAGAGTTGGCTCAGTTTTTCTTGCACATCGTCTTCTTGGTTTCCCTTCTCGGAAACTTGAGTTCCATGGGGATTTTCTCGAGCATCCTTTTGTCTATGATTAAATTCCTGCATTTTCAAGGGAGTACTCGAGTGAGAATGTCTTAGTTCTCCCATGAAAAGGATGGGATACAGCTGAACCATTCGAGGTCCCGGTGCCGCGAGTCTTTTCACGGGAGCTAGCGCCAAATGGTGGGGTACTCCAAGATAAGTCTTGAGCACCCCTTGTAGACTCATCTAGGAGAGGACTGAGTGGATTTTGTGGATGTAAATGGTCCTCTTCAATGAAAGGAATTGGACTTACCTCTCTATGGCGAGAATGGTGGCGTGATGGACGCCTAGAATGCTCCTTTGAGCGATGTCTTTGGCGAAGGTGCCGGAGCGCCTCTCGCTGCTCTTTTTGGGCTTGTTCGATCACAATTTGCCAGTTCCCCCTTTCTTCTTCTTCTTTTGTCAGCCTATGATGACGCCTTGATCGATATGCGCTGGTGGAAGAGGAATAGCGCCTAGTGGAGTAGCTTTGATCGCTCTCGTCGGTGCTTGAGGGTGAGTGGTGTCGGCGCGTACGGGTCTTCTCCTCTTCTAGGCCTCTTCTATTGTGAAGAGTGGTGTCGGCGCGCGTGTTGGTGGAGAATGGTGTTGATGTGAAGAGTAGCGCCTCTCCTTAGTGACATGTCCACGGTCAATGTAGGGTTGAACATGTCTTGTTTGCTTAATGGGTGGCCAGGGTGGTGGAATCCAATCAGGATGCCTTTGAGGCACATTGTAACTCCACAAGTCAACTTCGTCATATTCAATATGCCATGGAATCCACCAATTTGAGTGTGTCCTTGACATGGTAGTACCTAATGAAACAAGGTAGCGCAAGGATCAAAGAGAACAAGAAAATGATATACGTACAAGACAAGGAACGAGACAAGTTTGACTTGAAACAATAAGCACTTAAAGGTTCTTTAGTGGTTAAGTCAAGTTTTGCACAAGTCTAATTTCTTTGTCGACAATTCTTTCTAAGCAAAACAATTCAAATTGCAAGTAATATTGAACTTTTAGATTGAAAAGCTTCAAGTAATAGCATGCAATTGTCAAAGAAAATTTTTGCAAGAGAGACTAGACGATGGATAGATGCGAGATGGAAGAATAGCTCAAGTGAATGTCAAGCATGTTACCTTATTTTGGCTATGGTCTTGACGGGAGAAAAGGCATGCCTTATTTTGACTTTTCCATTCTCAATTTTAATTTTCAGAATTTTTTTGATGATTTTCTTTGCTCAAGTCGAGAGCTTTTGACACTTTTTTTGTTTGTTTTGTTTTTGGTCGAGCTTCACTAAATGAAATGCAAGATAAGTAGCATGCAAATCTCAAGAAGAAAGTAGTAGAACAAGGGACTCTTCTTACTAGTTTTTCCTATCAAATTTCATGCAAAACAATTCACTATATTCGCAACAAGAACTTCAAGATTACAAAATGCATTTAAATTAATTCACAAAGAAAAAAATTCAGCAAATGAAACAAGACTTGATGCGTGTGGGAATGGATTGAATGGAAGGATTGATGGCTGATTTTTGTGGTCAAAGGAGTGATTTTAGGGACTGGTTTATGGAAGGCTTTAATGAGGCGAAATTTGTGGGATTTGGTGATTCCTTTGGCTGATTTTTGTATGGATGAATGTGGATGGGTTCTTGGCTTCAACAATGGAGTTTAAGCACAAGAATGGTCGAATATGGGATGATGATATGGATGGATATAAGTGCAAGTTGAAACAAGAAATGATCCCTGGCTACTCTGATACCAATGATGTCGTTCTCATCTCCGGGAACGCCTTATTTGCACGGCTCTAGATCGAGGAGGCAAGTTGTTCTTGAAGTTGTTGATGAATGGAGCCTGAGGTGAGGCTTGGTGTGGCTTCGTAGGTGAAGCAAGTGAAGGATATAGCCTCGGATGAGGCCTTGTGCAGCGGAATATGAGTGTCAATGAGGACTCGAGTCTCAATGGAAGGGAGACGAAGGAGTACTCAAGGTAGCGAAGCGGAAGACTTTGGATAAGCATGACTTTGAATGTGATTCAAAGGCTTGAGAAGGTTTTGGGGTTTGTTTCTTTGTAGATCTTAATCACACAAAGAAGAAGAAGGGATAGATCAAATGTGACTCGAACAACCTTTGATAGTGTTTTGATGCCAAGGAAAAAGGATAGGAGTTTTCTCAACTAAAGGCTTTTGCTTAAATCTTAACGTACTTACAATGGCAGCCAAGAGTGACTTTTATAGGGGTGGAGACGTCTTGGGCTGCAAGCACAAGATCACTCTCCAAATCAAGACATAAATTAAGCTAAAATCTAGGAATTAAATGACAAATCAAAAGGAGAAAACCATGGGATGTGCTAGGCATTTGATAGCACGATCCAATGGCTGAAAATAGTGATCCATGTGACCCTCACACGGATTGGTGACATGGCAATCTCATGATTTTTGTGCTACATCTTGACTCATTTCCACTCAACTTTCTAGATGAAAACTCACTCCCTCATGCATTTTGAGGGAATTTTGTTTGCTTTGTTCGGTTCTCTACCTTTTTGTCGTTTTGGTTTTGTAGGATCACTTTTGGGAGATATTGGAGCAGAATGGAATGAACTTGGAATAGCTCAAGCTTGGACAAGATCAAAAGGAGCATTGAGTAGAAGATTCGGTGAAGAAAAATGCACTTCAAGAGGATCCTGAACCACCGGTGTCGGACAACACACTTGCACTTCATGACAAGCCAAGAAAGAACATGCTGATGCTGACACGACCGTGGTAATCACCACGACCGTGGTCGTCACCGAGAACAAAAATGCGTATTTGTCTCTTCTCTTGGTGACTCATATAAAAGGGATTTGTCATGGCATTTTGGAACATTAAGCCATAACCCTACATCTTATCTTAGTCTCCATTTTCTAGGGTTTGCATTTACTTCACTCTCTCCGTAGATTTAGCTTGGATTCCCTCCTCTCACTCAAATTTATAGTGACATTAATGCTAGTTATGAGTTTTTAGTCCCCATTTTGGATTGTTGAGCTCACTTGGGATTGAAGACTTGGAAAAGGAGCAAGCTTTCACCTTTCTCTCATGATATCAATGGAAATGCAAGAATTTGATTGAATGTTAAGTATTTCTTACTCATTCTCTTTATCTCTTGCATTTTTCTTTTGTGTCTACATGAGTTTGATTGTTGATTTAATTCTTTTTCCATGTCTTTGCATATCATGAGTGAGTAGTTGATTGTTTTGGGATTGGGATTAGCCCAATGATGGTTGTGTAATACTTTGGTGAATTTACCTCTTTGGTTGTATGAGTTTTGGTTTACTACTCAATTCTTGCACACCAAGTGTTTGTGAAAAAACACTAGCTAGACATTTTCACAAACACTTGGTGTGCAAGATTGTGAAAATCCTACACGGAAGAGTGACAATGATATAGAATATTCCTCATTTCCGGCTCGGGCATGCATCTTCTAAACATTCCATTGGCACAATACTTGTAGAGACAAGGATCATCCCAAAAGTAGTACTTGACATCCGAAAGGAACTTTTTTCTTTGTTGGTAGCTCAATTCCTATGGCATTATTCCACAAACAAGATAATTGACAAAACCCGCAAACCATGGAGCACTATCCTCACAAATGGAAAACAAATGGTCATCCGGAAAAGAGTCATCAATCGGTATCTCCTCCTCAATAATTTCCTTGGACTCTTGCCTCAATCTTGAAAGATGGTTGGCTACAATATTTTCGGTCCCTTTCTTATCTCGAATTTCCAAGTCAAACTCTTGAAGCAAAAGTATCCAGCGAATCAATCTTGGCTTGGCATCTTTCTTGCTTAAGAGGTACTTGATGGCGGCATGGTCAGTGTAGACAATCACTTGTGAGCCAACCAAATAAGACGGAAATTTCTCAAAAGCAAAGATGACCGCAAGAAGCTCTTTCTCGATCGTGGCCTAATTCACTTGAGCATCATCTAGAGTCTTACTTGCATAGTAGATTGCATGCACCTTTTTGTCCTTTCTTTGCCCCAAAACAGATCCAACCGCAAAATCACTAGCATCACACATCACCTCGAATGGAAGACTCCAATCCGGGGCTTGCATTATTGGGGCGGATATTAATGAATCCTTCAACCTACAAAATGGAAGTTCCAAATTTGCTTCAAGAAGTTGAGCGCAAGAAGCAACTTCCAAGTCTTCGTCATCATGGTTTCCGGAGCTCATCAAACACCTTTCTAGGGGGTCTTTCAAACATTGCTTCACAAACTCCTTCCTTACTAGGTGGTCAACAATGTCAACTCTACACAAAGAATGCTCAAAAGAAGGGTGTTTGATAGCATTAGGCAAGTTAAATTCAACTCTTTCCTTCCCAACATTCAAGGAAAGCTTCCCCTTTTTCCCATCTATGATGGCTCCCGCAGTAGCAAGGAAGGGTCTCCCAAGAATGATGGGGACTTGAGAATCCTCCTCCATTTCAAGAACAACAAAATCGGCCGGAATAAAGAAATTACCGACTTTGATAGGAACATCCTCAAGGATACCCCTAGGGTACCGGATAGAGTGATCCGCTAAGACCAAAGACATATTGGTGGGTTTCAATTCACCCATGTCCAACCTCTCACAAATTGACAAAGGCATCAAACTAATACTAGCACCAAGATCACACAAAGCACTTTTAAAACTAGTGTTTCCTATCACACAAGGAATAGAGAAGTTACCGGGATCCTTACGCTTTGGAGGCAATTTGGTTTGAAGAATTGAACTACACTCCTCCGTCAAGGCCACCATTCCATACTCTTCAAGGCTCCTTTTGTTGGACAAGATGTCCTTCAAAAACATGGCATAAGTGGGCATTTGGGAAAGAGCATCGGTGAAAGGAATATTGATGTACAACTTCTTCAACACTTCAAGAAACTTCCCAAATTGTTTGTCTAGCTTGGCCTTTTGAAGTCTTTGAGGAAATGGGATAGGTGGTTTGTATGGTGGAGTTGCCACATATGTAGGTTCTTTCTCACCTCCATCTCTCAATTTGTTGCCCTTTGGTTCTTCTCTCATCTCTTGTCTCTCACCATCATCTTGAAAAGGGTCTTCCTCACCAAGATTCTCTTTTTCCACAATATCATTCCTCTTGGGTTCTTCCAACTTCTTCCCGCTCCTAAGGTTCACCGCCATACATTCTCTTGGATTAGGCTCGGGTTGACCGGGTAGTCTACCTTGAGGTCTAGAAGAGGAGCTAGCAACTTGTTGAGAAATTTGAGAAATTTGAGTCTCTAACATCTTGTTGTGAGAAGCCATGGCATCAAATTTGGATACAAGTTGCCCAAATTGATTTCTAAACTCATCATTTTTCTTTGATTGAGTGGAGATGAAACTCTCCATCATGACTTCAAGGTTGGACTTTTTAGGAGGTTGGTTTGGGTAAGGACCTTGGTTAAAACCGGGAGGTTGTTGTGGAGGAGGTTGAGGCATGGTATTTTGGTTGTTTCGGTAAAAGAAATTTGGATGGTTCCTCCAACCGGGATTGTAGGTGTTGGAATATGGGTCATTTTGAGGTCTTGATCTTGGGTGGTTGAGGAAGTCAACATGCTCAATAGAAGGTTCTTGGGGAGATGAGGAGGACGAAGTCATATATTGACAATTCAACCCAAGATGGTCAACCATACCACATATTTCACAAGGGCCATTTGAACCAACATTGTTCACATTGGCGTGAACATTCATAGCATCAAACTTCTTGTTGAGGGCATCCAACTTAACCGACAAAGCATCATTTTTAGCCACTAAGAGATCATAGGCATCGATGTCATACTTTCCCGGTGATTTCTTGGGCTCAAACTTTGGGTTAGACCACTTTTGGTGGTTCATTGCCGTTTCTTCAATCAATGTCCAAGCCTCGGTTATCGTCTTTCTCATGAGAGCTCCACCGGCGACACTATCAATTCCCATCTTTGAAGTACTAGATAACCCATTGTAGAAACCTTGGACTAAGAACCACTTCTCAAATCCATGATGTGGACACTTTCTCAAGAGTTCCTTAATTGAATCTCTTCCAAGCTTCATAGAAAGATTCATATCCTTTTTGACAAAAAGAAGTGATCTCATTCCTTAGAGCGGTAGTCTTGCTTGGTGGAAAATACTCGGCCATAAAAGCGGTAGAGAGTTGCTCCCAAGTGGTGATTGAATTTTCCGGAAGAGTATAGACCCAAGCCCTTGCTTGATCCCTTAGTGAGAATGGTAAAAGCCTTAGTCGAATGGCATCTTGAGATACTCCATTGTACTTCACCATGTCACAAATCTCCAAGAAGACCGAGAGGTGGAGGTTTGGGTCCTCCAATGGTGATCCGGAAAATGAATGATGTTGTACCATGGAAAGAAGAGTCGGCTTTAGCTCAAAGTTGTTTGCCTCCACGTTTGGCCTAGTGATTCCGGAATGGATGCCATATGTGTTTGGAGCAATGTAATCCTCAACGGTTCTTTGATCACCATCCATGATTAAAAATGAGTAAGACATTTGTTGTTGCCTTTGATTCCTGTGTAGCTTTCTCTTTGAAAGAAACGATCTCTCGATCTCGGGATCTCCTTCTTCAAGATGCTCCCTATCACTTCGAGTAACGGGCATGCAACAAAGGAATCACTACAATAAGAACAAGAACAATAGAGTGATTAGAAGTTTTTTTTATTTAAATAAAACAAACAAGAAAACGATCTAGTCTAACTAATCTATGCTAAATCAATGTCAACCGTGCTCCCCGGAAACGGCGCCAAACACTTGATAGGCCCGCAAGTGCACAAAGAGTTGTCCAGTTCCTAGGCACAACGGAAATAATATAACAAGTTATCAACGCAATTACTTAAGGTGGAAACCCTAGATAACCAACTAGTTATCTTTGGATGAAAACCACCCCTCTTTCGAGGATTTGAAAGGTCTACTTGTATATTCAATCAATGAGTTTAGAGAAGAACGAGATTACAAACTTATTGCTAAGTACTAACCTAGTTCCTATCAGAAACTCTAAGAGGATAATAGTAGTGAACTTACTTGATGTTCTTTTGCAAGAACACTTTTCTCTTCTCTTAGTCTGATGCACTTCAAGCTCCGTCAAAATACATAAGTCTAAGAACATAATTAAGATTATCATATATATAGGAGGGAAGTCTGCCGTATAAAGATATTCCAAGAATATATTATACGTCAAACTACTTTCCTAACACATGACAATCTCTATGGCTTTCAAGTTAACCTAATTAACTCGAGATCTTCCAAATATTACATAGACAATATTACAACCAACTATAGCAATATCCTAACAAGGAAAAGATCTTTTACAAGATCTTCTCGGCTCGCCGCCCACGCTAGGGTTGGAAGTAACACGGATGTAACGCAGTTCCTTCTGATTTCCCTTAAAACTTCATCAATTTCAAATCTTCAATCTTTTCATCTGAAATATCAAGATAAACTATATCATAGTACATGCTAAGGTTGTCATCGTCAAAACATAGAGTAATAGTGGAAATGAACCTATTGAGGAACCAGAGTTCCTCGGGTCCCTATTCCAACAATTTCCCCCTTTTTGATGATGACAAACTCATATAAGTGTAATCACAGAGACAATAGGCAAATATGAATATGAATCTCAGGACAAAGATACTTAGACCAAAAGCTTAAAATGGTTCCCCCTTAACCTTTGAATTTTCTAACAAGTTCCCCCTAAACATGATACCAGTCCTATTGGTTCCAAGATTTCACAGTATATTCCCCCTTTTGACATCATCGAAAAGATATGAGATAATATAAGGAACTATGATGCAAAACATGAACGTGCAAGACTCACAACGCATAGAACATCAAAATATTATTATTATCCTTCATGAGCCCAAAGACAACTGCGACTCATACAAGCAAACACAAAAAATAACAAAAACCATGAAGCAGATAAAACAAAAAAAAAACAGAGGGATTGATGTGCTGGGGAACCCTAGGGGAGAACTATGCCAACTACATCGGAGGAACTGCTAGAGGGACCCTATCCTCTCTGTGGAGTGAGAGCTTCGGAGAGCTTGAAGAAAGCAGTGATGAGGTCACGAACAGCAGCCGAAATCTCTCTCAGTTTCTCAACAATCTCATAGGAGGCCTCCTCTTGATCTTCTGCAGGAGCGGGTCGAGCAGGTAAGTTTATGGAGGGCCTTGACTTCTTGGTGACCGTCTCCTCCACCTTAAGACTGTTGATGTAGGAGCCATCCATCTTGTGGGAGAAGGACGTTTCTCCCTCTACTGCCGGGTAAATTTCAAGTCTCTCCAAGAGGGCCTTGATGATTGTAGGGAACGACAGGGAGTGGGAAGGATGGTTGTGGCAGGCCTGCATATGATGCATAACAATCTTCGGCAGGTCTAGTAGCTCCCCAGAGATGATCTTATCCATGAAGACAACATTTGCAATTAGGACAGTGCTCCTCTTTTCCTGGCGAGGAACCACGTTGTTGATGAGGAAGGCGTGAAGCAGCTTCATTGACAAGGAGAGGAACCTGGTGTTGAGTTCCTTTAGATCTGGGTTCCCAAAGACTGTCTTGGCATAGTCACTTTTCTTTGTGGGCCAATGCTTTTTGTGGATAGCAAAGAACCCAGTTCCTGTTGGAATGCCTAGGACCAAGGAGATCATCTCCGTGGTGATCTTGTACAGCTTCCCCCGGATATTGACCACTATATCCTGGGGATTCTCAACCTCCGACACAGAAACAAAGGACATGGAGGAGTAAAAGGATCTGATTACCTCCTCATTGACGCTCTGGGGAGCGGAGAACAGTGATTACCAGCCTTGGGAAGTCAAAAGGGAGCGAAAGGTGTCAACTTCGCTCAGGTCCGAGTTCCAGAGCTCGAGGTCCACAAATAGAGGACCTAAGATTCGCCTCTCTGCAAACTCTGGTTTGAGAGAGGTGGTGGTGGTGGCGAGGGAGCTAGAGGAGGAGACTGTCGGCTTGGCAGATCTGGTGCGAGCGGCGACAATGTTGGGCTTGGCTTCTTAGCCTGTCGACCACCGTGAGTGGTGGTCTTGGTGATGAGAGGCTCATCATCATCAGCCTATTCCCTGAGGCGCTTGAGGAAAGCGTTGCCTACGCTCTCCAGGTCAGGGATGAAGGTAGGTTGGGAGGGATTTTCTGTGGAGTGGGGGGAGGAGTATTGTTGGGATTTGGCGGGGGAGTGAGTGGAGGAGTCACTCTTGGCAGGGGAGGGTTCGGCTTTTGTGGTGCTCTCTGGAGGAGGAAGAGATTGAGCCGGAGAAGTGGAGGGAGAAATGTAAGGGATGATAGCCATGGCGATGGGGTCGGGGGAGGGTGAGGTTGGTTTGGTGGAAGGAAGTGGGGTGGAGGAGGATGAGGGGTTGTCAGCTGGAGTGGATGCCGCTGAGGGAAGAGTGGAGGCCGATGGAATTTCCTTCTCCGCCTGTAAGGACCACAGTCGGAAGAGTGCCAACTGCTCGTCAGTTAGGATCACGGGTTTGTTTTGAGCGGCCATTTGAGCTTGAGAGATTAGGGTTTGAGAAAGATAGAATTTGAGAGGAGGCGAGAGATAGATAAGATCAGGGGAAGGGAAAATAGGGTTTGGAGCAGCCCTTAAATATATCTCACACCATGATCATAGGGAAATTCTTCAAACGGTCACAAAATTATCTTCCCCAATCACCGCTGATTCAAACGATCACAAAAATCCCTAGAAACTCGGCCTTAGTTTCCATAATTATTTCAGCCCCAACGTTCATATTTCTCCATCAATATTTACCACAAAATCGATCATCATTACTCTGCAATAATCGGCACAAGGAACTAAGCGGAAAAAGCAATCTGTCAGGCGGCTTCGCGTGTTTCTGAGGCAAAGAAGCGTGCGACAGAGGAGAAGTGAGAAGTTCCTTTCACAGTTCTGTTTCAGTAGTTGGCAAGGAAGGGTTTGGATGCATTTATGTGATAGGTAATAAAATTAAAGCAAAAATACACATCCAAACAATATAAATCAGGGAGGGCCAATTTTGACACAAACATAAACAAGTTCCAGAGTGGTGCTCATATAAAGAAGATCATATGAACAGTTTATGTAAGTCAAGCTAGGGAGGGTCTATAATCAATCTTCATTTCGGCTTATATTGCGGGTTCAAATAGATCCGATTCATTATTTTGTGTTTAAAGAAGTACGATTTTGTCAATTTATCATGAGTGAAAGTAAAGTCCGTATATTATGCACGTCACAAAGATAAAAACATATTTTGAATGACTATGACTATAGAGTCAAGGACCATGTAAGCAAGCAGGGAACCATAAAATCAAACAATCATTTACTACTCAAGACAGGGAAATATACAAGGGAACACAGAACCGCTAATCAATGGAAATCATGCCCAGGAGTAACCTAAAGTATTCAAAAGGTTCTCTATTTAGGGATTTAGTAAAAATGTCAGCTATTTGGTCCTCAGTACGACAGTGTTCCATGAGAATAATACCCTTTTCCACATTATCTCTAAGAAAACGGTGCCTTATGTTAATATGTTTAGACTTAGAGTGAAATACAGGATTCTTAGATATACTAATGGTGCTAGTGTTATCACAGAGAATTTTTAGTGGACCATAGGACTTACCAAAGTAAGCAAGTTGTTGCTTGAGCCATAAGAGATTTGCACAACAAGCTGCAGCTGCGATGTACTCCGACTCGGTGGTTGAGAGGGAAATGGATGATTGCTTTTTGGATGCCCATGACACTAGGCAAGGACCAAGGAACTGAGCCATCCCAGAGGTGCTTTTCCTATTCTTGAGATATTCTGCATAGTCAGCATCAGTGTAGGATTGTATTTCAAAATCATCACTCTTAGGATACCATAGACACAAATTTTCAGTTCCCTTGAGATATCTAAGGATACGTTTGACTGCAGCCAGATGTTTGACTCTTGGATCTGCTTGGAATCGCGCACATAAGCACACTGAGTACATGATATCTGGACGACTAGCCGTCAGGTATAGAAGGGAACCAATCATTTACATGTAGAGAGATTGATCATCCTTGATGTCTGTGGAAACCAGCGTCAGTTTGGTTGTAGGAGAGATTGGAGTGGCGAATGGCTTAGAGGAACTCATTTGAAATCTGTCAAGGAGTTCCTTGACATTCTTTTGCTGATGAATTTGAGTTCCCGTGGGAAGTTGATTTATTTGCAATCCCAGAAACAATGTGAGTTCCCCAATCATACTCATTTCAAATTCGCTGCTCATGAGATCCTTGAACTTCTCTACAAGGGACAGATTAGTGGAGCCAAAAATAATATCATCGACATAAACCTGGACAACCAGGATGTCTTCATTTTGTTCAAGGAGAAACAGAGTTTTATCAATTATACCTCTTCTGTATCCATTGGATATCAAGAACTGAGCTAACATGTCATACCATGCTCGTGGTGCTTGCTTGAGTCCATAAAGATCTTTGTCGAGGAAGTAAACATGATATGGTCTGCTTTTGTCCTCAAAACCCGGGGGTTGCTTGACATATACTTCTTCTTGAAGAAATCCATTTAAGAATGCAGTCTTGACGTCCATTTGAAATAGTTTAAATCCCTTATGAGTAGCAAAGGCGATCATGAGACGAATGGCTTCCATTCGAACAACAGGAGCAAAGGTCTCATCATAGTCAATGCCTTCTTGTTGACAATACCCTTGGGCGACAAGTCTTGCTTTATTTCTGGTGATCATGCCTGAGTCATCAAGTTTGTTTCTAAAGATCCATTTGGTTCCAATGATAGTTCTGTCTGAAGGACGAGGAACCAGACGCCAAACTTTGTTCCTTTCAAATTGATGAAGTTCCTCATGCATAGCATGCACCCAGTCTGCATCATTGAGGGCTTCCTTGTAGTTCTTAGGCTCAAGAAAAGAGAGGAACACTGTGAAAGCACATAAGTTGTTCAATGAGGATCGGGTGGAGGGACCTGTCTTGTCAAATGGAGAGAGAATCTGATCAACTGGGTGAGAGCCCTTGTATTTGTAGTTGACTACAGGAATTGATGATGAAGAAGGTTCATCCTGAGAAACTGTATTGTCTTCAATCTCATTTGAGTCTGGGTTCTCTGAAGAGGGAACTGTGGCGGAGTCAGAGGGGCCAGGAACACTGGGAGAAGATTCATCATTCTGCACAAAGGAACTAGGTTCAGAATTTTGAGGGTGATCTTCCTCAGGGTTCTCATCTACTATTCAGGTAGGATCTAAGGAGAATTCCGGTATGGCAGAGGAGTCTGGAGCAGATGGATCCTCTTCTTCATCAGCATTATTGTCACCTGTGGGAAATACCTGTGAAGACACATGAAAAGCGGATTCATTGAAAAAAACATGAATGGATTCTTCAAACTTGGAAGTCCTCGTGTTGAACTCTTTGAAGGCTTTGTTGTTTGGAATATATCCCAAGAAGATTCCTTCATCACTCCTGGGATCAAACTTCCCAATGGGAGATTTGCCATTGTTGTGGATGAAGCACTTACACCCAAAAACCTTGAGATGAGATATGTTGGGAACTCGTCCATGAAGAAGTTCATATGCGGTCTTCTCAATTTGGGGTCGAAGCATGGCTCTGTTTAGAATATAACATGCAGTGTTGACAGCCTCAGCCCAAAATCTTTGAGAGAGACCAGCTGAGATAAGCATAGTGCGAGCCATATCTTCAAGAGTCTGATTCTTTTTTTCAGCCACTCCATTTTGTTGAGGAGTTCTGGGCGCGGAGAAATTGTGAGTGATCCCCTTTTCCCTGCAAAAGGTTAGGAACTTTGCATTTTGGAATTCGGTTCTGTGATCGGAACGAATAGCCTTAATTTTGTGTCCCAGTGACATTTTGAGAGTTGGAACTATTTCACAGAACCTATCAAACACCACGTCTTTCGATTTTATGAAAATAGTCCACGTGTATCTCGAGAAGTCATCTACAATCACAAGAATATATCTATTACCTCCAATACTTTGAGTACGCATAGGACCACAGAGGTCCATATGGATCAGTTCCAGAGGTTTGGAGGTACTTATGACAGTTTTTGGTTTGAAGGAACTACGTACCTGTTTACCTTGAACACATTCGGAACAGAAATCAGATTTGTCTACCTTGATAGAGGGTAGCCCGTGGACAAGTTCCTTTCTTTGAAGTTTGTGAATGAGGTTTAGACTTGCGTGACCGAGTCGTTGATGCCACAAAGTAGATTTGTTCATCATTGTGGCAAGGCAGAGCTTTTCTTGACGAGAGTAGCTATGGTCAACGATGTAGACATTATTGAATCTCTTACCTTTGAGGAGAGTTTTCTGAGACTCAGGATGAATCACAAAGCACTCACAGGGAGTAAATAGGACATTGTTCCCTCCTTGGTCACACAGCTGCGACACACTTATTAGATCAAAACCAAGATTATCGACAAGGTGAACGTCACTTACCTTAATGTTTTCAGAGAGATCTTTCCTCCGTTGTATCTCTGAAGTGAATGAAGTTGCTCTTTATTACCTGTCATGTGACATAAAGCGCCACTGTCTATGTACCACTTAGCAACTTTCTTCACTTCAGCCTCAACGGTTGGTGACTCATATTCAGGTTGAGCCATGAGACACACTTTGGTCATATCATCCTCAGAGTCACTATCTCCCCATATGACCTCTGGTTTCGAGACTGTCATGAAGCAGACCTTTGATGGATTTAGATCTAGTTCCTTATCAGAATCACTATCACCCCAAGTAGTGGTAGCGACCAAAGCCTTTTTCTTAGCAGGAGCTTCTTCCTCCTTGGGCTTTTCTTCATTCTTAGGACAGTCTCTAGCACGATGCCCTGGTTGATCACATTGATAGCATCTATGTTCCCTCTTTTCCTTTCTATTTTCATTTCTGGGGAACTTACCTTTATGAAATTTCCTCACAGTGCTTGTAAGCAGTGCAGTCATTTCATCATCATCATCATCAGAGTCAGCTCCAATGGAGAGTCTTTCCAGGACTTTGGTTAAGGCTAGATCAATGCCATCCTCAGTGGAGCTTTTCTCATTTCCCTTCATTTTGTCTTTATGACATTGAGCTTGCCCATGAGTTCCTCTAAAGGGAGTTCCCTAATGCTAGGAGTTGGAAGCATTATGTCTTGTGTGACAGCAAATTTTGAGTTTAATCCATTGATAAACACCATGGATTTTGACCATTCCTCAAGTTTAACTCCACAGGTGCGAAGTTTGTTGCAGAGGATCTCCAGACGACCATGATAGGCAGATACGTTTTCAGTTTCTAGCATCTTGAATTTGTTATATTCTCCTTGTAGATCGAATTTTCTGCTATTTTGGAGATCCTCACTTCCCAAGTTGAAAGTTTCAAGAGCTTTCCACATATCTTTAGCATTGTCAATGCTCATAACCTTATCTTGATCAGATTTGGAGAGAGCATTCAGAATATATTGTCTGGCTTTGGCATTCTTTTCTTGTTGAGAGAATTGTTCAGTGGTCCAGCGGTTGAAATCAAGTTCTGACTTGTGATCAGCCGAATCCTTTGGGACTTCGTAGTTTCCATGCTCAACAATTTTCCAACATATCATGTCATTAGTTTGGAAGAAACCAGTCATCTGTTCCTTCGACCATTGGAATTGACCAGGTTTCAACAAGTATGGCTTGTTTGTAGAGATACCTAGTTCTGGTTCGTTTGGACGAGACATGTTGATAACCTGCGAGTAACACACAATCTAGAGCTCTAGCTCTGATACCAATTGTAGGATCTGTATGTTAGTATCAAGGGAAGTGTGACAAAGAGTTGTCCAGTTCCTAGGCACAACGGAAGTATTATAACAAGTTATCAACGCAATTACTTAAGGTGGAAACCCTACATAACCAACTAGTTATCTTTGGATGAAAACCACCCCTCTTTCGAGGATTTGAAAGGTCTACTTGTATATTCAATCAATGAGTTTAGAGAAGAACGAGATTACAAACTTATTGCTAAGTACTAACCTAGTTCCTATCAGAAACTCTAAGATGATAATACAAGTGAACTTACTTTATGTTCTTTTGCAAGAACACTTTTCTCTTCTCTTAGTCTGATGCACTTCAAGCTCCGTCAAAATACATAAGTCTAAGAACATAAAGATTATCATATATATAGGAGGGAAGTTTGCCGTATAAAGATATTCCAAGAATATATTATACGTCAAACTACTTTCCTAACATATGACAATCTCTATGGCTTTCAAGTTAACCTAATTAACTCGAGATCTTCCAAATATTACATAGACAATATTACAACCAACTATAGCAATATCCTAACAAGGAAAAGATCTTCTACAAGATCTTCTCGTCTCGCCACCCACGCTAGGGTTGGAAGTAACACGGATGTAACGCAGTTCCTTCTGATTTCCCTTAATACTTCATCAGCTTCAAATCTTCAATCTTTTCATCTGAAATATCAAGATAAACTATACCATAGTACATGCTAAGGTTGTCATCGTCAAAACATAGAATAATAGTGGAAAGGAACCTATTGAGGAACCAGAGTTCCTCAGGTTCCAACAGCCTTTAATGGCAAAAATTGATGGCATATCAGTATCTTTATCTAGAATGATAGCATACATGATGAAAATTTGTGAAGTTGTATCTATATATTCCTTGCACTGTCAATGTCAACCTAACAACACTATAATCTCATAGATAAGATCAAGTGATGAAGCAAATTGCTTATGATTCACAAGAAATCTATCGTTGTGTTGATTTGTTTTTCCACGACAGTTTTTGTTTGAAGTTGATCTCTATGACTTTTAGCGTTCCATCTTTGTAGATCTGCGAGTGGCAGAAGGTATTCACATGGAGGAGAAGAGGAATTACATGATTTTTAGAAGAATTTCAAACGATCTAGTGTTTGAAGGACGATTAGCGACGGTCAGAGGAGTAAGATCGATATCAATTGTGCTTATTGTGGGTGTAAGGAGATGTGAGATCTGCACTTGGCCTTGACATGTGTGTTTCTGGTTACCATGACAATGATAAGCCGCCTACGTCTGCGAGAATGGACATGCCTATGGTGCGTGGACTGATCTTCCTCTCTACACATAATTCAATCGAGTCTTGGTATTTTATTTATCTTTATATGGTGATTTGCTTTGATATTGATTTCTTATGTAATTATTAAGTCTAATTCGGGTGCTAATTAGGGATTAGTATGATGAGTTTATATAACGAAGTTAAACAATAAGATTGATCAATATGTTAATTTTTTTTTTTAAAAACATGTTATCTTGCAACACATTGACAAACATCTAATATAATATCTATCTAATCTAATACGATTAACCCTAAATTAGGGTTGAAATTTGGAAAACAATGGCGACCTGATGACGAACGAGGAGTGAGAGATGCAAATGAGTTGCGGTGGTGACGTCTACAAAGCGGAAAATGCTGCAACTTCTGAAGTACACGAGGCTAGGAAAAGAATAGTTTATTCATATTTTATAAATTGATAGAGAAGGATATGTTGTTAAGTTTGCATATTGCAAAATCACTGCCCCGAATCTGCTTTCTTCCGATCTTACAATAAAGGAGATGATGATGTTTATTGATGCCTTTCTTGAAATTGGTACATTACATTAAAAAGTTGTGCGATATAGGCTGCTGAAATTGCAGTTTCAGTACATACATAAATGATATAAACTACGTTGTATGATGGTATCTACAGGCTTCATTTACTCAGTCGATAGATGGTAAGTCCCCTTTGTTTAATGCAATCATAACAAAATATTGGTGCTACAGATCACGGACCAGTTGAGCAGTTTCAACCAAGTAGTCAAGGTCTGTTCAAGTTTAATGAGGAAATCTCTCTTATATATCACAACAACCTGACTTTTACAAGACTGGATTTGCCAGAAGCTTTAGAGCTTACAGATAGAGTTCAAAGAAGACCTTATGTTTTCCGAGATTATGTTGCTAAAGACGTTCAGTCCATGCGTCGCCAATAGTGGGTAAGCCATAGGCTTCTCTTCTTTGTTCGTTTAACTCATTCACATTTATTTCGGTGTTTTAATTCTCTTTTTTCATTAAATTCGTACGGGAAGTACCGCAACACTACGACACCGATTAATAGGTTAAAATAGTAAATTAATTTTATTTGAATCGCCCAGTAAACCCCAAAGCTTCTTCACTCCTGTTGATTTTGAAGGAAGAAATCTATTTATCTTGAGGTATTCAATACTCTATTTATTATTGTTTTTCTTATGAAGCATGAGATGTAGTATTTGTTGTATTGTTGTTTCTCCTTTTCATGTTAGGTGCATTTGAGAGTGTTGTATTTGCTATATTCACATTTTATAATATATGCATGTAATAGAGTAATTAACGTGTTTGTACTCCAACAAATGAACAAGGATGTGTGGAATGAACGTGTCAAAATCATGCTTTGCATTCTAATATCATTTTTTTTATATTTCCGAATGAGTACAAGAGTGTTTATTAATTTCATTGAATTTCAAGAAATACGTCATCATGATAAGAGATTAAAAGAGATGGAAGCTTAATAATTTTAATTTGGTTCAACACGATATAAAGAATTCAAATCAAAATATTTTAACTATGTGCGTCAAGGAAAATGATCAAGTGAGAATGAAATTTAAGGTGGAAGTGAGAATTAATATTAGGCTTTAGATCAAAATTAAACTAAGGGTGTAGATTAACTCTCTCAAAAAGTCAACGGTCAACACTGGTCAACGGTCAAACTTTGACTGGTCCAAAAAATTTCTCGCCAAAATTTTTTCTCGCCAAAATTTTTTTCCCGCCAAAAAAATTTCCGACGATTTTTTTTCCCTGCAAACATTTGTTTCTGGGCCAAAAAACATATGTGCACATAAATAGTATAAGATGTGCATTGTTTTTCCAAGCACAATTTTGAACTTGTTTTATTACGAGCTCTTTTTTTCCAGCATATTTTCATTTCTGTCCCAGAATTATATGTGCACATTTTTCTGCACAATAGTTGTATAAGTTATGCACATTTTTTCAAACACAAAATATTAACTTGTGTTTTTCAAGCCTTTTTCAATGAGAAACTTTCATTTCTGGGGCAAAATTACATGTGTACATTTAGCTGTATAAGGTGTGCACATTTTCTCCAAACACAACTTTTGAACTTGTTTTGAGGAGCTCTTTTTTAATGAAAAGCTTTCGTTTTCATGACAAAATTACATGTGCATATTTTCTACACAAAATAGGCACATTAGTTTTATAAGATGTGCACATCTTTCCCAACACAATTTTTGAACTTGTTTTTCAGAGCTTTTTTTTCATGAAAAACTTTCGTTTTTGGGCCAAAATTACATGTGCACATTTTCTGCACAAAATAGGCACAATATAATAAGATGTGCAAATTTTTCTCAAACAAACATTCGTTCCGCACATTTTTTTCATGACAGACATTCGTTTTTAAGACAAAGTTATATGCGCACATTTTCTGCACAAAATAGACACATTAGTTATAATGTGCACATTTTACAAATAAAATGTGCGCATCATGATAAAAAAATGTGCACATTTCTTCTTTATGCACACAAATCAGGTGAAGAAAAAAAAATTGACCGACAACCAACGGTCAAATTTTTTCTTGCCAATTTTTTTCTTGGGCTAAAAAAATATGTGCACATTTTCTACACAAAATTTGCACATTTTTTAACGATCAATGGTCAACAGTCCCGCCAAATATTTTTTTCCGCCAAATATTTGTTTTTGTGCCAAAAAAATATGTGCACATTTTCTACACAAAATGTGCACATTATCAACGGTCAACAGTCCTGCATATGTTTTTCCGCCAAATATTTGTTTTTGGGCCAAACAAATATGTATGTGCACATTTTCTACACAAAATGTGCATGTTTTTAACGATCAACGGTCAATAACTCTAACCAAGTGCGCACACTTCTCTTGATCATGGGGTGACAAGTTTGGAAATGTCTCGTCATAAAATTTGCTAAACAAACGTCTTGCCACTTTACTCTTGGTTTCAAGAACACATGGTACATCCACTTCTTCCAAAGACAATGTACTCCAAAAAGGATGAAGTTGATTCACCTGAATAGGAGTTTTGTACTTCAAACAAAACTCAATGCCATGGACACACAAGAGCATGTCTCTCACCTTGATTGCACAATGACAGTTTTGTGGATCGTAAGTGGATTGTTCACCTTTCTTGTATTCTTCAATTAAGAACTCAAATGCCTTGAAAGAGACTTTGTACTTCAGATGGACAAACAGGGTTGCATGTTCGACAAGCGTAAAAGCCTTTGTCAGGCTCTCATTAAAAGAACCAAGTATTTCTTTAAGCTGATTTTCTGCCATAGTTTTGTATTGCGAGAAGACTGTATCAAGGCTACCTTTTCCACTAGTCAAATATGACTTCAAACATGAATGTGCTCCTTCAACTCTGTAATTTATGCCTCAAAATAAGTGACAAATACGCAGTACCATACCCACAGATTTTAACAGAGTCATCAGTACAAATGCAAGTCCTTACGCGATGTAAGACATGTACATCGTTACGTCACGTAAGGATTTGCATTTATACTGAGATACTAACAGATTTTAACAGAGTCATCATCTGTAAGTTATTTGCAAATGAAGTTCAAAGTAGAGTTATATTACCTGTTTGTCGTGTTATTGCCAATAGTGAACACTTCGTCCGTCCATGCCGAGACACATCGTTCCTTGAAAGGACCTAGCCAATTGTCTCTTACATATTGAAGTACGGTCCGATGCGCCCTCCAATTTGTCTCAAGAATAGAAAGTTGTTTGTAAAAGCTTTCTTCAATGGTTGCCTTGAACAAGGCGTAATAGTCATTGGATATGTTTTGCCCCTTGAGTTTCGAATTCATAACTTTTGAAGCCTTGGCCTCTATGTTTTTCCTAATATGTCTTCTACATTGCAAAAACTTTGTATTTGGCCACAGAAGATCGGTTGCATTCATCAAAGCTTTCTCACGGTCTGTAACAATGCATACCGGTGATACGCCTATTCTTGTATACATCTCCTTAAGTTGTTGCATGGCCCACAGATAATTGTCTTCCTTCTCCCGCTCAAGAAATGCTCCGCCAACAACAAAGTTCTTCCATGTAGATGTGAGCCCAACAATCTCAAAAAATGGCATTTTGTACCTGCAAATGTATAAATATGAATTCACACTATTGCAGTATAAAAAAAACAACTTTCATTGTATCGCTATTATGATGTAAACTTACTTTCTTGTGCTGTATGTGGAGTCCAGTAATACTACATACGAAAATGCCTTCAGGAGCTTCATTGAATCTGGACTAGCAAAGAACATATCACCGATCTTCCATGGTTCTTTCTTGCTAGGCCTATACTCCATGAAATATTTGTTGTCTTTGCATTGTTGAAAGAATTCTTGAACAATGGTTCTTCCTTCCCGTTTTTCAATCCTTATCCCGGCCATCACGTTGTTCACTTGTTTCTTTTTTGTAAAGATTGTGGGAGATTTGTTGAGAGCGGTGAAGATTTCATTTGGTTTACAATGAGCATTTGTCATCTCGACAGTCATCTTGAATTCTTCGTCAGTCATTCTCCCAACAAAAGCATTTCCATGCAAGCTTGTGCCAATAGGATGGTTGTGCATACCATCAACTGCAGTAAGTCTCCAAGACCCTTCCGCCTCCTCCTTAAGCTTTGACTCGAATAAACATCCACATTTCTTACTCTTGGACTTCCTTATATTTTTAGATGTTGAGACATTACCTCTTTCTCTGTCACAAAGAATCTGAACTTTTCCACTCCTAGTTTCAGTGGATTTTCTGCTCCTTCCTATGATGGTTGCAAAGTGATTGAGTTTTGCTTCGTTCAATGCCCAAAGCGTTCCCTCCTCTCTAGAAGCAAACATACGATCTGTTGTAAACACATCTCCATAGTTTCTAGACAAATATTTTTCCTCTTGTACAGGTAAATCGAATTGTGGTTCTGTGTGCAAAGAAGGAAACATATATCCAGGCATTGAGTCTGAAACTGGTCTGACCAGATTTGAAGGGAATCTTGCGTATTCATAGCCAGATCTGAAGGATGCTGTGTTGATGTTGGCAAACTGTGATACTGGATATTGCCATGTGCAACTTCATAAGTAATTTTAGGTTGGCTACATGAAGGTATATTGTTGTTCATACATGGCTGACCATAACCCACTCCAAGATCGAACGAAGGTATTTCATTGTTCACGTAAGGAATGTCAAACCCCAAATCGAGATCAAACGAAGGAATACCGTTGTCATCCAATCTTATGTTGCTTAATCCAGTGTACACAGATAAGTTCACCTATGAGACAGGAAAAACAACCAAATTCAGTCTCTGCTAAGAGAATCCTTGCGTCACGCAAAAATGACAGTTTCTTGCGTCGCGTAAGAGTCCTTGCGTGACGTGAGGTTTCTTACATTGCGTAAGGATGACATTCTTGCGTGACGTCAGCAAACGCTTGACGTATCAATCTGCATATTTTCCTTTGGAAGGGTACTCTAGAACTAATGTTCACATTTCTAATCATCACAATGTCATTATTTCACCAAATTCTACTAATCTACACCTTCTTAACTATTACTAGTACATGAATCATGAATAACTCAGTAAATCAAACTATAAATTATAAAAACCCTTCAAAATTAAAGATTTTAGAATGAATCTTACCTCATTGAGACCAAACCTTGATGGAACTTCATCTCCACCTCTTCCATTGTACTCATCCTCTTCATTCTCCATTTTTGATTAACTTGTTTTGAATTTAAAATGGCTTAGTTGGAGCTCTATTCCATTACCAATGGGGTTTTAATGGTGTTTAGATTTTGAATATAGAAGATAACTTAGATGATAGGGTATGGTCATAGGTATTAAGGCATAATGCAGAAGTAACTTTGCAGAATTTACTGCGGTGCAGTGAGACAAGACGTAATGCAGTTGTCTCTGAATTGCTAATCCTTGCATGATGCAAGGATCCATATGTCACGCAAGGATGCTTGCGTGACGTATGGATGGTTACGTGACGTATGGATGGTTACGTGACGTATGGTTTTACCTAATTTTTAAGATTTGTTGTTGTTTTGTTTATAAAACATAGATGTGGAACATATGGAGGCCTTAAGTCCAATTTACGAACGCAGAAAAAGTCTTTAAGGTCCAATTTGGTGAAGAGACGTCAAAACGGTGTTGGAATGTATACAAATTAGTGTTATTAGGCATATAAAGTCTCAATAAGGTCTCTCTCACACAAAACGGGACTCGAAACTATGCGTAAATGCTAAAAGACCTTAAAAAGCCTTAAGAGGCCTTAAAAAGCCTTAAGAGGCCTTAAGAGTCAATTTGGCGGAACGTCGACCAAACGATGTCCGAATGCAATGAAACTTGTTTTCAATGCCTATTACGGATATTTAACCATGTGGGTAACTCCCAATCGAAACCCCTAACTTCTGAATTAACACCTCCTTTGTAAATACCGAACTAGTCATAACTCTCTAACTTGTCGGAATATGTATGATCTACAACATCGATGTTGATTATTGTTTAAAACATCATACAACTTACTCTTATTAGAGATATTGAGTATCAATTAGGTCTCGCTCGCACAAAATGAGGCACGTAAACGCCAAAAGGCCTAAATGGCCTAAATGGCCTTAAGAGGCCTTAAGGCCCATATTGGCGGAACGTCGACCAAACGATGTCCGAATGGAATGAAACTTGTTTTCAATGCCTATTAGGCATATTTAACCATGTGGGTAACTCCCAATCAAAACCTTTTAATTTTCAAGTAACACCTCCTTTCTAAACATCAATATAGTCATCATTATCTAACTTGTCTCAATATGTATGGTCAACAACATCGATGTTATATTATGTGTAAAAAAATTATACAAATTAGTGTTATTAGGCATATAAAGTCTCAATAAGGTCTCCCTCACACAAAACGGGACTCGAAACTATGCGTAAACGCTAAAATGCCTTAAAAGGCCTTAAGAGCCAATTTGGCGGAACGTCGACTAAACGATGTCCGAATGCAATGAAACTTGTTTTCAATGCCTATTACGGATATTTAACCATGTGGGTAACTCCCAATCAAAACCCCTAACTTCTGAAGTAACACCTCCTTTGTAAAAACCGAACTAGTCATAACTCTCTAACTTGTCGGTATATTGCCCCAACGATGTCGGAATTGATTAAAATGTTGGTCAAACACTATTAAGGATACAATAACTTCATTAGTGTTACTCACAACCACCACTTCATAGTATTACTCGTATTTGACTATTTTTTAAGCAGTTGTAGTACCCGTACACTCCGGATCATGTCATTTATACAACATTTATTTGGACATATGCTCCAACCATCTAAACCTAACACATAGAAGATCATTTAGCTTATGACACATTTGTACGTTACGTAAGGAAGGCCATACGTGACGCAAGGATCCTTGTGTCACGTTCGAATCAAGTTGTTTACGTTACGTAAAAAAATTTCCAAAAAATTAAGGTGTTCTTGCATCACGTAACATCGCCGTGGGCGTTCAATAGAAAACGTGTAATTTTAGCTGAATAAATGTTGACGTCATTTATTTTCCAATTTGAGAGCGTCGAAGTGCCACTAGCTTTCGCCACTAGTTATTTTCATGGCGACTTCCCTTGAAAGATCTGGTAGCTCCTCCATCACCCAGGATCCAGAGATTATCACCATTGATGTGTACACCGCTAAAGATCTGATACGTTCAGGTCACCGCTATATAGACGTCAGGTATATATTCTTACACATTAATGAATTTGAGATTTTGAATAAGGGTTGAGTTATTGCTAGGAATTACTTTATAAGGACAACCGGAGAAGTCTAGTAATTGATTAGCTGATTGTAAATTAGGACGGAGGAGGAGTTTAATAAAGGGCATGTGGATGTGGAGAATCCGCTCAACATTCCTTATATGTTCAACACCCCTCAAGGTACAAGTTGATAATAAAATTGGAAATCAGGATTTCAATTTTATCAGAAGATTCTGATTTGTTGATTTAATTTGTGGCAGGGAGGGTGAAAAACCCTATTTTCTTGGATGGAGTCATGTCAGTTTGTGACAAGGATGATAGGCTGGTTGTGGTAATGAATTCCCCAATTCCTTGTTTGCTGCAACTAGTGTTGCTTGCAATTGAATTAACAATGAAATGATTGGATGCAGGGTTGTCAGAGTGGGGTGAGATCCGTTTACGCCACCATCGATCTTCTCAAAGCAGTAAACTACACCTTATTATATCTATCTCATTTCAGCTCAGCTCAGCTCTTTGATCCTGTTATCACATGTTGTGCGTTGCAATGAGAATGCAGGAATTCAAGAATGTGAGCAACATGGGAGGAGGCTACCTTGCGTGGCTCGACAATGGGTATGCGACTAGAGCAAGTAATTCACTTATAGAATAATCTTAGCTCTCTGTTCTCCAACTCCAAACTCTCTGTAATGTGAAAGAGACCACAGGAATCATCAGCATCTCCTGCTTATTTTAGCTTTGGATTGATGCCTGATGTTTCTTTAACCCGATGTCTTCATCTACATATCTTGGTATAATAACGCTATGCTGTTTAGCCCCACCATGAGCCCTATAATTAATTGCAAACACATGATCAGTTTGTGATTTTAGTCTTTTCAGCTATATTTCATGTTCTGTGTTTCAGCTTTTTCTGGAATTAGGATTGAGGGCAAGGCACTAACAACAGTTTCATTCTTATTTGTTGTTTGTGCTTGCTCATATTCCCTTATTTTATCTTTACTTGCTTGGATTAGTATCATTCACAATTAGGATTGAGGGCAAGGCACTAACAACAGTTTCTGCAACTATTATGTTTTTGTACTAGTACTAAAGCTGGTAATTCTAAAAGGATTTTTCTTATTTTTTTGCCTTATCTTCGTGTACCTTTATATAAATGATAAAATAGCAAAGATCTCTTGTATTTAAACAGTCCAAGTCTGGTGTTGGAGTCTTCCTGTAACCCATTGCTTTAACTGAGAATTTGACTACTCACCATGCTTATGCTACGACCTACATATCCTGCAGTGCGGGCACTACCATGCTGCGGTGCTTATTAATTAAAGCGGATGAAATGGTATATGGATTCCAATGTCATGTCCATTGGTAAAACTATGCATGTATGATAATCTTCTTTAATAATGTCCATCACAAGCACTAATATGTGCAGCAATGTATGATAATCTTCTTTAATAGTGTCCATCACAAGCACTAATACGTGCAGCTTCAAAGTTACAGCTTAACAACCACCACATGTCCTAAACAACTACAACAACATGTCCTATTATATATCGATAAACGGAGTCTGGAGGGTTGTATTATATCTCGATAAACGGGGTATGGAGGGTCGCGATCAGTATTTCCTTACCCCCAACAAGTTAGGAGAAAGTAATCGATATGACCCAAAATAATACGCCAGAACAACATAACCTAATAAACCAAACACAAAAGACCAAAGCCACCATCCAAACTTAACTGACAGAAAAGAAATATTGATCCTGACATGCAAACAAGAAAAAAACACTCCAGAGAACGATACTAGCTTAGTCTTATGTTACTCGGATCTTCTCCCCCACAAAGCTCTCTAACCTGGGTCAAATCTGTTGAGAGTGCCAAAACAGAATGGTCTTTCCGAATGAATTTTATCCAACTCTTTCTTGGACGTCCCCAGCAACGGTGATATGACCCCAATGACGACCTCACAACTGCGAACCCTATAAAATATACCCTTTAGCTTTAGAGGCATTTTCTTGTCACACAGAACTCTAGATGCTTGTCTTCATCGATGCCAACCGATCTGTATTCTGGACTTGATGTCCTCATCCACACATCCATCTCTCTGCATAATAGAACCTAGGTACTTGAAAGAGTCTCTCAAACACAAAGTCGTATCACCAAGCATCATCCCCACATCCCTGTATGAGGAACCCCAAAATCAAACTCCACATACTCTGTCTTGGCTCGGCTCAGTCTAAGCCCCTTCGACTCTAAAGAAGTTCTCCACACTTCTAATGCGTTATTGACCTCTTCTTTGGACTCACCAACCAACACAATATCATATGTGAGCAACATGCACCATGGGACCTCACCTTGCAAGTTTCCTGTCAACACATCCATCAATACTGTGAAGAGAAAAGGACTTAGAGCCGGTCCTTGGTGCAACCCTATACGAACCCCGAAGTAGTCTGTATCACTTTTTTGCGTGCATACGCTAGTCTTTGCCCTAGGCACTCTATCATAGGCCTTTTGTAGATCAATAAAAATCATGTGCAAGCTCTTCTTCCTCTCCCTATAAATGTCAATAAGACGTCTCATCACATGAATAGCCTCCATAGATGACCTATCAGGCATAAAGCCAAATTGGTTAGCGGAAACTTGGACCATGTTTCTTAACCTCAACTCAATAAGTTTTTCCCAGATCCTCATGGTATGACTAACGAGTTTGATCCCCCTGTAATTTCCACAGTTTTGTACATCTCTTTTATTCTTGAAACTGGAACCAACTTACCGCATCTCCATTCTCCAAGCATCTTATCCGTTCTGAGGATAACGTTAAATAGAGTTGTAACCCATTCCAAACCTCTAACCCAAAGGCATTTCGAAGCCTTTCTAGGGATTTCATTTGTTCCCACAACACGCATATTATTCATTCCACGAATAACATATTTCACCTCTTCTAACGATATACGCATACTAAACGTGAAAACCATGCGACTCCTTGAACTCTGTAATCCCACATCCGACTCCATTCCCTCATTCAGAAGGCTCGGGAAATATTCTTGCCAACGATCCTTAATAGATGCATCGTCTACCAAAACGTGACCGTCTTCATCTTTAATACACCTTACTCTGTCAAACTCCTTACGTGCACCTTTTCTAAATTTAGCCACTGCTCTCATGGCTTCCCTCTTGTTATACTGTATGCAGACAAACAAAAAACTATATCTTCTTCTCTAGTGCACCGTCTCACATGCTTGTAAGCCATCTGTTTAGCCTTGACCTTAGCTTGCACCTCATCATTCCACCACTCCTCTCCTTTGCGTCGCACTCTACTTTTGCCGCTTGACCTTGTCTGACATGTTAAGCCACCTGAAATCGACACTGCTCCCCGTACACCAAATCCCTTCTTCTCTGCTTCTTTGTACACCCTCTCTCTAAAACGAGCTCCAGTAACCTCTGACAGATGCCCCCATTTGATCTTGGGCTGGACTTTCACCTTTCTCATGGGAATAACTCTGACCAACTCAAAGTCGAGGAGAAGCAAGTTGCACGGAGTCGTCAGCCCCTCAAACGGGATAACCTTACAGTCCTAACACTCAGTCTTGTCACTACTCTTAACAAGGAAGAAGTCAATCTGAGTAGCACTAGTGGCATTTCGGAAAGTGATAAGATGGTTGTCACGTTTGCGAAACCATGAGTTTGTAAGGACACAATCAAAAGCCACATCGAACTCCAGCAAAGCGACTTCGTTGTCGTTTCTTACCCCATAGCCAAAACCTTTATGCACTTCCTCATAGACTTCCATTTCTCTTCAAATGTGCCCATTGAAATCACCTCCAATCACGAAACACTCTAAGTTTGGAATACCTCTGAGAAGACCATCCAAATCTCCCAGAAACACCTTTTCTCTTCCTCGCCTAGACCCGCATGAGGGGCATAGGCACTAATAACATGAAGATACTGACATCGGCCACTACTCTGACTTCCATCACTCGTTCATTAATACACTGAACACCAACCACTACTCTGACTTCCATCACTCGTTCATTAATACACTGAACACCAACCACATGGACACGCAACGTCTCCCCGAGAATAATACCCATATTGTTCATCATACCGCAAGAGCCCGAAAACCACAATTTCCAACCATCACTAACCCTAGTGGCCCTAGAATCACTTCCCTTTCACTTAGTCTCTTGAACACAAGCTATGTCCACTTATCGCTTCTTGCCAGTCAAAGTCTCCACATTTCCCGAACCTAGTCTCAACTTAGAGACTTTCCTCCTACCTCGATCAATTATGTAATTGGAGGAAAAAGCAAGCTTTAAGCTACTACAAGTACTACAACCCATGTTTATGGTTTGCTGAGATGATTCCTCTTGTATCTCTAGATGTTGATGCACTAAGTATGGGAAATGATGCACTTGTAGAAGTTGTACTGAGATGATTCCTCTTGTTTAAGCTACTACAAGTACTACAACCCATGTCATTGTAAAACGATTTTGATTGAATTCTAATGAAGGAATTCTGCTTTTATTGATGTTGGTTTATCTATACAAGTCAATCTTATATACAAAATAGAGATAGTAGTTACTGATGTCCTAACCGTCAACAATTGTCAAAGAAACATTTAACTGTCTAACTTCAATCAAAGAAATATTTGCTGAATATTCTAAATGTTGAAGTACCTATAACCTATCACAAAATAGAAAATACATAGGCATATACATATTCCTAAACTAATATTAATGTATTGTAATACACTCCCTCAAGTTGGCGCATGGGATCTTCGATGCCTAACTTGGCAAGAAATTTATGAAAATGCGATGCACCTACTGCTTTAGTAAAAATGTCTGCTAACTGAGATGTTGTAGGGACATATACAGTAGAGAGCATGCCTTTGGAGATCTCATTACGAACAAAATGACAGTCTACTTTGATATGTTTTGTTCGCTCGTGAAAAACCGGGTTACGAGCAATGTGAAGGGCGGATGGACTATCACAATGTAATGGAATGGAAGCCGTGTGTGAGATGTGAAGATCGCCTAGCAGTCCCTTTAGCCATTTGAGCTCGCAGGTTATCATAGCCATTGATCTATACTCTTCTTCAACGGGTGATTTTGACACTACTGCTCGTTTCGTTGTTTTCCATGATATGGGCGAAGTGCCGAGAAACACTAACCAGCCAGAGAGAGATTTGTGTGAGATGGGACAGCTTGCCCAGTCGAAGTCACACTATCCACTTAGTTGAAGTGGACAGTAAGATCTCCGAAGAATGCCTTGTTCAGGATGGCGATTAATGTAACGAACGACTCGTAAGGAAGTTTTCCAATGGTCAAGAGTCGGATTTTGCATGAATTGGGACAAAATATGAATAGAGTACGCATAATCAGGTCTTGAAAAACACAAGTAAATTAATCCCCCAACTAATCTTGCATGTATTTGGAAAATTAATGCTACGGGTGCATCTGAATAAGGAAAACAAGGAGTTGCACACACCCTGAATCTCGGGATTGCAGATTTTGGTAAAAAGATCTTCCCGCATTCCCTTTCCAGAAGGAAAAAGGCAGCGTATTTGGAAAATTAATGCTATGGGTGCATCTGAATAAGGAAATCAAGGAGTTGTACGCACCCTGAATCTCGGGATTGTAGATTTTGGTAAAAAGATCTTCTCGCCTTCCCTTTCCAGTATACACTACTAAACTATATATACCTCCCTCCCAACCCCCAAAACCCCTCGGTAATCTCAAACTCCCATAGATTCTCTCCTTTTCCCGCAAACCCTAACCCTAACAATGACCTCTAACCCAAGTCAACCATCGTTATCTCTAGTGACGAAACCCTAAAATCCCTTCTCCTCACACTCAACTTTGCCGGTATCACAAATCCCTCTCCTCTTCCTCCATCACCCGTCATCAATCCAATGATCGCCTTAGTCGTCCATTCAAATCCCACCATCCATTCCCATTCACAATCTGTGCAGACATTCCCTGGTTAAGTGAGGAAACGACGAAGTCTGATCCTCATCTCTGAGACGGAGGTGATTCAAGATGAGGCGTTGAAAGAATTTGAAAAGGAATTTGAGGAAGAAGAAGCTGATAAACCACAGAAAAACAAGAAGAAACAAGTGCCTATGGTCGGGAAAAGAAAAACTCGGTCTCAAGCTGTTAAAGAAACATGCAAGTCTCTTCTACAGATACAATTGATGAGACTCCTGAACCTTCAAGAAAAAATCCCAAAGCAAACCCCTTGGTACACAAGAATCCAAGGAAAGGGAAAACCAGTATTGACAAGAAAGATATTGTTCAGGGAAAGGATGTATCTCACAGGTCCATCGTACGAGAAGTGATCATCAATGAGTCTTTTCTGAGAAGTAATGAAATAGGGGAGATCTATGCTTGTTTCAAGTTTCATAAGTGGGAGAAGCTTTTCGAAGAAGGCGAAGAAGTAAATGTTGTCCAGATAATGGAATTCTATGCAACGTTTACTATTGTAGGGCAAGAGTGGTCCATATCCAACATTGAATTGACCTTTATCTTGATGGTACCACACTCAGGGTATTGTGACTATTCAAAAGGACAATGGCCTTAGGATGTGCAGTCTATGGAGATCAAACGACGAATCAACGAGGATCCCAATCCTCCAATTGGTGATGTTAAGACCAATGTTATGAGCCTTGTCCATCGTCTTCTGCATCTGTTCCTGATTAGCAACGTTACGCCTCGAGAACAGAAGTGCAACACCATCTTATCAAGGATTTTGTTCTGTTAGATAAACGTTTGAAGAAAGAACCGATTAAACTAGCCAAAACCATTCGACTTCACCTTGACCATATCTGCGAGAGTGACATCCATGCCTTACCTTACTCCATCATTGTTAAACGGATTCTAGAATATTTTATGGTGTATAATGTGAATGATGAGGTGGGGTTCTCTTAGGCTTATTAATAAAGCAACATTAAGAAAATGAAGTTTGTACGTGATGAAAAAGTTGGGTGGCCTCAGAGCTGTCGATAAAGAACGTATGGATGAATATCTTGAAGAAGAATGTGTTCACTAGCCAACCGATAATCTCGCCTTACATTATGACATTGATAAGATTGGTCAGTTTGTCAGTTGTCTCACAGAACAACAACGGCGTTTTCCAATTAAGATTGAAGCAGAGTTGACTGTGATCCGAAATGCTATGGGAACTATGGAAGACACACTGCTCAATTTAATCTCATAGTCTACTTCTTCAGGGGGAACATTTCATATCTAACCGTATTCCATGATTACTCCAACCCCACTTTTGTTCCTTAACCACATTCTCCTTCTTCTTTTTTGTTTTCATTGTGCACTTTCTTATTGTCTGTCTCTTTTGGTTGTTAGTTTGTCACTTTCTCTTTGTTCGCCTTGATAATTGGTGTGTTCTAAGAATTGAAGTTCCTATGAGTTATTGCAGCGTCTGTCTTATTATTCTATTCCATTTGCTTCTTATCCATAATTATTGACTTTATTCCTTTAGATGATGCCAAAAGGGAAAAAATAAAGGATAGCAAGACTAGAGGGGAAATTCATACTTATAGTTTTAGTTCGTTGTTTTTCTAAGCGGGAATTTTTAGTGTTTTGATAGCCTGTGGTCCATAGCTAGTATATATACCTCGGGTTTATGATATTTTTGTTAAGGATGTTTGTCATCATCAAATAGGGGGAAATTGTTGAGATTTAATGGGTTTTGATTATGACAAACATCCACTAATAATTTACTTGAGTGCATACGTATTTTTACTAGTGGTTAAAGGAATAAGAGAAGACTTGTTGGATTACATGAGACGTAAGGTTACGTCGAATGAAAGACAGTTGTACAAGGTCAAGGACAATCCGAGGAAGAATATCGGTCGAGATATTATGGAGGATGGATTTGGAAATTATGAAGAAGAGTTGACTCACAAATAAGGAAAAAAGAATTCTCAAGGAAGGAAAGATCAACTCGGTGGAAGAGATCTAGAAGAATGGCGCACGCCGTATGAAAATAATATCTAAAAGGAGTATTTTGTTAAATAGAATTTCCATATATATGTGAGGCGGCACAATTAATGAAGGCCGAAGATCAAGTTGAAGAATTGCTTGGAGAACAAGTCGGAAACTTTCACGGAAAGAAATAATATTTACTTAGGAAGATATTTCCTTAAGAGAAAATATTATATTATTTAAGTTAAGATTTTAAGGAAAAGATAGGACAGTTAGATATTGTATTAGGTTAGAGCTATTTAATTTGCTATATATTGTAAGGGATTTACATAGCTTAGCAAGACTTTGAAGAGTGAAACCCTAATGCATTGTTTAGAAAAGTTCTACGAGTGTTAGAGATTGAGATTCAAGTGAGAAGAGTGATCCGAGATCTGGGTGGGAAATCTAAAAGAGTGATTCAAGTTCTATTGTAATCAAGATATCAATAACACAATTAGACTCGTTCAAATTCTCTCTTGTAAAAGTTAGAGCATAGTGTTTTTTTATTGTTTTTTTTTATTTCGAAGTACTTATTGGTATTTGAGGTGTATCAAGGTTTAAGTCTTTAAAGTTGTTTACCTTTTTTATTCCTTTACATATCAAGGTATTTACTATTAATCGATCCAATAGTGGGCATATTCCCTGTAATGAATTCCCCTTGGCTTTCGATTCTATGCTAAAACAAACCTTTTTATTGTTCTGACTGTCGGGTCAACCTTGGCTCAGATAAAATTCTAATGATCTTGTCTTATCTAAAATAAAAAAGACCTTGTCTTAAGCAACAGTAATTGAGCAACTGTTTTTTGGTCTCTTCTAGTAGTGAGTAGTGACATGACATTACACTGATATTGACACGTTTAAATTTTGATATGTAGTTGGTAAATGGGGGTAAGAAAGGACGCATTATTGGTCCAGTGATGAACTGATGAACGGACAAGAAAGAGACATGATCAGGTGGGGGAGGATTGTGGATGAGGAATAAGACCCCACTGCTTCTTACAGTACTTCTTAGTGTGACTGACTACTGATAGTATAATAAAAGACTCTGTCTGATTGTCATCGCAGAATCTCTCTTCTGTATCCTCATCTTCTTCCTTGTAAATCCTTAATGGATTCAGTAGCATCTAAGACATCATCCACTCGGTTCTTATGCAATGAATTACCCTGGAGACGAAAAATGAACAAGCCAAGTCCAGATGAAAGCAGGCTCCAAGAAGATATCGAGCAAGACGAATTTCAGTTTGCAAGTTACTGCTGTCTTTCTTCGTACTACAGTGTGTTTGTAGTTCGTATGTCTATAATGGTTTGTGAAATTAATGTTCTGATACATACATATATATATATATATATATATATATATATATATATATATATATATAAGCACACAGGGACAGATGTGAGTTAATAATAAGTTTGTGGAGTGCTGATTTCTTGCAGGTTTTGTTGGCAATTTTGATAGGGATGCTAACGATACTAACATGGCATTTTACAAAAGTGTACACAACAAGGTCGTTGAACAGCCTGGCATATGGACTTCGTTGCCAGCTTCTGCAACGCCCGTTGTTAAGAATGTGGAGTCTTCTAAACTCGACTGCTGAAATAACGACGGCCCAAGTTAAGCTGTCAGAGTATGTAATAAAAAGATATTCCAGTCATCCATCCAGTCAAGAGCAGCAAGTTGAGGTTATTAGAATTCCCCCTATCCATTAAATCACATCTAGCTAGCTTGTTAGTGACATAATTGTGGTGTGTTATTTTCAGCTCTACGAAATGATGAGGGATCTGACTTGGGTGCTGTTTGCAAGTCAGAAAGCTCTGAATGCTATAACAATTAACTATAGAAATGGGTTTGTCCAGGCATTTCATAGAGATAATAGAAGCAACAATACATTCTACATATACTCTAATCTGGTGAATTACTCAATAGCAGCTGGTAATTCGATGAAGTGGAGTGATGATGAGTCAATAAAAGGCAACATTTCTGCAATCTGGTACCGAGAAGCATTGGATCCAATGAGCGGTGAGAGGATAGGAAAGGCGATGAAAATCCCACCAGACGACTTGATCAATATTGCTGGACCTTCACAAGTGCCTGATGGAGTAGCTTCATGGCATGTTTCAGTCAGCAAGTTTACAGACTCTCCATTACTTTCTGCTGCCTTGCCTGTGTCTGTGTGGGACCCCTCCAACTCCAACTCCAACTCCAACTCCAACTCCAACTCCAAATCCAATCAGAGTATAGTTGCTGTTGTGGGTGTAACTACTGCTCTGTACGGCGTGGGGCAGTTGATGAAAGAACTAGTCGAGTTCTATAGCGGCCACATTTACTTGACCTCTCAAGAGGGTTACCTTCTGGCTACCTCTACAAATGCTTCATTGTTGAAGAATTCAAGTAAAGGAGGCCCCGAGCTCGTTAAAGCTGTTGACTCAAATGACAATGTGATAAGGGAGGGTGCTCAGTGGCTACAGAATGCCTATCCTGCCAAGTTTCCTCCTAACCACGAGCTCCATGTAGAGAATGCCATGCTCGGAAACCAGAATTTCTATATTGATTCTTTTTTCCTCAACCTAAAGAGGCTTCCAATGGTAATCCCTCCACTGGGTTTCGATCACTAAACTTCATATCCACTGTTGTCTGTTGAGTTGAGCTATCAATCATATACTGAGATATCACTTCTTTGCAGGCGGGCGTTATCATCATTCCTAGAGAATATATTATGGGAAAAGTAGACGAGCGGGCCTTGAGAACACTCATCATACTGATATCTGTTTCCCTCTGCATCCTGATTGTTGGATGCATTTGCATCTTTATACTCACAACTGGAGTATCAAAGGAAATGAAGCTCAGAGCAGCATTGATAAGTCAACTAGAAGCAAGAAGGCGAGCAGAGGCATCAAGCAATTATAAAAGCCAGTTTCTGGCCAACATGAGGCAAGTTTTGACCTGCATTGCAGATCACAACTTCTAGTTACCTATCCTCAACTGTTTACTTTACTCTACTCCTGGAAACTGAAATGACTATCATTTGCGTACAGTCACGAACTGCGAACACCTATGGCTGCAGTGATTGGCTTGCTGGACATTCTTCTTTGTGATGACTGTCTCTCAAATGAACAATTTGCAATGGTCACTCAGATTCGTAAATGCTCAACTGCATTGCTCAGGCTTCTGAACAATATATTGGATCTCAGCAAGGTAATACCGTACAAGATATTAAAATTTTGACTCTTTGTGTGGGATTTTCACTATCTTCTAGAATGGAAAAACACTAACCGTTAAAGGTTAATCCCTTAAAAACGCTCAACCTCCCAATTTAGCTTCTTATCCAAACAAAGGCTAGCTCAGTCTCCCACCCAAAAAACAAAATTTAAAAATATAACAGGGTAGTTTATAGCAACTTAATTACCATGCAGGTTGAATCTGGAAAGCTGGCTCTGGAAGATGCAGAGTTTGATCTGGGCCGAGAACTTGAAGGACTCATTGATATGTTCTCAGTGCAGTGCGTGAATCACAATGTTGAAATAGTGCTAGATCTGTCGGGTAAAAAATCCTCTCTTTTTATATTGAAGGTTAAAACAGAATCCTGCTCATCCATGTGTACAAATGTGTATGTATGTCTAAGAGTTTATTACAGATGACATGCCAAAATTGGTGAGAGGAGACTCTGCCAGAGTTGTCCAAATATTTGCAAATCTTATCAGCAATTCCATAAAGTTCACCTCATGTGAGTACATATTTAAGGCACTAGACATTGTCTCTTTTTGTTGTACTTCTGCTACAAGGTGCTTAATAATAAGAAAATAACATACATATTTTCTGCTACCGCAATATTTTTACATTGCAAAAGCCAGCTAGAGAATGTCGTATTTCAGTTTGTCATTTTGATACTAAAAATAATAAGGAAAAAATATTATAGTCAAGAACTATACAGCTTGCAGCTTACAATGGTTGCTTTCTTTTGCTACTTGCAGCTGGTCATATAATCCTACGAGGATGGTGTGAGAGCTCTACTGCTTCATGCAGCATGAAAAAAAATCCTCTTACTCAGAAGGAAATAACGGCCACACCTATGAAATCGAAGAAGCAACAACAGTCCACAAAGAATGCAGATAAAATGGACAAAAAAGCAGCTCTTTGGTTTGAAGTTGATGATACAGGCTGTGGTACTTTACTATTTTGCCTGCCGTTTGACTACAAATAAACTTTGTTGATGTACCACAACCTTTTTTAATGCAGGTTTCTCTTGTATCAGGTATTGATCCAAGCAAGTGGGAGTCTGTATTTGAAAGTTTTGAGCAAGCTGACCCCTCAACCACGCGAAAGTAAGAAACTCGGTTAGCCTTTTTTAATTTATATGAAACTTGGATGTTCAGTTCGCAATGTGTAAATACCATTTATTTTTTGTTGTGTTATACTGTTGATATATGTGAACGAGATTTCTGCTCTACATTGACTTCAGGCATGGTGGCACTGGATTGGGACTATGCATCGTGAGAACCTTGGTAAGTATGAGTACGGTAATGATACGAAAGCATTTCTGCCTTATATATATATATATATATATATATATATATGATACTGATCAATGAGATATTGAGATCTGCAGTTTGAGTTACTTGGAACATATGTTTTCAATTTTCAGCTTATTGTCATAATGTCATTCAGTGCATATTATAATAATTGATGAGAACGCCGAATACAATCAGAGAAAATATTCCCGATATGGGCTCGTTTTGAAAATAATTCCCAACATAGGCACTCTTATGAGGTTCGGAAATTTTTTACATATGAGAGACGCTGGTTTTTTATCCGAAGCAGATTTTTACTTTTTAATTCCCTCGTGTAAAAAAAAAAAAAAAATTGGATTTACAAAGGATTTTTTTAAAAAAAAAAATTCAAAGTTTTTATATATATATTATTATATATGACTTACTCGTGTTTGGATGGCTCGTATGGGCTCGTTTGAAATTGGAATCGATCACGACCGATTTCGTTGTGTCCGTATTGATCCCAACTTTCACCAAATATGTCTCTCGCTCGATTCTGATTTCGAACGACCCCATACGAGCCACCCGAACACGCGTAAGTCTCGTGCGTACCTTCTACTGTAAATGGATATTTACAAATTCGTTCCTCCATATCAGGCGATGAGAGACATATCTGGTGAAAACTGGAATCAATACGGATCCAACGAAATTGGTCGTGATCAATTCCGATTCCGAACTGGTGAAAGAAGGTATGCACGAGATTTACGCTTGTTCGGATGGCTTGTATGGGCTTGTTCGGAATCGGAATTGACCACGACCAGTTTCGTTGGGTCCATATTGATCTCAGCTTTCACCAGATATGTCTCTCATCGCCTGATACGGAGGAACGAATTTGTAAATATCTATTTACAGTAGAAGCACGAGACTTACGCGTGTTCGGGTGGCTCGTATGCGGTCGTTCAAAATCAGAATCGAGCGAGAGACATATCTGGTGAAAGATGGGATCAATACGGACCCAACGAAATCGGTCGTGATCGATTCCGATTTCAAACGAGCTCATACGAGCCATCCAAACACGAGTAAGTCTTATATAACAATATATATATATAAAAACTTTGAAAAAAAAAATTAAAAAAAGTCCTTTGTATAAGGCGCTGGTTCTTACACGGGGAATTAAAAAATAAAAATCTGCTTCGGATGAGAGATGCTGGTAAATACGTGAAAAATTTCCGAACCTCATAAGAGTGCCTATGTTGGGAATTATTTTCAAAACGAGCCCATATCGGAAATATTTTCTAAATAAAAGCCTATTTAAGAAAAAAATTCTCAATTTGCCTGTTGTATCTCATTGTTCTGTTGATGAATTCCTTTTTCAGTTAGGCAGAGGTGATGATAAGAAAAACGATTTTCATACTAGAGGAGAATTTGATTTTGCAGGTACATAAGATGGGAGGAGAAATCAGGGTTTTCAAGAAAGATGGACCTGGTACACTAATGAAGTTTTACTTGCTTCTCAACATTTCCTCGGATGACGCAATGCCACGTAGTCTGGATTTTGCACACAATAAACTAGTGGTAAGTTGCACTTTTTATAAAGAAATCGAGAAAGACATAAAATCATATGCATCCTGATAGTAGGGGACTTCTTGTTTTGAATCTGTTTAAAGCCTCTGTTCTCTAGGAACAGTCAATAGTCTATAAGGAGATAAATTTCTGTCTTGAGCCTTTTTAAAGGAAGCATGAACATTCAAGTACACATTCTGTTTGTAGGTATTGCTTGCTGTTGGGGGCAGCATGGGAAGACATATTATTTCGGAGTGGTTGCGCAAGAAAGGAGTGTTAAGTTTGAAAGCATCTGATTGGAATGAGCTCACACAAACTCTCAAGGAAGTGTTTCAGATCGATAGCAAGATTCTTGGAACAAAGAGTAACGATGCACTGCAAAGGTCAAGGGATGAGCTAGTTCTAGTAGAACAAGTCACCGACAAGTGGAACTGGTTGTTTATCATTGTCATTGATATAGCTCTACTTGATTTGAGCACAAATATATGGAAAGAGCAGCTTAATTACCTCGGAAGATATTCCGGCCTGGTAAAGTTTGCATGGATACTAAACCATAACACATCCAATTCGGTGAAGATGGATCTTCGACAGAAAGGGCATTTGTTGATGGTGAATAAGCCCATGTACAAAGAGAAAATGATTCAGATTTTGGAAGCTGCCATAAAAGAGAGGAATATGGAAATGCAGCAGAAGGCCAGTAGTGTTGGTGCAAGCTCTGAACATTCTGATAAAGCCAGAGTGTTGGCATATTGTGATTCTGAAATTGCAGTGGTACCTCCTGGTTCTGGTATACAAAGGAGAAAAGTTAGGAGACCCTCATTGTATGGATCAGCAATGGCAAACAATTACCTGGTTGGGTTTAGTGAAGAGTTACAAAACACTAATGTTGATGAGTTGCAGGCTGGTAGCAGCATTTCTTGCAATAGGAAAGAGTTAGAGAGAGCAAGCGAGGATCTGGTTAGCGATGAGGGGAGGCATTTGCACCATCTTGTGAATGGGAAACAATTATGTTTACAAGGATTAAGAATCCTGCTAGTAGAAGACACTCCGGTACTCCAGCGGGTAGCAACTATTATGCTTGAGAAGTTGGGTGCCACAGTGATTGTTGTGGGTGACGGGTTGCAGGCAGTTGAGACTCTAAACTGCACTTCCCTCGGCATCGACTTGGTTCTCATGGACTGTCAGGTTACCTTTTCTCTACAACTTCCAACTCTTTCTATTTTGTTGTTATGTCTGGATCATGGCTAACTAATTATTTCATGCCAGATGCCCAAGATGGATGGTTATGAGGCAACCAAAGCAATCAGGGAATCCGAGTTGGGAACCAAATTTCACATACCAATTGTGGCACTCACAGCACACGCCATGACATCAGACGAGGCTAAATGTTTTCAAGTTGGGATGGATGCTTACCTCACCAAGCCAATAGACTGCAAACTCATGGTATCCACCATCCTTTCACTGACTAGGAAAAATCACCCTAACTAACTAAACTTGCTACACTTACATTCTCACTTTCTCATCAAACTTTTAAAAGCTTGTCAGTGACACTCTGTCATGAGTCAAAATAGTAGCTTCTGCTGAGTAAAGTTACTCATACATCATACATCTCCCACATAAGATGGAAAAAAATGCTTACTTTGTATCTTTCATAGACTAGTGGGTAAAATGTAACCGTCATTTGTATAGTCTCATCTTATGTAAGTGTTGAAACCCGCAAAAATTGGATCTCGGCATATACAAAGTTGACTCATTCGACATAGATATACTCCCTCCGTCCCTTTTTGTTTGTCCACAAGTACGATTTTCACGGGTGTTGGAGCCGGTTCTCGATGGGCTCGCGAAGCCCAAAAGGAATCGGGTTAGGCCCACTGAACGCGAGCCGGATCGGTCCATGAAGTCAGCCCAGAAGAACGAAAGCGGCCCATAAGCAGACGAAGCCCAGAAGGAGGATTCGACGAGATTAAGTATCAAGGGGCAAATTGGTAATTGACTCGCGTGGGCCCCTGACAAGAGTATAAGAACGCAACTCAATGGATAGAGAAAGGCAGATCATTACTGAAAGAAAAACGCTTCGTCTTCCTCTCCCGAGAAAAACACAGGAACGAGACAAAGCCTCAATCTTCAAAAACGGCCTTCTCTTTGAGGCATTAGGACGAACAACACTTAGTTTGTAACTCCCGGTGTTGCTATTGAGTCTTTAACGTTGTAATGGATGATTTCTAAGGCCGTTCGGTTTGTTTGTAACATAGAACTTGAAGCGTTTTAACTAACATTTTGAGTTCTCCTTTCCATTACCTTACTTCTTTCTACTCTCTCTTACTCTTGTATCACTTTATCGTCTTTGGTAGCTTGTTTGTTTCCTATCTGGTTTGAACATCAGAGAGCCTAATCTGGAGACCCCTCTTGGTTTGGTTGTACAAGTATTGAAGGTGTCAGGTATAAGATTGGTCTTTAGGAAGAAGACGACATAGGGTATTTGCGTATAAGTTGTTTGTCCAGACTCGCGGAAGAGGTCTTCAGGGTTCTTTTGAAGAGCCTCCGTCCTGTGTCTCGCGAAGTGTTGTGTCGCGAGACTTCAACTTCTGGGCTCCAACACTGGCGCCGACCGTGGGGACTTCCTCGCACAAGTAAGGCTCACTACAGATATTCACGTATTTCTAATACTTAACCGCCTGAGAGGATGAATACTGGGGGCGAGGGAAGTGGCAACACCCCTCTCTAGTCGAGAACACAACAAGAGATAAATAACTCGCAAGCACCTCTTACACGCGTACATGAGGAAGAGATTGTTCTGGTAGGGCCCGCACTGGTTCAGTATCGCGCGTTCCTTCAGACGTTGGGACAGAGCACGAACAGGGGCCGAAACCAAGAGCAACTAAGGGCTGAGGCCCGCGAGCAGGAGCAGAATCAGGGTGAACGAGAGCAACCAGTCGCTGAGGAGAGTGCTGAGCACGTACCCGATGACAGAATCTCAGTGTCACGAAGGACCAGGGTCGAGGGACGCGAGAGGGCTTGTCACCCTGGTAGGTTTGATTTGAATCAAGCCCCCGTGAGCCACGTAGAGAACCAGTCTTACAGGGGAAGAACCGAAACAAGGGGACATGGAATTCGTGCCGAGCAAGGACCTTCTCGCTACCGGTATGAGGGGGAACCTTATTACAACCAGGCAACCTGTCCACAGCAAGCTTACGAGGCCTATCCGTCCATTAACCCGTCAGCCATGTTCGGCCCGACTGCTTTCGCAGACCACATAGTCAGGTCAGTCCCTCTACCTAATTTCAGATTCCCTATTATCAAAGAATACAATGGCAAAGAAGATCCTAGCGAACACCTAGCACGCTACAAATATGCTATGCTCGCAAGGAGCCCTGATGAAGCCACGATGTGCAAAGGTTTCCCAGGCACTCTCGCGGGTCCCGCCATGACCTGGATGCTTAACCAACCGTCAGGGAGCATCCATTTTTTCGCTGACCTAGAGAGGAGTTTCTTGTTGCACTTTGGATCCTCAAGGAAAAGAAAAGTGACTATGCAAGAAGTAGTGGGTGTCAAACAGGGACCAAACGAATCGCTAGAGAGTTATGTCAGGAGGTTCTCAAAAAAGATCTTAGAAGCCCAGGATTTTCATGATAAGACCGCCCGAGTCGCGTTCCTGGATGGTCTCACAGATGGAAGCTCCTTCAAGCGATACCTATACCGCAAGAAAGATTTGGACTACCAGGGCATGCTCGAAAGAGCGTATACATAGATTAACGTGGAAGCGCACTCAAGTTCCGCGTTGAAAGGAAACAATCAGAATAAGCCTGCTCAAGGCCAAAAGAGAGACAACCAGAACTGGGGTAACAAGCGCCATCAGGGTAGTCAGGGAAAGGAGCAGATTGACACGCGAGTGCCCGGTTTACAAATTCAAGATCAGAATCAGGGTCAAAAGCAGTTCAGAGGCCAGAACCATGATCAGAATCAGTTCCACTCACAAAATTTTGTAGCCGAGCAGGATAGCCGTCGCGAGGCTGAAAGGAGAGGGGATCGCGGTCATGGTCGCCACGAGCCAACCACATGGTGTGAGTACCACAGAGTGGATACTCACCCTACAGAGGAATGTAGGTCGCGACCTCACCACCCGAGAGAGCAGAATGTCCTAACTGCTCAGAGAGGAAATGGTGACGGAGGTCGCGGCAGCACAAAAAGAGGTAGAGGAGGTAGAACACAGAACGAGATAAGGCAGCAAACCCCCGCGAGAAATAACCAGAATCAGGGTCCTAATCGCCACCCACACCAGAACTTCCCTCACTTGGATGGCCATATAGGTACAATTGCAGGCCGCCATGAACCCATTCCCTTAGGCAAACGAGAGCAAAGGCTCATTAACAACGCGCCCAAGCCTCAGGGAAAGCCAATCTATAGTATCGCGAGATCACACTCTGAGCCTTACACGCTTGTTTTCAGCGACAAGGAGGTAGATACTTGGGCTGTCGAAGCCGCTGACCCACTAGTCATTCATGCTCAGATTGGAACCAAACTTGTGAAAAGGATTCTCGTGGACACAGGGAGCTCAGCCGATATATTATACTGGGACGCGTTCGAGAAAATGGGGATTGATCAGTCTACACTCAGGCCTACTAAAACCACACTGGTGGGTTTCGCGGGTGACAGAGTGAGGGCCCTGGGCGTCGTCACCCTAGATCTCATCCTGGGTGGAGAGACAGGGTCAAGAAGATCAGAAAAAATAGATTTTGTAGTAATCCCAATAACATCCTCCTACAATGCGATACTGGGACGCGAGACTCTGTGTAAGTTTGAAGCAGTCGTGTCGATCTGTCATTTTTGCCTTAAGTTCCCAACATCGACCGGAGTAGGAGTCGCGAGAGGAAACCAAGAGGAAAGCCGTATCTGCTACGTATCATCCGAAAAGGGCAACACCAAGGCCTTGCTCGCTAACCAGTTATTTGTTCCAGGGTTGCCTCACGTGTTTGAAGAGGCCGAGTTGGAGGTACGTGCCTCTCCGAGGCCGCGAGATACTGGAGAAGAAGAAGAGGGACACAAACCATATTTTGATGGGTTTGAGAAACAGACAATCACCCCATTCCCCAACATAGAGGAGAAGCTCTACGTAGGGGGGAAACTGGATCAGAAAGTTGTGCAAGAGATTGAGACCTTGCTCGCCCGCTCCCGGGATGTTTTCGCGTGGAAACCAAAGGATTTGAAAGGGATTCCCGCGAGTGTCATGACCCACTCCCTGAACATTAGTTCAGAGGTCAAGCCGCATAGGCAGAAGAAGCGAAAGCAGGCAGGACCAAAGAACGCGGCTGCTGCTGTGGAACTCGTGAAATTGATAAAAGCAGGGTTTGTTAAGCCCGTGCAATACCCGACATGGCTGTCAAACGTAGTAATGGTAGAGAAAAATCCCAAGGGGACAGGAAAATGGCGCATGTGCGTAGATTTCACTGGTCTCAACAAGGCATGTCCCAAAGACAGCTACCCATTACCTTCTATCGACCAGTTAGTGGATTCCACCGCGGGTCATGAAGCCCTGAGTTTCTTGGACGCGTACTCTGGGTATAATCAGGTCATGATGAATCCAGCCGACTCGGGGCACACGGCTTTTATCACAGACAAGGGAACCTTCTGCTATAAAGTAATGCCGTTCGGCTTGAAAAACGCGGGAGCTACATTCCAGAGGCTGGTGGACATGATCTTTAGCGAGCAAAGGGGTGACACCATGGAGGCCTATGTTGATGACATAGTAGTTAAGAGCAAGAAACAGGCAGATCACGCTCGCGACCTGGCAGAAGTTTTTGAAACTCTAGGAAAGTACGTAATGAGCCTCAATCCCGAGAAATGTGTCTTCGGGGTCACCGAGGGCAAGTTCCTGGGATTTCAGATCAGTGCACGCGGTGTCGAAGTCAATCCAGACAAGGTCCAAGCTGTAATAGATCTACAACCGCCGAGATCCACTCATGACGTCCAAAGGTTTGTAGGGAAGGTTAATTATCTCGGGAGGTTTTGTGCCAAGCTCGCGGAGCGAAACCTCCCCTTTTTCGACATATTGAGGAAACCGAAAAGCTTCGAATGGACTGAGGAGTGTGAAAGGGCGTTTATGAGCCTCAAAGAACATCTGGCTAAACTCCCCACACTTGCGTTATCGATACCTGCGGAAGGCTTGCAGCTGTACCTCGCGGCCGGAACGCGTGCGGTGAGCGCAGTATTGGTGAGAGAGCAGCAGGTCCCCGTCTATTTCGTCAGTAAAGCCCTTCTGTCGGCCGAGACCAGATATTCGCCCATTGAGAAAGCAGTACTCGCGTTGATAACAGCCGCTCGTAAGCTCCGACCTTATTTCCACGCTCATCCCATCGAGGTATTGACAGATTTACCACTCCCATCTTTCATGAGTAAGCCAACAACCTCTGGGAGGCTCGCTAAATGGGTAATTGAGATGACTGAATTCGACGTAGTCTATAGACCACGGCCCGCAATCAAAGCGCAAGCTTTGGCTGATTTCATTGTTGAAACAAGTTTCAGAGAGTTAGAAATAGATGATATAGCTCCAAAACACCCCACATGGGTTATGCACGTTGACGGGGCAGTAAACGTAGACGGTTGCGGGGCGGGGGTCGTCCTGACATCCCCAGCCGGGGATAAAGTCGATCATGCGATTGCATTAAGATTCAAAGCCACTAATAACGAAGCAGGGTATGAAGCGCTCATCGCAGGACTGGAAATTGCAATTCATGCAGGTATTCACGTGGTGAAGTGTCTGAGCGACTCTCAGATTGTTGTGAATCAGATCAATGGGACCTACGAAGCTCGAACAGGCAATCTCCCCATATATCATGCGAGAGCTACAACTTTGATTTCGTTGTTCAGGCATTTTGAGATTGAAGCAATATCGAGGGAAGAAAATACACGAGCTGACGAACTCGCGAAGCTAGGTTCCCAGGCTCAGTACGTGAATATGGAACGTCCCGATGGAAATTCTACCATCATTTCCAAGGGTGGAAAGAGCCAATACTTCTGGGTAATAAAGTCTGAGAGCGTCATAAGCAATCAGGTGGAGCTGATGGAGATAGATGAGCCAGTCGGTGATTGGCGCACCCCTATAATTCAATATCTTGCGAGCGGAACAGGACCCTCGGATCCAAAAGAAATGAGAAAACTTGTCTCTATGGCTGCGCGCTTCTACATGTGTCGAGGGGAACTCTACAAAAGGGGATACGGACCACGCGAGCTCCGGTGTTTGTGTAAGATGGAAAGTGACGTGCTTATGAGAGAGCTACACGCGGGGTTGTGCGGGACCCACGCGGGTTGGAGACCTATGGTCGATAAAGCGTTAAGGCAAGGGAATTTCTGGCCAACCATGAAACAGGACGCACAACGCGAGTCACAGAGCTGTAAGCCATGTCAGTACTTTGCCCCGGCTTCTCATCAGCCAGGTGTAGAACTACAGATAATGTCAAGCCCCTGTCCCTTCGCAATGTGGGGGCTAGATCTATTAGGACCTTTCAAGCCAAAAGCGCCTGGTCAACTGGAATACATCATTGTAGCAGTTGATTATTTCACCAAATGGATCGAAGCCGAGGCTCTCATGAGCACTACCGTCTCGGCAGTCAAAAAGTTCCTATGGAAGAATATCATCTGCACATACGGCCTCCCTCACGAGATCGTAACCGATAGAGGACCACAATTCAATTCGCCACAGTTACTCACGTGGTGTACTGACATAGGGATCGCCTTAAGAATCGCATCGGTCGCTCACCCTCATTGCAATGGCCAAGTAGAAGCTGTGAACAAAAGTATTGTCATGGATCTGAAAAGGCGGTTAGAAGGCTCCAAAGGAAAGTGGGCCGTAGTTTTACCTCTAGTACTCTGGGCAAACAGAACCACGGTAAAGAAGGCAACTGGGGAAACACCTTTTGCTCTTGCCTATGGAATAGAAGCCACAGTGCCAGTCGAGTTCATTGTGCCCACGGATCGCGTGATTCAGTATAGCCCGATCGACAATGACGAAAAAATGCAGCTAGAGTTGCAGATGCGGGAAGAAATTCGCGACTTAGCAACTATCAGAGCGGCCAATCATAAAGCCAGCGTCGCGAAGTATTATAAAAAGCACATAAAGTTGAGAGGATTCACCAGAGGAGACCTAGTGCTCCGTAGAACAAAAGGAGGAAAGCTCGACCCCAACTGGGAAGGACCTTACATTATAGATCGCGAAGTCGCCCCCGGGGCATATCGTCTCAAGGATCACTCTGGGAATCACATTGCAAACTCTTGGAACGTGATGCGACTTCGTCACTTCTATGCCTAATCCTCCCACAAAACCCAGGTACATTTAACAAAGTTTAGTAGAAAAAAAAAAAAAAATTCTCATTAATGGTCAATGCCTATTGCATTAAGACACTAAAACATTCGATCACTATGACATGATAAGTACAGGTTGTGGAACCAACAATTCGTTATCACGCGAATTTGGGTTATCAAGAAATAGGTCACAGCCTAGTCGACCAATGCTCGTCCACCTAAAAAGGTAGCGCTTCAATTGAGACAAAAGTCGTCAAGTCCGCTTCACTGGGCTGGGCTAAAAAACCCCCCCAGGTCGCGTGTCCAGCTTCCATGGTTGAGCTAAAAAACTCTCTTTGGTCGCGAAAGCATGGACGGGTTTACGCCAATGAGCTCACCCGCCATGATTCCGCTTCACTGGGTTGGGCTAAAAAAACCCCCCAGGTCGCGTGTCCAGCTTCCATGGTTGAGCTAAAAAACTCTCCTTGGTCGCGAAAGCATGGACGGGTTTACGCCAATGAGCTCACCCGCCATGATTCCGCTTCACTGGGCTAGGCTAAAAAAAACCCCCAGGTCGCGCGTCCAGCTTCCATGGTTGAGCTAAAAAACTCTCCTTGGTCGCGAAAGCATGGACGGGTTTACGCCAATGAGCTCACCCGCCATGACTCCGCTTCACTAGGCTGGGCTAAACCCCCCCCCCCCCCCAGGTCGCGTGTCCAGCTTCCATGGTTGAGCTAAAAAACTCTCCGTGGTCGCGAAAGCATGGACGGGTTTACGCCAATGAGCTCACCTGCCCTGACTCCGCTTCACTGGGCTGGGCTAAAAAACCCCCCCAAGTCGCGTGTCCAGCTTCCATGGTTGAGCTAAAAAACTCTCCGTGGTCGCGAAAGCATGGACGGGTTCACATCGTGACTCACGTTTTTCAAAAGTTCTTAACCACATAAAGACCAAATACTGAATGCCTCTCTACATGTGCAATGCTTAATATCCCCCGCAAAAGCAACGTCATGCCTAGATAATCTCTGCAAAGTCAAGAAATTCTCTGCGGCAACCATACCGAAGAAAAATTGTCCTGATGCTTTGCGACTACAAGTGCTCAGGACAAACCCCGCGAGCATCAACAGCCACTAAGAGCTAAAGCGCGAAACCCTGTCACCAGCTAGAGTGAACGTACTAACCAGGACTCGCGTGTAATGTTCATGCAATAGCTAACAGGAGAATGGTTTGCGATGCTTTATGATTCTCACATAAATTATGTAACAACGTCAGTCTTACCTTTTTCTATACAAGAGGGATCGTAGTTATGAAACACTCATCTCTTTACGTTTTATTTTTTCGCAAAATTACTCTTTTCCGAAACACAAAACGGGGGGAGCGAGGCGAGATAAGTGTATACGAAACAAGCAGACGGATAAGTAAAACCAAAAAATAGCAAAACAGCATATAGCTCGCGACAACCATGGCCGCATTAAAAATAATTACATAAAAGCCCAATTCTCGCGACAGGAACACCAAAAACATATTGTTTGAAAGACCACTAGGCCGTACCAGAAGGTTTATTAAACATTGCTTAAACAACAGACTCAGGAGCCTTCCCCGCATCCTCTACACTATCCGCCTCTAAATCCACAACGTCTTTAGCATCAACTACCCGCGATCCTGACCCCCCCGCTTGATCTAAGCAAGAACGCTTCAGGGAGGGCTGAATGGTGTCAAGAAGAGTGTCGAGCGCGAATACCTTTCTCTTACGAGGAGAGAGGGCCGGGGAAGGAGGGCTCGGAAGCGTGTGAGGAACAAGTTCCAACCTTTCGGACGGAGGCGGAATGACCATCTTCGGAAGAGGAGGCTTAGGCACTTGATTCTCTTTACCTTTAACGAAGCCTTTCTTGGACGCGAGACGAGTTACACCCCAAGCCTCAAGTGGAGTATCCCCATCATCAATAAAAGTTCCCGGCACCGGGGGCTCATACTCGGGAGGGTCGGTGGAAAAACCACATAAGTCCTGAGCGTTGAAGGGGAAATCTTTGACTTTGTGTTTTCGCATCTGAACCTTCACCATACAAAGGAGAAGCGTGTTGACAACATTTTTGTAAAAATCCACGCGAGCACGTTGACGGTAACTCCCGCAATACTCTTCCACCGCCATGTTCCTCTCATAGGCAATTCTCTCGGACATCGTCGCATGAAGTTTCTCATTTTCTTGTCTGAGGTCGTTCACTTGCGTATTATACTCAGTAACGATGTTGACATGGGTGGACCTCTCATACGCGAGTTGGGCTTCCAGCTCTTTTATCTTTGCGTCTCTAGATTCCACTAACGCGTTGGCCTTCGAAAGCTCCACCTCCAAAGTTTTCTTCTCCCCCATGAGCCGAGACTTAGCCGCTCTATTGGCATCACGGATTGACTGGTCCTCATCCATCAATTCCTTAAGTTTGTCCTCCGCCGCGAGCACCCTCCGGCTTGCGCTCGCGATAATATTCATCCCCTGCAAAATGACCAACTCCAGGGTTAAAAATACCCCAAGAGACAAGAAATAGATGAGAAGGCGAAACTTACCGCAAAAAGTAGTTTAGACAGGCCGCCAGGTCTATCCGAGATTTCCTCGTAAAGGCTGGGTTCGGGGGGAAAAACAGCAGGAATCGAGTCAAAGAAGGTGCGCGTCACAGATAAACCGTGAATGAAAGCGGGGTTCGCAACCGGAGAATCGGTAGGCTCTGGAGAGGAGACGAACTCTACCTCCGCCGTCCTCTTGCGACTTTTCTCGGATACTTTTTGCTTCCCCTTATCGCGAGATGATATTTCGCGAGACCTCTTGGTCTGAGGGACCTCCTCAGAAACTGTGGTCGCGAGCTCAGCTGGCGACTCCGATACAGCAGGGGGAGGAGCAAGGGACACACCAGGGACAGACGAAATATTGTGAGCAGGAGCCTCGAGGGTTAGGGAACCAACCTCGTCAAAAACCAACCCCTCCAAGTCCGGAAGATCAGAGAACATATCAGCATCTGCGAAGACCACAAGTGAGTATATATAAAAAAAAAGGGGTATAAAAAAAATATAATAATAATGATAGACGCGAGCGCTAAAAACAAACACGAACAAAAACCTCAGGCATGAGCTTTGAGGCTAAGACCCCTGACAACCAGTAAAGCATCCGAGATTGTCAACTCAAAACGTTTTTGAACAGCTTTGTCAGGGTAATCCTTATAGTCACGGATGAATTTATCACGAGTCTCCTTTGGGAGAAAGCACGGAGCCTTTCTCGCATGAGGCTCGCGTACTTGAACAGAAATTTCGGAACCAAGAGGGGGACGAACTAAAAACCAACACGTTTTCCACCCCTCAATCTTCGAGCGCAATCGGAAGGCACTAGGAGTCTTGGCTTGAGCAGTATAAAATCCATCCTCGCGAGAGTTCTTCTTATACGAATTAATAAGAGCGTAGTGAGGCGTATTGGGAATTATCCCAATATCCTGACATCGCATGATGTAAACGATCAGCGAACTCCAGAAGTTTGGATGCATCTGTGAAGGGCTGAAGCCTAAGTCCGCCATCACTTCAGTCTGAAAAGACGTCCACGGGAGACGGAAGCCAGCTTCTAAAGATTGCCTGCTCAAAGCAAAGAAGGGCCCATATTGGTCGAGAGAAGTGCCCTCATAGTCGGGGAGGGCAAAGATGGTCCCTTCAGGAAAAGGGTATCGCGTAGCGAGACGGCGAAGATCGTCAAAATTAAGACTGCTGCGATGAGCCGTGTTAGGAATTAAGGTGCGAGTATGTTTTATTCTCTTTGTAAGGATACTTATCCGACCAGGATCCGCGAGAAAGGGTTTCTCTATTACTATATGGGGTAAGGACCCCTTATGAGAGAAGAAGCTGGCAAATTGACCATAATTGGTCTCGTCTCGCTCTTGAATAACGCGAGACGGGAGTCTAGTTTTAGATTTTTTGGACGTCTTCGCTTTGCTCCATTTGGATTTCCTAGTGACGCGAGATCGTCTACGAGAGCTGGGCTCGCGACCATCAGAGCCCCCCTCGGATCCAGACGTAGTGCGCCCCGAATACTCAGCCCGAGTTGAGCGTTCATAAAAATCATCGCTACCTGAAAGCATAGGCAAAGAAAGTTTCAGTTTTCCAGGGATGGAAAGAGGAAAAAGAGAACATCGAAGGTGGGAACAACGCGAGTCCAAGGAAACTGACGCGAAGCAGTAGGAAGTGAACAAACAGGAAATCCCTGGAAAAACTGAAACTCGAAAGATCAAAGAAGAATTTAAAACGACATCGAGATGGACCAGGCCCAAGAACACCGAGAACCTTGCGGAGGTCCAAAAATGGCGGAATTGACCAAAACACGTTTTTTTCCTAAACAACATATGGAGAAACGAGAGTTGGAAGGAGAATCCGACACGAGAAACACCCAATGGACAAACAATCACTTACGAAAGCCTATCAAATCGAAGAACCCGGGCAAAAAATTCTGACGACAGTTATGGAAAAGAAGAAATCGAGCGACGAATCTGTGGAGAACCCTAAAATCAAGCCAAAACGAAGTAGAAAAGCGAAGGAAGAACGAAAGACTAACCTACCATTGAAAATCGTGTGGGAGCGGATGAGAAGACGACAGTAGAGAAGGAGAAAGCACCGGCGAAGAGGATGAACTTGCAGTTGAAGAGAGCGATGAAGAATTGTGGCAGAATGAAAAAGCAAGACGGAGGTGGGTATTTATAATGAAAAACCGGGGAAAAGAAGGTGCAATGAGAAGACGACACGTGGACAACATGCGCCCAGCGCGGGAATTCGTAAAAGTTTTTGAATTCAAAACGTCGCCCCGAGAAGTTTAATCGAAATACACGCGACCATTACACGCGATGTAATCATACCAAGTCAGGGGGCCACTCTCATATTGAGAACGCGACTTCAAGAAGACAAACCCAAGCCTTAAGCTATTCAGCATAAAAGCTTGGGGGGCTGGATGTTGGAGCCGGTTCTCGATGGGCTCGCGAAGCCCAAAAGGAATCGGGTTAGGCCCACTGAACGCGAGCCGGATCGGTCCATGAAGTCAGCCCAGAAGAACGAAAGCGGCCCATAAGCAGACGAAGCCCAGAAGGAGGATTCGACGAGATTAAGTATCAAGGGGCAAATTGGTAATTGACTCGCGTGGGCCCCTGACAAGAGTATAAGAACGCAACTCAATGGATAGAGAAAGGCAGATCATTACTGAAAGAAAAACGCTTCGTCTTCCTCTCCCGAGTAAGAAAAACACAGGAACGAGACAAAGCCTCAATCTTCAAAAACGGCCTTCTCCTTGAGGCGTTAGGACGAACAACACTTAGTTTGTAACTCCCGGTGTTGCTATTGAGTCTTTAACGTTGTAATGGATGATTTCTAAGGCCGTTCGGTTTGTTTGTAACATAGAACTTGAAGCGTTTTAACTAACATTTTGAGTTCTCCTTTCCATTACCTTACTTCTTTCTACTCTCTCTTACTCTTGTATCACTTTATCGTCTTTGGTAGCTTGTTTGTTTCCTATCTGGTTTGAACATCAGAGAGCCTAATCTGGAGACCCCTCTTGGTTTGGTTGTACAAGTATTGAAGGTGTCAGGTATAAGATTGGTCTTTAGGAAGAAGACGACATAGGGTATTGCGTATAAGTTGTTTGTCCAGACTCGCGGAAGAGGTCTTCAGGGTTCTTTCGAAGAGCTGCCGTCCTGTGTCTCGCGAAGTGTTGTGTCGCAAGACTTCAACTTCTGGGCTCCAACAACGGCAATTAAGGAATTGTAGGAATATAATGATTATAGGAGAGAGAAAAGTATAAAGTGAATGGTTAGAGGAGAGAGATAGAGAGAAAGAGTAGATAAGATTGGAATTTGGGAGAGAGAAAAAGTGAAAATGTGGTAATTATAAGTTGATAGTAGGGATAAAATGGGTAGAATAAAGTGACATAAATGAAATAGTGGACAAACAAAAGGGGACATACGAAAAGGAAAGTGGACAAACAAATAGGGACAGAGAGAGTACATTATAATCATTTGTAGTTCTTTTCCACCTCTTTTTTTTTTTTGGTTTTTCACTCTAGTTCAGCGGTTAAGGGACTCCCCTACTACCCTTACATCTAGAGTTCGAGCTGCGTGGGTGGCTCTCCCAACAAACAATTTTTAACCTCCACCAAGTCTCATACAACATATTAGGCTGTACATTTTCGAACCGGTTGAGCAGTTCTGAACCGGATCGGAAAACCAGACCAGACCGAAATAGACCGGATTGAAATTATTCCGGTCCGATCCGGTCCCTGGTCCAAGGATTTTCCTTATTCCTTATTCCGATCTGTTCCGAGCCAAAACCTGGAAAAAACGGATTAGACCGGACCGGTTTTGCTATTTTTTTAATATAAATAATACGTATAAATAGTATTTTAAATTATATTTTTAAGAAAAATAAATTAATAAATTAATAAAATGATAAATTATATAATATATTTACAAAAATATAAATAATATTATATTTTTAACTATTAAAATATAAAATATAAAATATAAAATAATTAGAAATTTCAGACGAAGACCGGATCGGACTGGATCCGGTCTTCGATCCAAGGTTTCAAAAAAATATGTCCATCCGGTCCGGACCAGATGAACACCCCTAGGACATATGATACAATTACAACAATGTCGTCTATTGTCGTATAAAGTATGTAATTGCATCATAAAATAGTATTTTAGTTTTTATTGGAGGTTTTTGCAGGAAACCACCCGTAATATGTCAGTTTTTGCAAGAAACCACCCTTGATATCGATGATTATTTTAAACCACCCAAATATCTACTTTCTTTACAAAGAGCCACCCATGGATGGAATCCGTCAAATATTCCGTCAAATTGTGTGAATTGACCAATTTACCCCTAACATTTTTAATAAATTATCCATTTTATCCGGTCCAAGAGTTTAATACGTAAACCATTTCAAGAATAAATAATACCCAATTATAAAAAAAAACAAGGGGAAGGATCGAACGTCCAACCTTCTGATTAGAAACCAGGTCTTCTAACCAATGGAGCTATTCTAACTTTGAATAAATAAATAAATGGCGAGAGTTATCTCTCCCTACAAACAAGCACTCAATCAAAACCTAATGATGTCTACCCTAGCCTTGACTCTCCCCTTTGCCGCTCCAGCCGCCAATCTCTACAAGTGCACCACATCCTCCCTCGTCATGTTCTTCCCCAACACCCCCTCCTCTTGCTTCAAAGACTTAACATCCCAGACATCGAGAGGGTTGTCACCGTCATCAACATAAGTCCCAGGGGAGGAGGGTTGTACTCAGGTAGCTCTGGCGAGTAGCCACAAAAATCTAAAGGGTTGTAGGGAAAGTTTGTGATTCCATACTTGGCCAGTTGAGCTTTGAGAGAATAAACTAGGAGATACCGTGTGCCTTGCTAAAGAAGTTTATTTGGCCTCGCTCGTGAAAGCTAGTGCAATATTCAACAGCAACCTCCTGGAGAGCTTTAGCCATCTCGGTGGATAGTTGTTCCTTTGAAGTCTCAACATGTTGTTCGTGAGAACGCTTTTCAGTCGCAATTGCATCTCAAGCATGGAAGCTTTCTTCGCCTGTTCTTTGGCTCGCTTTGCCAGTTCTTCAGCTCGTTTCTCTTTCTCGTCAGCTCGCCTCTTCTACTCCTCAACCTTTTCTTGCAAAGCTTTCTTCTCGGATGCAATCCCTCTCTTGTAGTCACGATTTTGGAGCATGAGAGCCTCCGTGTCTGACTCTAGGGCACATTTCTCATCCGCCAGCGCGAGAGCATATTGCCCCATGGACTCAGCAGCCAGAAGCATCTACAAAAGATCAACAAAAGAAATGAGAACAAAGATTTGAGAACAAAGCACTATGAAGAAGGTTATAAAGTCGCAAGCTTTACCATTACAGACATCTTGTCGTGCTGAGAAGTCTTCTTTTTCCCAGCAACAGACTTTGTACTAGTGTAGTGACTCGTGCTATGCACAGGAAATTCCATATTATTCGTATGAAAATTGTATATCCTCTTAATCGAGTTCGTCAAAAAATTAAGATTAACTTTTTTCTTGTACAGACTATTTATAAATATATATTTAATTTTATGAAAGTTATGTACGTAACTTGACTTAATTTTTATTATCGAAAATAATCCTAATTTTATCGTAAGAATATATATTAACCTTCAACATAATATTTATTCTCAATAAAATAGCTTTGTATATTTGTTGTTGAAAGGAATGATAATTTTTTAAGATTTATTTGTTAATATAATTATCCAAACTATTAATAATTGAAATTAAAGATAAAAAAATATTAATTGTGTAACAAACTAAGCCTAAAATCACTCTAAGAACTCTAAAAGGTTCAGCTTTAATATATAAGATAGATGGCCAAGATGGGCTATGAGGATGTCATCAGTGTCGGGAGGGTCTCCCTCACGAGCATTCTCTAAATCGTGATACCTCCCGACCCTGAACCCTTGTCCTTCCCGGTTTTGGAGGCTCCAACATCACCAGTCTTCGAAGTGGGAGCTTTCTTAACCTTCGGAGCTTTAGTTTTCTTTGAAGGAGGAGGAGGAGATCCTTCACTCCCACTGCTAGATTCTTCCAAGAGGTCAAGACCCTCCAAGATCGGAAGATCGGAAAAGAAGCCATCATTTGCAATAACAAGGAACAAAGAAGTTAGAGAAAGAAAGTAATGAGCATTCATAAAGTATGCAACCACCTCGCGACGCCCTACCCCTATTATAGCGTTTCTAGTTAAGTCCTCTTATTTCCAATGTCTTGTGTGTCATGATTGAATCATAAATAAGCTTTGAGTCTTTATTATGGAAATCGGTGTACTTGGCCTTTAAGGAGTCACATATGGATGATATCCAAGATGAAAATCTTGGCATGCACGGACGTGCAACAATATTCACCAAGACGTTTGAGAAGCCAATCAATCTTCCATCCCGCGATCCTATTCGGGAAGTCCCACTCTCAAGCACATTTTGTTTGAGAAGTGTACATGACTTCCTCGTTGGCACTTTCCTTGTGGAATAAATAATGGCATGATGTGCCAAGTTAGGAATGACACCAGTGTCTTGCGCTCTCATGGTGTAGATGACAACTGAACACAAAAAGTTAGGATTAGTATGAGCGGGGCTATATTGTATCTAGTCCATAAGAGCATGAGTGAAAGATGTCCAGGGCAGTCGGAAGCCTGTCAGTAAAAGGCTTTCCCTTGGCAGTAAAAGAATTACCAAGGTTCTTCGCATGAGAGTGTCTTATTCGGCGGGTAAGAATCTTAACATGTACGACACTCACGAGGACCCCTATAAGAAAAGAAATAGGCGTACTTTGTCCAAAAATTGTGTTCATTTTATTTCTATCTTTCCATACATAGGGTTGAGAACCTCTTCATACGAATATTTTTCTTTCCTCTTAATGGATTTGGCTTCGGGTAGCGAAGTGAGTGAGCGCGCCACGGGAGAGGAGTCCTTGGATTGGCTCTATGCCATATTGGGGGACCAGCTTGAGTCAGCCTCCTCGACTCATTTCCATTTTTTTGTTGAGGGTCTTGAACTGAAGACTGAAGGAACTGAGAAGACAGTAGCACCAACAACAGGTTTTGATTATGAACAACTTAGCAACTATATACGTAATTCAAAACTGAAACTTTAATCCTAAAAAGGTCTAATACCTTATGGCTTCGTCTCGACTCCCGAGCTCGAATTGGGAGGGATCTCTTATTTTATTCTTTGTTGCCCGCGAGGTTGAGGGACCTTTAGTTCCCTTGGAGGCACTAGATTGACCTGGAAGAATGAGAGTATGATATGTTTTCCAGGGGAGGAAAAAAAGAAGGAAAACAGCCGGGAGCGTTGAAGTCTCGCGAGGTAAGAAAAGAGAGATACACAAAAACCCTGAAAAACTGAGAAAAAGAGTGGAGGCACCACCCTCAGAGGCGGAGGAATAAGGTTGCGCCACCCAGAGAAGCAAAGAAATAGGACAGCGCCGCGAAAAAGAAACAATTGCAAAATATCAAAAAGACGAGAACTTCAACGATGTTTATCGAAAAAAGCATGAAATCAATATGAATAAGAGCCAAAATGAGCAAATTAGAAGTGGAAACAATAGATAAAAGCAAGATAAAGAGGAACTAACTAGCCATGATCGTTATTTGGTTAAGTGTGTAGAAATGGAAGGGAGAAAGAAGGCTCAATTTAAAGCGGGAAAGGATAAATGGAGTCAGAAATAGTGAAATGTGAGAGAAAACTTTTGGGGCGCGGGAAACGAAGCGTTTAAAATCTATTTGTAAGGAAAAGAGGCGCGAGAATAAGAAGGAAGAGACGTCGCGAGCTTATTCACAAAAGACAAAAGAGAGTCACTCGAGAACTCGACTTGAATAAAGGAAAACTCACGTCTTACCCTCCTGACGAGGATAAGAGCTTGTGAGGCTGGATGTTGGAGCCGATTCTCGATCCCTAAACCTATGGGCTTGCGAGCTTTAGATAGGAAGGTCGGACCACATCACAAGCACAACAACGATAATAAGAAAAGCTCATTTAGAGGTCCAAGTCGGGTGAAATCATAAATTACTTAGAGAATGGATAAAGGGGGGCCCGCATGACTCACTATAAATCCTAACATAAATGAGAGAGAAAGACATCTTAGATCATTTGACAAGTTTTCTCTCTTGCAAGAAAGAGAGGAAAAAGACATAGGAAGAGCCATATATTGGACGAACTCAACTTCTCCCTTTCCAAGGAGATTGAAGTATCAAGTTGTTTGTCCAGCTGCGGTAGTGAGGTCATCGGCAACGTAGAAAAATATCGTAAGCTGACCCACCTCGGGAGGTGTTGATCGCAAAGTCTTAACATTTGGGTTCCAACAATGGGGAATCAAGAAGTCCTATTTGACTTGAATAACATCCATACTCTGTCTAATAGGTCGTGCGGATTATACTGAGAGACCTAACTGGACTCCTAGTCTGTCCATATCTGCACTATTGTCGAGATTGTTGGTCCGGACAGGCAGTCCGGTCGAGTTTGCTTAGACTACCCACAATGGGGGTTACATAGAATAAAATATTAATTGGTTATATTTTTTTCTATGTAATTCATCCTTGAGTTACATCCTATGTAACCCATATTTGGGTTACACACGAATGGAGGACCACTTCTTAACCATTGATTAAAAACGATCTAATGATTCTCATTATATTTAAGTAATATAAGATAGCTTTTCAACCAAATATTAGGCTTATATAGATTATAAAAATAATAAAAAATATTTTTATAATTATACTTTATTTTTATCTACACATAGACACCCATATTCCATATATATATATGTTACTTTTTTCTATAAAAATAGATTGAGTCAATGCAATTTACATAGTATAATTACACCTATATTAATCTAAATTAATAAAATTATAATACAATATTTATTAAAATATAAATTTAAGATGTATGTATTATTATATTGTGTAAATATATGATTGCTAAATAAATATGTATACATATAACTCTCCTCATATAATTAACCTCTATTTATATACATAAGTGGAGGAAAGTTCCGGTGCAAATAACTCTTAACGTAGGAAATACGAACAGATCGTGTTCACAAATTACACGTCAATATTCATATTGTAGATGGTAATGTTCATAATATGGTCCATAATTTTTTTTAAATGTTTTCGGTGAGGGACGCGGTGACATACTTGTAATTACTGCGAACTTAGGTTTTTTTTTCTCGAAATGACCTCAAAAATTTTATCGCCCGGATTATGAACATTACTGCTCAAATTATGAACATTAGCTTGTTATTTTTGAACGGAAAAACTTTATTTTTCCTACGTTAAGCATTGTTCTCACCAGATGTTTTCTCTTCATAAGTGATGTGAATGGAAGAGAAAAGTGAAAAATGTTTTATGCAGCCCGATACCTGATAGCCTAAGGTCCAAATTACACATTACTCATAGAAGCGTGGCTAAATATAAACGGCAAAAAACCCCACACCCACTTTTTTATAACTGGCACTCACTCTTGGGCGCATCCCGGGTGCGTCAAAAACAATTTTTTAAAAGCCCGGTTCAGTTTTGAGCATTTTTTAGCCCAATTGAAACCAGTTTTTTGAGCATTTTAACGGCAAAAAAAAAAAATTGATTGACTTGATGTTTTGGACGCACCCAAGATCCGTCCAAAGGTGGATGAATGTTATAATTTTTCTGATCGTCTGTTAAATGCGTAATATAAATAGTGAGGGCAGCAATATAGCATGACATAGTAATTCTAGCGAAGAAGAGAAACATACGATTCCTATCGCATCTGTCTTGGCCACATTTCCTTTCTCTTCTTGTGTTGACATCTTATATTCCAAAACGCTTTCCCTAATCGCTGAATTCCATTTCCTCTCCTTCTTCTTTCTTCCGTTACTTACCTTGGCTGATTTCGAGGTTCCCTCAATGGATAGGTCTCCTGAATTATGTGATTGGGAAGTCCTCCAGAACTCAGACGCCTCGGATTCCGCGGCTGAGGAATTGGGGGAGATGGAACAGCAACTCGATTCCACCTCTGAAGCCGTCTTTCACTCTGATTATTTCTCTTTCGAGAAGCCACCCAGCAGCGATGATGGCTCCGCCGTATCGGACAATCCGAGTTGGATCGATCCCGATTCCGAAGCTCCTTTTCCACTTCCTCCGCCCAGGTATTCCTGGTCCGACTCCGGAAGTGATCGTTCTGTTTCCCGTGGACTGCTCGGGGAAGATGATAAATTGGAATCTTCGAACCTTGTGAAATACTGGTCTGATTCCGGAAAGGTGTTTAACCTTGATTACAGGAACGAATCCCTCCTTGCAGAATTGGGGGTTCAAGATGAGACCAGGTTAGGGTGTGATTCTTGCGGGGTGGGAATCGAAATCCCACAGCATCCTGCTGAAGATGAAGATGAAGAAGAAGTTGGCGTTGATGATGGGGCTTCCGATTCAACTCGCGATCTGGTGCCTGAGCAAACCAAGCCTGGGGAGGGGAAGAAAGAAGAGAGCCCTAAAGGTGTTTGGTGGAAACTTCCTCTGGACTTGCTCAAATACTGTTCGTTTAGAGTGAGCCCAGTTTGGTCTTTGTCGGTAGCAGCTGCTTTCCTCGGTTTTGTGATTTTAGGAAGAAGGCTCTATAAGATGAAGCGCAAGACACAGGGCCTTCATCTTAGGGTCATCATCGATGATAAGGTCAGTTCTCCACTTCCATTTTTATTTGCTGATTTCTCTGGTGTTGTCTATAATATTGTTTGCTTGTTCTTCCTTGTGTATGGATGAATAATGGATTAAGACAGGTTTGCTGGTTGCTTAGATCAATCTTTTGTGCACATTCGTTCTCTTCATACTGACTTTAGTTCAATGATAACATTGATCTTACGTGTGTTTCTTATTCTTGATGGAATATGTTCAGAGGGTGACACAGTTCATGACCCATGCTGCTCGCCTTAACGAAGCATTTTCTTTGGTGAGAAGAGTCCCCATTATACGACCTTCACTACCATCTCCAGCGGCTTCTCCATGGCCTGTCATAAGCTTGAGATAAGAACCACCACCAGACATATCTTCTATATATATATATGTGTGTGTTTGTCTTCAGCTGTAGAAGATTTTATATCTTCTTACAGCCATATCTGCTTGTATGTTTTGGAACACCTTTTTTTATTGGTATCCTAGTGTCTCATGGCTTTAAGAGAAACTTAATATGCTTTATAAGCTGGCTTGTAACTTTACATTTTTTACATCTGAGTGTAGTAAGATGATCTTCAATTATCTAGCAAACTAAATATGTGTATTCTGTAAAATCCTATGTAACATGAACCGTGTAAAGACTTAGATGTATATGTGCTGTCAGTTCCAGAAATATCAGCTGCCTTTCTGTGTATGAATGGCGTCGTCTTGATTCCATATTGAAAACGTGAAAAAAAACTCATCTTCTAATGCAGGTATGGACTAGGATTGAAGATTAAATTTCGAGTATGTCGCAAGTAGTTCAATACTCTAGTTTAGTGAATGATTATGTCTTGGATTACTGTATATCTACTTAGTACATTGACAATGTGTGCCAAGTTTAGTCTTGTATAACTTGTCAAGTACATAAGACTCCCGATTACACGTGCATACTTCACTTGTGATATGCCATTACCCGAGTTTTTCTTTAGTATGATATCAGGGTCCACCAAGCTCTTAACAATCTCACTTAAATAGTTATTGAATCTCTCATGTCCTTTCTTGGCGTAATGTTTTTGAGACAAGCTAATTCTTTCTGATGTAAAAAGATTATGAACCTAGAATCACATATGCTAGTCCCGAGTCTTTCATGTCAAACTTTACATTAAGCTTGTTTTAGTCCATGTAAGGATTTCAAAAGTCTACACACTTTGTATTCCTTTTCAAGGACGACATAATCCTCAGGTTGTTTCATATAAATTTCCTCTTCTAGCTCTCCATTCGAAAAAGTTGTTTTTACATCCATTTAATGTATTTATAGATTGCGTATAGCCGCAATGACTATTAACATTCTAATGAAGTTTTTCTCGTTACCGGAAAACAAGTGTCAAAGAAATCCAAGCCTTTTTTTGCCTAAATTTTTGCACCACAAGCCTAGCCTTGTACTTCTCTATCGAGCCATCGGTCTTTAATTAGTTTTTTTTGACAATCCACTTGATCTTAAGAGCTTTCCAACCTGATGGAAAATCTGCTAACTCTCATGTATGGTTTTGCATTATGGAGTCAATTTCACTTTTCACTGCTTCCCTCCAGGCAGGCGCGTCCGGTGTAGACATGGCTTCCTTAAATGTTCTAGGATCATTTTCTAAAAGATAAGCCATTTCATACTCAAGAACGAATTATTTTCACTTTCTAGCTCTCTTGCTATGTCTAGGTTCATCATTGTCTTCTTTTGTTTGTTGGACAAAAGTGGTTGTTTCTCCACGGGTCCGTTTTGGATTTTCTTTATTCCTTACATGAGAACACGTTTTCGAAGAAGGACGAATTTCTTGATTCCATTATTGTATTTGCACGTTTTTGAAGAAGGATGCAATTCTTGCTTCTCCTACAATCAGCAGTCTTTAGTCAAATTGTGACCTTTTCATGAGGTGACATCGCCACTTTTGCTAGGCACCCCCACCCACACTTTGAGGTATTTGTATGAAGTTACATTGTCTTTTCATACTTCATAAGGCGTCTTTCTAGTCACCTTATGTGGTATCTTGTTGAGAATGTAATTGGAGGCTAATAACACTCCCCCTACATCTTTTTGGATAACCCAGATTCTTGCAGCATTGCATCCATCATCCCTTTAAGAGTTCAGTTCTTTCGTTCTGCAACTTCGGTGAATTCAGGTGAGTAAGGAGCGGTAGTTTGATGAACAATTCCATGTTCTCTATATAACGCATTGATATGTTCATTATACTTGCCTCCTCTATCACTTCGAATTATTTTAATCGTCTTACTAAGTTGGTTCTCACCTTCCAACTTGTATTATTTGAACTTTTCCAATGCTTCATCTTTGCTACAAAATAAACACACCTAGCAATATCTTCTGCAATCAATGTGAATTTATCCTAGAGGTTCGGTTGTCCTCTCTAAATGGGGTGATCGCGTTTTTGTGAGTTTCCCTTGTACGCATACTTCACATTTGTCTTTACTTGTTTTGCATTTGGAAATCATGTTCATACTTATTATTCTATTAATAGATTTATAATTAACATGTCCCAATTTTTAATGCCAAATATTAAAAGACTCAACAACATAAGCAATATGATTATTCTCATTTATTGAAACATCGAGTATAATAGCTTTCAGGAGGACTGTCATTATATTTACTAGTGTTTTGTAGGAAGTGCTATGCATGGCCGGATAATTGGATGAATTGTTGGTTGGTGTTAGAATTATGAATAGTGTTATATACGGTTTGATTCCGTACATAGGGAGAGTTACCTCAGTAGCAAATAAGTACTTGTGTTGTACTCCCTCCGTCCCCAAATGTTCTTCCCATTCTATTTTTTGACACTATTCACGTTTTAAGAGAATCTTCGACATATCTTCCAGTGTATATGAAAAAATATAGTAGTATGGGGTCTTGTTTGATTCGTCTCATCAAGAACTTTAACAATATCAAAATTTTATAATTTTTACTTATGTGTATTTAAAGATATTAACTTTACAAAACGTGCATCGGCAAATGTGCCGGAAAGAGATGGGAAGAACATTAAGGTACAGAGGAGTAAGTAGGTTTGAATTTCCAGTGTAGCATGTGGGATGAAACTCCCTCAAAAGTTTGTGTCCAGATTTCTGTCAGGGATCTGAGCACTGATTTCTGCATCAATCTCTTTCTGGGGTTTAAGCCCCTCTGTCTTTGAGCCACAAAAGTATTCTTGCTTGGGGGAACCCCAATTTGGTGAAGTGAATTGTGTGAGTACGAGGTAAAATGATTCAATTTCTTAGTACTCCTCCGTTCCTCCGTCCCTTAATGTTCTTCCCATCTTCAATTTTAACACTATTCACGATTTAATACAATTTGTTAGATTATTCTCAATCTATAAGAAGAAACATGGTCATGCGTGATCTTGTTTTGTTCGTCTCATTGAGTACTTTAACAATATCAAAATTTTATAATTTTTAGAAATATATAATAAGAGATATTAACGACGCAAAACGTGCCTTGGCAAATGTGTCGAAATGAAATGGGAAGAACATTAAGGGACGGAGGGAGTACTTATTTTGTTAATTATTGAGTTGGTTGCAATGATGGTGGGTAAAAAAACTCACACGCGTTGGTGTGGCCTAGGATGCTAGTTGTGGTGAGCACTGGCGGAGCTGGGGGGGGCTTGGGAGTGCTGAAGCACCCCCTTCGCCTCTAGGAATTCCCGGGAGCACTGGCGATGAGGGCCGAAATCGGAGCGGAGCACCCCCTTCGCCGTCACCTTGAAGCCGTCCTCCATTGAAGCCGATACAAAAGCTTCGTTCGAACAGATTAAAGGTAGGAGACGGGTTTGATTTCAATTACGTTTGGAAAGTGGGCCATTTGCTACTCATTTAAGTGAGTGAGAATGGGCCATTCTGCCCATTTCTACTCATTTGATAAATTAAAGCCCAAATTCATTTATTTGAATAGGTTTACGTGACTTTGTTAAGCCCGATACAGATTCTTGTTTTATGTACGTACGTATGCATATAAACGTACGTTACGTATGTATACATACATGCTATTCCCTAAAGTATTATTTATTTAACCCAACCCGATTCATATTTTAAGCGGTATAATTTAGTGAGAAAGTTATATCGAATAAATTATTAATTATAATTTATTTTTGTGATTTGGGTATCGCAATTGGATCGAGATTCTTGAAGATCGAGTTCGTTGACAAGACTCTCAACTTCGACTTCATTCGTTCGCCCGCCTCCAAGCCGGCAAGCAAGTTAACTTTGTAAGTTTTCAATTTTAATCAAATACATATAGAATTTAGGGTTTGTTAGATTTTTGTTTCTATATAGGGTTTGTTAGGTTTTTGTGTGGATCAATTATTTATTTGTTGAATTTAATTTGGATTTGTTATGTATATGGTTACTTGTTAATTTAGTTGTCTACTTATTAATATTTTCAGTATGAAGCCTCGCAAGATGGATTTACCCCGTTTAAAGTAATGTAATTTACTGACTTTATTATTATTATTGTTATCGAAATTTTTATAATTACTAATAATAAAAAATATATATATAATATACTATATTTTATTTCGAATTACGCGAGAAAAAAAAGTTCGGCACCTCTTTCAAATATTCCTGGCTCCGCCACTGGTGGTGAGGTCTCCAATAAACTGACCTAGCTTTGCCTTCAATAACTTTTTCAATACTTCTTGCCTTTCATTTGATGTCTGTGTAGGTATTTCAACAATATATTTAGACATTTCGGTCCATTCCGTTATTAAAAGTAAAGGTGATACACAATGATGGACTTTCATATATTTAACAAATACTCCGTTGTAGTGTCCATGAAGTTATGTATCATATTCCGCGCCCCCCTTGAAATGATGATGGTAGCAATTTCTTGGTGGCTAATGCCCTTGCATCCGTGTCTTGTCTAGATAATCTATGGCATACATTGTTGTATACTTCAACTCGAATGTTGGGCTGTTGGAACATTATCCATTTCAAATGCTTAGTTTCTATGGTAATGAATGCATCTATTATCATTATTAGAAAAGAGTTTCTAACGACGAGTTCGTCGTTATAATCCCCAAAAAAATTGTCGTTAAAAGCTTTCACTACAAACCGGGTTCGTTGTTGATTTTGTCATAGCAACTTACGACGTTATTGCTATTAACGACAAGGTTCATCATGAATTTTAAACGACAAAATAAAAGTTTGTCGTGAATTATTAACGACAACATGATAGTTGGTCCTTATTTATTTACGAGAAACTCATCAATCGTCGTTACTATGTATACAATGACGCCGAACGAAAAGCAAATAACGACCAACAAAATTGGCGTGAAAATAAATTCACACTAGTGCAAGACACGTGCCCATGCACGGGGATATGTTTATATAATTACTTAATAATAAATTTATAATCGATTTTGACATACGTTTTATATAATTTATAGTATTTTATATTGCTACAACCTCAAAAAATATCTATAATAAATTTTTTTTTATGTTTTTTCATTGGTTAACTATCAAATTTATAGTGGATAATTAAAAATATAATTAATATTGAGTTTTATTAAGTTCTTGTTATTCTTTAACATGATTAGATATTTATAGTTTTATATTTGCTTCAAATTTCATTATATATCAAAAGTAAAATAGATGAATAATAATTGGAATGATTAAGTTTACTTAAATCTAGAAAATAATTTTCTCTAAATTAATTAATTTTATTAAGGGCTCAACTTTAATATATAAGATAGATTAGCACCAAAATTTGAATTATCGCCCTACAACGACAAAATGTTTTGTCATAAATGTAATTATATAAATAAAAATATTTCATCGTTAATAAGAAAAGGAAATTATAACCTGCTAATTTAACTTTGTATTAATACAAAATTCTAAGAATTATATATAATATAATGCAAGAAATTTACATTAAACGTAGGCAATTTATAATAATGAATCTCAATGTGAGTCAAAACACCAAAACAAATAAGATCAAATTACTTGTTATAGGTTGCGTCTAAATGCACACGTTTTTTTTGCTAAATACACACTTTTCGGTGCGGTAAGAGTTACAGTTCAATTATGCGCGTTAAAAGTTACCGCATCAGTTGTTTTAGGGGCAGTTTTGGAAATTTGTTTGAAACGTATACTAAGCCTGTGCGGTAACTCTTACCACACAGATTTGTGCGTTAAGATTTAACGCACATGCTTAATCAAAGAAGAACACAAAAAATAGATTTTCTTTAATAAATAAAAAAACTTATTTTAAATTTTATTTTATATATGAAATCTTGTGCGGTAACACTTACCGTACATGATTTTTTCATTTTAAAAAAAATTTAGTCCTGTGCGGTAATAGTTACCGCACAGATTAGGAATTTCAAAAAAATGCCCGTTCAAATTTTAAGACCGTTTGTGCGGTAAATGTTACCGCACCAACGGTCATAAAATTTCAACGGGCATTTTTTGGCTTGTATGTAAACGAGTCTCTCATTCAAGTTTTGCAATACACACCATAATGTCTTATAATTATGAGAGTAGTGAGGATGATGATGATAAGGACAATTGGATATCGGGGGTCCTGGAAGAAGCATAGGAAGTCGAAGAAGAGAAATTGGAGGAAGTAGACGAAGAAGAGAAAGTGGAGGAAGAAGACGAAGTTGATGAAGAAGGGGAAGTGGACAATGAAGATGAAAGGGACGAAGGAGACGAAGAAGGCGAAGCAAATGTATCAAATGCATTAGGCGATTGGAATCCGTTACCGATTTTGGTTAGTATTTAAAATATTTTGTTAGAATTAAAATTTAGTTTTGTATTGCATGAGATTTAGGTTAATTAGTTAAAATTTAGTAGCCAAGTAATGTAGTTTAATAAATATAGGAAGAAGACTTTGGACCACATTTTAGTCTTGGGCAAGTGTGGGATAGTAAGGAAGAGATGATGGAATGGACCAAACAGAGAGCAAGGGATTTGATGATAGTTTTGGTACATCGTACATCTAGAAAATATTGCATTGATTTAGTATGCAATAGGTTTGGAAAACCTAAATCAGGTAGGCCGAAAGTGAACTTAAAAAATCAAGAATTGCCGGTTCCGAGGATTCGTGACCGAAAATCGAAGAAATGTAATTGTACATTCGAGTTATATATGGTTCTTACCAAAGAAGGGCCATGTAGTTATAAATGGATCTTGGATATTGTAGAAGGTCGTCACAACCACACCCTTCTTACAAGCTTTCACGGGAATGCATTCGTGGGTAGAATGACCAAAGAGGAGGAGAAAATAGCAAGGGAAGCGGGCGATGATCGCAAGACGCCAAAAAACATACTTATTCAGTTACTCAATGGTCTCTAAATTTTCTGGGCGAGAACAAGTATTTTTTCAACCTCTAAGAAATACGAAGAGAATGAGGTTGAATTCCTTTTTTTGCTAACCCGGTGGTTCAGGAAGTTTCCTCACGTGATTATCCTGGACGCCACATACAAGACAAATAGGTATGATAGGCTTCAGTAGAGATGGTTAGTTTTACTTGCACGCATAAGACGTGCAACATTGCATATGCATTCATGGTTCAGGAAACAATACTGCATTACAAGTTTGTGATGATGTGCGTTCATGAGTTGTGTGGAAATTTGGGAGTGATGCCAAAGGCTATAATGACCGATTGTGAGAAGGCTCTGTTGAGAGCAATCAAACTTGTGTTCAAATACACTGAAGATAAACAACTATTGTGTTGGGTGCACATTTAGCACAACATCAAGTCACACACTGAAAAAGTGATAAAAAAAATAGTAAAACGGCGGATAACTTTGTTACGCAATGTTGGGGGATATTTTGCTCGAGCATTGAATAAATCTACGAAGAGAGGATGGGTAAGTTGGGAGAATCATGGAAGAGGGGCATTGTTGGTTACTTTGAAAAGTACTGGCTTACTCCGTACAAGAAGTTCATAGTTAGAGCGTGTATGGACTATTGATGAGGCTAAAGTCGTAGTGCCAAATCAAAGAAAACTCTAAACACTAACTAAAGTATAGCAAGCAAGTAGAGGTCGAACCCAAGGGAATCAAAACACCAAATCAATGCAGTCAAGCGAAATACCAACTAACGAACAAGTAACAAGTAGCCAAGGGGGGGGGGGGGGGTTGATTGTATGGAACACAAAAGTAACAAGTATCAAGCAAAGAAGGTTTGGTTGTGAATATGATGAGAAGGAGTTTCACCTAGCAAGTATCCACACAACAGTCAATCAAGTTGATCATAGATTTATCTCAAGTTCTTATCAATCCTAGGGAATGTTCCTATTCCAATCTTTAATATATTAGCAGGCCAACCGGTCCTGATAATACTTACTATTCAGCAATCAGGGAAACCTCTCAAGATTAGATGAAATAGCAGCAAAGGGCACAAGAATCATAAGGATGCATGCAATAACTTACAACCGTCAAGTATTAACATGCAATCAATTCTCTTTCATAATAGCAATCAACTACCAGATCATGCAGATATGAATGCTACAATGACAAGGAATTCCACCGTATATTCCTAGTCTAGCAATAGAAAACTATCAATCAAACTAGGTGATCAAGCTAGCAAAACTAATAGAAATCAATAGAATTAATACAAACCCATAGGAAAAGAACAAGAGTTTAGAAATCTCACAACTTAATAACTGAAGGTTTCAACCGCTAAGTAAAACAATGGAGATTAGTTCCTGCTCATGGTTACAGAACTAAATTGTCTGATGGAAAAGATGATAGAAAAGATGATAATAGAAAGAAAGAAACTAGGGTCCTTAAATAGAGACTAACCCTAAAAATATATGGTAAAAGATAAATATCCTAAAACTAATAAGGAAAATAAGAAAATAATAAAAGAAATAAAAACAAACAAAAATAAGGAAAGTCCGGAATATCTTCGGCCTTGTTGTGGCGATCGCCATAGATGCCTGGCGATCGCCATCTTCATATAAAGCTCTGCTGTAGCCTTTGTCACCCCATGGCGATCGCCGTAGAGTCATGGCGATCGCCATGGTCCCTCGAACTCATATAACTCTTCTGTTGTAGAATGGCGATCGCCATAGTTATGGTGGCGATCGCCGTTGCTCCGCAGAATATCTTCAAGTCTTCATGTCTTCAATCTTTGATCTCTTCTTCTTCGGTTCTGGTCTTCATTTCTTCACTTCTTCATAAATATCTCAGAACATAACAATGACTCGAAACACATATAATAATACTCCTAAATGAATGTAATAATCCCTAGTTACGCTATACAAAGTGCAGCGTATCAAATACCCCCATACTTAGACTTTTACTCGTCCCAAGTAACTTACAGAAAAGCTACCCATACAATAAAATACTCAAAGCCTCAGGAAGTACAAGAATATCTCCTAGTGATTACATAACCAATAAGCTCCTCCAAAACACACAAAACACAACAACAATAATCAAGAACAATGTGATAAAATAAGCACACACCCAGAACTACACCTTATTCCTCCAAGTGACCTACCCGAATCCTCCTATACGCCCCCTTCTTATGTCTCCATGCGCCAACATGATAATGGTCCTAAAACACTCAATTTTTTTAGTAACACTCATCTTGCTTGGGCGCCCTTTCGGGTTTTCATCCCAACCACTCAATAATTGTTCCATGCTCACAAAACTCACATCACTCAAAACTTATTTTTGCCCCAGCCTAATGCCGGTCAAGCCACCTTCTTATTGCATAGATCTTGCTATCCAAGGATTTTGTATGCCTTTTTTCAATTTTTGTGGCTTTTTCATACAATATATATTCAATAAGCTCATGCAGATACAACCAACACCCAAATAATTACATGTGAATACATTCTCCTCCCCCATACTTAAACATTGCATTGTCCTCAATGAAATGGAAGACATAAGAACGAACCCAGGGAAGGAGACAGAAGACTCACATACAAGGTCGGATGACCTTCCTCCAATAAAACTCCCAAAGTGTGGTAGAATAAGAAACTAGATGAGAATTAAATGTAATCCAATAATGCATAGCTCATCTAAAGCAAAAGAAAGAATACCTCTAATGTAGAAAGTGACCCAAACAAATCAACTCCTTGCAAAGAACATGGTCACCAACAAACTAAGCTCCAACAAATGTAGATCTAGAATGATAGTACCAATGAAACCAAATTTGATGTAATACAACTCCTTACTTTCTTTTCTCTCAATTTTTTTTTTCTGCACTCAGTTTTTTTTTTTTTTTTTTTTTAGACGGGAGAGAAGACTTACATCGAGATTGGCTACTGACTGTAGCGGACCCTAAGCTTCGGTGATTTCCTCCTGTCCAAAGAAAAACTAAAAAGAAAATTAAATCGAACAAAAACAAATAAAAACAGTTTCAAACCTCGGGTTGCCTCCCGAGTAGCGCCTTATTTTATGTCGTGGCTCGACATAAAACTCAAGAGATTTAACTAACGCCATTTGGCTTTGTGAAAACCGTCTCTTGTCTGAATTCTCTCTTGAACCACTCATGGAACGCTTTGAATCTCGTCCCTCTTACCTTAACCACCTTGTCTTTAGCAATGAAGGTGGTTTCATTCACTTTCTCCTCCTTGACCGTATCAGGCGGCTGTTTAAGCTCAATGTCAAGTGCCTGCACACTAGACATCAATGGTATCTCGCCTGGCGAGGTCAGTAATGGAGGGCGATTGCCCAAAGGGTGTGAAAAGAGCTTACCTTTAGGCTCTGGCTTAGCCTGTCACTCCTGCATATTAGTAGACAAAACAACATCTACTTTTGGGGGTTCTAAGAGATTCTCTAAAATAGGTTGCAATTCATCCTTACAAGTAGGCTTAATCACATCAATAACACATAGAGAATTCTTATCAATGGGATCCATGTCATAAATATTATACTCCACCTTATCCCCATCAAACTCCATAGAGAGAGTCCCACTATTAACATCAATTTTCGTTTGTGCAGTTTTCATGAAAGGTCTACCTAACAGTATAGGTGTGACATTATTAACATGCTCCATATCTAACACAAAGAAATCAACAGGAAAAATCAGATCACCAACCATAACAAGAACATCTTCAACAACCCCTTTCGGGTACACAGTAGACCTATCAGCAAGTTGAATAACAGTTCCTGTTTTATGCAAGGGTCCTAAGCCTAGTGATTCATACAAAGAGTAAGGCAAAACATTGATTGATGCACCTAAATCTAGCATGACTTTGTCAAATTTAGTTTCACCAATCACACATGGAATGCTAAATATGCCTAGATCACCACATTTCTTAGGCATGCGTTTTTGAAACACATCAGAAACTTGTTCACTTACTTCAACTTTCTTCTTTCCTTTCAGTTTTTGATTTCTTTTGATTGTGCAAACTTCTTTCAAAAACTTAGCACATCTAGGAATACTCTTAACAAGTTTGAGCAAAGGAATGTTTACCTCGCACCTACTAAAGGTTCCGAAGATTTCTTTGTCGTCATCCAGCCTCCGGGTATCCTTCAACACCTCAGGAAAGGGAGCAACAGGCTTCTGAGAGAATAGAGGGCGGGGAATTCGGGCGAACATAATTGTCAATGTACTCAGGGGACTCCCGGCGATCGCCATCAACTCTCGGCGATCGCGGTCGCGAATAATTTTTCACTTCAGCTTCTGGAATGGAATGGCGATCGCCATCGCTATATGGAGATCGCGGTCGAGATGCAGATCCTGCTTTGCTCTCTGTAATCTCATGGCGATCGCCACTCAGATCTGGCGGTCGCGGTTTTGGCACAGAACAGTCATTTAAAGTTTTTCCGCTCCTCAAGAACATTGCACTGACGTTCTCTCTCGGGTTTCTTACCGGTTCCCTGGCCTCTAATTCACTCACAGCTTGAGAAATCTGTCCTAACTGATTTTCAAGATTTTGGATACTCGATTCCGTTCTAGCATTTTGTTGCATCAGAGTTTGAGCTAAGGACTTGATCATATCTTCAACAGTCATAGAATTTTGAGGTCTAGGTTGCTGATAATTAATATTATGAGAATCATACCTTGGCCTTGGTTGCCATCCACCAACAGCGTTTACCTCAGCATTCGGCTCTTGGAGTTGTTGACCACCACTTTGCAGCATAAAAGACTTCATCATATCTTTCAGTTCATTCATATCACTTTGAATTTTAGTGGGATCAAGTGAACTTACTGACTGTGTTCTTTGCCTGCTACCAAACTGCCTTGAGCTCTCAACTAATTCCTCAAACATTTCAGTAGCCTGAGGTATAGTCAATCTTAAAAAGTTGCCTCCACAGGATGCATTCACCATTCGACGATCCTCATCAATCAGGCCACTAAATAAGTACATAAGGAGATCTTGGTCAGTATAACTATGGAATGGGCAGCTTGAGCAGAGCTTCTTGAATCTCTCATAATATTCATAGAGACTCTCAGTTGAGTGTTGTTGAAGATTCGTGATCACCTTCTTCAAGCTGCTGAGTTTTGTAGCTGGAAAATATTTCTCTAAAAAGACCTTTTTCATCTTAGCCCATGTATCAATACTCCCTGGAGCTTGATAATAGAGCCAATCATTCGCAGAGTCTTTCAGAGTAAATCCGAAAGCTCTCAGCATGATCTGCTCCTCAGTAACACCTCTTGGCTTCATACTAGAACATATGGCATGGAATTGAGGCAAGTGTTTGTTGGGATCTTCTCCTGCTAAGCCATGGAAGTGTGGTAGCTCATGAATTAAACCAACTTTTAATTCAAAGTTCACACCTTCTTCAATCTCAGGAAACCTCACTGCCAAAGGTTGTTGGTTTAAGTCTGGGGCAGTGAGTTGCCTCATAGTAGGCAATGACGGTCCATGTCGATCACCCATCTCATTATCTTGGTTCAGAGCTGCTCTTTGGTTCCAAAGGAACGTCCTTTCAATCTCTGGGTCAAAGGAAACAAGAGATGAATCAGTAGCACGGGTCTGAAACATAAAGGTTCACACCAAACAGTTGATAATTTCACAATTAACACAGAATCAGAAAAATTTCAATTCCCCAGCAACGGCGCCAAATTTGATGAGGCTAAAGTCGTAGTGCCAAATCAAAGAAAACTCTAAACACTAACTAAAGTATAGCAAGCAAGTAGAGGTCGAACCCAATGGAATTAAAACACCAAATCAATGCAGTCAAGCAAAATACCAACTAACGAACAAGTAACAAGTAACCAAGGGGGGGGGGGGGTTTGATTGTATGAAACACAAAAGTAACAAGTATCAAATAAAGGGAGTTTGGGTGAGAATATAATGAGAAGGGGTTTCACCTAGCAAGTATCCACACAACAGTCAATCAAGTTGATCATAGATTTATCTCAAGTTCTATTCAATCCTAGGGAATGTTCCTATTCCAATCTTTAATATATCAGCAGGCCAACCGGTCCTGATAATACTTACTATTCAGCAATCAGGGAAACCTCACAAGATTAGATGAAATAGCAGCAAAGGGCACAAGAATCATAAGGATGCATGCAATAACTTACAACCGTCAAGTATTAACATGCAATCAATTCTCTTTCATAAAAGCAATCAACTACCAGATCATGCAGATATGAATGCTACAATGACAAGGAATTCCACCGTATATTCCTAGTCTAGCAATAGAAAACTATCAATGAACCTAGGTGATCAAGCTATCAAAACTAATAGAAATCAATAGATGAAGAACAAGAGAATTAATACAAACCCATAGGAAAAGAACAAGAGTTTAGAAATCTCACAACTTAATAACTGAAGGTTTCAACCGCTAAGTAAAACAATGGAGATTAGTTCCTGCTCATGGTTGCAGAACTAAATTGTCTGATGGAAAAGATGATAGAAAAGATGATAATAGAAAGAAAGAAACTAGGGTCCTTAAATAGAGACTAACCCTAAAAATATATGGTAAAAGATAAATATCCTAAAACTAATAAGGAAAATAAGAAAATAATAAAAGAAATAAAAACAAAGCAAAATAAGGAAAGTCCGGAATATCTTCGGCCTTGTTGTGGCGATCGCCATAGATGCCTGGCGATCGCCATCTTCATATAAAGCTCTGCCGTAGCCTCTGTCACCCCATGGCGATCGCCGTAGAGTCATGGCGATCGCCATGGTCTCTCGAACTCATATAACTCTTCTGTTGTAGAATGGCGATCGCCATAGTTATGGTGGCGATCGCCGCTGCTCCGCAGAATATCTTCAAGTCTTCATGTCTTCAATCTTTGATCTCTTCTTCTTCGGTTTTGGTCTTCATTTCTTCACTTCTTCATAAATATCTCAGAACATAACAATGACTCGAAACACATATAATAATACTCCTAAATCAATGTAATAATCCCTAGTTACGCTATACAAAGTGCAGCGTATCAACTATACTCTTCACTTTCACACAAGGACTACAAACAAGTATCTTTGTTTGTTTAGTTGGTAATTTGGACTACCATATTATTCCTGCTACATGTAGAACTTGTGTTTATTTAGGGTTGAGGGGATGCATAAGGTGTTGAAAGAAATTATGGGTTCTAGTAGAGGCGGCTTCAATAGAGTGATCGTGAGGATCCACCATGCGGTCATAATTCAGATGGACTTGATTAGGGCGACAATGAACCAAGCACTTATCACTCGGAAAATGGTCTTTGATAAACCAATCTTACCTCCTGGGATTCAAATGTTGTTTTCAAGGCTGTTTTATAGAGTGTAAGATAGGTGTATTATGTTGTTGTTGGAAATGTACCAACAAATATTGAAGGAGGATTATTCAAATGAATGTGATGATACGTTCGAGATTGTCTTGGGATGCCATGCATACACGATCTTGCTATGACAATCATTACAGAGACACCTCTTATGCCGAATGATTTTCATGAGTTATGGAAGGAACTGAAATGGAAAGATGATGCAATAAATCTTTCCTTACCCGACGACAATCGTCCAATGTCCATTCCAGAGATCAGAATGCGTGAAATGTGGGCGAAAATGTGGGGATTTGAGGGATGGAACCCTATTCAGATTAAGTGAGTTGTACATTGACTTGGAGCATCTGGAAGAATGTTTTTTGTTAGAGCCAACAAACTTGTTTAGGAAGGGAAAGGGAATGCCGCCGGGATCCAAGAACAAGGAGAAGCAGCCAAAGGGGAAGTCTCCTCCGAGAGAAAAGAGGGAAACGAGTTACCACAAGTACGTAAGAGAAGACTCAACAAATATTGAGAATGCGCAGAAAGTCGCAAAGGAGAAGGCAAATAGGCAAAGTAAACGACAAACTTTTCCTAAAAATCAAGCAAGTCAAGTGTCGTTCGACTTTGGATCACAATCCCAACCTGAACCATTATTTTTCAGAGACCATCGATTTAGAAGACGAAGACATAAATGTCGTGTTCCTGAGAGCTTGATATCCAGATCGAAACGAAACAGAGGAAGAAGAAGATGAAAAAGAGATGGAAGAACCCATCATTTATATGGGGGTGAACTTGGGGGGGGGGGGGGGGGATATTGACTACTTCTGGCTTTCATATATGAGTTATGTGAAAGATGTGCGTTCATACGAACATTGTGGCTATCGGTCTATGGCTGTACTTATGGGTATGCAACAGAGTCAATATCGTATGGTCCGTGCTGCGTTGGCAGCGGATCTGCTTGACAACAAAGAGACATGGGAGCCCATATGACGTGGTCTACGTGAAGGAACATGGGATGATCTTATTGCTCTAGTTAACTACATGAGAACTCCTTGTGAGAAGCCATTTTGGCTTGACATGCCATTTAAGAGTTTGGTGTTTTCCACAGTGTATAATGTTGGTTTAGTGCAACAATCATGGGATGCGCCGTGTTTATGCTAGCCAATAAGGCAGTCTACAGTGAGCGCACCATGGTCCTCCACAAAAGATTTTTGCGATAGCTCTTGTGGGAAACCGCAATCATTGGATACTGGTAAGATTATGTGGTAATCTAAAATATTGTCATGTAACGTCGAAATAATTTATACTTATTGATTATTTGTCTTTGTATATATAGGTCTGGCTCCGTGACGGGGCACCATTGCCACATTGTTCCAGTTTGTGGACAAGATTTGCAGATAACAACATCAACTGGTGGGAAGGGCTATATGTTAGCCAATTGTACTTGTTTCGACAATACCGCTTTACAGCTTGGAAGCCTATGGACTATATGACTTGATTTGTAATATTTCAGTAGACTTGATCTTTAATATTTCAATTGGAATTATTTCAAAATATGTAATGACTTGTCTTGTATGTCTTGTCTGCTTTACATTACTTGTCTGCTTTTAACAGAGGTATTGTCTTGTCTGCTTTTTTTTAAAAAATTTTTAGAAGGGTTAGGTGAAACAAATTCTGATAAACTACAAGAGATTTCAGATAAATTAAAATAGTCAATCTAGAAACTACAACAAACTCAGCATAAATTAAAACAGACAATCAAGAAACTACAAGAGACTCATTAGAAGAAAAAAAAACAGTCATTCTTGAAATAGAAACTAAAACAGACGTAACAGAGACTAAACATCTTACAAGACACATAACATTACATCTTAACAGAAGAAACCTAAGAACACTAATTGAAATCAGAAGCAGGAGCAGATTCCTCGAGAAAGACCTATGAAACAAAAAAAATGGCTGAGTCCAAATCTCCCGACTTGTTAAAGAATCTCAGTTTCGCTTTCATGTCACTGTTTTCCTTCAACAAATTTTCCATGACATGGAGATGATGATGGTCATATTCTGGATCAAGAAACATGATCCTGAAGTTACATCCGCATGTAACATACCTTCGACCATACTCGGCGGGTTTGTCCTTCTCATTAGCATTGAACACCTTCACTTGTTTGGAACACCTTCTCATCGAACACTGGATCCAGCTGCCTGCTAGTGGTACTAAGGATGATGCGGATGATGTAATGTTGGTTTTGAATCTGTAATACAAAGTAAGATAACAAGTTAGAAACTATCAAGATAGCAAACCAAATAAGTGGAAATGGGAGCTTCAATTCAAAAACAGAGTAAGAACTTCTAACCTATTTTTTTACGGCGCAGTGAAAATGAGAGCTGAATGAGATAATAGGGTTTGCTGAGGAAATGAATTTATAGACGGGGTTTTACTAGGGTTCTTTAGATTTGTGTCGATGTAGACAAAAGGCCCAATAACCTAAGTTTAAGCAGGCCCATTTTTAAATTCAGTGGTTATGTTAGCTGAGTTTAAGTGGTTGTGTCCAATTTGAGCCGATGCAGACAAAAGGCCCAGTAACCTAATTTTAAGAAGACCCATTTTGAAATTCAGTGGCTGTGTTAGCTGAGTTTAAGTGGTTGTGTCCTGTTTGGGCCGATGCAGACAAAAGGCCCAATAACACTAAAAAAGAATGTTCTTCAAACCTACAACATAAAACTGTAATTAAATCAAACAGATTCAACATGACAACTTCAATCGAGATTACAACGAATAGATTCTACCCTATAACATAAAATGAAACCACATCGAACATATTCAACATAAGAGCGTTAAATTGAAAAAGACACAATCTAGAAAGTAAACAACTTACAATACAAGACACATAAATTCACTAAACTCCTTAACAAGTGCATCCAATTCTGCAGCAAGTGTAGCATTTTCTTCCATGAGTTCAGTATTTTTGGCCTCAAACTCAGCTATATTGTTGTTTAGGCCTGTTGTGGCATCCCTCAAAAATTCAATCATGTCCTCTAGTCCACCAACTTTCAAAGAAAGAAAAAAGTTATCCTCATTTAATTGGAGTATAACATGTCTTGCACAAACTGTGTACGCACGATCGATCTAGTACCTCCAAAAGCACCCTCTATCTTCATCAGAAGATTCCCACAGCCTATCAAGTTAATCCCCAATACCTTCTATTGTAGTTCACCCTATTATAACTGATTTGTTCAGTACACACCTGCAGAGTTGGTGTTTTCTGGCACCAGCACTTGCTACGTCCCGGTTCCATTGTGTGAAAGAAAAAAAATATGTTTAAAACTAGAAATCATGAACTTTAGAAACATGAACTTAGGAAACTATGAACTTCAAAACATGAACTTAAAAAACTTACCAAATAATGTTGACAACTAGAACAAACCCTAATTGATTTACGACGCAGGTTGAATGAGCAGAGAATGCGAAGATATGGTTTATCGGACATTGTATTTGTAGACGAACTTTTGATAGGTTATTATCAAATTTTGGGTAAATGCAGAAAAAGCCCATCATTTTTTTAACCCCAATAATAACACACAGATTATCGGGCCCATGTACCACATTTGTGCGTTAATAATTAACGCACATATGTGGTATATGGCTTTTGAAGAGGTTTATGGGGTTTCAAGGGTTTAGGGTATTAGGGCTTGTGCGGTAAATGTTATAGCACAAACCCTAATTCCATTAAATTGCGTTTTAATGTAATTTTCTAATGAAATTTGATGTTATTAAGAGTTATATGATTCAAAATAATATTATACTAATGTACTATGTTGTTATTAAGACTTTATGAATGATTTTATTAAGTTTTCCTAATGTAATATGAGATTATGCAGAGTTATATGCTCGACATTCATCATATACTAATGTAATATGAGGTAAGTTGAATCAAACGATAACAATGAAGTGTTATACTAACGAAATATGATGAAATCTTAACATTATAACTTAATATAATGTTATACTAATGTGATATGATAGAATCATTAGTGCATTACTCAAATTCGAAGTTATACTCATGTAAGTTCATGTTAGTGAGAGTAAAGAGTTATATGTTTAATCAAAGTTGTAATCGAAACTCAAGTTATACTAATCTAAGTTATACTAATCCAAGTTATACATGTACAAATTGGTCGAGTATTACTCTAACTTAAAAATTTTGTTGCGTTTTTTAATGTCTTTTTTTGTCGTTTTTATTTGTTTTGATTCGTTTTTGCCGTTTTGAATAGTTTTGAAGTGTTTTTCTGTTATTTGCCGTTATTGGTCGTTTTGAATCGTTTTTTTCCGTTATTTGTCGTTATTGGTCGTTTTGAGTTGTTATTTTCCGTTATTGGTCATGTTTAGTCGTTTTTAGCGTTTCTACGCGTTTTTAGTGTTTCTACGCGTTTTTCACGTTATTGGTCATTTTTTGGCGTTTGTCCTCCATTGGTCATTTTGAGTCGTTTTCAACAAAACATTACCAAAAGACAAGTGTTAATGTATCTACATACCCAAACATACTACTTAAAATGTGGCTAGAAACTGTACATCACACCAAGTCACGACTCTGACTCTCACTACTTGTCCAAGGTTACGATATAGATGAGCTAACACTCCAGCTCCCCAAGCATATCGGCCACTGCTGTTGTGGTCGGCAAAAAGAACAAACCACCAGTGCTTGACTGTTGTAGTCGAATTGTCCACTAGAACTATCGTGCCAAGAAGCAATAATAAGTACATAGAGGCAATAAGGCCCTCATCTCTCTGCCCATCCTCCATCTTCATCATGGTCTCCAACATGGGCATGAGATAATCGAAAGGAATGCCTCCAAAACTATACTAAGACTCCACATGTGTCTGCTCTACACCAAGCATATCAGCAACAAAAGTGCTAATCTCGTCCTTAGTCAAATTTGAAGCACAAATCCTCCCATGTATAGGCGGCGACAAGATCTCAAGCATGCCGTGAAGTGTAATATCAATCTCTCCAAATGGCATATGAAATGTGTTTCTCTCGAGATGCCACCGGTCGTCGAAAGCAGAAACCAAGACATAGTCGATAGGACCAGGTCTCCTAAATTCCTCTACTAGAGTGCAATAGGCGGTGTGGAAGTAAACCTTGTAGACATTCCGTGTGTGAATAATTAGTTAACTAAAAGTTAGTTACTTCAACAGAATGCCAAAAAAATTAAAGTATCAACATTATAGTTCAAATACATACCAAATCAAGAGGAGGCGATGGAAGACGAGAAGGCACTTGAGCAGGAGGTGGGCGACGCCCACGTCCACGTCCTCCGCGTGGAGCATGTCCACCTCGTGTTGGAGGATCAACTACATCTGCAACTGGAGTTGGATCTGCATCATTAGCAATAACAATGTCCTCATCCTAATCGGCCTGAGCTCCTCAACAACTGTAAGCTCATAAATAGCCCTCGCGATGTGTGTCTCGTAACTCTTGAGCAACTCATCTGGCATAGGACCTCCTCTCATCCGAGGTACAATGGGAGGTAGTACAAGAGGTGCAACATCAGTGGTAGGAGCCGGATGTGGTACATCAGCAGTGGTAGGAGCCTCTGCATCTAGCGGAGGATCTGGAACTACTGAAGGATTTGCATCTGGAGGAGGTAAATCAGTAACAACTGGTGATGAAGGGCCTACACCAGCATGGTCATCGGAAATAATAGGAGAGTCCTCTCTCCTAAGCTGATCTGTTGGTATCCTGGGTACAGATATAATAAAATTTGTACCTAAACCCTCATTGTCACCCAACATATCATCATCCAAATCAATAGTTGTATCATCGACGTCCATATCATTATCTTCACTATCATTGTAATCCTCATCATCAGCCGACGGATAAACATATAGACCAAAATCCCTAACTTCCCCAGTATCAGTAGTTGCCCCAGTAACAACAACTGGTGTCTGACTAAAAGCTAACAGCTTCTCTCGCACACTAACAAATCTACAACGTATATCGATCGTAATCTGCGTCCTCCTAACACGTTCTGTAGCAATAGGAGCCCGATGCGCTAATCCACTAGAGGCCATCGAATCTCGCACACCCTAATGTTGTTGTTATAGTGTAACATTATTTCCATAGCGTTACAAAAACAACGTCGAATTTCAAAACGTCTTTTTTAAAGATGTCATATCGTAACGTCTAATTTCAATACTAATCTATATTTTACAAATAAACATTACAAAAAATTTCGTAACGTCAATTCTAATAAAAATCATCTCTAATTTAGAAGCATCATTTTGGTTACGGAAAATGACGTTATTCAACGACATCTCATTCAATACTAATATCTACATTACGATAAATTTTCGTAACGTCGAATAGAATGACGTTACAAAAATATTATAAATCGCTCTAATTTCAATACTTACGCTTACTTTATATAATTATATTTAATAAGGTTAGATAATTAAATAATTAAATAAAGTTACGTAATTGAATAATTCAATAACGTTACGCGATTACATAATTTAATAACCTTACACAATAAAATAATTTAATAACGTGTATATTCGAATAATTTAGTATTGTTGTTAAATTATTTAATTACAAATCGTTATTAAATTATTTCATAACGTTAAGTAATTAGATAATTTAATAACGTTACGCAATTGAATAATTGAATAGTTTGTTGGATGTTGATTTCTTCGGCTTCTTCCAGTTCATGGGTTGAAAAGAACTTTGGAAGTATGTGCTTTGTGCGGTCTCCTTTGATGTAGCCTTTTATCATTTGAGCAACGCAAGAGGAGTTGTCTTCATACAATATTGTTGGCTTGTCGGTGATGGGCTTCATCCCACATTCTTTCTGGATGAATTGGATCATTGTTCGTACAACCAGGCATTCTCTTCCAGCTTCATATAAAGCAATCAACTCGGCTTGATTTAAGGATGTGGCAGTCACAGTTGGTTTTGTTGATCTCCAAGAGATAGTTGTGCCTCCATATGTGAAAATGTATCCATTTTGTGACTTGGATTTATGTGGATCTGATAAGTACCCTACGTCCCCATATCCAACTAAAGTGGCATCTTGTTGGTTACGGTACATCAAACCAAGATCACATGTGCCCCGAAGATAGCGGAATATATGCTTGATCCCATTCCAGTGTCTCCTTGTAGGTGCTGAGCTAAACATGGATAATAGATTCACTGCAAAAGCAATATCTGGCCTTGTATTGTTAGTTAAATACATAAGGGCACCGATTGCACTTATATATGGCACTTCGGGGCCAAGGAATTCTTCGTCCTCTTCTCTTGGATGAAATTGATCCTTATCAACATTTAGGGATCAAACGTCCATAGGAGAGCTTAAAAGGTGTGCTTTGTCCATATTAAACCTTCTTAGGATTTTCTCAGTATAATTTGACTAATGAACGAATATTCCATCCTTAAGGTGCTCAATTTGCAAACCTAAGCATAGTTTTGTTTTATCAAGATCTTTCATCTCAAATTCCTTCATCACATATTTTGCAGTCTCTTGAAGCTCTAGTGGAGTTCCAACGATGTTCAAATCATCAACATAGACTGCAATTATAGCAAATCCATACATGGATCATTTGATAAAGACACATGGACACATTGCATTGTTTTTGTATCCTTCTTTCATAAGATATTCGCTGAGACGATTATACCACATTCGTCCTGATTGTTTTAATCCATATAATGATCTTTTCAGCTTTATGGAGAATAATTCTCGATGTTTGGTTTTTGGTATTTTTAGTCCTTTTGGGACCTTCATGTAGATGTCTGTATCAAGTGACCCATATAAATATGTTGTCACGACATCCATCAGGCGCATTTGCAACTTTTCGAACACAGTCATTGTTTGTGCCTGAAAATACGACGAGAAAGGAACGCGTAGTAAGTTACGCGTAGAACGATGACGACGACGCGACGAGAAGCAATGAAGATGTCGACGACATGACGAGACGTGGCGAAGATCTCGTTCTCCTTGAAGATTAGGTCGGCCGAGTGTATTTTATCTTATTCTTTATTATATTCTTGTAATTGCTTAAAGATACGGTAAAGAATATCTTTTACCTTGTTTGTTATATCGTTGTTAGATAGAAGGAAAAAAAAGATATCGTTTCCCTTAAAGATATTATTAGGGTTAGCCTATAAATAAAGGCTAATGCCTGCTTTGTAAGTATTCAACCACCATTCGAGTAATACCAAGTTCAAGCTTCAAACCCAAAATTCTTATCTCGTCTTATATTGTTCTTGAGTGTTGAGATTATACCGTATTCTTTGATCTTTGCCCTACAATTGATTAGTTATCATCTCGTTGGTAATTTCGTTACAAACAATTGGCGCCCACCGTGGGGCAAGATCAAAAAGGTATCGTCTCTCCATACGAAAAGAGTTTCTTTTTTGCAGGAAATCATGACAAATCCGACCAACAACCCACGTGACGGCGAAAAGAGATCCGAAGAAGAAGACCCTACGACGATTCCTCTCGCTCCGATGGATGAAGACGCAGGGAAAGATCTCGAGAATACTCCAAAAGACAACGCCCCCGTAGAAGAACAGGGAACGAACGGTGAGGTAACCGGTGTGGCCACAGTCAGAGCACAATTCAACACCCTTCAGAAAACATGGGTGTAGACCAAAAATGCCAACGAGGAAAACACGTTAGGACTCACCAAAGAGAACGAGCGACTTCGTTCCGACATAAAAAAAGCTTAAGGAGGAAGCGGCGAAACCACACACCTATGTTCGTAGTCAAAGCGTTGTGCGACGCCTAGATATGGACGTCGTCGCTGAGGAGGAAGAGATCTATGAGTCCCAAGAAAACCAAAGCATCATCCCGTCAAGAGAGACGATCTCAAGGAAGAGAACCGAAGAAGCCATGACGTCAAGCGTCGTTGCAACGCTCGTAGCACAACAAGTCGGCGCCTTGAGGAAGGAGATGATGTTGATGCCCGGAGCCCCGAAATCCATAGTGCCTGAGCATGAATTCGGATTTCAAGAGAGTCCTTTTGTCGCCACTATCGCCGCCCAGAAAAGATAGCCAAGAAGTTCACCGTCGCTGATCTCCCCGTCTACGACGGATCCGACGACCCTGAAGAACATTTCTTACTCTACAAAGCCAAGCTTTCCACAAGTCCGATCGAGCCAGAGCTAAAGGAGGCGATGATGTGCAAATTCTTTAGCTCGGCGCTAAAAGGTCTGGGCTTGACGTGGTTTATCCACTTATCCAAGGGAAGTATCTCCTCCTACGCCGAACTCTCCAACCTGTTCCGATTACAATTCGCCAGCAGTAAGTTGTTTGCAAAACAGCCTTCAGATCTCCATAACATGCGTATGAACAAAGGCGAAACCATAAGGTCCTTCATGAAGCGTTTCAATGACGAGAAGATTACAATCCCAGATTGTAGCGAGGCAACCACTGCCGACACGTTCAGACGTGCACTCCCCCGAGACAGTGACTTATACAAGGAATTAACGAAGACTCGCCCTGAATCATTCGTCTCAACAAGGGAAAGAGCCATGGAAGCCATACGCCTTGAAGAAGATCTCCTAAGGCATGCTGAAGAAAAGTCTCGATCTCCACGTAGACGAACCCCTCCGCGCAGAGATTCTCCTCAGCAGAAAGGTGGCCAGCGTTATGATAGAAGAAACAAGCCGTTCCAGACCTCCCATGGTGCATAACGTGAGTGAGATCAATAACGTCTACGCGATCGAAAGAGGTGTATACATGAAGACCGACCCGTTGCGAGTCATGAACGCGATGGAAAAGCTCCACGACGTGAAGTGGCCTAAAAAGCCAAATCCGGAAAAGAAATCAGGATCGGGAAGAGGGTATTGTGAGTTCCACAATGACTCGGGACATCCGACAGATGATTGTTATACTCTGAGGAAAGAAGTGCTACCCCTCCTAAAAAGAGGCGACCTGTTAGATCTGCTTTCCAAAGAGGGAAAGGACGTGTTCGAAGGAGCAAGGAAAGGGAAAAGATCTCCAACGCCACCACCTCCCTCGGCGAGTCGTTCAAGGACAATCAACACAATCTTTGGAGGCTCTCCCATAAGTAGCTATACCGCCTTCGCTGCCAAAAGGAGCGTCAAGGCGTTACGCGGTGAAGGAAGTACTTTGCCTATCTACCACGTCAGGACTATTAGGAAAGATTGTCCAATCACATTCGAGGAACCCAATGGAAGCGTAGATCATCATGAAGGGTAGGTTATCTCCTTAATCATTAGTAAGTGCAAGGTTAAAAGGATCCTCATCGATAACGGAAGCTCGGCCAACATCATCACCTTATCCGCAATCAAAGAACTCGGATTATCTAGCGACGACGTGGTGAAAAAGTACATCCCCCTAGTAGGTTTCGGCGGCGAAGTCGCCGATATGCTGGGAGAGATGACCCTAACCACTCTGGCGGAAGGGGTCAATATGCAAACTAAGTTCGTGGTGATGGAAGCGGAGTCGCCCTATAACATGATCTTGGGAAGGCCGTGGTTACACGATATGAGAGCTAGACCCTCAACGTACCATCAATCCCTGAAGTTTCCATCTCCATGGGGAATCCAAGAGATCAAGGGTGAACCTTAAGATAGCAAGAGAGTGCTACAACATAGGAATGAAGAGTACAACCAACGCGTCCCTAAAGAAAAAGAGTAAGGCGTAGAAATTAAAAGACCATGGAGAACAAGTAAGATATGCTCAACAAAGTCTCTACGAGGTGAAAGAAGAAATTGGCCGGGTAGGCGACGAGACATACATCCTAGAAATCAAGTCCTATGCCGTCCGAAGAGTAGAGAAAAGGAAAGCATCTTCATGGTCTGAATCACCGAGTAACAAGGGATCAAAACGCCCAAAAATGTGGAAGAGTGATGAAAAGCCTAAGAAAAAAGCTAGGGGTAGAAGAGTAACCCTCGACGCGTCGAAGAAAGAATCATCTAAGAAGCAAGATAAGAGCGTCGATAAGCACGACGCGTCCCCACGAAAACATAAGCAGAAGCTCCGAGTTCAAAAGTGGCAAAGATTTATGGCGGAGAACCCCAACCTAAACTACATGTTCTTAAAACACCACCCACCATAAAGACACCACCAGGAAAGAGTTTGAGAAATTTCTATGCGTCTTTTGATTCCCTTTTGTTTCCCTTTTGATTGAGTAGGATTAAGTCTTTAAATAAAAACGTGTCGTTATCTTTAGGTCAAAGCGACAGGGGTCGCGTCGACCAGGGGTAGGCGTCGATGTCAGTATTTGTTATTGCATGATGCATCTTTTATTAATATACAAGTAGACCTTTTCTCTCCAATGTGTTAAGCATGCCGAGTTGTTTCATTTTCATGACTTGCTCTATGTCTATTAAGAGAACGTGCCTCTTGAGTACGGTGTACCAAATAAGAAGCAAGAAGGCCGCGGTGAAAATCCGCGCCGGGGGCGAATTTCGTTAGTCTACGCGTTCGAGGATCCATCTACGCGTAGACAACGTTAGCCGAATTGCCGACTCCGAGACGACGCATCCCATGATTGTTAGCGACGTGTGGCAATGGTCATGGGGAATGAAGCCCGATACCTCACGAAGCCGTCCGGATCCTTTGAGCAAACAAGGCCGAACCTATTTGACACGATCATTCTCCAGGAACGCGTCTTCACGCCATCCAGCCCCTCTAAGAGTCATGAATCCACGGGCAAAACGCCAAACCGGAAGGGATGCGTCCACCGACATTTTAAGTCCTAACAATCGAGAAATCAGACGCTACACGATGAATAGGCCCGTCGATTTAAAGAGTTCGACGTCGACCTAACGCTAGCGTGAGGCAACGGACCCACCTTAAAAGTAAGGGGTAATGTCACAAGTTGATAAAATCACACGCTGACCTATGTCCGCCACTCGCTTCAGGGTTCAGAGGAAATGCTGGACCCAAAGTGTCAAGTAAGCAAAACTTTCTAACACGTTCACTACGAACAAAGTGTCATACCAGGGGTAGAAAACCACACCCTAAAGATAAAGTAGCAAAAGCAAAAGCCAAGGACCAAACCTACGCGTTCAAAAACTAGCTACGCGTAAGGGGTCACGGAAGTTAAAGTCAAAAAGAAGAAAAGGCTCTACGTGTACCAAAGCATAAAGCACGTGAAACATCAAAACCAAAAGAGCAAGATCCCAAGACGTCTCCGACATGAAGAATACACGCACACGACGCGAAAAACAAAGTACAAGATGTAACGAGTAAAGCAAGAACAAGGATATTTGGTAGCTCTAACCTAGTCTATGGGGAGTCTAAGTCAAACCTACCAAAAGGGGTAGGATTACGCCAAAAGAATGAAAAGTACCTAAATGATAGCAACGACGTAAGAACAAGAAATTTGACGGCAATAAAATGCTATCATCAAAACAACGTAGAAGATTCAAGGAATAGAAGAACAAGTACATTGAAAAGAAAGTCTGATCAAGAAGAACGTGGATAACAACGTTTAAAAAGAAAAAAGCGGCCCAACTATAGGCAACGCGTACAAATGTCCTACGCAAAGAAAAAGAAAAAATTACAAACATTTGGACTCTCCCTCAGACGACCCAGAGCCGAATGCATGACCATCTCCTTCCTCTTCATCAGTCGCAAGCTCCACTTCGTCGACGCGTTCCCCGCCTTCAACGTCTGCAACGTCGAGATCGGCGTCAAGACGCGAGGAAGAAGGACCATCTACGACACCTTCAGGAGGTTCTGGAAAAGCCTACCTAAACTCGGCGCGCTCGCCTACCGGATCCCAATCTTTGTAATTGCCAGCAGCATACTCCTCATAGACCTCCACTCTAGACAACCAAGACCAATAGATCTTCGCCTTGTGTAAATCTTTGTCATGTCGCGCCTTGTTTTTCTCCACGTCCGTCCTCAAGGTGACGAAATTCTCCTCCAAGTTCTTGACTTGCTCAGTGATCTTCTCGTTAAGAGTAAGGACTTCAGCGACCTTATCCTTTGCCGCCTTCTCCGCATCACGAGATTTATTTAATTCACCATTGAGACGCGTAATCTCCAACGACGCGTCAGACACCTTTTTCTCCAACGCCTCCAACTGTTCCAGATACGTAGACAAAAGCGTCCAAGCACATAACGACGCTTGAATCCCCTGAAAGAAGGAAGAAGAAAAATAAGAAAGAAAGCTCATGAAAAGATCAAAGAGAAAACAAAAACTACAATCTTACCTGCCACTAAGCAGCGAAAGCCTCTCCCATGACGTCGGAAGGATCCAACAACGCGTAATGGTCAAGGGACGCCAAATAACGAAGCCCCATCAAAGCCTTTAGAAGTTCCCTTCCCGGAGAAAAAACACGTGAAATCACGCCAGAAAAGTCATCTACAAACAAGTATTTTTCCTCGGAAGCTTCGACCACTTTCTCCTTTCCCTTCTGTGAACGCGTCGCCTTAGCCGGAGAAGGAGACGGTGTTGATTCCAAAGTATCCATAAGATCGACGTCTAGGGGAGCAGTAGACGAGCTTCCTTTTATGGCAAGTTGTCTCTTCCTCGACGTCACAAGGTCAGTGGCATATTCGTCACGAGCGCGAATGCGAGAAATTGAAGTTGCACCACCAACAGGAACTAAGCAATTAAAATATAAGTGTGAAAAGAGAAGTCGAAGTAAGCTAACGAGAAGAAGCCGACTTACCAGATGGCGTCGCAAGACCACTACGATGACCCTCTCCGTCATGACCATGGAAGGTCCGATCAACTTCAGGAATTGCCAAGAGCGCGGCTACCGCCTTCTTCGACTTCGCCCTCGTTTTAAGAGCCTCCGCGTTGACTGAAAGGTACATAAGGTTACACGTAAGAAGAACGTCGATAAGAGAAATGTGCTTCAAAGAAACAGAAAAGTTGATAAGATAAAGTAAGGGAGCTCACTCTTGGGATTCCATTCCTCGATGAGCCAAGAGCACGCATCTCCGAGGGAAGACTTCTCCACGAAGTAAAATACCTCGGCCCAACCCCGATCAGTCGTGCTCTTCTCGAAGGCTATCCTAGCCTTCTTTTGCTTAATTTTGAAATAAACTCTACCTGGTGAGGAGAGCGAAACGGTCAGAGAGTTGGCGAGATCCGCTGCAACGAAGTCCAAGCCATGTTTTTCAATGAAATCGTCGAGAGCGCCCAAGATGCGCCAGACCCCGGGGAGAAGTTGACCCATCGCCAAGCCTAGGGTAAGCATGAAAGCCTTGACCAAAGGTGAGAACGGGAATCGATGCCCCGCCAGAAAAGGATACTCGTAGACCGCTATCCATCTCGGCCGGTGAGCATCCGTACAAACCCCCCTTGGAGGGATTTCAATCTTCACGTTTGGACCAAGTTCAGCAATGGTCCTCAGACAGCTGACGTCGTGTGCTTCGGAGTAGTAACGATCCGACTCGTGGAGTACCTTCCCTGTCTCGTAAAGCACTGGAGCTGCCATTGGAAATGAAGTAGAAAGAAGAGCGGCGTAATAGAGCGATCGAGTGAGAAGGAAATGAGGAGGGCAGAGAGATGTTCGGAGGAAATGAAGATTAGAAGAAGTGTACGGAGAAAGGAAAGATCCCCGCTCATTTATAGGAAGGAAATCGCGGAGATCTCGGGAAAGATATTCTCCAACGGCAACATCCCCCACTAAAGAAACTAGCCATTAAAGATGAACGTTGTCGGCACAGATAACGAAGCTCTTTGCCTGACGCATGGAAATGATTAAGGGAAAACGATAATCTAAGCTTTGTGACGATATTAAAAATTCAAGCGACGTAATCATCAACGCGTTCCTGGTATAATGAAGACGTATTCCTTGAAGAAAGAAGGCGTCTCCCAGCTCTACTAGACATTAAGCCCTGTAAGACGCTTTAGGGGTATTGTTTGTGCCTAAAAATACGACGAGAAAGGAACGCGTAGTAAGCTACGCGTAGAAGGATGACGATGACGCAACGAGAAGCAATGAAGATGTCGTCGACGTGACGAGACGTGGCGAAGATCTCGTTCTCCTTTAAGATTAGGTCGGCCGAGTGTATTTTATCTTATTCTTTATTATATTCTTGTAATTGGTAAAAGATACGGTAAAGAATATCTTTTACCTTATTTGTTATATCGTTGTTAGATAGAAGGAAAAGATAAGATCTCGTTTCCCTTAAAGATATTATTAGGGTTAGCCTATAAATAAAGGCTAACGCCTGCTTTGTAAGTATTCAGCCACCATTCGAGTAATACCAAGTTCAAGCTTCAAACCCTAAATTCTTATCTCGTCTTATATTGTTCTTGAGTGTTGAGATTATACCGTATTCTTTGATCTTTGCCCTACAATTGCTTAGTTATCATCTCGTTGGTAATTTCGCTACAAACAGTCATGTCAATTAGGAATCTCAATGTAGTTGCATCAACTACTGGAGAATAAGTTTTTTCGTAATCAACTCCAGGGACTTGAGAGAAACCTTGGGCCACAAGTCTTGCCTTGTACCTTACAATTTCATTTTTCTCGTTCCGTTTTCGGACAAATACCCATTTATAACCGACTAGTTTTACATCCTTTGGTGTATGAGCTACAAGCCCAAAGACTTCTCGCTTTTCAAGTGATTTTAGTTCTGTCTAAATGGCATCTTTCCATTTTAGCCAATCTTTTCTTTGATGACATTCATCAACTCATTTTTGCTCAGTGTCATCATCTTCAACCACAATATTTATTGTCACTGTGTAGGCAAATACAACATCATCAATGATATCATTTCTATTCCATTGTACACTTGTGTAAACATAATTTGTAGAAATCTTAAAATTGTCGATATTCTGATCTTTATCCAAGATATCATTTTCAATTGAGATGTTTTCATTTTCAATCCCTTTATCTTTATCATTTATTCCAGAAGCCATGGTGGCTTCTTCTTCTATACCCTTTAAGGTCTATGTATTTCTTGGTTTCATGTTCTTTGACCGCAACGGTCTCCCACGCTTTCGACGTGTTGTAGACTCATTTGCAATAGACGCTTCTGGCTGTCCAATGGGTATTTCAATTATTGCGGGCATTTGCCTCTGGTATATGTGATTTTGTTACCTTCTTTGTGTCTATGAATGCATCAGGTAATTGATTTGCAATATTTTGCAAATGAATGATCTTTTTCACTTCTTGTTCACATACCTTTGTTCTTGGATCAAGGTGAGATAACGCTATTGCGTTCCATGTGATCTCTTTAGTATTTGGATCCACCCTTTTCTTGTCTCCCCCTAAGTTTGGGAATGTATTTTCCTTAAAATGACAATCAACGAATCATGTTGTGAATAAATCACATGATGTAGGTTCGAGGTATTTTATGATCGATGGGGATTCAAAACCATCATATATTCCCAATCTTCTTTGTGGTCCCATCTTTGTGCGTTGAAGTGGAGAAATAGGAGCATATACTGCACATCCAAATACCTTAAGATGTGAGATGTCCGGTTCCTTTCCAGATACTAATTGCAGTGGGGAATATACATGGTTTACACTTGGTCTCAATCGATCCAATGTTATAGCATGCAATATAGCATGCCCCCACGCGGATGGTGGAAATCTGGATTTCATTAATAATGGTCTAGCGATTAATTGTAATCACATTATCAATGATTCAGCAAGACCATTCTGTGTGTGAACATGAGCCACTGGGTTCTCTACATCAATCCCAATCGACATACAAAAATAATTAAATATTTGGGATGTGAATTCTCCTGCATTATCAAGCCAAAGTTTCTTTATAGCATAATCCGGGAACTGTGCCCTTAATCGGATTATTTGTGGAAGGAGTTTAGCAAATGCAGCATTTCTAGTTGATAGTAGACTCACATGTGACCAACGTGTGGATGCATCTATTAGCACCATAAAATATCGAAAGGGTCCACATGGTGGAGCAATTGGTCCACATATATTTCCTTGGATTCTTTCCAAGAATGTCGGCATTTCATTTTCAATTTTTCCCTTTGAAGGCCTTATAATTAACTTCCCAAGTGAGCAAGCAAAGCAATTAAAATCACTGGACAACAGAACCTTAATGTTCTTTAATGGATGTCCAAGTGAGCCCTTTATAAATTTGTGCATCATTATTGTCCGTGGGTGACCCAGGCGCTCATGTCATAATGTAAATGAAACTTTGTCATTTGATTTTTTTACTTATCACTACATTGACCTCAAGTGGATGAATATATGTATAATATAATCCAGAGGTTTGGCTTGACATCTGTTTGTAGCAAAATTATCAACGAGATGATAACTAAGCAATTGTAGGGCAAAGATCAAAGAATATGGTATAATCTCAAATCTCAAGAACAATATAAGACGAGAGAAGAATTTAGGGTTGAAGCTTGAACTTAGTATTACTCGTATGGTGGCTGCATGATTACAAAGCAGGCGTTAGCTTCTATATATAGGCTAACCCTAATGATATCTTTAAGGAAAATCAGATCTTATCTTTTCCTTCTATCTAATAACGATATAATAAATAAGGTAAAAGATATTCTTTATCGTATCTTTTACCAATTACAAGAATATAATAAAGAATAAGATAAAATATACTCGGACGACCTAATCTTCAAGGTAAACGAGACCTTTGTCACGTCTCGTCACGTCGACGACATCTTCATTGCTTCTCGGCGCACCGACGTCATCCTTCTATGCGTAGCTTACCATGCGTTCCTTTCTCGGCGTATTTTTAGGCACAAACAATACCCCTAAGGCGTCTTACAGGGCTTAACGTCTAGTAGAGATGGGAGACACCTTCTTTCTTCAAGGAATATGCCTTCACCAGTTTCGGAACGCGTTGGATATTTACTCGAATCGAAACCTTAATTTCGTAATAATATCTTCTCTTCGATTCTCATTTAATGTGGCTAACCAACTTGTATCCGCTCCAACGCCTACTTCTCCAACGTTCGGATTTATCTCTAACGGTAACAAACCAATTCTTGGAAAATCTCGAGCGAGATCTTTTCTCTTTCCCTATTTAAACCTGTTTCGTCTTCCTTCTTCTCATTCGCGATCTCCTTGTAAACCCTAACTCTTAACTTCTCTCTTCTCAATGGCTCCGATCGTCTACGATCCCAAGATGATTCTCAGCGACGTCAACCGCCGTTCTTCTTCGACTCGCAACATTGAATTCTTTCGTTCCATAGTCGGGCTTTCTGCTCACGTGGAAATTGCTATTCCTCCTCCCGACTTATTTGCCGACGCCTTACGACCAGGATGGATTTGCGTCTATGAGTACCCTTTCTTGGTTGGACACCGTTTTCCTTTCTCTCCTTTAGTTCAATCCTTCTTGACTATTCTGGGCGTCGCGGTCGGACAAGTCCTTCCGAGTGCTTGGAGAGGTTTGGCGGTGTTGGACCATATTTTGGCTAACTTTGATATCTCGTTCACGATCGCCGACGTTATGCATTCTTGCATACTCTCTACTCCTTCGGCGGGCAAAATCAACATCAAATCTCGCATCGGGGTTCCTCCTTTGGTGAATGAAGGAACTTCATCTGACCGTGGCTGGGCAGACAAATTCTATTTCATCAGGAAGTCTACTGTTTGTGCCTAAAAATACGACGAGTAAGGAACGTGTGAAGAGTTACGCGTAGGAAGACTACGTCAACGCGACGACAGGAATGGGAGATGTCGTCGACGTGACGAGAGGAATGGGAGATGTCGTCAACGTGACGAGACGTGGCAGAGGTCTCGTTTATCTTGAGGATTAGGTCGGCCGAGTGTATTTTATCTTATTCTTTATTATATTCTTGTAATTGGTAAAAAATACGGTAAAGAATATCTTTTACCTTGTTTGTTATATCGTTATTTAAGTAAAAGGAAGAGATAAGATCTCGTTTCCTTAAAAATATTATGAGGGTTAGCCTATAAATAGAGGTTAACACCTGCTTTGTAAAGGCCCAGCCTCCATTCGAGTAATACCAAGTTGAAGCTTCAACCCTAATTTCCTGCTTTGTTCTTGAGTGTTGAGATTATGCCGTTCTCTTTGATCTTTGCCCTACAATTGCTTAGTTATCTTCTTGTAGGTAATTTCGCTACAAACAATTGGCGCCCACCGTGGGGCTAGATAAAAAAGGTGTCGTCTCTGCATACGAAGGGAACAACCTCGCCCGTAGAAGCCATGAAAGATTCTAGATCGATCAAAAATCTTCGAAACAGAGCCTTCACCGTGTTAGGAGGTCCGCCATCCTATACAACCTTCGACACCAAGAGGCTCGCAAGGACTATCAAAGGACAAGACAATTCCGTTCCAACTCACCACTCCAGAGCAGCCAATCGTGATCTGCCTATCACGTTCGAAGATCCAGACGAAAGAATCAAGCATCACGATAGCCTGGTGATCTCCGTGGTGATTCGGAATTATAACGTGAAAAGGATCCTAGTAGATAACGGAAGTTCGACCAACATCATCACTCTCTCTGTTGTTCTTGAACTCGGACTTTCAGTCGACGATGTCGTCGGGAAGCGTATCCGTTTGAAAGGCTTCAGCGAAGAAATCTCCGAGATGTTAGGGGAAATCACCCTCGAGACAACAACCCAAGGCGTCAATCTCCCGACCAAATTCGCCGTGATGGAGACAGAGTCACCTTATAACGCCATCCTAGGAAGACCCTGGATCCATGATATGCGAGAAGTTCCATCTACGTACCACCAATCCCTGAAGTTCCCAACGCCCTGGGGAATACGCGAAGTCAAAGGCGAACCCTATACGGCCAAAGAGTGCTACCGGATTGGGATGAAAGGGATCACGACGCCAGAAATTAAAAAAGACGAGGTAAAAGAATTCCAGGTCAAGACGCCGACTAAGTACGTTAAGCCAAAATGTCTCGAGTTAGATGACGTGGTTATCGACGATTCCAAACCAGAAAGAGTCGTAAAGATAGGAACCGATGTCCCCATAGAGATTAGAGGAGAATTGATAACATTCTTGAAGTCAAAAGCTAAAAGCTTCACATGGAGCCACGAGGACATGACATGCATATCTCCAGACGTGATGCTCCACAAGCTAAACGTTGATCCAAAGTTCACTCCAGTCAAGCAGAAGAGGAGGAAATTCGCTCCCGAACGCAATAAAGTTGTAGACGAGGAAGTTAACAATCTCCTCGAAACAGGTAAGATACGAGAAGCAAAGTACCCCGACTGGCTCGCCAACGTCATAGTCGTCCAGAAGAAGAACGGGAAATGGAGAGTATGCGTCGATTTCACAGATCTTAACAAAGTCTGTCCTAAAGATTCCTTTTCACTCCCTCACATCGACGCTATGGTAGATGCGACAGCAGGGCATGAGATGCTAACGTTCATGGACGCGTTCAGTGGATATCACCAGATACAGATGAACCCCGCCGATCAAGAAAAGACCGCGTTCGTGCCAAACCAGGGGATATATTGCTATAAGGTCATGCCTTTTGGCCTCAAGAATGTCGGAGCTACGTATCAACGACTGGTGAATAAGATGTTCGAGGAGAAAATAGGAGACACGATGGAAGTTTACATAGACGACATGCTCGTGAAGTCTAAACAAGCAAAAGATCACGTAACAATCTGAAGGAGGCGTTCGAGATCCTAGAAGAATATAGCATGAAGCTCAACCCTACCAAGTGTTCCTTCGGGGTCTCTTCTGGGATGTTCCTCGTATATGTAGTAACCCAGAGAGGAATAAAAGATAGCCCCGAACAAATTAAATCCATACTCGATCTCGAATCTCCGCGTTGCGTAAAAGACATCCAGAAGCTGACAGGAAGAGTCGCCGCGTTAAATAGGTTCATCTCCGAAGCCTCCGACAGAAATTGACTCTTCTACGACACTCTCCGGAAGAACGAGTCTTTCTCTTGGACGGAACGCCATGAAGAAGCCTTCACGGAGCTTAAGAATTATCTGACGAATCCCTTACTCCTATCGAAGCCTAAGGAAGGAGAGCCTTTGTTCGTATACCTAGCAGTCTCCGAGATTGCTATTAGCGCCGCTCTCGTAAGAGAAGAAGGGGAAGAGCAACAACCCATCTACTACGTAAGTAAAACGCTGTCGTCAGCAGAGACGAGGTACTCCGCCATGGAAAAACTGACCTTGGCGTTAGTAATGGCGTTGGTGAAGTTGAAGCCCTACTTCGAATCCCATACCATCATAGTAAGAACCACGTCGCCTTTGAAGAACATAGTGAAGAAGCCAGAGTTGTCAGGGAGAATGACGAAGTGGACGGTTCATCTCGGCGGCTACGACATCATCTACGAAGGAAGAAAAGCAATCAAATCCCAAGCATTAGCAGATTTCGTGGCATATTTCAGTCCAAACCTAGAGCAAGAAGCAATCTCACAGGTAAACAAGATAGGATTCGCAAAGTGGACCTTGCACACGGACGAAGCGATGAATCAAAACGGGGTAGAACTAGGCATCGTTCTGAAATCGCCACGAGGGGATAGGGTCATCCAAGCCATAAGGTGCGACTTCAAAGCGACGAATAATGAAGTCGAGTATGAAGCCTTGATTGCCGGTCTACGCGTCGCCATCGACCTACAGGTTCAGAAGCTTGATATCTATTGCGATTCACTACTGGTAGTCAACCAAGTTCGAGGTGAATACGCCACTAAAGATTCGAAGATGACCTTGTACCTCAAAGTAGTAAAGGAACTGTTCGAGAAATTCGAGAGCTGCCAAATCAGGCAGATCCCTAGAGACGTTAACGCGCAAGCCGACGCGTTGGCAAAGCTAGGTTCATCCATTGACCCGAGAGAATATCAAAAGATTATGTTCCTTCACCTCAGCAACGCGTCTATCAACAAAGAAGCATGTCCAGAACAAACGCTCACAGTAAGGAGTCAAGATTCATGGGTAACGCCTTACTACGAGTGGGTGTAGCACGAACGCCTCCCGGGTAACGCGTACGAAGCGAGGCTATTGAAGCAAAAAGCGACCACCTTCGTAGTGGACAAGGGCCAATTACTAAAATGGTCGTCAAACGGTGTGTTCTTAACGTGCCCGACAGAGGAAAAGATCCAAGATATCCTACGCGAGCTACACAACGGAGAATACGGGAATCATTCAGGAGGGAGAAGCCTAGCGGCCAAAGCACACTCAGCGGGGTATTATTGGCCCACGATGAGACAAGATGCGATGAATCACGTCAAGATGTGCGACGCTTGCCAAAGACACGCCCCGATCCCACATCAGCCGGCAGAAAAACTCCACTCCATAACGTCTCCTTGGCCATTAATGCAATGGGGGATGGATATAGTAGGACCCATGCCCTTGACCCTAGGACCGAAGACACTAATGCTCGCCGTTACAGATTACCTCTCCAAATGGATAGAGGCCGAAGCGATCAAGAACATCAAAGATTCCCATGTCATCTCCTTCATCGAAAGAATCATCATCATGAGATTCGGAATCCCTCACACCCTTGTATGCGACAACGGATCGCAATTCATTAGCAAGAACATCGTATCGTTTTGCGAAGACAAAGGTATACGTCTAGTCTACTCGACGCCAAGCTATCCTCAAGCGAACGGGCAAGCAGAATCAAGTAACAAGGTCATTGTGAGTAATCTCAAAAAGAGGATAGAAGAATGCAAGGGAAATTGGGCGGATCAACTCCAGGCTATAGTATGGGCTGACAGAACGACACCTAAGAGAGCGACGGGAAGAACACCATTCTCTCTCGTGTATGGGTGTGAAGGCGTCCTGGCAATCGAGGTGGAAGTACCAACAGAAAGATATCGGTCTCTCCCTGAGGAAAGAAACGCTCCAATGATGACGTTCATGATAGATACGATTGAGGAGATAAGAGATAATGCAACATTGAGGATGGCGGCACAGAAACAAATCGCTGCCCGAAGCTATAATCGACGAGTAAAAGCAAGAAATTTCCAAGTAGGAGACTGGGTCTTAAGAAAAGTATTTCCTATTACCGAGGATAAGAGCGTCGGAAAGCTCGCCGCATCCTGGGAAGGTCCATACCAAATAGCACAAGTCGTAGGGCGAGGAGCCTACGAACTCGTTACACCAGAAGGGGTACCATTGATGCGTTCATGGAACACAACACATCTTAAGAAATATTACCATTAGAGAACGTGATAGTTGATTTGATTTCTACTTGTTCCTATGCAAATTTTAGATTTCTCATTATGTCCAAGCATGTTTTAGCGTCGAAACGAAAAAGGGGTCGTCAAGACTAGGGGTAGACGTCTTAGTTCATCAGAATTAACGAAGTCTTCATTAATACATAAGTATGCACTTTCTTGTCTGATATGCAATACATGCCGAGTTGTTTAATTTCAAAGTACTTGCTCCGTGTCTATGACGTAACATCAAGCTTAATAAGGCCGCGGCAAAAATCCGCGCCGAGGGCGAATTTCGTTAGCATACACGTTTAAGGCTCCATCTACGCATATGCAACGTTATCCGAACCGCCGACTCCGAGTCGACACTTCCCATGATTGTTAGCGACGTGTGGCAATGGTCATGGGGAATGAAGCCCGACACCTCACGAAACCGGCACGGTCCTCTGAGCGAAGAAGGGAAACCTATCGCCACGACCACTCTCCAGGAACGCGTACTTGCGCCTTCCACGGCCCCTCTGAGAGTCATGAATCCACGGGCAAAACGCCAAACCAGTAGGGATGCATCCACCGACATCGTAAGTCCTAACAATCGAGAAATCGGACGCCACACGATGAATAGGCCCATCGATTAAAAGAGTTCGACGTCGACCTAACGCTAGCGTGAGGCAACGGACCCACCTTAAATGTAAGGGGTAACGTCACAAGCTCATAAAATCACACGCTAACCTATGTCCGCCACTCGCTTCAGGGTTCGGAGGAAATGTTGGACCCAACTTTCATGTAAGCCGGCAACATAACAAAAGCAGCCGCGATGACCACAATAATACCAGGGGTAGAAAAATCGAAACCTCGAAGTCAAAGATCGACCTACGTGTCATAAGTAAGAAATGTTTGGCGAACCCGACTCCATAAAAGATTCGAAGTCAGATTCGCCAAAAGGGGATAGTAGTCCCACCAAAAGTTAAAGATAAGCGAAAGCCTTGCGCAAAGAAAGAAGCAATAAGCATCCAATACGTATTCAAAAAAAATTCGCCACACAAGAACGTGACGAAAAGCTAAAATCCATGTTCCACAAAAGCAGCCATGCAACAAGCAAAAAGATGAAAGTTGGCTAAACTAAGAAGAAGGAGATACATCCTTATCCGCGGAAACAACGTTGCCATCTAAAGCTACATCCGCGTCACTAGGAGTTAAGACTGGCGAACTTGAGGGAACGCGTAGAAGAGAAACCCCCTCGGGTGGAACGGGATAAAGAACGGAAAATTCACCACGCTCGCGTTCCACATCCCAATCTACGTGGCAACCCGCACGAAACTCCTCCATAACCTCAATACGAGATGACCACGAATAGTAAGTACTAGTCTCTCGCAAGTTGTTCTCATACACCTTTGCTTTCTCCTTGGCGTCCGGCTCAAGGGACGCGACCTTTCCATTTAACACCTCGAGGCGTCGCGCTAGCACACCCCTCTGTTTCGTTGTCTCCAACGTTTCCATACGAGCATCCTTCTCAGACGCCGTAAGGCGAGCAATCTTCTTGTTAAGGTCTTTGATCTTCTTACCAAGATCACTCACTTCCCCCTTCAAGGCCCCCTCGGACTCAAAACACTTATGAAGACGTTCCCAGGAACACAACGAAGCTTGGAAGGCCTGAAAGATCCCAACAGATAAGAAACGACACAACAACAAAAAGAAAAACGAAAAGATAAGAAAAAGTACACACCTGCCACTTTGCTACGAGAGAATCGCCCAAGACATCTACGGCTTGCATAGACAGATAATGGTTCCAAGAAGAAGCAAAAGTCAAAGCTTGCATCGCCGGGATAAAGTTACGCGTAGGCGCTACGGAACGAGACACTATCGCAGGAAAGTCGCTTACCTCAACATATGTAACGGAAGCTGCACCAAGATCCTTTATTTTGCACTTCTCACTCTCCTTCGAAGGATCCGCGGGAAGTTCCTCTACCCCAACGTTTAGAGGATCGTCCAAAGACACTTGCACCTCCATAACTGGTGGAGTCACCTCCTTTACGCACACCGGAGTGGAAGTCGCCTCTTCCTTTGCAGCTCTTAACTTTTCCTCTAAAATACAACTCCTCTTCACAGTAATCAAGTCATGAGCGGATTCTTGATGAGTACGAGACGCGGCGCCTGAAGCAAAATTGCGTTTAGTATAGAAGATAAAAAAGAGAGAAAAACAACGCATAACTTGTCAAGAAAGCTCACCTCGAGAAGGAATAGGGGTCGCGAGACGATATCCCTTCCCCTCACGGCCGGTAAAGGTACGTTCTACCAATGGAATCGCCATGATTTTCTTGGTAATCTCCTCTGATTTCTCTCGCGCCACAATAGCATGGATATCAACTACACACAAAGTCGCATGCAAGAATAAGCGTCAAGATGCATATGTCTAAAGAAAATCATAAAGGATAAAAGAAACATACTGGAAGGATTCCATTCTTCAAGCAAGAAAGCACAATCCTTCCCCAAGGTAGATTTCCTGATGAAGTAGAACTTATCTGCCCAACCTCGGTCGGACGAAGTTCCCTCGTTCACCAAAGGAGGAACCCCGACGCGAGATTTGATGTTGATTCTACCCGCCGAAGGAGTAGAGAGAATGCAAGAGTGCATGACGTCGTCAATCGTGAACGCGATGTCGAAATTAGCCAAAATATGGTCCAACACCGCCAAGCCTCTCCAAGCACTCGGAAGGACTTGCCCGACCGCGATACCCAAAGTAGTCAAGAAAGAACGAACCAAAGGGGAAAAGGGAAAGCGGTGTCCAACCAAGAAAGGATACTCGTAGACACACACCCATCCCGGGCGTAAGGCATCAGCGAACACGTCAGAAGGAGGAATAGCGATTTCCACGTGAGCAGAAAGCCCTGCTATGGAACGAAAGAACTCGATGTTGTGAGCCGAAGAAGAACGGCGGTTAACATCATTAAGGATCATCTTGGGATCGTAGATAATTGGAGCCATTGAGAAGAGAGAAAGTAAAGATTAGGGTTTTGCAAGAAGATTACGGATGAAAAGAAGAAAGCCGAAACGTGTTTAAATAAGGAAAGAAGATATCGTTCGAGCTTTTCCAAGAATCAATTTGTTACCGTTAAGAACAAATTCGAACGTTGGGGAAATAGCCGTTGGAGCGGATACGAGTCGTTTAGCCGCATTAAATGAGAACCAGAGAGAAGACATTATTACAAAGTCAAAATTTCGGTTCGAGTGAATATTCAACGCGTTTCGAATCTGATGAAGGCGTATTCCTTGAAGAAATAAGACGTCTCCCAGCTCTACTAGATGTTAAGCCCTGTAAGACGCCTTAGGGGTATTGTTTGGGCCTAAAAATACGACGAGTAAGGAACGCGTGAAGACTTACGCGTAGGAAGACTACGTCGACACGACGAGAGGAATGGGAGATGTCGTCGACGTGACGAGATGTGGCAGAGGTCTCGTTTATCTTGAGGATTAGGTCGGCCAAGTGTATTTTATCTTATTCTTTATTATATTCTTGTAATTGGTAAAAGATACGGTAAAGAATATCTTTTACCTTGTTTGTTATATCGTTATTTAGGTAAAAGGAAGAGATAAGATCTCGTTTCCTTAAAAATATTATTAGGGTTAGCCTATAAATAGAGGCTAACGCCTGCTTTGTAAAGGCCCAGCCTCCATTCGAGTAATACCAAGTTAAAGCTTCAACCCTAATTTCCTACTTTGTTCTTGAGTGTTGAGATTATACCGTGCTCTTTGATCTTTGCCCTACAATTGCTTAGTTATCTTCTCGTAGGTAATTTCGCTACAAACATCTACCTTGGGGAAAGATTGTGCTTTCTTGCTTGAAGAATGGACTCCTTCCAGTATGCTTCTTTACTTTTTCTGATTTTCTTTAGACTTGTGCATCTTGACGCTTATTCTTACGTGTGACTTCACGCGTAGTTGATATCCATGCTATTGTGATGCGGGAAGGATCAGATGAGATTATCAAGAAAATCATGGCGATTCCGTTGATAGAGCGTACCTTTACCGGTCGTGACGGTAAGGGGTATCGTCTGGCGACCCCTACTCCCTCTCGAGGTGAGTTTTCCCGTACGAGTTACGCGTTACTTTTCTTTGTATCTTCTATACTGAGCGTTGCTTTGTTTTCAGGCGTTGCGTCTCGTACTCGTCAAGAGTCTTCCAACGACTTGGTTACTGCTAAGAGGAGGTGTATCTCGGAGGAAAAGTTGAGAGTTGCGAGGGAAGAGGCTGCTCCTACTTCAGCATGCGTAAACGAGGCGACTCCGCTAGCTACAGGGATGCAAGTGTCTTCAGATGCGCCTCTAAACGTAGGGATAGAGTAACCTCTCGTAGACCCCTCGAAGAAGAGTGAGAAGAACAAAACGAAGGATCTCGGTGCAGCTTCTGTTACATATGTTGAAGTGAGCGACTTTCCCGCGATGGTGTCTCGTTCCGTAGCACCTACGCGTAACTTCATCCCGGCGATGCAAGCTCTGGACTCTACTTCTTCTTGGAACCATTATCTATCTATGCAAGCCGTAGACGTCTTGGGTGATTCTCTCGTAGCGCAGTGGCAGGTGCGTTTCTTTCTTCGAAACCTTGATTTCTTTTTGGCATTATGTCGTTTCTTATATGTTGGGGTCTTTCAGGGCTTCCAAGCTTCAATGTGTATCTGGGAACACCTTCATAAGTATTCTGAGTTCGAGGGGGCCTTGAAGGGTCAGGTGAGCGATTTTAGTAAGAAGATCAAGGAACTTGATACGAAGATTGCTCTCCTTACGGCGTCAGAGAAGGACATCACATGGAGACTTTGGAGACAGTGAAGCAGAGGGGTGTGCTGGCGCGACGCGTCGAAGTGTTGAATGGGAAGGTCGCGTCCCTTGAGGCCGACGCCGAGGAGAAAGCAAAGGTGTACGAGAAGAACTTGCGAGAGACTAGTACTTACTATTTGTGGTCATCTCGTATTGAGGTTATGGAGGAGTTTCGTGCGGGTCGCCATGTAGATTGGGATGGTAACGTGAGCGCGGCGGATTTTCTATTTTTTATCCTGTTCCACCCGAGGGGGTTTCTCTTCTACGCGTTTCCTCAAGCTCTCCAGTTTTAGCTTCTAGTGACGCAGATGTAGCTTTCGATGGTGATGTCGTTCTTGCGGATAAGGATGTCTCTCCTCCTTCTTAGTTCTTAGGATTTTCTTTTCTTTTTGCTTGTTGCACGGTTGCTTTTGTGGAACACGGATTTTATCTTTTCGTCACGTTCATGTGTGGCGTTTTCTTTTTGAATACGTATTGGATACTTATTGGTTCTTTCTTTACGTAAGGCTTTTGCTTATCTTTAACTTTTGGTGGGAATACTATCCCCTTTTGGCGAATTTGGCTTCAAATCTTCTATTGAGTCGGATTCGCCAAACATTTCTCACTTGCGACGCGTAGGTCGATCTTCGAGGTTTCGATATTTCTACCCCTGGTATTGTTGTGGTCATTGCGGCTGCTTTTGTTACGTTGTCGGCTTACATGAAGGTTGGGTCCAACATTTCCTCCGAACCTTGAAGCGAGTGGCGGACATAGGTCAGCGTGTGATTTTATCAGCTTGTGACGTTACCCCTTACTTTTAAGGTGAGTCCGTTTCCTCACGCTAGCGTTAGGTCGACGTCGAACTCTTTTAATCGACGTGCCTATTCATCGTTTAGTGTCTGATTTCTCGATTGTTAGGACTTACGATGCCGGTGGACGCATCCCTGCCGGTTTGGCATTTTGCCCGTGGATTCATGACTCTAAGAGGGGCCGTGGAAGGCGCGAGTACGCGTTCCTGGAGAGTGGTCGTGGCAATAGGTTTCCCTTCTTTGCTCAGAGGACCGTGCCGGTTTCGTGAAGTGTCGGGCTTCATTCCCCATGACCGTTGCCACACGTCGCTAACAATCATGGGAAGCGTCGACTCGGAGTCGGCGGTTCGGCTAACGTTGCATACGCGTAGATGGAGCCTTAAACGCGTAGGCTAACGAAATTCGCCCCCGGCGCGGATTTTCGCCGCGGCCTTATTAAGCTTGATGTTACATTATAGACACAGAGCAAGTACTTTGAAATGAAACAACTCGGCATGTATCGCATATCGGACAAGAAAGTGCATACTTATGTATTAACGAGGATTTCATGAACTTTGGCGAGCTAAGACATCTACCCCTAGTCTCGACGACCCCTTGTCGTCTCGACGCTAAAACATGCTTGGACATAATAAGGAATCTAAGATATGCTTAAGAGCAAGTAGGAATCAAATCAACTATCACGTTCTCTAGTGGTAATACTTCTTAATATGTGTTGCGTTCCATGAACGCATAAGTGGTACTCCTTCTGGTATAACGAGTTCGTAGGCTCCTCGCCCTACGACTTGTGCTACTTGATACAGACCTTCCCAGGACGTGGCGAGTTTACCGACGCTCTTATGCTCGGTGTTCGGGAATACTTTTCTTAAGACCCAGTCTCCTACTTGGAAAGTTCTTGCTTTTACTCGTTGATTATAGCTTCGGGCGGCGATTTGTTTATGTGCTGCCATCCTCAACGTTGCGTTATCTCTTAGATCGTCGACGGTATCTATCATGAACGTCATCATTGGAGTGTTTCTTTCCTCTGAGAGAGACCGATACCTCTCTGTTGGTACTTCCACTTTGATTGGCAGGACGACTTCACAACCGAATACGAGAGAGAATGGCATTCCCTCTATTGCTCTCAATGGCATTGTTCTGTCGGCCCATAATATAGCTTGGAGTTTATCCGCCCAATTTCCCTTGCATTCTTCTATCCTCTTCTTGAGATTACTCACGATGACCTTGTTACTTGATTCTTCTTGTCCGTTCGCTTGCGGGTATCTTGGCGTCGAGTAGACTAGACGTATACCTTTATCTTCGCAGAACGATACGATGTTCTTGCTAATGAATTGTGACCCGTTGTCGCATACAATGGTGTGAGGGATTCCGAATCTCATGATGATGTTTCTTTCGATGAAGGAGATGACATTGGAATCCTTGATACTCTTGAACGCCTCAGCCTCTATCCACTTGGAGAAGTAGTCTGTAACAGCGAGCATTAGCGTCTTTGGTCCAAGGGTTAAGGGCATAGGTCCTACTATGTCCATCCCTGATAGAGTGTATTTCATACATATTATCTAGTGATTATTAGCTAAGGTTAGGATCATTTGGGAGCTATTTTATATGTAATTTCATGATCCGGAGTTGAAGAGAAGAAGTAGTGAACTATGAAGATTAGTGAAGATTGAAGACGTCTTTCAAGGAACTGAAGAAACCAAGTAAGAAGACGACAAAAGACTTGAAGAGAAGAGAAGACGAAGCTGATGCGGAAATCCGCGGGCAAGCCGCGGGTGAGCCGCGGTCGCGGATTTGCAGCACCTTATTGAATCTTATTGATTTGTCTAGTTTGGCCAGCTAGGTTTATTGGTACTGTTCATATTGTTAGGATTTGGTAATTCCGGGTCGGAGTTCTTTATCTAGTAGCAAATACATGTTTACATGAGCGGGTCGCAATATTTACTTGTGAATGAGAATTGATTGCATGCTTATCTGACGGGTTGTTTGAATTGCATGTATCCTGCTATATTCTTTTGCTTAATGCTTCTATTGAATTGAATCTTGAAAGTCTTCAGATTTGTTTAATAGGAAGTTATATCAGGGCGGGTTGCGCTGATATTTATGTCTGAACGGGAATAAGAACAACAATAGGATTGCATGAGTTAGAGATATCTATGATCAACCTTGCATGTCATTGTGTGGATATTTGTTAGGTGGAACGCTTTCCCAATCATATTACCACAACTCTTGCTACTTGTTACTTTTATTTGTCTTAGGTTATAGAACAACACCCCCCCCCCCCCCCCCCCCCTTTGTTGTGTTTGTTGGTAATAGTTATTTGCTTAAGAATAGACTACTTGATTCTCTTGGGATTCGACCCTTGCTTTCCTGCTATACTAGTTGGTTAGTTAGGTTTTCTTTGATAGGCATCAACGATTTTAGCCTTGTCAAATTTGGCGCCGTTGCCGGGGAATCAAATTTTCTGTTTTTGTGTGATTAATTGTTACCAACCTTTGTGTGGACCTGTTGTATGGTCCACACCCGTACTACTGATTCGCTTCTTTTTGCTCTTGATCCAGAGATTGAAAGAACCATTAGCCGCAACCGAAGAGAAACTCGTGAGATGGTTGTTGTACCACAGACCATGAGGCAGTTAACTTCCCCAAACCTGACTCAACAGCCGCTAGCCATCACCTTTCCCGACTTGGGAGAAGGTGAGAACTTTGAACTGAAATCTGGCCTGATCCATGAACTGCCACACTTCCATGGTTTGGCAGGAGAAGATCAGAATAAGCACCTGGCTCAATTTCATGTTGTTTGCTCTAGTATGAAGCCAAAGGGTATAACTGATGATCAGATCATGCTGAGAGCATTTGGGTTCTCTTTGAAAGATGCAGCGAATGATTGGTTGTACTATCTTGCTCCAGGAAGTATCACTACATGGGCTGGAATGAAAAAGGTATTTCTAGAAAAGTACTTCCCTGCTATTAAGCTCAACATTCTGAAGAAGGATATTGCTACCATTGAGCAACATGCTACTGAGACTTTCTATGAGTATTATGAGAGGTTCAAGAGGTTATGTTCGAGTTGTCCATACCATGGCTATGCAGATGAAACGCTCATCCTCTATATTTTCAATGGTTTGCATGATGATGAGCGTCGTATGGTGAATGCAGCCTGTGGGGGTAACATCCTGAATAAAACCCCAGCCCAAGCTCAAGAGATTTTCCATGAGTTATCTTAGGGTTCTAGACAGTTCAGCAGGAGAGAAAGTGTCAAGGCAATAGAGTCTCAATCAATATCTAGGCTGGAAAACGAGATGAAAGAGTTGAAAGAGATGGTGAAATGCTTAATGGTGAAGAGTGGTGCTCAGCAACAAGTAAACGTATGTGGATTGTGTAATAATACAGGACACCCTACTGATGCTTGCCCACAACTTCAAGACCCAAACGCCGAGGTAAATGCTATAGGAGGGTGGCAGCAGAGACCTAGATATGATCCCTACGCTAATACGTACAATCAAGGGACAAGAGATCATCAAAATCTCAGGTGGGGGAACAATCAAAATGTGCAAAACCCTCATCTCTTGCAACCACCACCTCAGCAACAACCACAACCACAAGCCCAAGGTTCATCCTCATTCCTTCAACAAATGGTTGAGAAACTCGCTGCAGGCCAAGTAGAGTTACAGCAGAACTGCATGCAATTTCAAAAGGATACAAAGTCGAGTATTCAAAATCTTGAAGTGCAGGTTGGACAGATGGCTCAGGCGTTTAATGAGTTTAGAGCAAGAGATTCGGGAAAGCTACTATCTCAAACGGTAGAAAACCCGAGAGCAAACGTCAGTGCATTGTCTCTAAGGAGTGGTAGGCAATTGGAAATTAGACCCGTGGCTGAAACAGGGGCTGAAATCGAGAAAGAAGAGTGAGACAAACAGAATCCGCGACCGCAAATTTGGACCCGCAACCGCGGATTTGGACCCGCGATCGCGGATTTGGACCCGCGACTGCGGATTTGGACCCGCGACCGCGGATCGGCTACTGATGAAAGAGTCGAGCATACTGCAGAGAGTAATCCGGGCCCGCGGATGGAAATCCGCGCCCATGGATTTGACCTTGAAGATTCTACAGAGAGTAATCCGCGCACGCGAATGGAAAGCCGCGCCCGCGAATGGAAAGCCGCGCCCGCGAATGGAAAGCCGCGCCCGCGGATCTCATCCTGAAGCTTCTGCAGAGAAAAATCCGCGCCCGCGGATGCAAATCCGCGCCCGTGGATCTGATGTTGAACTCGCTGATTCTTACGTTCAACCCGTCTTACCTCCTCTCAGCTCTTTAAAACCACCAGCACCTTTCCTTGAGGCGTTGAAGGACACTAGAAGGTTGGAGAATGACAAAGATCTCTTCGAGACCTTCAGCAAATGAGAGGTAAATATTCCTTTACTTAAACTTGTTAAGAGCATCCCTAGCTATGCTAAATTTCTGAAAGAACTATGCACAATCAAAACAAATCAGAAATTAAAAGAAAAACAAAAGATTAAGGTAAGTGAGCATGTGTCTGCTGTGTTTCAAAGGCGTATGCCTAAGAAGTGTGGTGACCCTGGCATGTTTAGTATTCCATGTGTTATAGGTGAAACTAAGTTTGACAAAGCTATGCTAGACTTAGGTGCATCTATTAATGTCTTGCCTTATTCTTTGTATGAGTCGCTAGGACTAGGACCATTGCATTCAACAAGAACAAGTGTTCAATTGGCTGACAGTTCTAATGTGTACCCGAAAGGGGTAGTTGAAGATGTTCTTGTGAAAGTTGATAATATGGTTTTTCCTGCGGATTTCTTTGTTTTGGACATGGATCATGATAAGCATGTTGCCCCTATTCTGTTAGGTAGGCCATTTCTGAAAACTGCTCAAACAAAGATTGATGTTAGTAGTGGAACCCTTAGTATGGAATTTGATGGGGACAAAGTGGAATACAATATTTATGATATGAGTCCCATTCATGATACGTCTTTGTCTTGCATAAATGTGATTAATCCTACTTGTTTGGAAGAATCAAATTGTGTTATTGAGAATGTCGTATTGGATCCCTACATAGAGGGTGTTCAAGCTATTAACTTGGAGGAGGTCAAGAAAGCCTTAGATGAGGATGATATGTCACCCCCTCCGCTTTTGGGCAATAGCCCCACCGGACTAATTTTGCAGGGTGAAAAGCCTATGTCTGCTATTGTGCAGGACACTAAGATAGAGCTTAAACAACCACCTGATCAAACTAAGTGTGGGGGAGAACAGAAAAAAAATTGTGCCAAGAAGGAAGTATCTAGAGGGCGTGGTTCTAAGTTCAAACATTTTCACGAGTGGTTCAAGAATGAAGTGCTGAAAGAGAGAGTTCCTAGGGACCCTGGTGCAAGTACATGATTAAGTTTCATGTCGAGCCACGACATAAAATAAGGCGCTACTCGGGAGGCAACCCGAGGTTTGAGATTGTTTTCTTTTCTTTTGTGTGTTTGTTCCTTTTGATTTTCTTTTTAGTGTGTTTATGGACAAGAGGAAAGCACCGAAGCACAGGTTCAGCTACATTCTGTAGCCAAACCGTGATCGCCATCCATGGGACGCGATCGCGATTTCCTCGCTGTAAGTCCTCTCCTTCTCGACCCAAAAAAAAAATTAAAAAAAATGAAAAAAAAATAAGAAATTCATTCCGAGAAAAAAATAATAAATCGGATTTAAAAAAAAAAGTGCAGACAAAAAAATGAGAGAAAGGAAAGTAAGGAAGTTGTTTATCAAGTGTTGTTTTCATCGTTTCATCATTCCTATCATCTATGGATCTACATTTGTTGGAGTCCGGCTTGTGGGCGACCATGTTCTTTGCAAGGAGTTGATTTTTTGTCACCGTCTATATTGGAGGTATGCTTTCCTTCTTCTGTCTTGGATGAGCTGTGCATTGGTTGATTTCATTAGGTGCTCATCTAGTTTCTCGTTCTACCACACCTTGTGTTTCATTGGAGGAAGGTCATCCGACCGTGTATGTGAGTCTTCTGTCTCCTTTCATGGGTTCGTTATTATGTCTTCCATTTCATTGAGGACAATGCAATGTTTAAGTATGGGGGAGGAGAATGTATTCACATGTCTTTATTTGGGTGTGGGTTGTATCTGCATGAATTTATTGAGTAAATTGTTTGAAAAAGCCACAAAAATATGAAAAAAGGCAGAAAAATTCTGGGATAGCAAGATCTATGCAACAAGCAGGTAACCTGGACCAGGACTAGGTTGAGGAGGTAAAAAGAGTTTTCGAGTGATGTGAGTTTTGGTGAGCCTGGAACAATTAATGAGTGGTTAGGATGAAAACCCGAGAGGGCACCTAAGCAAGAAGAGTTGATAAAAAAAAATAGAGTGATTTTAGGACTTGTTCTTATTTGGCGTTGGAAGACATAAGAAGAGGTGATATAAGGAGGATTTCGGGTACGACCACTTGGGAGTCATAAGGAGTAGAGAAGGCTATGTGTTTAATGTCATATCACTTGTATTGTTTGATGTTGTTATAGTTGTTGTTTTGAGGATTTGGATGTTGTTGTTGGAGTTGTAATCATTAGGCAAGTTTCTTTGTACTTCCTGAGACCTTTGTGTATTAGATTGAGGAGTATGTTTTCTTTATCTTACTCAGACACGAGCAAGGTCTAAGTATGGGGGAATTTGATAGAGAGTATTTCATACATATTATCTAGTGATTATTAGCTAAGGTTAGGATCATTTGGGAGCTATTTTATATGTAATTGCATGATCCGGAGTTGAAGAGAAGAAGTAGTGAACTATGAAGATTAGTGAAGATTGAAGACGTCTTTCAAGGAACTGAAGAAACCAAGTAAGAAGACGACAAAAGACTTGAAGAGAAGAGAAGACGAAGCTGATGCAGAAATCCGCGGGCAAGCCGCGGGTGAGCCGCGGTCGCAGATTTGCAGCACACGGAATTGGCTAAGTATGGAATCCGCGGGTGAGCCGCGGGTGGAACTAATTTCTACGCCCGCGGATTACGCGTTGAACACCGGATTTGTTTTCGAGTTTTATCTTGTTTTGCTATTTATTTATTTATACTTTTTCCTTTTATTTCGTATTTCGGATTTATTATTTCTTAGGAGTATTTAAGCCTAAAAACACTTTAGTTTTAGGTTATCTCAGATTACTTTGAAAAACCCTAGTTTTGCCTCCATGTCGATGTTGAACTAATTTCTCTTTGTTTCGCCTGACGGTTGAAGCCTTTGACTGTATGGTTGTGAGATTCTAAACTCTATTTTGCTTTCTATTGATTGTATTGATCCTCATGCTTTTATCTTATTGAATCTTATTGATTTGTCTAGTTTGGCCAGCTAGGTTTATTGGTATTGTTCATAGTGCTAGGATTTTGTAATTCCGGGTCAGAGTTCATTATCTAGTAGCAAACACATGTTTACATGAGCGGGTAGCAGTGTTTACATGTGAATGAGAATTGATTGCATGCTTATATGACGGGTTGTCTGAATTGCATGTATCCTGCTATATTCTTTTGCTTAATGCTTCTATTGAATTGAGTCTTGTAGGTCTTTAGATTTGTTTAATAGGAAGTTATATCAGGGCGGGTTGCGTTGATATTTATGTCTGAACAGGAATAGGAACAACAATAGGATTGCATGAGTTAGAGATATCTATGATCAACCTTGCATGTCATTGTGTGGATATTTGTTAGGTGGAACGCTTTCCCAATCATATTACCACAACTCTTGCTACTTGTTACTTTTATTTGTCTTAGGTTATAGAACAACAACTCCCCCCCCCCCCCCCCCCTTTGGTGTGTTCGTTGGTAATAGTTATTTGCTTAAGAATAGACTACTTGATTCTCTTGGGATTCGACCCTTGCTTTCCTGCTATAGTAGTTGGTTAGTTAGGTTTTTTTTATAGGCATCAACGATTTTAGCCTTGTGAATCCCCCATTGCATGAACGGCCAAGGAGACGTTATGGAGTGAAGCTTTTCTGTCGGCTGGTGTGGGATCGGGGCATGTCTTTGGCAAGCGTCACACCTTTTGACGTGATTCATCGCGTCTTGTCTCATCGTGGGCCAATAATACCCTGCTGAGTGTGCTTTGGCGGCTAGGCTTCTCCCTCCTGAATGATTCCCATATTGCATGAACGGCCAAGGAGACGTTATGGAGTGAAGCTTTTCTGTCGGCTGGTGCGGGATCGGGGCATGTCTTTGGCAAGTGTCACACCTTTTGATGTGATTCATCGCGTCTTGTCTCATCGTGGGCCAATAATACCCTGCTGAGTGTGCTTTGGCGGCTAGGCTTCTCCCTCCTGAATGATTCCCATATTCTCCGTTGTGTAGCTCTCGTAGAATGTCTTGGATCTTTTCCTCTGTTGGGCATGTTAGGAACATGCCGTTCGACGACCATTTTAGTAGTTGGCCTTTGTCTACTATAAAGGTAGTTGCCTTTTTCTTCAATAGTCTTGCCTCGTACGCGTTACCCGGGAGGCGTCCGTGCTGCAACCACTCGTAGTAAGGCGTAACCCATGAGTCTTGACTTCTTACTGTGAGTGTTTGCTCTGGAATTGCCTCCTTGTTGATGGACGCGTTGTTGAGGTGAAGGAACGGGATCTTTTGATATTCCCTTGGGTTGATGGATGAACCTAGCTTTTCCAACGCGTCGGCTTGCACGTTAGCGTCTCTGGGGATCTGTCTGATTTGGCAGCTTTCGAATTTCTCGAACAAGTCCTTTACTACTTTGAGATACAAGGTCATCTTCGAGTCTTTAGTGGCGTATTCACCTCGAACTTGGTTGACCACCAGCAATGAATCACAGTAAATATCAAGTTTCTAAACCTGCAAGTCGATGGTGACGCGTAGACCGGCGATTAGGGCTTTGTACTCGGCCTCGTTATTCGTCGCTTTGAAGTCGCATCTTATGTCTTGGACAACCCTATCCCCTTTTGGAGACTTTAGGACGAGGCCTAGTCCTACCCCATTCTGGTTCATTGCTCCGTCTGTGTGCAAGGTCCACTTTGCGAATTCTACCTTGTTTACTTGTGAGACTGCTTCTTGCTCTAGGGTTGCACTGAAATCTGCCACGAAGTCTGCTAATGCTTGGGATTTGATTGCTTTACTTCCTTCGTAGACGATGTCGTAGCCGCCAAGATGAACCGTCCACTTCGCCATTCTCCCCGATAACTCTGGTTTCTTTACTATGTTCCTCAAAGGTGACGTGGTTCTTACTACGATGGTGTGGGACTCGAAGTAGGGTTTCAACTTCACTGACTCCATCACTAGTGCCAAGGTCAGTTTTTCCATGGCGGAGTATCTTGCTTCTGCTCATGACAATGTTTTTCTCACGTAGTAGACGGGTTGTTGTTCTTCCCCTTCTTCTCTTACGAGCACGGCGCTAATAGCTATCTCAGAAACTGCTAGGTACACGAACAAAGGTTCTCCTTCCTTGGGCTTCGATAGGAGCAAGGGATTCGTCAAATAATTCTTAAGCTCCATGAAGGCCTCTTCATGGCGTTCCGTCCAAGAGAAGGACTAGTTCTTCCGGAGAGTGCCGTAGAAGAGTTGAATTCTGTCGGAAGCTTTGGAGATGAACCTGTTTAATGCAGCGACCCTTCCTGTCATCTTTTGGATGTCTTTCACGCAACGCGGAGATTCGAGATCAAGTATGGCTTTGATCTGCTCGGGACTAGCTTCTATTCCTCTCTGGGTAACTACATATCCAAGGAATTTCCCGGAGGAGACCCCGAAGGAACACTTGGTGGGATTGAGCTTCATGCTATACTCTTCCAGGATCTCGAACGTTTCCTTCAGATGTGTTACGTGATCTTTTGCTCGTTTGGACTTCACAAGCATGTCGTCTATGTAAACTTCCATCGTGTCTCCTATCTGTTCCTCGAACATCTTGTTTACCAGCCTTTGATACGTAGCTCCGACGTTCTTGAGGCTGAAAGGCATGACCTTGTAGAAGTATATCCCTTGGTTCGTTATGAACGCGGTCTTTTCTTGATCGGCGGGGTTCATCTGTATCTCGTGAATAACTTCCCAAGTGAGCAAGCAAAGCAATTAAAATCACTGGACAACAGAACCTTAATGTTCTTTAATGGATGTCCAAGTGAGCCCTTTATAAATTTGTGCATCATTATTGTCCCTGGGTGACCCAGGCGCTCATGTCATAATGTAAATGAAACTTTGTCATTTGATTTTTTTACTTATCACTACATTGACCTCAAGTGGATGAATATATGTATAATATAATCCAGAGGTTTGGCTTGACATCTGTTTGTAGCGAAATTATCAACGAGATGATAACTAAGCAATTGTAGGGCAAAGATCAAAGAATACGGTATAATCTCAACACTCAAGAACAATATAAGACGAGAGAAGAATTTAGGGTTGAAGCTTGAACTTAGTATTACTCGTATGGTGGTTGAATGATTACAAAGCAGGCGTTAGCCTCTATATATAGGCTAACCCTAATGATATCTTTAAGGAAATTCAGATCTTATCTTTTCCTTCTATCTAATAACGATATAATAAATAAGGTAAAAGATATTCTTTATCGTATTTTTTAACAATTACAAGAATATAATAAAGAATAAGATAAAATATATTCGGCCGGCCTAATCTTCAAGGTAAACGAGACCTTTGTCACGTCTCATCAAGTCGACGACATCTTCATTGCTTCTCGGCGCATCGACGTCATCCTTCTACGCGTAGCTTACCACGCGTTCCCTTCTCGTCGTATTTTTAGGCACAAACAACATCCTTTCAAGGATCCTCTTTAATCCAGGTTCATGCCTTATGATGCACAAATATTCTTCCCCATTTTCATTCATGGTTTCCATATGAAACCCATTTTGGCGCACATCCTTAAAACTCAATAAATTTCTTTGGGATTTACTTGATTATAATGCGTCGTTTAACACTAATTTTGTCCCACCTAGAAGTAGAACAATTGCTCTTTCGGAGCCTTCGATGAGTTTAGAAACACCTGATATTGTATTTACATTGCCTTCATAGGGCCTTAGATGTGCAAAATAACTTTTGTTTCTTAGGATGGTGTGCGTTGTTGCACTATCTAGAAGACATTTCTCCTTCCCATCGAGTTTCATTTTAGGCAGTTCCATGTTCACTATATAAAGAAAAATAAAATGAGAGGTAAAGTAATAAAAAAAAGTTCATATATATTACACAAGGATAATCATATTACACAAGATACCGCGGAAATCCAAATTGCAAGCACTTAAGAAATATATTACAAAAAGATAGCTATATTATACAGGGTTCTACGAGATAATAAAGAAAATACATATTATACAATATTATACATCATAAGAGGTGACTGAGACATTTCGAGGCTAGTTCAAGCCTTCAAAAGCGAGGTCATCGTCATTTTCATAGTTGAGGAATGAAGTGGTACCCCCCTCTTGGTTGAGGAATGGAGGGGTATCCATACTTGGCATCTTAGAGTTGCCAACATCCTCAACGTAATTGGTTTCGGTAGCCTTTTCTTTGTTTTTCGCATCTTCATACAACTTCACTAAGTGTGGAGTTGTACGACATACCCTTGACCAATGACCAGTCATGCCACATCTATAGCAAGCATTTTTGGATTTCTGGGAGGGTCCTGTTTGACCCGTGTGGACCTTTGGCTTTCCATCCCCCTTGTTGGCTTTGTTGCCCGGGTAGTTACCATGACCTTTGTTGTATCCTTGACCATGACCTCTACCATAGCCACCACGACCTCCTCGGCCACGACCACCTCCACGGCCTCCGCGGCCACGACCACGACCATGATTCTGTTGTTTATATTCATTGGCGTTTCCTTCAGGGAGCCTTTTGTCTACAGCGTTTTCTTCAGGAACCGTTGTGGAACCAATAGGCCTCATCTTGTGGTTTTTCATCAGGAGATCATTGTTCTTCTCAGCAACCAACAAGACTTTCCGCAAGTCTGCGTATTTCTTGAAGCCTCTCTCCATGTACAGTTATTGTAATACAACATTGGAGGCATGCATTGTGGAGAATGTCCTCTCCAACATTTGTTCTTGAGTTATTATTTGACAACAAAGTCTCAGTTGCGATGTGATCCTATGTATAGCACTATTATACTCAGATATAGACTTAAGTCCTGGAACCTTAGGTTGCTCCATTCATAGAGTGTTTGTGGGAGAAGGACCTCATTTTGATGTCCATAGTGTTCATTCAAACTCTCCCACAATTCTCTTGGATCCTCAACAAACAAGTACTCAGTTTTGAGGCTCTCATGTATGTGGTGGCGGAGGAATACAATTGCTTTTTCCTTCTCTTGTGGCGTTGCGTTGTTATCTTCTACAATTGTTTGCTCGAGGCCATTTGCCTTGAGGTGAGTAAAGGCATCTACCTTCCACTCAAGGTACTTTTGGCCCGACAACTCGAGAATGTCAAATTCCCTCTTTGCGATGCTTGCCATTGAATTACTACAAGTAAAGGTTGTAAAACATGAATTATTAAGATGCTCAACATTATGCGTGTATAAATTATGAGCCGTGTATGAGACGTTATAGATGAACATTTAAGTCAAAGGAAAGTGTAACTATTCATTTTACCAAATTTAACTTTCGACAAAGTAGTATAAATGTTACACATGCATTTGTGTCTTAATATCTTAGTAGTATGCATAATAGTAATATTGACTTATGAATAGAGTGCATAATAGTATTTGTATGCATTATGATGTGTAGGACTGTAGTATTATGCATGCAAATGTGAACTGATGCAACAGGGATAAATTTTATGCATGTGAAATAGACAATAATTTGATATTTTACATCTAGTCTACAAATAGTTGGTCTAAAATGTCAAACTTAGCATGAATAATGATGAAAAAATTAAATTGCAACGGACATGTTGTTGGATGCTATAGTATTACGTTTTAACAGATGATATCTATATAAAGCATACAAAAAGGATGAACTTAAGTAAGTAAGCAATAAGAAATATGGATACGCCTCCGGGTTTTCTCGTATACCCGGTTATATTTTTCCCTTTTTATACCCCTTATCCATTTACCTTTACCATTCATCCATATCTCCTTCATCATTATCCCCATCTCCTTCATCCTCTCGTTTCAACACCCAATTTTCCGATCACTCCTCCGGCTCCTCCTCCGACACCAGTTCACCATCCGTTTCCAGAATATCAAAGTCATGTCAGAAACCGATTTGGTTTTGCTAAAGATGGCCTTTTGCATGTCCATGATCATGGTTATTATCATAGCTTATATCATGTGGGTCTCAAAGCATTGTCATTTTGATTAGGGGATGAAGCAAGATGGTCCGAGTACAAGTCCAAAGTAGTAAGATGTTATGTCGTTTTCTTTCTTAAATCAGTTTGTAAAATAAGTAGATTTCTTAATCTACGTAGTGTCGTGTGTATGAACATTATAATTATGCAAGTTTTATGTTTTGGTTCATATATCATGTTTGTATGCAAAGTTATCAAATCTCTAAAATTTATGTTGATAGATATGATCTTAAGTCGAAACAATAACAAAATGATTTTAGAGTTTCTGATATAGAAGATCCCATAGATTTTGGGAAACTACAGAGCATACTTATCAATAATAGAAATTGATTAAGTGTGTATGATTTATAAAATTAGCAAGATAATAGGAGGATAATACCTTCAAAATGTTGAAGCTCGGTTGGATTTAGGCTCGTGCTAATAACGTGATTAAGTTATGATGTTGAAACCAACAATATGACTTCTTGTATTATAAAAGATTTTGAGAACGGAATGAAGTATTTAGCAAGGACTTGATCTTGTCTTGCTTAATTTGTATTTTCTTTGAACAAAGCACCTGATTTATAGTAGAGGATTTACATCATAATGATAGACAATTACCTAACTCCATTAAATGAAGGTGAATTATCCTAATATATTAAAAACATGGATGTTTGTGGTAATAAAATCCACAAGCATAATGAAGCTGAAAGTGTAGTAATCGTTATATTATTTGTTATTCGATTGACATTGAAACCGTTAATGGACTATATGGTTTCATCTGGCCCATATTAATGTTGTGCCCAGGTTTTATTTCGGGCCCAATCCATTTATTTGTTCAGTTAGACTGATAGACTTTTTTAACATATGAAGCGCAACATACGAAGGGTCAGCCTCTTTTTCCTCATCATCCCAATTAGTCTCCCCCTCTTCTCCGCTCGATGGGTCTTCCGCCTCCGCCTCCATCACCTCCCTTCTTCTCCTCCTTCAATTCCCCAACGTCATCGTCTTCCTCCCTCAGTTCATCGTCTGCACCTCCGCTTTGCTCCGTCTCCCACCTCCGCTTTTCTCAGTTCATCGTGACTACCTCCGCCGCTCAATCCCCACCTCCGCTTTGCTTGAATCTGCATCCTCCGTTGCGCCGTTATTGCACCCCTCTCTTCCTCTCGCACTCCAACACACATCCGCGATGAATGATTGCAAGGTAAGTTCACTCTTTCTTCTTTCCCTCTATTGACTCTGCTTGAAATTGCTCGAATTTGGACTGCCTAATTCCATTAGCGGATTAGGGCTTTTGCAATTGATAACATACCTATCAAACTCCCAAAGTGTTTTAAGTGGCAACGCTTTCAATAACCATTTCGATCTCCTTCTCATGTTGACAAACAGACGGATTCCTCTTATTGATAATCTGAATAATGCTATCAAGCGTGTCTGAAGGTAAATCCCTAACATCCCTAACTCAAAAGAGTTACCACATCTTATAGAGATTGTGAAGAACATAGGATACCGTACATAGTAATTTATGAGTAGAATAAGGGATGTGCTATGTGACAAGAAAGGCAGATCTACAAAACCTGAGTCAGGGACTGTTTGACGTGGTTAATTTATTCACCATTACGTTCCTCACATCACATGCATTCAGATTAATTGATTTCATTCTTAATCATATAATATATATATTTGTAATGGGATCTCCTCTTCTCTGCCTCTGTCAAAAAAAAAAAACTAAAGCCAAACCTTCTCTTTCTTTTACCTTATGAAACCAAACTTCTATTTAACCATGTAAACCTTTTTACTGTTAGCTAATTGATATAAGTTTGCATAAATTCAGGTAAAGATAGAGAGACGAGTTCAAGACTGGAGAGGTATGTACTAATTCTCTGCCTTTTTATTTATTCACAATCTTTGTGCTCAACATAATCACTGCATTTGTATTGTTATCTATGCGAATTTCATTGATATCTATATCATGAACTTGATACAGGTATCATCTCCACCCAATTTTTCAATTGTAAGTTGTTTTATACATAGAGAAGACCACATTAAGGGATTCAAGTAAATGACCATGCCTTGAAACTTGGCAAGTAATAATAGCACTATTAATCATTGATTTTTGCACTAGGCAAAAATCTTGCATGTTTTGCTTCGTGGTCAACAGATACATGTTGCTTTTAATTTGAAGGGGGTTGTAATAAGAAAGATGCTTGGTTTTTATTGTGACAATTTCTTAATTTACAAATGACAAATGCTAATAATTTCCTATTTTTGTTTGCAGAACTTTCCCTATCAAGAAGTGGAGAGGCATAACAAACCAAAGATTGGAATGAAGTATGATATCTGGCCACTTTCTGATTCCCTGACATTCGATTGTTAATTTGCAGTTCCCTAAATAAAAAATAAATGTATTTGATGATTCTGATAATCTAATATTCATTGCTTTTGACTGGATTTGTTGTTAAAAGGCTTCGAGAAATATCTACTGACATGTTTTTCGGTTTATTATTTTCAGGACCAACCTTTTTTACTTTTCTTTTTTGCATATTGGAGTTTGGACAACATTTTAAGGATGAATATTGCACCAAGATGAGTTTAAGTTGTTAGACCTTGCACCTATGAAGGTTGAACTTCCTTTTTGTATCTCATCATTTTCTTGCTCTCATATATTTTTTATATCTTAAGTTGCAATATTCTTCTTTGCAATAGTTGTTGAGGTTACTAAGACTACAACATTTGAAAAAGCTAAAAGACGTACCTGATAAAATATTGCACATAGTGAAAAAGTAATCAAAGAGAGAGATAGAGAGAGAGAGATGAGTTCAAGACTGGAGTCTTCACAGAGTACGTCACTTCATTTTCTAGTTACAAATGTGAATCTGACAGTTTGGTTTGGCCTTCCATTTTTCACCTTCTGCATCTAATCTCAAATTTTGTTGCAGGAATGAAATTTTTGGCCCGGTTGCAGCCCTTCTCCGATTTAAAACTGAGGGTGAAGTTGTTGAATTTGCAAACGACACTAATGCAGGTTCGTTCTACTCTGTATTGTCTTCTTTGGAATATGTAAAGCCGCACAGCTGTAAGATTGAGGATCTTGATGATGGTTTTTTGTGCAATGTAGGGATGGTTGCATATGTTTACATATCAAACATGCATCACCCATAGTGGGTAACTAAATCTCTTGAATATGGAGTTATTGGTGTTGATGAAGGATTAGTCTCTTCCGAGGTTGTTCCCTTCGGTGGCTACAAACAATCTGGTCTTGGACGAGAAGGTTCCATGTACGGAATTGATGATTTTGTTGAAGTAAGTCAAAATACTTCCTTTTTAATTCTTATTTAGGTGATTCAATTTTTTTGTTATTCTGTCTCACCCTCTTGCTTTTTCCATTGCTAGATGAAATATACATTTGCATGGGAAATCTGTAACGCATAAAGGCATGTCAAAGCTTTATATATTAGAAGATGTTGCAGGTGCTACTTCACTACTCTTGTTTTAACTGCTTTTTGCATTTTAGGCTGATGGTTTGTCTTTGTTCATTAGTACCATTTTTATATACTTAATAATAAGTTAATGGATATGTGAATTGTTGGTTTAATTATTCTATACACAGTATACTAAGCTCAAGTTATACAAGAAGAATGAATGTTCTATTGAATTGTTAGTACCAAATGAATGTTTTATTGTTTTAAAACAAGTATGTTTATTGCAGGTATAACAAAAGAAATAGATCTTAATAATAGATTTATGTGAGCTTCTGGTGATCTTGCCAAACAAGAGACTTTTCAACTCTAAAACATAGGTGATGCAACAAGAATAAGAAATAGGTATAGTAGTTGGTTCTTATATTTTATTTTCATTCTCATAATTAGATGGAAGGTGCACTTATCTTTGTGTTAGAATATCTTAATGCAAACAATTATCTTTGTAGTTGACACGCATGATTAATTTATTATAGCCTATTTATGTGTTGCAGAATGAAAGCAAAGTTGCATATAGAAGATGATTTTGGATGTCTTCCAAGTACCTGATGCCAATTCGAAGACATCCAGTATACGTGCAACAAGTTTCAAATTTGTATCTTTCATGCCTTGACGTGTCCTACATTTTGTATTTGTCTGATATTTACTTCCATCTTATACACATACATTATGTGGCATGAGTAATTGTTTGTTAATGAAAGCATGTATGATTTGTTCGTTTTTTAATGTCGGAATATCAACTTAGTAGTGATTTCTATTTTATTCGGATTTAAGCCAATATTCTTGGTTTTTTATACACACATACATTATGAGACATGAGTCATTGTTTGTTAATGAAAGCATAGATTATTTGTCTGTGGTTGGTAATGGGAATATCAACTCAGTAATGATTTCCAAAGTATTCGGAGGGTTTAGACATTTGATTTCATCCATAAAAAGTATGGTAAAGACTTATGAATATGTTTTATTGTTTTTTTTTTCTATTTACAATAAGTATTCCGAGGGTTTAGACATTTGATTTCGTCCAACGTATTGTCAGAGTGTGTATCTTGCCCCTTCTGTTCTGGTTTTTTCTCTATTGTGTTGGATTTTGCAGGTACATTGTTTAGCTTATCACTTACCTCCATATATAGCTATGTCTATAACCTCATGTGTCACCATTGTTTTTTTCATGATATGTGTCAAAATATGCTATTACTGCATTTGTCATGTTAGGTCTACGTATTAGCCTTGTGATGTATGGTTCAAATCAAAATGGTGATGGACTTTGTGTGGGCTCTCAACTTTAGGAGAGATCCATCAAGAAGACACGAGATGTGTTGGAGGTGTAAAATCGTTGCTCATTTTATATGTTTGTTTTGAGATTTAGTGTACTACAATGATAGGGATCAAACAAGTATTGAGGAACTGAAGCCACTTTCTGTCACGGAGGTAACAGGAGACCAAAAAGAGGAGTTACTGAATTCAATGCACTACTGATTTTGACACATTAACATCTCTTTTGATTTTTGCAATCATTAAATTGTTACTTTATTTGATCTGTCAGCATATTTAGGAATAATGCTATAAAACTGTTGGTCAGACAAAAACTCAAAGTGTTTGTTTTGACTTGGAGCAAAAAACTGGTGCTGAACTCAAACCATCATCTCTCACAGATGATTCAGGGATGAGGTGAGAAGAGTTGTTGAATGTATTGTAGTCACTAGTAGAAAAAACACTTGTTGCAGCCCCCCTGTTGAGGCGGTCACTTTAAAAACCGCCGCAAAAAACCTTTTTCCACTATCTGTTGAGGCGGTCAGTCTTTTTATTCGCTGCAACAGATGCTTTAGAGGCGGGCAAATTTTCGTTCGCCTCAAAAATATGTGTGTTTTTGACTTGTTGAGGCGGTCACCGGGGCGTTCGCCTCTAAAGTTTGAGGCGGGCAATAACTGACCGCTTCAACAACTTTCGTTTTAAACAAAATTAGAGGCGGTCACTATCCGCCCGCCTCAAACATTTATCAAAAACCTAACTTGGGCGAATTTGTCTCGACATTTCTATTCCCTCAAAATTCTTTCGCCGCGCCGCCTCCTCCAACTCGCCTCCTTGCCGGCCACCACCATCTCGCTGCACCGCCTCCTCCTCCTCGCCACCTCCTCCAACTCGCCTCCTCGCCTCGCTGCCTCATCGCTGTCGTCGAGCCTGTTCTGGCCTCGTCGCTGTCGTCGAGCCTGTTCTGGCTGCCTCGTCGCTGTCGTCGAGCCTGTTATGGCTGCCTCGTCGCTGTCGTCGCTGCCTCGCTGCCTCCTTATAAGGTAATTATGGAGGAACTTTGGTCTCCCCTTGTGAATGGTTACGGTGTTGAATGATTGTCGTCTTTGAAGGCAATGTGAATATGGTTTTATAGTCATCTGATTACGTTACCCCGAGATTTGTTCTCGCTTCCAATTGCTGAATTCTGGGTTGAGAATGACAATTGCTGCACTGCATACAGATATCTTGATGTAGATTAGAGTTCACCGTTCTTTACCCATTCTTTCCGTGTTACTTCCATGGCATTCTTTTGGTAGATTGTTTCTGTGGTTCAACTAAACTGAACCTGGTGAAGTTATAGCATGGGTGAAATGTGTTGAGTAATTGGATTCATGAGTTACAAATTGCAATGCAATTGCTAGTTTGCATGTAATATTTTCTTTACCTTTACTGAAGAATGATTTGGTGATAATGCTCTATTTGTATACCTGAACTTTTCGCCTTTCTGGTCTGTTCAAGCTCGGCCTGTCTTTTTTGCAATGTCTTTCTGGTTTTTGTTCTAGATGATCTACTTGTGCTGTTGATCTTAGAGTAACTGAATTGGAAGAGTCATAGAAGGTTTGAGGAATGAAGTTTAGTGCCTGTAATGTGTGATTCCTTTCTAATGCATTCTTTTTTCGTGTTATGATTTTTGGTATGAGTTTGGATAGGAGTTTGGCGCCTTGAGGAAAGAAAGGGCTTATGGTAGAGGGGGTGGACATTGAGTCATATTTTCTTGGCTATAATGTTTCATCATGGAAATTCAATTCGAGTGTTAAATGTGACATTTATATATGTTTGAATCACAAGAAGATATTAAAATTTACTTCCTATATACCTTAGCTTCTCCTCACTCTCTGCATAAGATGGTATACATAATTTAATTCTTTTTTTATTTTGAAATCCCTCCACTTCCCCAAAAATTAAAAGAGTGAGAGACAAATATTTAATAGAATTGAATATAATGTTTGAGCTTATAAACAAGCAGGAGTCCACCTTCCCTCCTACTATCTATCTTCCTCTCACCACTCCTTTTTTTTACTCATCAATCCTCATTTCCTACTGCTCTCCATTAATGCAGGCAAAGAAAACAGAGCTGAGCTGAAAACATTTAGAAATCAACCAAGTAACGGACCAAAGGAAAAGGCTAGCTGGTCCTATTGTTGGTACGTACAATTGCTAGAGATCTCAAAATCAATTTAGTACTTGGTAGTTTTACTAGTTCTTGTTAATACCTTTCATGTATGTTTAGGACTATACTCTACCTCTTGTCTATATAGTCAATTCATATAACTAAACTTAATCTTGTGACTTTTTAGCATGGCTTGATAAAAATTGTAGGAAAACAAATGAAATATGTCGATGAGTGATTTTAATGAGTTTTGCATGAAATATTAGTTTGTTAGCTAGATATCCAAATAATTTTATTTTATTTCAATGAGTGTTTTCAATGTTATGTATGTATTGGTCTTTCTACAGTTTTCTTCTGTTATTAGAAATGAGTCGTCGTTGGATGTACGGTGATCATACTACAGCTGAATATTTGAGTGGGGTTGGGGAGTTTATTAGATGTGCTTTAGCCAACCAACAGAGTACAAAAGCCGAAAAAATCTATTGTCCCTGCCGTGATTGTAACAATGTAAGGAGGTTAGCAGACATTGATGAGATTGAGGATCATTTATTTCGTCGTGGGTTTAAGCAAGATTATCATGTTTGGTTTTGGCATGGAGAGAAAATACCTGATCGTCCAAGTTCTAGTGTAAACGAATTTGATCTTCAGGTAGACAGTGATGAGAGTGATGATAACATTTCTGAGAATTATGAGATGGATGATGATGATGATGATGATGATGAGCAAGAGGATGAAATGAATGAGATGATGGATGGGGTGAGAGATCGCTTGGATGAACGACCTAAGGTGTTAGAACAACTAACAAAGGCTGCTGAGACGCCTTTGTATCCTGGGTGTACAAAATTTACCAAGTTAGAAGCTTTGTCAGTGCTATACAACTTGAAATCAAAGAGTGGCTGGACTGATTCGAGTTTCACGACCTTATTAGAGTGGTTAAGTGAAGTTTTGCCGGAAGGCAATTAGTTGCCCACCTCTACCTATTATGCCAGGAAAGTGATGTGTCCCTTTGGCTTAGAGGTTGTCAAAATAGATGCTTGTCCAAACGATTGTGTTCTTTACAGAAAAGACCATGAAAATTTGGATGAGTGTCCAAAGTGCGGTGTATCTCGTTACAAGCGTAAAGGGGTAAATTCCGCTAAGAAGGGGCCTCCGGCTAAAGTTATGTGGTATCTTCCAATCATAGATAGATTTAAGCGTTTGTTTTCATTAAAGAAACAAGCAAAAAATCTGAGATGGCATGCAGAAGGGAGGAAGAAAGATGAACTCCTTAGACATCCTGCTGATTCTCCTCAATGGAGAAATATCGATAAGAAATATCCTGAATTTGGCAAGGAGGTTAGAAATCTGAGACTTGCTCTGTGTACAGATGGTGTGAATCCTTATGGCACTCTAAGCACTCAGCACAGCACATGGCCGGTTCTTCTTGCGATTTATAATCTTCCTCCATGGTTGTGTATGAAGCGCAAGAATATCATGTTATCACTCCTCATCTCGGGGCCTAAGCAACCTGGAAATGACATAGATGTGTATCTAGCGCCACTCATAGAGGATTTGAAATTATTGTGGAATGAAGGTGTTTCAATGTACGATGCACACACCAACTCAGACTTCACACTGCGAGCTATGGTTTTTTGTACCATAAATGATTTTCCAGCATATGGAAACTTGTCTGGGTACAAAACCAAAGGAGAACAAGCATGCCCAAAATGTGAAGAAGACATGGAACCCACATACTTGAAACATTACAAGAAAAATGTGTTTGTAAAGTACAGGAAGTTCCTTAGTCGGTATCACCCTTATCGTAAGAAGAAGAAAGAGTTCAATGGTCACACCGAGGAAGGAGTGGCTCGTGCACCTTTAACGGGATCGCAGGTTTATGAACGTATTAAAAATGTTGAAACCAAATATGGCAAGTTCATCAAGCCCAAGTCTAAAAAGGGTCTTTTATGGAAGAAAGTATCTTCACTATGGGATCTTCCTTATTGGAAAGATTTGTCGGTTCGTCATTGTCTCGATGTGATGCACATTGAAAAAAATGTGTGTGATGCTATTATTGGGACTTTGCTACACATTCCCGAAAGGACTAAGGACAATAAGAAAGTTCGGAAAGATATGAAAGAGAGGAATATGCGTCCAGATTTGTGGCCCGTGAAAAAAAAGGATGGTAAAAGGACTTTTCTTCCTCCGGCGTGTTACACAATGTCAAGAAAGGAGAAAAAGACGTTTTGCGGCATTAAGGTGCCATCGGGATATTCATCTAATGTAAAACGTCTAGTTTCTCTCTCAGACCTGAGGTTGATCGGTATGAAGTCTCATGATTGTCATGTACTGCTTAATGTTTTCTTGCCAATTGCATTTCGTGGGATATTGCCGAAACACGTGAGGCATGTTATAACAAAACTATGTGTGTTTTTCAGTTCGATATGTGCTAAGGTGATTGATCCAGAGAAACTGGATAGTCTGCAAGATGATATCGTTGAAACTTTGTGTCGATTTGAAATGTACTTTCCGCCCTCTTTCTTTGATATAATGGTGCATTTAATTGTCCATTTAGTGCGAGAAATCAAGTTATGTGGCCCGGTGTTCTTAAGATGGATGTATCCCTTTGAGAGATATTTTGGGTCTTTAAAAGACAAAGCAAAGAATCCGGCGAATCCAGAGGGTAGTATAATTCGGGGAATCTTTCATGAAGAGATATGTGAATACGTAGCTGAATTTTTGTCGAGGCTTGAACCAATAGGCCTTCCGAAATCTCGTCATGTAGGGAGGCTTGAAGGGGTGGGAGTAATTGGTAAAAAAGTGATCTCGTCTCCTTCTGAAAGGAAGAATAAGGCACATCTTTGTGTGTTGCAGCATCTTACAGAGGTCAGTCCTTACGTAGATAAGCATGTGCTTGAATTGCAACATAATAATCCTAAATTTAATGAAAGGGCATTGATGCGGGAACATAATCGCTCATTCGTTGATTGGTTTAAGAAGGAAGTAGCTGAGGAACTAAAGAAAGGGCATGATGTTTCTGATACAGTCAAGTGGTTAGCTCGAGGTCCTCGTCTGTGTGTTCGGTCTTATGAAGGGTATGATATCAATGGGTTCACATTCTACACGTCAAGACAAGATGAAAAGAGTGTGGTGCAGAATAGTGGAGTGAAGGTTGTTGCATCATCTAGGGTCTATGCAAGCGCTAAGGATAAAAGACCGGTTGATGCGACACAATCGTATTACGGTGTAATCGAAGAAATATGGGAGCTTGATTACAACAGTTTTGTTATTCCTGTTTTCCGACGCAAGTGGGCCAACAACCATAATGGGGTGAAACAAGATGATATTTACCCGGGTTTAACATTGGTAAACTTTGACCGATTAAGTGAGAGTGACGAGCCATTCATTCTAGCGTCACAAGCTAAGCAAATTTTCTATATCGTAGACAATGTTGATCCTAGATGGCGTGCAGTTGCACAAGGGAAAAGGCATATTCTCGGTATTGATGATGTTCTGGATGAAGATGAGTATGACAACTACGATGACTCACCCCTGTTATCAACTGTTGTTCAACCATTACCAGAGGAGGAAGATGCAAATAATACTAATCACATGCGCACAGATCATAGGCAAGGAATATGGGTTTCAAAGCGCAAATGAATTAGATGACTCTGCTTCTGATCTGATTCCGGTTTGCTTCTGATCTGATTCTGATATGATTATGATTTGCTTATGGCGTGCTTCAGTTTTTCTTCGGTTCTGATCTGATTTTGATATGATTCTGATATGATTCTGATTTGCTTCTGATTTTCTTCTGGCGTGCTTCAGTTTTTCTTCGGTTCTTCCCTTGATTCTGGTTTGTTTCCCATCTTATCTATCATTGAAATATGTTGTGCTGCTAGAATCTTTAATGTATATTTAGTATCTTTAATCTTTATGTATACTCATTTTTTTCTTGCTTTTGATGCAGGAGTGTATTTGTCAGTGTTAAAATGAATAACCAAATTGTTGCTGGAAATGATTCGGAAGGTGACAGTGATCCAGTTATTCCTCCTACAACAGGTGACGAATCACTGGATGCTAGCACGATTACAAAGATTGTCCGTGGTCGATCAAAAGGAGTCAAGGCAAAAAAAGCTATGTTCCTTGAGTATAATGAGCTTAATATCCCTGATGGAAAGTGGTCGGCGGAATACGGGAAGCAAGTTGGAACTTGTGCTGCTAGAATTAATATTAATGAGAAAGAATACCGAAAGATAGATGAGCAAACAAGGAAGGGGTTTTGGGAGGAGACCAAGGTAAAACGTTGGATATGATTTCACATGTTTTTAATACTATGTTCATAATTTAACAGTTTCTGAAAATTGGCAGCTTTTGTTCCACATTTATGATGATTCGAGTAATTCAAGGGAAAAATATTTTCACCATGGTGTGGCAAAACGATTTCGAGATTTCAAGAGTAAGTTGGTGCGTCGATGGATCATTAAAAAAGAAAAGATGCCGAAGACACAGTCATCCAAGATGCCTTGGGAAGTCTATGACCACATCACAGAGGAAGATTGGAACACATTTGTTCAACAATACTTCATGCCGGAGTCATTGGTAAGTTATTGTTTTTTATACAAATGGTTTCTTATGCATCATGTACAAATCTGTTTTTGGTGTTGAATTTGGTTTTGAATGGTAATTGAGTTAAATTTTCTTTCAGAAATCATCTTTAACATCCTTTTTGACAGGCTCGTAGTGAAAAGGCAAGGAACAGTGCGTCATTCAACAAAAGCCATCATCGCACTGGCCAGAAGGGTTATATCAGAAAACGACATGAATGGATAGACGATGGACGACTTCCACCAGAAGCAGCATTAACTTTCTCAAGTAGTTCCTCGGTGAACTCTTCTGTCACCTCAACGCTAGCTAGAGTTAAGAAATTTAGATCAAAGGAGTGGATATTGACTCATCAAGTTCTAAATAAAGATGGAGAGTGGGAAATTGACCCAAATGATAAGGAAATTGCAGAAATTGCCAAAAAAACTGTAAGAAGTGATATCTAAGTAATGTTTATTTTCTTTGATTATAAATTATGAACTAATTCTTACTTTTCTAATTGACATAGATGGAGTACATTGAAGAAGAAGAAAAAGGTAATCTTGTGTTTGAAGATCAAGAGGATGCCCTCACCAAAGCTATGGGGAAAAAAGATCATCGTGGGCGTGTCAAGGCAATGGGTGGAAATGTTTGTCATACAGTTGCTTTTGGTCCGAGAAAGAGACAAAATAAATTTGCTCATAGTGAAGCTTCTTCAGATGTAATTGAATCAATTAGAGCTTCAATGAGAAAGGAGTTTGAAGACGACCTAGATAAAATAGTGGAGAAAAGAGTGCAAGAGGCCCTCCAAAAGCAACTAGCCGCCATGGGACATATGGGCCAGTATGCCTCCACTTCCAACCCTGTAGATGATCTCCATGGACATGCTGAACATGATTCTTCCCCTCAACCACGCGAGCTAAAGGTACAATTTAGTCTCATGTTGGCTAAAAATAATATATTACATTCTTTTACTTGTAATCAAATAAATCTTGTTAGAATAATTCACATTAGCTTCATTATATGAAGAGTAGCTAGGAAAGGGTTCCATGTCTATTAAAAAACTGAATCTTGTTAGAGTAATCAAGTGAATCTTGTTATAATCTATTAAATCAAGTGAATCTTGTTATAATCTATTAAATCAAGTGAATCTTGTTATAATCTATTAAATAGAGTATATTTGCATCAATTATAATCTTGTTATAATCTATTGTGGCGGATGGTATGGTACAACCCTCAGATGGTGCATTGACCCAACATTTTAGATTAATGAAGCCTGGTCACTATAAAGTCCAAATTGATTTTGTTTACGAAGGGCATGTTGATGATATTCTTCCGGTACCTACTGGAGATGGTTTAACTAACTTAGGCGGTGCTCAGGGTAGTTTTGTACAATGGCCAATCCACTTAGTGATTTTCGAAGACGACGAGGTATGAATGTTTTGAACGAATATGATAATGCAAGCATTTGCTACATCTAATTGTCTACTCAATCTTGCTCATGTAATATTTTTGTAGGAGTTCACTCCACACCTGATAAAGAAGTCGAAGTCGAAGTCACTCCAGGTATATGATTAGCTAGAACTTGTATTTTTTATTCATGACATATGTTCTATTTGCAATTTTTCTTTTTTATTAGTTATGGTAATGCACTGCTGAATGTTGTTCTTATTTTTCTGCATTGTTGTTACAGTTATTGTTGTTACAGTTATTCATGACATTTGTTCTATTTGCAATTTTTCTTGTTTATTAGTTATGGTAATGCACTGCTGAATGTTGTTCTTATTTTTCTGCATTGTTGTTACAGTTATTGTTGTTACAGTTATTCATGACATATGTTCTATTTGCAATTTTTCTTGTTTATTAGTTATGATAAAGAAGTCTAAGTCTAAGTCACTCCAGGTATATTTTTGTTCTTATATTTTGTTATTATTTTCATATGCAAAGAAGTCTAAGTCAAACAAAGAGGTGGTGGGTAGTTGTGATCGTAAAACTCAAGAGTCAGCCGCCAAAAGCAAGAAAGCGAATTTTGCAAACGGTGCAATTCAAGGTCATGGCCCGCAATGCAAATATTTGCATTTTTTCATCTCTTCAGCTACCGGCGAAGTATACGATAGTACTCCCATCAAGTTGGATGCTTCGATTTGGCATTATTCGCAAGATCAAGATACATACGTAACTGAGTCCGATGTTGAAGAGTTCCTTAGAGGGGCGTGCTTAAACATTTCAGTGATCCAAGTCTACATATTGTAAACATTTTCATCAATCTTTATGTTTTAGTTGTTAATTATTCTTTCTGTGAGATTTTTACTTTACAGATACTAATAGTGTAATCTTGCATACTTTGTAGGTATTTATTGCATGATCACAGCTGGGCATTTGAAAGGTCGTCTCAGATTGGATTCTTATGTCCTGAGACGATGTCAAGCACTAGAATCAAGGTTGATCCTAATGTCCCAACAGAGTATTTAAAAAAGATTTTCGTTGCTGAAATTCAAAAGGAGAAGATGAATGATCCTAGCATAACCAAATGGTTTTTGCTTCCATATAATCAAGAGTAAGTGTGATATAGCAATCCTTCTTTCTTGTTCTGACTACATCTTTTGACTTGTTTTCTGATGTTATACAATATCTTTTATAAATGACGCAGAAATCATTGGATTCTATATGTACTAGACCTACGTAAAGCCATTGTGTATATTTTCGATCCTCTCAAAGAAGCACGCAAAGAGTATGATGTATGGGGCATCTTGAGTTTGTAAGTTTTTTACTTAAAAATTGTCTTTTCAAATATTTACAAAATCAGAATTTTTGACTTGTATGTTGTTTATTTTACAGGACATACCAAGTGTATAAGTTTAATGGTGGGGTGCGTCCGAGTAAAACGACTAATTTCAAGTCTTGGAGACCCATTCATATAGAGGTATACCATCATAAATTACCTTTTTCTTTATTTTTTATATCTATTGATCTTAAAACTAAGACGATGTATTATATTGTTATTTTAGTGCGCTCAACAAAGTGGCGGAACCGAGTGTGGATATTACGTTATGAAGTTCATGTTGGAGATTGTCACGACATATCAAGAGTCTAATGAGCGACTAGATAAGGTAGTTACTTTACCTAGTCCTTTCATTTCATATATGTAAAATCTAATTTTTTTCATGTTAATTACTTCACTAAGACGATGTACTATATGTTTTTGAAGGTCTATGTTCAGAGGAGTGCGCCTTATACAAGTGAGGAACTCGATGTTGTTCGTAAGCAATGGGCTAAGTTCTTTACAACCAAATATCTATTAGTTTAAGCGTATGTTTTGGATATTTGAATAATAGGTTTTGTACTTGCATATATTCTGTTGAAACTGAACACATATTGTATGTGAAATGTATCTGCAAGTGGAACTAGACGTTCAGAATGATTGAAACAGGTTGCTAGCTTATTCTGTTTCGTACAGGCTGGTTACTGTAAATTCAAACCGAATATTTAAAAAAAAACACTTGTTGAGGCGGGCGGAAGAATGACCGCCTCAACAGATTCATCATTTGTCCCATCTGTTGAGGCGGGCAGAAGGGTGACCGCCTCAACAGAGGGGGTCTGTTGAGGTGGGCAGAAGGGTGACCACCTCAACAGATGGGGTCTGTTGAGGCGGTCACCCTTCTGTCCGCCTCAACAGACCCCCTCTGTTGAGGCGGTCACCCTTCTGCCCGCCTCAACAGAGGTAGAAAACGTTGCACCTGTTGAGGCGGTCACCCTCCCGACCGCCTCAACAGACCCCTCTGTTGAGGCGGGCTCTGTCCGCCTCAACAGCTCATGACCTGTTGCAGCCCCCCCTGTTGCAGCGACCCCTGACCGCCTCAACAGGGGGGTTTTTGACCGCCTCAACAGGTGTTTTTTCCACTAGTGAGTTTTGCATTTTTGTTTCTGTTATTTTTTTTTTTTTTTTTGCCATTTTCTAATATTTATCCTGTTTTCTCGACATATTTAGAGATGAAAGAGTTTAGCAAAGTGATGGTTTCACACAATTTGGGAGTATTGATAAGGACGCTGAAATGGATGCTTATGATGGAGACAACACAACTTCATCAGACATCGATTCAATGTAAGTGTTCTTTTTTACTTGTTCTTAATACCCATATTTATGTAGAAGCATTTTCAAAATCGATACACTTCAGTAATTCAACTATCTTATTGTCTGCCACATATTTTTGTAGAGAATAAGAAGTTGTAGGGAAGTTTGACTATGCTTTGTGCATGATTTAATATTAACTACACAACCTGAATCTGGATTAGAAGATTTCTGAAAGATTTCATACTAATATTTGCTGAGAAGAATTTATCATAAACCAATAACATGTGAAAATTGGGTAAATTATCAGTTTTATAAATCCTGCAACGTAGTTATATTTTCTTAAAGAGAAACCCGTGGAATAACCTTCATATAAACTCTAGCAACAGATCACTCTATGAAATGAAATGGGAACATGTAATGAACTATGGTAGTAGTTGCTTAGTGAAGTTATGTCTTGATTTTAGTTTTTTTATGTTTATACTTTATTTCTTTGAATGATAAACATTTGTATCAAATATTATTAGGAAAATTGACTGGATTTCTTTAAGTTGGCAGTTGCAATTTGGCTTATGTTGACAGAGTCTACATAAATAGTATGATATAGTATAGTATATGGGCAACTGATTTGCTTTTTAGGCAACAAACACATAACCGGTGGAATTGAATGTTGTCGGTATCCTATTCAGAGTTATATTGTATGGTTTAGAGGCTTTGTTCTTGCTTCAACCCCTAAATTCTATGCAATATGTCACCTTTTCCTGAAAATTGAATACATAGATGTTTTGATATTTTTTTTATTGTATGTGTTTCTCTCCTGAAGCTCTGAATTTTTCCTATATAGTGCCTTTCTAAAAGGGACTTCCCATTCAAACCCTAAAATTTGCATCTTCATGGCTTCCACCCGGGATTAAAGCAGCAGATCGAGTTGAAACTGGAGATTCATCACTGGATTAGGGTTCTCATGTTAGTTTTGTGCTTGCTTGAATTTCTATTGTTTGTCGTGGTCCTGGACACATGATATGTTCAACGTATTACGTGGATGCCTGAATGCTACATTTGATGCAAGGGATCTGATGAGATCGAGTAGTTCATCCGTTGTCTTCTCGAGTTTAAGTTCTGGTAAGAAATTAGATCCAACCTTTTTCCCATTTCCGGACATTTTTAATTTTGGTTTCTTATATTGTCATATTCATATCATCTGCAATGAAATGAGTGACTATGGTAATTCTTACATCTCTCCTTTTATCTTTTTCCTTGCTTTCCTATATTCATAACTTTGTCTCCTACCTACATTTGAACAACAAGCTGAGAATTTGCAAAATCTTAATTACAAAGAGATGAGTTTGTGAGGTGTTTAAATACTCCACTTCTTATTGAAAAGGAGCTCTGAATGGTCATAAGTATGTATGCATTAGCACTTAGCAACATGAATTTCATATTTCTGTATAAAACCTTGAATGACCATAAGTTATGATTGATAAAATTATGTAATGAATCTAAGATAATACAAATGTCTTCAGAATCTGTAAGTTCAATCCAAATTAAACAGATGCTATAAGTTAAAAACAATAAAAATGACGGTTAGTCAAAACACAAGAAAAACTCTTTGCTAATGTAAAAGTCTTTTATAATAAAACACAAGTTTAAAACAAAAACTATAATAATCTGCCTTTAAGTCCTTTTACATTTAAGAGGTTACTAAAATGACATAAAATAATTTCAACTTTCACTTATGAAAAAAAAATTACAACTTTCATATCAACCAAAAGGATTACTATTACAAACACAAAAAGCAACTGTTATGGTAATTTTATAACAACATGATATCTTATCACACACACAAAAAGCAATTACTATGACCAATTATGAAAAATCTTCAGTAAACGTCATCAAGTTAAGCAAAATTTCAATCGAAAAAAATTTTGAATCAAAAAAGTTATTTGGACCATTTTTTCCCATAAATTAAAAGTTGGATTATTTTTTGCAAATACGAAGTTGAGATATTTTTTAATTTATAAATGAAAGATGGAATTGTTTTTCGTCATTGTTCCTTTAACAAATATAATATGATACCTTTCATTTAACATGCATTTACAACATTTATATGCGATGATAATTAAATAAATTAATTTACAAGAACTATACACACAAACTAATAATTTATACAATTCAAGAATTGTATTCAAATCCAATTTTTGGGTCCAATCATTATTAATTATTCCCTCATGTTTCAATATATTTTATATTATTTAAAACTTATTTATTAAATAAATATATGATATGAAAAAGTTTTATTTTAAATTTAGATTAAGGATAGATGTCATTTGTTTTCCGATTATATTGCAACAATAAAACCTTATATTAATATTATTTAGTGCAAGTATCCCAAATCTTTTTTCTTATATAAGACTGAAAACACGCGCGTAGGGTTGAAAACGGGTTCGGGTTGAAAATTCTCGAATTTCGATCCAATAATTTTCGGGCGGGTCGGGTCGGATCATCGGGTTGGGTCGATTTTTACGAGTTCTCATAGGTTTCTCTGCCTTAACTAGAAATGTAGATGTAAAATGGTGTACTGCAGAGCAAAGGTAGTATACAGTCAGAAGAAGCAAAAAGTGCTCAATACTTGTTTCGCACCGCACTATCTGGAATCAAATCTTTAACAATCGTTACAGAAATGACGATTGTCAAAATGTACAACATATCATCTCCTTCCTACTTCCGATTATATGCATATGCATCAAACCTGAAGGAGACTACTGTTAACATGATTGAGATAGAAAGAACTATTCAGTATTCACCAACTAACCAATATGCACACATATCAGCAGCTACAAGAAAAGAATGAATCCATTTCCGGATTAGGCAGCAGCATAGAAAAACAGCATGAACAGCAGACAACATTGAATCGGTAATTTCATGAGGGGACAACATTGAAGCAGAAGCAGATAAGAGCGAGAAGCAGATTGAACTCCAAGAAGATAACAGGAGAGGAGGAGGCAGGTGAAAAATCAAGGTGGAATTTAGTGGTCATGTTGGGATAGAGAATACCCCAGTTCCTCTTACTCTTAGAAGAAGCCTCGTCATTGGCATGGGTGGTGTTAGTGTCGAAGAGCTCATAGACATAGACCTGCAACGCTCCATCTTTCCTCAAAGGAGTGCCAACTCGAGAGTTGAGATGCCTGATCAAGCCTCTCAGAAACATTTCAGCATACACCTGGTTGGCATCCACTTCAGCAGGCTGCGCACTGGAAGAAGGCCATCCAGTCTCGGCTACCACAACAGGGATGCTCTCATGTCCGGCCACAGCAATAGCAGTGATGACGGCGTCGACCATGGTGTCGTAGAGATTCCGGTAGCGGACTCCGGTGAGAGGATCGTCTCTGAAATTGAAAGGATCTTCTTGGAAAAGTGCAAACCCTAGGGGAATCTCAGGATTGACTGTGTAGACATCGTAAGGGTAAAGATTGATGAAGAAAGAGGAATTGGTTTCTTGCAAGAAGTCGAGTAGAGGCTTGATGATGAGGCCTCCGGCGGGCTCCTGAAACTCAGCGGAGGAAGGAGGGAAGGCGGCGGTGAGGGAATTGATGAAGGAGAAGGCGGTGGAGACAGAGATGCGTCGGATTCCGAGCTGGTGGAGGGCGACATGGAGATTGCGGATTGCAGGGAGGAGGGAGTCGGAGAGGTCAGCGTCGTATCCAAGGACATCAGATCCGACGGAGATGGCGGAGATGCGAGCTCGGGGATAGAAAGGGACGACGTGAGAGTAGATCCAAGAGGCAGCATTAGAGCGATTGGAAGCGAGGGAGGGGATGAGATTGTTGGGGATGGTGAGGAGGATGGAGATGTTGGAGTAGGAGAAGGCACGGACCACTGAGGGGTCGGAAGAGGGAAGACGAATGAAGGAGATGCCCAGGCGTTGGAGTTCGCTACACACTTGCTCTGGTTTCTGTCCGCTCCAAGGGTTGTAGGTGACGCCGACGGGAGAGCTAGCTCCGATCGTGAGAAGGGGGAGGAGGAGGAGAAGGAAGAGGGAAGCCATTCTTGAAAGCTTGATCAAGAAGAGACAATTGTGATTTGCAACAAACAATGAGGGGAGGATTTCTGTATTTCAGTACTTGTGAGGCTTTGAGGGACAGACAGAGGGATGATTTTGGCGGTTTTGCCGTTTCGGATGGGTGGGGATCCGGTGTGACCAGGTGCAGAGTAGTTATTATGGATACAGGATTAGGAGTGTGCTTTTTAACCCTTAATCCATTCTTGTTGGGCTGATTCACGACTGTTTTACGCCGACTCCTCAATCTCACCCCTCCCTTTACATGATTTACTTATAAATTTTACTCCACTAAATAATAAATTTAATTTTAATATATAGAAAATTTGGTGAAAAATGCACTTTGATAAGTGTATTTAGCCTATTAAACAAGTTTTTTGAGAAATAAGCTTTTTGACCCCTATATATTATGTCTCAAGTCGAAAGTCGAGGAGGACGAGTTAGGACATCATCGTAGCTGCTCTCTTCGAGCGTTTACGCGGACATCAATGGAGCCTCTTTTTGTCATCGTCGTTATGTTTTCTCCACTCTCTGCCATCGTCGATGAATCTGCCACTCTATGTCGTCGTTGATTTTGTCATTCTCTGCCGTCATCGGAGCTGCTTTCTTAATCTCAAATCTATTTTTCTTAATTTGATTTATGAAATCGTAGAAGAGACGTTTAGGAGATGTTTGAATCTAATGTTTCACAGTTAATTGGCGAATGTTTTCTTTAATCTGGCTGAATTTGTGTTTCTGTTTTGGAATGCACATGAGTTGTTCGATGAAATGTCTATGAGAGATGGGGGTTGTTGTAATTCAATGATATGTTATGTGCCAAATGAACTTCAAGATGTTTACAGTATCAAAACAGCTTGTTCTTATTAGATTCCCATTGATGTTCAGAGGAGTTGGAGTTGTGTGGCACGAGCTTGTCACTAGTTTCTTTATTTTGTGTCTAGTTGTATTCTGGTGAACAATATTTCATTTTGTGACAGTTTTGACATGTTTCATAACACAAGTGATAGTGTTTTGGGGACAGTTTTGTAACAAGTTGTATTAAGGGTGAATCAATTGTCGCAAGCTTTGCTTTTTGTGTCTAGTTTTGTGACAGTCTTTGTCTTATTTGGGACAGGTTTGTACTAAGGGTAACATCTTCAAAATTGTGTATAAAGGGTGAACAATTATGGCAAGCTTCTTTGTCTTATGTGGACAGGTTTGTTGTAAGGGTATCATGTCCAAACTTTTCGTAAATTCATGTTGCCCCTTATTTCAACTTGTCATTGTGTGGCAATATGGCAGATGAGGTCACTTAGTTTGTGTTTTGGAATGCACATGAGTTGTTCGATGATATGTCTATGAGAGATGGAGGTAGTTGTAATATTATGATAGGTTATGTGCCAAATGAACTTCAAGATGATTACAGTATCAAAAGAGCTTCTTCTCAAGAGATTCCCATTGGTGTTCAGAGGAGCTGCAGTTGTCTGGCACGAGCTTCTGACAAGTTTCTGTATTTTGTGTCTAGTTGTATTTTTGTGAAACAATATTTCATCTTGGGGCAGTTTTCAAATGTTTCATTTTGGTGGCAGTTTTTGTAACAAGTTGTGTAAAGGTTGAATCAATTGTCGCAAGATTTTCTTTTCCTGTCTATAAAATTGAACTAAATTGTCATATATCTATCCAGAACATAAACAATTGAAGTAAATTAAAGTTCTAATTAGGGCTTAGAGTATTTTGTGACAGCTTTGAAATTGTCCCACCGTTCCAAGTTCTAATATGGGCCGAGAGTGTTTTGTGACAGCTTTGAACTTGGAACACTGGGACAGTTTTGTAACAAGTTGTGTAAAGGTTGAATCACTTTGTCGCAAGCTTTTCTAATAAAGGCGGAGACTGTTTTTGTGACAACTTTGAACTTGGAACACTGGGACAAGTTCTAATAAGGGCTTACATTGGTTTGTGACAGCTTTAAACTTGTCCCAATGTTTCAAATTCTAATAAGGGCGGAGACTGGTTTGTGACAGCTTTAAACTTGTCCCAGTGTTCCAAGTTCAAACAAGGGCTTACATTGGTTTGTGACAACTTTAAACTTGTCCCAGTGTTCCAAGTTCAAATAAGGGCTTACATTGGTTTGGGACATCTTTAAACTTGTCCCAGTGTTCCAAGTTCAAATAAGGGCTTACATTGGTTTGGGACAGCTTTAAACTTGTCCAGTGTTCCAAGTTCTATTAAGGGTGGAGACTTGTTTGTGACAACTTTGAACTTCTCCCAGTGTTCCAAGTTCTATTAAGGGCGCAGAAACCAAAAATTGTAGAATTGTCCATCAACATTAATTCAAATTTACTTAATTCTGTCAAAATTCCAACATCCTCTATAAATGTCCATTGCTATTTTTTCTCTCTGAGCCCTCATACGAGTGTGATCAAGATCTGCCAATGTTCTGCCTAGAGCTCGAGCTTCGATGTACCTAATAGTAAAAATTCCACAACAACCTCTGTTCGAAAAAGTAATAAGAATAGATTAGTACAATACACACAATATATATACACATATATGTGAATATAAGATGGCATATAGTTACCCATTTTCGTTTTGGCAGATTTATGTGTCTCGACTAACAGTAAAGTCATTATCTAGAGGTTCAAAGTGTGCAAATTTCCCAGAGGTTTTCATCATAAATGGGATGAGTTTACACATTGGAGCCAAAGCAGTAAACAAATAGTCATCTTTAGTATAGTTCTTCAAATAGTCAAGAACTGTGACATGATGCTTTTCAAGATCAATCTCCAATGCCACCCAATGTTCATTTTTAAGGTAGAATGGGGAATATACTTTTTTCACCCCAGTATACCATTGTTTCCCATATTTGAATGGGCGAGATCCATCAAAATAATGAAAATGGATTCTAGGAACATCTAGATGACCCGTCAAATATGATTCAACATTACCAGGTGAAAAGTAGGAATGCCACATGATATCTGTGATTAGAACATCATAATATGCTTCTCCCTTTTCATGCAAAATTTTCCTCATATTATATAGCATCTCATCCATATGCTTCAGAATAATAAGAAGTAAAAGAACAGAAAATTGTCATATATCTATCCAGAACATAAACAATTGAAGTAAATGCAAAAAATATATATATCACTTACAACATCAGAAAACTATCTCCCCGATTTCAATATTTCATTGAAAAATCTTTTGTTTAAGGAGCCTCCATAACCATTTGCAGTTATGGTTTCACTGTCTGGCCTGTATACACCAATAAAGAATTTAACTTTTGTCACAAAATACTATTTGGGAAAATTAAATCAAATCTGAAGTCATTCAACTTCTGGAAAAATGGGGTTGGCTTAGCAATATATAATTAGATGCTAAATAGAAGAAAATAGAAACATACCATCCAGAAGCCAGTCATAGAATTCTCTTCGGGAAGTTCTGTAATAATATGGATTAGGAGGTCTATTTGGCAATCTATACTTCCTCAAAGTAATTTTTGTACTTGCAGATTGTAAACTTTGAACATTTTGTGCTCTTTGTTCCAATAAATAAGTAACTGGCATGATGGCTGATTCAGAGGGAGCTTCAACTTGATTTTTTGGAATCTGTCTTTGCTCTTTATTTCTTGGATGATTGAAAATATCTAAGATTGGTTTGGTGTACACAATCAGAGCTGAACTTGGTTCCTTTTCGATGGCACTTTTTCCAGAATAGGGTTCCAAATTAGGGCTACACGGTACAATCTCAACTATTTTTTCATCACATGGAACTTTGTTTCCAGGAGACTGATCAACCATTGTAGCAACATCAGTAAACCCCCCTTCATATTCTGCTTGTGGACTGCCTTCTAAAATCTTTTCGTTTTTTCCAGAATAAGGTTCTAAATTTTGGCAACACGGTACAATATTAGTTATTTTTTCATTACAGGGAACTTTGTTTCCAGGAGACTGATCAACCATTGTACCAACATCAGTAAACCCCCCTTCATCTTCTGCTTGTGGACTGCCTTCTAAAATCTTTTCCTTTTCAAAAGATGCAACATCAACAAAGTTTTCTTCATTATCAATTTTGAGAGGTACAACTGGACTGCCTTCTAAAATCTTGTCTTTTTCCAAAGTTGGAACATCAACAAGGTTTTTTTTAATATCATTTTCCAAAGTTGCAACATATGCGCCTTTTGAATCCTTTTTTACTTCTCCAATGTTGTTGTCTGCATTGTCGCCAAGAAATTGTTGTTGCTCTGGTACTGATTCTGAAGTTGCATTATGATAATTATTTTCTTCAATTATGTTATTTGATCTCTCACCATCTACAAAGACTTCTTCTGGATGAGCGGTTTCAAATTTGTTTTGTTTCTCTTTTTTAGCATCTTCCTCTAGTTTTCCAACTCTCTCACATAGAGTTTTTATTGTATCTACCAATTTCTTTATGATAGCCTTCGTTTCAATGCTATTTTGTTCAGTATTAGTTTCTCTTAACAACATATCCTTTGCCCACTGAGGTTCTAGTATATCAGAATCAGAATGACTCTGAGTTGCTTCACTGTCATTACCATCTGGATCATCATTAGCTTGCTTAGATCTGTTTTCAGGGTCCACATATGAAGTTTCTTCTTTGAACGTTTGTCTTTTTTTTTGCAATACGCTTCTTTTGTTGTTGTTTTTGTGGACTAGCAGCAGATCGTAGACAAAGCCTCTTGTTAACAACTCCTTCATTGTTGTCAGAATTCAACATCCGTTTGCTATTACAATTCCTAATCCTCTGAACTCTTTGAGATACAACACATTTTTCCCCACAAACATTATCATCTGAACTATCTTCAACTACTTCATCGTTATCTTCTTCTGAACTTGAGAGATCATCATGACACACTTTTTCAAATTCACAAACTTCCATAGGATTATCATGCTTCTTCTTGGCAGCCGAAATTATTAACTCAACAACTTTGTCATAGATTGGATCAATATACTGGTTTGGTAATCTCAAATGGATAAATCGAACATAGTCATTGTAGGGCTGGTAATTACATATCTGAAATATAAAAAACAATTTTTGACAATTAGGAGAAGTACAACTTTTTTTAGAAGTTTGTAACAGCTATGTAATTATAGTATAGGGTACCAACGACAGAAAATATTAAAAGTAAAAAGTTCATTGTGTTACAGCTTTGAACTTTGTCCCACTGTGACAAGTTCTAATTATCGCTTAGATTGTTATGTGACATCTTTGAACTTGGAACATTGGGACAAGCTCTAGTGTTCCAAGTTGTTATTTTTGGTGAGAGTGTTTTGTGACAACTATAAAGTTTGAACATTGGGACAAGTTCTAATAAGTGTTTAAAGTTTTTTGTGACATCTTTGAACTTGGAACATTGGGACAAGTTCTAATTATGGCATAGATTGTTTTGTGACAACTTTGAACTTGGAAGACTGGGAAAAGTTCTAATAGATGGTGAGAGTGTTTAAATTTTTTTGTGACATCTTTAACTTGTCCCAGTGTTCCAAGTTCTTATAGAAGGTGAGAGTGTTTTGTAACAACTATAAAATTTGAACATTGGGACAAGTTCTAATATGTGTTTTAAAGTTTTTTGTGACATCTTTGAACTTGGAACACTGGGACAAGTTCTAATTATGGCTTAGATTGTTTTGTGACAACATTGAACTTGGAACACTGGGACAAGTTCTAATAGATAGTGAGAGTGTTTTGTGACATCTTTGAACTTGGAACACCGGGACAAGTCCTAATAGATAATTTGATACTAAATTAGGAATGTCAAAACTGGATATTATAACACAGTTGAGGCAGATGCAAGACTTACCAATTTTTTCTTCTGAGAAAGAAAGCTTTCAATCGCATTATACCACAACTTCAGTGATTTTTCCTTTGTTTTCCACTTTTGATAGTATGGAGTTGCATTAGTATATTCTTTGTCAACATACATGTAAGATAATTCAGCAAGTTCTGGGAATCTTTCAGCTATCCAGACCTGGTAAACCCAAACATTAAAATTAAAATTCAAGAAATAGCCAGATAGATTAGAAAGAATTTGTAATCAAGAATTAAAGAATTTGAAATTAAAAAAAAATACCTGAAAAGCCAAAGGAAATCCATACAAGTGGTATCCCCTCCTTGAATGTCCCTTTTTTGTGTCATTTTTTATTCTTCTCAGCGATTGCCTATTTACCCACCTCAACTTCTCAAAAGTGGTTTGATAAGCAACTTTCCCCCAAGGATACTTCTTGAACTTTTCAAAGTCATGAACTAGGAGATCAAAATACTTTTGCCTTATAAACCCCTCCTTATACTGACATAGAATAATCCCCTCCACAATCAGCAAATGGGCAATTTTATACTTAAACTCTCCATATTCGATGCTTGAATAGATTTGAAGAAGCTTGTCAAATGTAATTTTATTAAACCCCAGCAGTGTTTCCATATTTGCAGTAGGAGAGTCAATATGCAAATCACCACTGCAATTTAATCCAGTAATTGCAGCAAAGTCTATGATTGAAATCTGCACGATATTTCTGCCTATCCTACACCACAACTCATCCTTCCTCTTTGTTTTCAATTCATGAATTAATGCATAATGGACTAGAGGACTAGAGGACCACAAAAAGTCCCCAATTTGGATCCAGAATAAAGGATACCAGAGAACACCCCTGTAACAGAATTCTGAAAATCAGAAGCCACCAGCATTGTGTCTTCAAAATGATCAACCAAAGACTATCTGCAGTAGTTATTCAATTTTGCGTTTGAATGTAATCTCCTAGATACCTTATACTTATACTGAATAGAATCCATTATATCATGTAAGCCATCATGTTATAGAGTGTTAAACTTGTCATAATTTGGACCAACTAGTGGAAAAACTTATCAGAAAATTCAGAGACGTTAATATCAAACAAATCCCAATGTAAAATATATTTAAGTTGTCAGAATTTAATACAGAGCAAACATAGATATGTAAAACTATCTCACATTTCATACAAATCTATTATATATTGTTTTCGTCTCTTATATAATACTGCTAAAATGTCCCAAAAGCTTATATTATCTTTAAAACATTGTCACAACAACGTACATCAGATCAAAATTTGGTAAATTAAGCAATTAGAGTAAGGCGATTTCGATACATGCATAAAATTAACCTAGAATCTCAAAAATCAAAGTTTGAACGGTTACCTCCGAAATTACAAACAAGGTAGTAAAAGTGTAGACTGTGTTGAACGCAGATCCACTAATAAAACCAGTGTTTGAGTAAAGGAATCAGAGAACGAAGGTATTTGAGAAGGAAGAGACGACAACGAGCGAGGAGAATGAAAGTTAGTGAGAGAGAGAGAGAGAGAGGGACTGAGAGCGAAAAAAACCCAGAAAGAACGACTTCTCGCCTCTCGGAATAAATATGACAAAAAGTGGAAAGAAAAAGATTGTTAACGGACTTTTTTGGTTAACGAAGTTTTAAAGTTGGGCAAACTTATTTTAGTTGTCACAACTATAATATTTTGGGATGGATGATTGTTCATAATAGAATGTTAGAGAAAATTTATCATACAATGTATCAATAACAATCTAGAATATCATAAACACTATGGTAAGTTGGTAAATGTAAGGGTAGAGGACCATTGGGACACCTATAAACTTGTCATAGTTTTCCATTTTTTTATAACGGCATATAAGCTTTTCTGGCAATATCCCGTTTATTTTTCCACATGTACAATTCACTCCCATTTTATTTTCCCTCTCCTATTTTCTCTCTCTATTCAGTTTTTTTTTGCAGACGCCTTCAGCTTTCCCACAACGTCCGCACTTGGTTTTTGCCATTAAGTTGCTCTCCCCCAACTTCCAACTTCATTTGAATTTCGCTCTCTCTTTAATCAGGTCAAAATTGAATTTTTGTTCTTCTATCACTTCCATTGAAGTTCTCTTTAATTACGCCATTGATTTTTTTTTAGAAGATTGTTCTTTGTTTTTCGGAATCAAGTCATTTTGTACTCAACATTTATGTTTATCGCTTTCTTTTGGCCAATTTTGGTTTGTTCTTGAGTTATCTCTAAATTTTGGATGTTTTTTTACTAATATCGAAACTTAATGTGACAGAAATTGATCAAAATCGTGAAGCCGATGGTCGAAATACGTTGAAACTTTTGGAGCAAAGGCGAATAGTTATCTAGGTTTTTTCTATGTTTTTAACAGTCGCATTCCTTTGATTTTTTAGATCTCCTTATGAACAGTTGGGACAGGTTCCATTAAGGAGGTTTAAGTTTGATTGGGACAAGTTTAAGTTTTGCCGTTAGAGAGTTGAATCTTTTGTGACTGATTTAAATGTTTGCTTAAAGCTGTCTCGGTTTGTTATTATAAGAAATTAGGATTTGCTTATGACAGCCTAAGTATTGGTGCTAATATAGTTATCTAGGTTCCTTCTATTCTTTTTCACTGTTTTCATAGTTTTTTAATTTTTCCTTATGAACAGTGAGGTATGTAGCAAGAGTAATTGGTTTCTAAGTTTTGGCAAGTTCTATTAAGGTGTGGACGATTGGTTGGGACAGTTTTAAGTGTTGTTTTGAGACTGGTTTGGCAAACTGTTGTTGCAAGTTGTCTCAGTTTGTTCAGATAATAGCTTTAAATTTGTTTATGCGGTTATTTTCTGGTGGAAATTAAGGCAAGTTTCATTGGTTCTTATATCTGCATTCCTGCAAACTCGGACATCTTAATTTTCGTATGTTGTTTAGGCGCTTTTTTTCATATTGTTCCATTGATATTTAAATTTATTTATCATCAGTGAGACGTCTAAATAGAGTACTTAGACCTTGTCATAGTGTGTCAAGTGTCAAGTTCTTATAAAGGTAGAGGAGAGTTTATGGGACATCTAAGAACTTGTCACATTGTGACAAGTTCTTATACTAGGGATAGTGTTTTTGTGGCAACTGTGAACTTGTCACAGTTTTGTCAAGTACTTATAAAGGAGCGGGAGAGTTTTTTGGGACAACTATGAACTTGTCCCACTGTGACAAGTTCTTATAAGTTTGCGACAACTTAAATACTGGTGCAATTATAATCTATTGCAATTGTGACATTTTATTTCTTTGTAGGTTTATGGAAATCTTTCACTTCAAATATATTCTTCCAAAGGAGGAACAGAAATCTACGAAATGCAATTATTTCACCAAGAATGGCATCTTCAAATTGCTTGAAGCAGATCTGGACTATCGTGATTATTACAAATTGGTAGGAGGGATTTTTGGCCCTATTGCTATTGTGGAAGATACCTTCTCCTTTTGTAGACAACTATGTCATTATATTATTGTCCATGAAGTGAAGACAATGCACAAATATGAGATGTGGTTCTATGTGGGCAAGAGAATGTTGAGATTCGGCCTTTCGGATTTTGCTGCTGTCACATGACTGGAGTGCATAGGTGATTTAAATATTTCAGCACCCAGAACTAACTATGAAGCAAAATATGGCATCAAAAAGATGACACTTGAAGATCTACTTGGGTTGTTCATGAATTCGGGTTGTAATGTTTTCAGATACGGTATTTCTTATTTGATTATACTACACGGTGTGCTACTGTCCCGGAGGCCTGATTCTGAAATAAACACAACCTATTTCGACCTTCTGCTTCATGATTTTGATCAGTTTTTGAAGTATAGATGAGGTATGTTGATATATCTTGATACTTTGGAAAATCTGAGAAAAATGAATAAGGATTCTCGAGATCCAAGGCAAGGATACAAATTGTACGGTTTTCCATTAGCATTTCAGGTATCTAAACTCTTTTTTTTCTTTTTCCACTAGCAGATCTATTTTGTTGCAATATATAATTTGTGACAGAAATTTACTTTTTGTGACAGGTTTGGATATTGGAAACCTTCCCAAAATTGAGTGAAATTCTACCAGTTAATTGCGATAATCGCAGAGATATCCCATTTTATAAAAAAAACTGGTCCAACTCAAAGGTGGAAGCAGATAACAATTTGCCTTTCGCAAACTTCACTAAGTTCTTTTCCCAAAAGAATGTGGTATGTGATTTTATCTTAATTATCTCGGTTAGACGATTGGGACATTTGGACACTGTATACCAACTTCTAATATAGGGGTAGAGTATTTTTTGTGCATATGTGTACTTGTCTCAGTGTGCATAGTGGTATGCAATTTAGGACAACTATGTACTAGTCAGAGTGTGCAAAGTTCTAATAAGGGGGGAGATACATTTGGGACAACTGTGTACTTGTGGCAGTTTGGAGCTAGATTTGTTCATTTTGTTCCTTCGCCAAATACATTTACTTAAAACTGATTTTATATTTGTTAAATTGATTACTTACAATTTTTACATTTTTCGCAGGAATGCATTTATCCATCATACAGAGAAATTATGATGTTTAATAATTTAGAATTTGCTGAGCATGAAAAGGATCCTTATTATGATTCTTTACGTATTCTGATGACTGGGAAAGCAAAGAGGATTTTTGAGAATGCGGATGATTTGGAAGATTTTGTGACTACTCCAAAAAAGAGTGTTTCTCAGAAGATAAAATTCTTAGAGAGGCAACCAGTTGGGAATAAGGATAAATCAAAGCCAGTTACTCCAAAGAAGAGGGTTCGGTTTCAAGATATCCAAGATTTTTATATAAAAAACAACGGAAATTTAATCACAGATATTGTCATGAGGGAAAGCGACAACAATACTCTTGCATTGGTTTCTGGAACAGCAACAAACAAGGAGTTACAATTGAAGACTACGAAACAGATTCTAGAAAAGGTGAAGAAGCCTAAGAAAGGGTCTAGTGATGATAGCAGTAAGAAACCAAAGAAAAGAAGGAATACAGCTCCATGGTGGTTGAAAAATTTAAACGCCAAATTCAATAGCCTAGAAAATGTAATGAAGGATGTTCAAGGAAAAGTTATTCAAATTAGTTCGATTATGATTTAAGTTTTTGATAGAGTGTCAAACCTTGAGGGCATACTCAAAGTTCCTGATCCAAAGGAAACTCCTTATTTGTAACAAAAAGATGAGAGTAGGGTGGAGCGCAATCTGTTCCCTGAATTTGATGTGGAAGCTTCGTTTGAAAACATTGGTGTGAGCATGGTTGTTTCTAAATTTGAAGAGTGGATTGATAACTCGGTTGTACCATCACCTATGGCGTCTTTCTCCTCTGGCGAAATTTATGCTTTCACTTCAAATCCAGTTGATTTCATTGAAAAGGAATTAGGGATCTTGACTGTAGGAATTAGGGAACTTGAAGAAAAGGTTGAATTGGATATCCCAAATTCAACAATTGCTTCTCCAGAGAAGAATACTGAGATTATTGATATCTCCAGTTCCGAAGATGATGCAGTACCAAAAGATGTTGTTGATGCTAAGATTGAAGATTCTAAACAAGAAGCCAATCGGAAATCAGAGAGGAATGTTATGCACAACAAAAAACTGATATTCCCATACACAACTAAGAGGGACAGAAATAAATGTAGACTTCCACCGAGACCTTCACACTCATTCTATAATCCTAATATACGAAGACTATTCTATGATTGGTATAAGAGCAAGTAAATCGTTGAGACACCTTTTATATTGTGACAACTATGTTCTGACACCTTTTCATTGGTTTTTTTAATATTTTGGGACACCTTTTCAGCTATTACTCACAACACGCACATCTTATGACATCTTATGACACCTTTTCTTCTAGAACTAGGGTTATCAAAATTGTGACATAATTGTTTAATAGTGATAAAGTATTTGTGACATGTTTTGTTCCATTCTAAGATTTTCTATTTTTCTGATTATACAGTGATCCAGAAGTTGTTATAGAAGCTAAGGGTACTGCTTATAATCTAGACAAGGAGTTCTTCCGTATAACTTTAAAGATAGCTGAATGGTTTCAGGAGAGAGTAAGCATTTTGCCTTTTTTGACAACATTGTTACATATGTGTATTACACCAGCTTTTCAATTTTTATTTATTCTATTTTTTTTTTGTAGCATATAGATGAGGGATTGTATTATTTCAGAAAGCGTATAAATTCATATGGAGAAAGATGGAAGGATATATTGGTTGTAGATTGGACATGGCCAAACTATTTCAATCAAGCACTTTTCATTCAATGCCAAAAAGATGATAGTAATAATCATCTTTTTCATTACAAGTTTTTTTATGGTAAAATACCTCTAAAACATGGGAAATGCTGGTACCCTGAGGGGAAAAAAGTTTTCAGTCCTTTTAACTTAGGGAATAATCACTGGATAGCATTGGAGATAGACCTTGAACTACTCGGAAGTTCCGCCATTTCGAACCATTGGATCGACCCTTTACAGTCAGCCGAGACGAATCTGTCATTCAAGATATAGAACATGGGTATTATTTCATTTCTACAGAACTATATGTTTCTATCTTTTGTTTACCTTATTTGTGTCATGTTTTACAATGTTATATAGTTGTGATATTGTTTCAGGTTTATATCTAAATTGTCTCAATGTAGATATATTGATGTTTTTATTTCACTATTAGGAGACAAGTTTTGGGGAATATTATCGGACATATTCTGTGTTTTGTTTACATTTTTTGTGGCAAGTTTCATATTGCAATTATTTGTGATACTGTGACAACATAAATTGTCCCAGAAAGTAAGAAATATTGCTAATAATAATTTTTCACTTTTTTTTATTATAGGGGAAATTGTGGAGTATTCATTTTGAAATATATTGAACACTATGCATTTGGTGTCAATATTTCGGACTTGGATCGAGATCGTCTTAAAGCACATAGGGAAAAGATGGCAATATCTTTTTATCGAAAGTGTTGGGATTTTGAAGCATTACCAATTGATCCATAGATGTATTAATGCTAAACTAGTGTCATAGAGTTACAATCTTATATATATTAGTAAATGTGTTCCTAAGCTTCTCTGTCTAGTTTTTGTATATGTTCTAAGACAGATATGGATGTATATTCAGAGTTACGATTTGTGACAGCTTGAAATTGGAGACAATATATTCTAATTTTTTTATATGTACTTGACTCAGTGTGCAAACTTTTTATAAAACTAAGTTCGATTATGATAATTGAGAATATTTTGGGACAAGTGTGTTCCAGTCAATGCGTTTCAAGTTAAAATAAAGGGCAGAGTTGCATTTGGGACAACTTTACTTGCCACAGTGTGCCAAGTTGAAATATAGGGGTAAAATATATTGGGAGAAATGTATTTTGGGACAAGGGTGACTATGTCACAAATTTTTCAAGCTGAAATATAGGGGAGAGTTGCATTTGGGACAAGTATGACCCTGTCACAGTGTTCCATTTTCTAATAAGAATGGAGAGTATTTTAGGACAAGTGTGTCCCTGTCACAGTGTGTCAAGTTGTAATATAAGGGGGAGAGTACTTCTGGGACAAGTGTATCCATATCACAGTGTGTCAAAATGAAATAAAGGGGGGAGTTACATTTGGGACAAGTGTGTACCTGTCACAGTGTGTCAAGTTGTAATATAGGAGTAGTATATTTTAGGACAAGTGTCCCTGTCACAGTGTGTCAAGTTGTATTATAGGATTAGATTATTTCGGAACAAGTTGAAAATAAGGGGGAGAGTACTTCTGGGACTAGTGTATCCATGTCACAGTGTGGCAAAATGAAATAAAGGGGGGGAGTTACATTTGGGACAATTGTGTACTTGTCACAGTGTGTTAAGTTATCCTATAAAAACTTTAGATATATAGTTATGAAACAAGTTTTATATCAGAGGAACCTTGATTATAAAATCTTGCATCTCTCTATATATAAAAGTTGATGGGTTTGAAAAAGTAAAAGCAACATGTACCTAATAAATGCTACTCCAATAATTTAAATCTATATTCTAATTACCTATTATATTAAATGTTAATTTCATCATCAACTAAGAACGCACCAACTTCGTCTCCTTCCTCTACCACAATCTCCAAACCCATTCTCATCTCTATCTCGTTCATTAATTCCTTCGTTTCATTCCGACGCCCCCTCCTTGCCCGATTAAAAAATAATCTGGATTAATTAGATAGTTTTATCTATATATTGACAACACCTAAGATTGATTCATATGCGCCAAAACATCTAACACACCAAACAACATTGGCCTCAGTAAAACATGAACATCGTATAAATACTTTATGTTGCAGATTTCGGTTGTAACCAACTGTTGCAATAGTTGTATTTGCATTTTACGAGTTTGTACAATTGTATTATATCATCGTTCACTCATTTTGAATTTAGAACCTATTTAATGACTAACCGCATTCGGAAAACGGTAATTTCCCCACGCGAAGCGCGGAATTCCAGATCTAGTCAATTAAATATATTGGGTTTTAAATCGTTAGACATTAAATAGAACTCGTTGATCAATTAACTCTTATGTTTGACGATCGGACACCCATTGTTGTACATACCGTGTGACTCTTCAGTTCCCGTACTTGTGTAATTATGTGGACACGAATTCCAACCTTATGTTAGACGATTGAAGGTGAATATCTACCCTATATTGATATAGGTAAATTAAGTTGAATATCAACCTTAACAAACCTGAATACCATTGAAGGTGAATACTCGTTACACCGTAAGAGGCTGTTACACCAGAACTTAAAACAAATGCAAAATCTTATACTAAGTCCTATTACATTAAAAAAGGAATTGTGACATGTTAAATTAGGGGCAGGAAAAGCTGAATTAAGATCTAAGTGTTCCATGTTTTTAATATGTCCCAGTGTTCCAAGTTCTAATAAAAGCTTAGAGTGCTTTGTGACAACTTTGAACTTGGAACAATGGGACAAGTTCTAATAGGGCTTAGAGTGTTTTGTCACAGCTTTGAACATTTCCCAGTGTTCCAAGTTCTTATAAGGTTAGTGACTGTTTTGTGACAACAGAAAACTTGTCACAGTGTGTCAAGTTCTAATAAGGGTAGAGACTGTTTTGTGACAGTTGAGAACTTGTCATAGTGTGAACTTATAAGGAGCGGGGAAGAGTTTTTCTGAAAACTGTGAACATGTTATCATAAAATTATTGAAAAGTTTCAGACAGGTATCCGAAGAGGTCAAGAAAACTTGTAATATCTAAAATCAAATAACTTAAAAACGATAACTAAGAAAATTTAGATATACTTAACGATATGCACACTATAGAAGGAAAAAATCTTTGTCTTTCTGGAGCCATGGTGCTTCCAAATGAAATATACAATCATCTCTTTCTTTTAGCTCATTGTCCTGAACGAATTTCCTCCAATCTTTTCCTATTCTGAACATATTGTTTTTGAACTTCAGCACCACATCCCAATGACGTTGTCTAATTGAAAGTCTGATTGGCCGGTCCTTGAAGTTCTTCAAGTATTTCTCACAGTGTTCTTGAGGGAATTTCTTCATCCAAAAAGTACTTATTCTGGTTAGATCCACATTAAAAACATGTATAATTCATGATTGTTCAATAAGATATTCAGAATGAATAAGAACAAATACCAGACGATAATCCCCATCAACACAAGAGCGGTCCATCTCAAAAGAAAACATTCTATCTTGATGATCCATTTCAATCTCATCATATGAGCTTTCCATCTCAATACAAAAAATACAGGAATTGTGTTTTCAAGAGATTTCGTGTTTAAAATGACTTTGGAATACAAAGGAATATAAAGAAAACTGCAAGGTTGAATTTTAGTTAGACTGGTAGGTATCATAAATGTAAGGTTGGTGGGGTAGGTATTAGATGATAAATTAAATTCATTTATTAAATTTGACTTGACCCGTTGGATAGAAATTGGACCAACCATATAAAATCTATTATTTTACTTCATAGCAAGTGGGTTGGATTGTGTTGTAATGTATTAATTACTTTTAATCAAATAATTATATGGTGCTTGATACATTTTGTGACTTATAATTAAAGTAAAAACTTCATTGTCAGACAACCTTTGAACTATTCCCAGTATTCTAAGTTCAATAAGGGCTTAGTGTATTTTGTGACAGCTATAAACTTGGAACATTGGGACAAGTTCTTATAAGGGCGGAGAATGTTTTGTGAAAGCTTTGAACTTGGAACACTGGGACAAGTTCTAATAAGGACTTAGAGTGTTTTGTGTCAGCTTTGTACTTGGAACACTAGGACAAGTTCCAATAAGGGCAAAGAATGTATCGTGACAGCTTTGAACTTGGAACACTGGGACTTATAGGTGTTGGATACATTTTTTTGACTTGTAATTAAAGTAAAAACTTCATTGTGAGACAACCTTTGAATTTGTCCCAGTGTTCCAAGTTCTAATAAGCGCTTAGAGTGTTTTGTGACAACTTTGACTTGTTTCAGTGTTCCAGGTTCTAATAATGGATTAGAGTGTTTTGTGTCAAGTATTCAGGTTCTGGACAAGTTACATTTTGTGACATACACAGTTTTGGGACGAGTTCTAATTTTGTGACATGATTTAATGATTTAATTGTTGATTCTCCCCTTATTTTCTCAAACTTGGAGACTTGAATTAAGCTTAACAATTGGCTACACTTCAAGATATTGACATATCTAAACAAAAGGAAGAAGCTAGCTTATAGAAGCTGAAAGATACTCCTTTACCAAACAGACCAAACGTATGAAAACATTTGGCAAGAACCCGTCATATCTGAATAAAAGATAGAAGCCACATTTGATGACGTAGTTCAAAGCAAACTTTTCCCAACCAGAAGTAAATAAGGGAAAATTGTTGATCCTCCCCTTATTTTCCCAATCTTGGGGACTTGAATTAATCTTGACAATTGGCTAGACTTCAAGAAATCGATATATCTGAATAAACGAAAGAAGCCACACTTCTCCATTACTTTTATTCTTGATTGTAACTAGCCAATTCGGCCCATTCAGCACTCTCAACATGTTGGAAGTCTCTGTGCAAAGAAATCAAGATTGCTTAATTCGAAGAACATTCAGATCAAAAACATGGGAGTTTAACAATGAACTGAAGTGAGGATAGTATCCATACTTGGTCATTACTCTTGTTTGTATTGTGACTTGCCAATCCCGGCCATCTGGCACACTCAAGATTTTTGCGTCCTTCGAAAAAGATTTTGGAATTCTCTGTGTATGAAAAACAAGATTGCTTAGTTCCTAGAACATATAGATCTAAAAACTAGAAGATAAAGATTAAACAATATAGAGATTTTCAGTACCACAATTGACAGAAGTTGTGTTGAACAACGTTCCTTGCTGACAGGATTTTCTTCCATCTTTGATTAATGTTTTCTAGATGCAACCATGTTTGAGTAGTTTTTGTTTGCCCGTGGTGACTGAAATATGTTGGGTTTCATTGGTATTTATAGAACAATGTTAGGTGAAGTAGGTGAATGTTGGGTAGTAGGTGAAATATGTTGGATTTGCATCTGTCAAAATTCAAGATAGTAGGTGAAGATGTGTTAATTTAAATTTTGAACGGTCATATATTTATTAGAGTAGGTGAATGGGGGTAGTTGGTGTTTTTACTGTCATAAATTCAATAGAGTGGGGTGAAAATTTTAATAAATGTAATGTGGATATCAGTCTTTGAAAATGACAGAATTTTGCTCCTTTAATTCAATACGTGAGTAGGTGAAATTTGAACATCATAAATGCATTGTGACATGTTCAGTTTTTAGTTTGGGCATATTATTTTATGAGACTTATGTAGTTATTTACAAGTAGTACGTAGTGTGAAGCAACTTGTTCTATAAATATAGTAAAGGAGTGTTTATGTCAAGTTGTTAAAAACAAGGGCACTACATTCCTCACATCCTTCCAAAATTGCATTCTACAAGACAAGGCGAAACATTAACGAACAATCTCTTGGTTACTTTGATAGATTTTTTTAAAAAAAAATATTTTAGGTCATGTAACATGTACTCTTGCAAACTAAGCCATGTTATGTGTATGCTTTGAACTTGTTCTAATACGGCTTAGATTGTTTTGTGACAGGTTTAAACTTGTCCCAGTGTTACAAGTTCTAATAAGGGCTTACAATTGGGACCTAAATATCTTTATTCATCCTTCCACACATTAATCCGCGTAGCTGTCCCAAATCATTTCCCAACATATAATAATCTGAATATATCACAAAATTAATACACATACCTTTCTCATGTGACTGAATCCGGATATGAAAGCTCCAATAGATACAAACACATATTTGAACATGTTCGACCTTGTTAATTCAAGGCATGTGTATGTTCCATCATTCATTTGTTTTAGCATGTGACAGTATGTTGGTAACAAATAATAGTTATCCTCAGGTGTTCCCCGCACAAGATTTTGGGCATATTCTTGAGCTTTCCAAGCTTTCCAGTAGCTTACATGTTGATAATAATCATTTCTGACATCATTCTGAATTGACTTTGGGTTTGGACCATTGCTATCCCCTTTATACCTAAATTTTGTATTAGTATTACTATTATATTTCAAAAACTATATTTTTGAGTAAACTATAAAATTGTAATACCTGGATTTTATCAACTCAGCAACTACTGAGTATGATGGTTGGTGTCTTTTTGCACATCTCAAATCAAAAGAGCAAGTATGATTGTCATTTATTCTTCTGATCTCAAAACTTGGAATACTAGTGAATTTTGTTCCTACTACCCTCCATTTGCACTCCTTGTCTACACAAACGACCTTGTACTTCTGAAAAGTTGATTTTTTCACTGTATATATCCAAAATTATACTTCAATGCATACACCATGACAACTTTTTTCAGATCCTCCTTGCTGTTGAAAATTTGGCCAGCACACATGAAGTCATTTTCTTCTTCATATCTCCATATAGAATGCATTGAAATCATATCTCCGTCATCATTTGTGTCTTGAATGTCAATCCTAGATCCCTTTGTAACAATAGTAGCTCCAGTACTACTATTACTCTGTGTAGTTTTAGCCTTTCTGCCATCATTTGGAGTTACATATAAAGGCATTACCCAAGATCCAAGAGTACACATGTTCATGAGCATGAAAGACCTGAAATCCTCATTGGTATCAATAATGTACAGACTCTTTAACTTCTGGGTTGGATGTAAATGCATCAGCTTAATTTCAAATTTGATGTTGAACCTTTGAAGAATCATTAACTTCAAATCATTGACATTTATCTCTGGCTCAATTAATAATGCCTTTGTTGTCATATCTCCAACATAATCCAAATCTCCTCTTTTCCACTGAAATTCTCCACCATAGTATACTGTAAGAATGTTCATTTTTTGCCTGCTTGTAAAAATACACATAAACTGTTAAAAGTTATCCCAAATCTACTTACCAAGATCTCACAAGTTGTCCCAAAATTTTATAAGTTGCAGGAATTCTCAGTATGAGATGTTTATAATATACATAACGATGTAACATATATATTGTAAACATCTAAGTCTAAATTCCACCCAAAAAAAAACATCTAAGTCTGAAAGTCGTCACAATATTCCAAAAGTTGCCCCAAAATCCCAAAGTTACAGGAATTCCAAAAGTTGTCACAGTGTAAGATGTTTACATTATACATACCAATGCATACAAGTCTAAAAGTTGTCACAATAAGGAATTCCAAAAGTTGTCACAGTGTAAGATGTTTACATTATACATACCAATGCATACAAGTCTAAAAGTTGTCACAATAAGGAATTCCAAAAGTTGTCACAGTGTAACATGCTTTACATTATACATACCAATGCATACAAGTCTAAAAGTTGTCACAATAATCCAAAAGTTAGACCAATTTTCATACAGTTCGATCCTAAGTTAAGAAACGGCAAAAAACCCTGCACCCACTTTTTTTATAACTGGCACCCACTCTTGGGCGCACCCAGGATGCGTCCAAACCTTTTTAAAAAAACCCGGTTCAGTTTTGGACGCACTTAGGATGCATCCAAAATCAGACCGGATTTTTGAGCAGTTTGAAGGCACAAAAAAAAAAAAAAAAATTCTTGGGCGCATCCAAGATGCGCCCATAAATGACCCGATTCTAAAAAGAATATTTGGACGCACCCGGGATGCGCCCAAAGCGGGTGCCAGTTATAAAAAACCGGGTGCGGGGTTAAACAGCCTTAAGAAACTATGGAATCAAAATCAAAAGAGTGCGATATCGATGCAAATACCTTTTGCGAGTTCAATTCAAAGATGATAATCTATAACTATGGAATCAAAATCAAAAGAGAGCGAGTACCTTTTGCGAGTTCAATTCCAAGATGATAATCTATAGGGATCAAATCCTACTTTGATTAAGTGATCGCGCATTATGTATCCGCTGTTTGATCACGTCGATATCTTACAGCTCTTCAATCACCATCGAAAAATGCCAGATCCAGCTTTTCAATCGCTCTTCAATTGTTCTGGAAGTCTCGTTCCAACAATATCCTTCCGCCGCTAAAATCGCTCTTCAATCGCCAGAGGATGCGGAGAGAGGAAAAGAAGGTTAAAAACTGTATGTCTATTATAAGGCAATATTCTATATGGGTCAAAAACTTTATATCTTTCGCTTGTGGTTTAATTAGCTAAATTCAAGTATTAAAAGGAATATTTACTTAATTCCCCCTTTAATATAAAAATAAATTTAGGTAAAATATTTTTCAATAGTTCATCAGTCACGTACAAATTTAATTTAGTTTTTAAATATAATTATTTAATTTGAGTTATCAATATAAAATTTTCAATTAGTATGATAAACATTTTAAGAAAATGTTAATCAAGCATTGTTTAAATATTTGAATATATTTAGTTTAAAGTATTTAAAATTTATAGATTATGAGATTAAATTTTTCTATATAATTATTAAATAACTCATTTTATATTAAAGTACATAAAATATGATTTGAATAAGCTTAAAAATATAAATAAATAAATATTGTATCTTGCAAATCTTAATTATCCTAAAATAAACATATACATATATTTATAATATTTCTATTACATGGTTTTTTTTATCAAAAAGGAAAATGATTGATGATATGTGGCAAAATAAATATTGAAATGACATGTGACAGTTAGTGAGCAAGTGACATTTGACAAAAATGGAGGATTACTTGACGAAAAATGGAGTAGTAGATTTTGTATAAATTATTTTAATAATTATAGCAAAAAGGGAAGAATCTTCTCGAGAAAATCTTCTCGTTTGATTTTTCAACACTATTCACAATTCGAGATAATCTTCTCGATTTCTTCCTTTGTACAACGAAAAATATGGTCATATGGGGTCTTGTTTGATTCGTCTCAATGATTACTTTAACAATATCAATTTTTAATATTTTTTACTAATAAATAATTAGAGATATTAACGAAACAAAACGTGCATAAGCATCCGCACCGAGGTCAAATGGAGCATATATAGTGGCACAAAGGGGGTATTTAACTCTAAGGGTCCAAATCTCATTAGAAATGCCCTTAAAGATGAGAAATAAAAAAGATGTTCTTCCTCCTTGGAGTTGACCGCCTGTTGACCGCTCATTGACCGGTCGTTGACCTGTCATTGATTTTTTTTTTCTTTTTTAATTTGTTTTTGAGGTCGGCTTTTTTTAAGGTCAGTTTTTTTATCGACTTTTTTTTCTATTCCAATTCTTTTATTTTATGATTTGTCGGTAAAAATGCTATTTTTTGTAAGCAAAAATGCTTTTTTTTTTTTCGCTACCAAATTTTTTTTGCTACGATTTTATAAACAAAAGTGCTATGCTTTTTTCTACCAATTTGTTTGTTATGGTTTGAAAGAAAAAGTATTATGGTTTGTAAATAAAAGTGCTATATTCTTTCGAGGCCAAATCGTAACACGTTTCACCTAGCATAGAGAAGCACATATAGGAAAAAACATAGCACACTTCAGTTAGCCATAGAGAAGCACATATAATCGAAAAGTGTAGCACATTTCATCCAAAGAGAAGCACATCTAGAAAAAAGCGTAGCACCTGTCACCTAGTCATATAGAAGCACATACAGGCGAAAAGTGTAGCACGTTTCTTCCATACAAAAGCACATTTAGGCAAAAGCGTAGCACCATTTACCTAGTCATAGAGAAGCACATATAGGCAAAAGCGTAGCACACTTCAGCTAGCCATAGAGAACCACATATAGGCGAAAGTGTAGCACATTTCAACCATAGAGAAGCACATCAAAGCAAAAAGTGTGGCATATTTCATCCATAGAGAAGTACATATAGGCAAAAAGCGTAGCACATTTCACCTAGCATAGAGAAGCACATATAGAAAAAGCGTAGCACACTTCATCTAGCCATAGAGAAGCACTTATAGGCGAAACGTTTAGCGCAATTCAGATATAGAGAAGCACATTCAGGCAAAAAGGGTAGCACATTTCATCTAGTATAGAGAAGCACATATAGGCAATAGCGTAGCACACTTCAGCTAGCCATAGAGAAGCACTTATAGGCAAAACGTTTAGCACATTTCAGATATAGAAAAGCACATTCAGGCAAAAAGGGTAGCACATTTCATCTAGCATAGAGAAGCACATATAGGCAATAGCGTAGCACACTTCACCTAGCATAGAGAAACACATACACGCAAAAGCGTAGCGCACTTCAGCTAGCCATAGAGAAGCACATTAAGGCGAAAAGTGTAGCAAATTTCAACCATAGAGAAGCACATCAAAGCAAAAAGTGTGGCATATTTCATCCATAAAGAAGTACATATAGGCAAAAAGCGTAGCACATTTCACCTAACATAGAGAAGCACATATAGAAAAAGCATAGCACACTTCAGCTAGCCATAGAGAAGCACTTATAGACGAAACGTTTAGCACATTTCAGATATAGAGAAGCACATTCAGGCAAAATGGGTAGCACATTTCATCTAGCATAGAGAAGCACATATAGGCAATAGCGTAGCACACTTCACCTACCATAGAGAAGCACATATAGGCAAAAACGTAGCACACTTCAGCTAGCCATAGAGAAGCACATATAGGCGAAAAGTGTAGCACATTTAAGACAGAGAGAAGCACATCTAGGCAAAAAGCGTACCACATTTCATTTAGCATAGAGAAGCACATATAGGCAATAAGCCAATAGCAAAGCACACTGCAGCTAGCCATATAGAAGCACATATAGGAAAAAGCGTAGCATATTTCAGTTATATAGAAGCACATTTCAGCCAAATAGTAACACTTGTGGTAGCACATGCTTTGCAAGTTCAAATTTTGGCCTAAAATACCATAGCATATTTCAACCATATAGTAGCACATTTCAGGCATTTTGAAGCACTTAAATTTGTAAGTACAAAATCCGGCCTAATTTTTTTTTTAAAAGTCATCGACCGGTCAACACCGGTCAATGGTCAACACCGATCAACGGGAAGTTAACGTTGTTCAATGGTCAAAGTCGGTCAAACCCGGTCGATGGTCAACCACTTGGATCAAAATCCTAGAAGAGTGTTATCCTAGCCATTGAATTATCTAGCTAGGATTACTTCTCATTTCTCATTTTAATAATTGTTTCTCATTTGATTTTTTTTTCCCTAACTCTAATTAAGTTAATGAGAGTTTAAGAGTTGCATCCCATATTTTTTGCTTTGTAGTTAGTTTTATTGTGTACTTTAATTCCATCTTATATAAAAATAAAAATAAAAGAAATAAAATAAGTTATGCAATCCAAATCATGCAATCACAATTGTTGATAGCCCTATAGCATACCCAATGACATTTATAAGGTAAGTCTGTAAGAATATAGTTCAATAAAAAAAGAAGTCTCTTGAATCCTATGCTACAAGTCTGTAAGAAAGATCATTCTTACAGACCCAAGTGATATCACTACAGACTTGTTAAACAAAGGGCATGTTTGGTTGCCTCTTTTTTATTACAAAAACATCATACAAAACGACATCATTTTGTGCCCTTTTGGATCAAAACGCAACACTTAAAGCAAGCTGTTTGACTGCTTGCTTTATACAGGTGTTATTTTTCGCTTTTTAATTGGTGCATGTAACTCTTATTTTGAATCATTCACTTCAATATAATCGTTTAAATATTAAATAAATTTTTTTAAAATAAAAATATCAACTAAATTAATTTATGTACATTAAATTGACATTCGAGAGAATTTAAAAAAAAGTCTAAATTTAGAACTTTTTGATATAATAAAGTCCAGTTATAATTATTTATAATACTTATAACAACGAAAAAACAAATATTTTGAATTTTACTATATCTTGTAACTATTTAATATTATAAGATATTATTTACTTATTCATACAAAATAGAAATATAGAACAGTAATTTGATACAAAATCAGGGTATAATTGTAATTTTATAAATCTTGTAGTCCATTCATTACAGCTTCCATTACATGTAGACTAGTCAAAACCTGACCCAACCCGTTGGGTCGACCCGACTCGAGCCGAAAAATACTCAACCCAACTAGACCTGAAAAGTGCGTGAACCCGTTTGGGTCAAACCTGTTTTCGACCCGTTGGGTCAAACTCGGACCGACCCGAAGATATTGAAACTCGTGAAGGGACCCACTTTTCACATATTTTATGTTATTTAAATTAAAAATTAAAAATATATTTTATTAAATAATAATATTATTTTATTAAATAATAATATAAAAATATTATTTTATTATAAAAATATTTTAAAATTTTATTTTCTTTATTAAAATTTAAAAAAGCGAATATTTGAAACTCGCTGGGTCGACCCGACCCGAACCCGTTCAACCCGAACCCGAACCCGTTTTCGATCCGAACCTCATTGACCCGAGCTCAAACCCGATCCGTTGCCAGGTGTTTGGTATGATAATCAGAATTCGAAGGAGTTGTGAATATGGAGAAGGATGAGAAGGTTATTATGAGAAAGATTATTGACAATATACTTCTATTACTTACTCCGTATAACTCTAGCTCACGTTAATGAACAGTAGTTCATACGAATTTACTATTTTGCCCTCTTTTAAAGAAAAAAATTGCTTTCCTCCTTCTGTGCTGCACAAGTGCACAGGTCGAACCTTCGCTTTCTGATTGTCGTCTTTTAGAACTCCCTCCGCCGCCGCCTTGTCACAAAGAAGGAAACTCCTGGATTTTCCACCGAAGGTATCGATGTTCACACGCCTCTGATTCGTTCTGATTCATGATGAGCATCGCTCGTTTGGATCCCCGTACAACTTAGAAGGTGGTTGACAGGCCAATGCCATCGTCAACTGCTCCCTCTTGTGGTTGTTGAGACATCTCTTCTTTCTCCTCCTCTAACCACCAATTAATCTCTCTTTCACTAACCATCTCCTTGATAATTGATAACTTTGAGTTTTGAACTATGCAAATCCCCAATTCACCGTTTGTAGAGGTTTCACCTAAAATTCTATCAAATTGATTAACATTTGGGGGATTAGATTGTATAAGGTGCTTGCTTGTGCGCTATTAAGTAGCTTTTGGGTTGGAGAGGCAACTAACATAGAAACTATTAGTCTCACAAATGAGTGTTTTTCAAGACACTATACTTCTTTCCGTAGTGAAAATACACCCAGAAACAATGATGGATAAAGTTATAATAGCTTACTAGGTATCTTGTACAAGCGAGGCCCAAGTATGAACTGAACTCCCAATTGTCCTCATAATAGGTGCATTTAATTTCTCTATGCTTGTGTGTTTTATTCCCCGTCCAGTATATGTATCAGCGTCTGTTCTTATGGCGCTTGTTTTTAATCTATGATTTGCTTGTTTTGATGTGTTCTAAAGTTCTTTTATTTCAAGTGCATGTTTAGACTTGCTTTTTGATGATGCCAAAAGGGGGAAGAAAGGAATGGTCAAGGTTTGAGGGGGAACATCTGTACTTATACCTTATTAGTAACGTTCCCTTAGGAGAACTGTTTAGATGAGTTTTAGAAGTATTCAATGAGTATGTTTGTCACCATCAAAAAGGGGAAATTTGTTGAAGCTACGGCTGAAGTAAAGTTCCTTCTGGTTTTGATGGTAACAAACATTTCTACTAATGTATACTTGAGTGTTTCAGGATGTCTACTTGAGCAGGAACGTTACTCAACAGAGGCGAAAGTTAATTAAGGAAAGAAAGGGCTGAGGGAGCGCAACGAAGATATCATGTTTCCTTTATGGAAAATATGGTTTGAGCTGAGAAGATATCATGAAGAAGTTAGGGAAAGAGATATAATTAAAAGATGGAAATTATATCTTCTTATGCGAAAGATATATTTTTCATATTCTTGTTTGTTCCCTAGTTTAAACCTAGTTTTATCTTTGCTATATAAACTAGTCTTAGGCTTAGGAATAGATGAGACGATTGAGAGAGTTTATGCTTGTGTGAATCAAGTGTGATCGTCCAAAAGAAGAACAAGAAGAAAAGAGAGAAAGAGTGAGCAATACTTAGTCTTAGGCGTTGAGTTTGGGCTCGAGTGAAAGAAGAGATTCGTGATCGTAATCCTTGCTTTCTTTTGTAACAAACAAGAGATTAATAAGATAAGTATACTCATTCAAATCCTTCAAGTGAGAAGCTTGAAGGTAGTGGTTTTACTCAACTCGTAGTGGTTGAGGTTTCCACTCTAAATACTTGTGTTCTTCTATACTTCCTGCGCTAATATTCCGCTGCTACACCTCTGAAGGAATAATACACTTTGTTCCCTCAGAAGTAATTGAACTAACGATCCAACAATTGGTATCAGAGCCTGGTCTCTAGATTGTTACCCTTGCAGGAAGAATGTCAGGAACAGCCATCAACGACTCCTTTTGGAAGCCACCAATGCTCAAGTCAAGAGAGTTCTCATACTGGGTGGAATAGATCGAATCACATATCTGTTCCCTGCATGGACAGATGTGGAAGATATTGGAATTTGGGGATGTGAAGATTCTCGATCCCTCAGATGAGACTGGAGGAACACTCAAGAAAAGAGAAGATTATCAAGATGCTGATTACAAAGTCTTGGAGCTCAACATGAGAGCAAAGAAGGTCATACTCGCTGCCCTTGGTCCATCCGATCAAAGGAAGGTTCTAAAGTACAAGAATGCTCACGACATATTCAAATCCCTCAAGAGGATGTATGAGGGGAATGAAGACATCAAGAAAAATAGGATCTTGACTCTCATCAAGGAGTATGATAGTGTTGTTCAAGGAAAGAATGAGTCTTTGGATGACTACCATTCACGTTTCCAGGGATACGTAGGCCAACTCGAGTTCTTAGGGGAAACGATCCCTGAGTGGAAACTGACGCATCAATTTCTTCAGGGATTGTCCTCTAAATGGGACGCGTTCTCTCTTGCACTCCAAGCTCAGAATGATATCAAAAACATCACCTTGGAGGAACTAGTTGCTCGTCTCCAGAGCAACGCGGGGATTCAACAGAGCAAGATGCTACGAAGGGAAGGAGAGAAGGCAGAGAAGTCCCAGAACATTGCTCTAAAAATCAAAAAAGCCTTCGATCTTGCTCAGGAAGAGGATGAAATTGTTGATAAGGATGAAGAAGTTGCTCTCTTCACAAGAGCCTTTCGAAGAGTTTGGAAGGATAGCAGAGAAAAACAACGTCTCCCTGATGGGAACAGAGACATGAGTACTATCATCTGCTATCACTGCCAGAAGAAGGGACACTTCGCGAGAAATTGCTTTAAAAAGAAGGGAGGAGAAGCTAATGTCCCTCAAAGGGAAAGGAAGGAAGCGATGATTGCAACATGGGGGACATCTGACTCTGAAGACGAATTGCTCTACACTCCCAAGGAAACGTGTCTAATGGCTACAGGAGAAAAATCCGAAGAAGAGGTAAACACTTCAGAATTTGACTCTTTCTTAGAAAACAAATCAAAAGCTCAGATTATTAGGTTCATCCATTCTCTGGGAAAGGAACAAAGTAATCTGAATTCTTTGATCGACGAGAAGGAAGAAACCATTTCATGTCTAATTGAGGAAAACCAGCTTTGGGCTTCTAAGGTTGCTAGACTTGAAAAGGCGTCGTTCCCTTCGTCGGACTCGTGCAAATCCTGTCCTAAGTATGTGTCTGATATAGCTTCCCTGGAAAGGAAAATTGCCATTCTCGAATCTGAAATTAAAACTTTGACTGAGGATAACTCAAAATTTGCTAAGAAAGTTGATGAATTTCTAATAGAGGAAGAAAACAAAAAGAAAATTTGGTTAGATGAATATATCACCTCTAAGATTGATAAGGAGAAGGCTGATTTCTCTAAACTCTTTGTGCCACGTGCTGGATTAGGCTATGATAGCGCCTCTTGTTCACAAACTGCCATCTTGTCTCCTGGTATACAAAATTCCCTCTGTCATAAAGGACCCTGTGGAGGATCAATCACACATTGTTCCCACAATGGTTCTGGAGATAAAGGGAAGAACATTGCTCAGGAAGAGAAGGTGTGGTTTGATGGACAAAAGGCGTATAAGATATGGCAAAAACATGTCAAAAGCACTAAGCCAGTAGAGGTGGATTTTAGGTCTAGAATTGAAAACAAAACCATCTGGCCCGGACAAAGTAGGTATGTCAATCTGAAACACCACAGGGTTTGCTGGTACTGTGGTGAGTCAGGACATTACCAACAAGAGTGTTGGAAAAAATCAAGAGATGAGGAAATAGCCTACAATTATTGCCAGAATTCCTCTGTTAGGAACACTCCCAGGATCAAGGTTGTTTTAAAAGATAATGAGGATAGAAGATTGTTCTTCATTCCAGGTAAGCCTAGGCTTGCCTGGGTGTGCAAAAACTAATCCCTTACTTGCAGGATGGAAAGAAGAAGAGTTCCTGGTATATAGATAGCGCTTGCTCAATACACATGACAGGGAACAAAGCATGGTTTATATCTCTCCATCCTGAAAACAAAGGTTCTATAACCTTTGGGAACAACAGTAAAGGGGAAGTAATTGGCATGGGAAAGGTAAGGATCTCTGACAATCTTGTTGTGAATAACGTTACTTTAGTAGATAACCTAACCTTCGATCTATTGAGCGTACGTCAAATGTGCCAGGATGGTCAAAATAGGGTTATCTTTACTACTAATGAGTGTTTGGTTGAGAATGTTGAGACAGGGAAAGTTCTCCTCAGGGGAATCATAGAGAACAACCTATACAGAGTAGATCCATCTTTTATCCCTGAAGAGGAACTGTGCCTTTCTGCACAATCTGAGGAATCCAATCTATGGCATCAAAGGTTCTCTCATGCAAGCCTCAGACTTCTACACAAACTTCACAACAAAGACCTAGTTATTGGTTTACCAAAGATAGAGAGTCAATCTGAAGAGGTGTGCATCCTTTAAGTCCAAAAACCAGGTAAGTACCTCTGAACCCTTAGAGCTTATTCACATGGACTTGTGTGGGCCTATGCGCACACTTAGCCGTGGAGGAAACAAGTACGTGTTTGTCATTGTAGATGACTTCTCTAGGTATACTTGGACTATTTTCATTGCTTCAAAGGAGGATGTGTTTGATGAATTTGAATTTTGGTTATATGCTATTGAAAATCAATCTGGATTTCATCTAAGAGCTATACGCACTGACCATGGAACAGAGTTCGAGAACTCCCGGTTTCTTTCCTTGTGCAGGAACAAAGGCATAAATCATAATTTTTCTGCGCCAAGAACGCCTCAACAGAATGGAGTAGTTGAAAGGAAGAATAGGACTCTGGAGGATATGACAAGGACAATGCTAATTGCGAGTGGATTGCCAAGAAACTTCTGGGCTGAAGCACTCAATTCTGCTTGCTATGTACTGAACCGTGCCATGTTGAGACCTATGATTGAGAAGACACCATATGAGCTGTTCAGAGGAAGGAAGCCGAACATTTCCCATCTAAGGGTCTTTGGGTGCAAGTGCTTCGTCCACAACAATGGAAAGGACAATCTGGGCAAGTTCGATCCAAGAAGTGATGAAGGAACGTTTGTTGGTTATTCCACTCATAGTAGGGCCTACAAAGTTTACAACAAGAGGACAAGGAAGGTGGAGGAAAGCATCCATGTGGTCTTTGATGAAAAGATCATGGCAGGTAACGTTGTCCATGATCCAAATGCTCCTCCACTGACTGAAGCCGACAGGGAACAATTCATTCTCGCTGATGCTGAGGAATTCATCCCTACTACGGACATGAACGCAGAAGGAGAAGCAGCCCCAGATCAAGATGCAAGTGTACCAAATGGAGATTCCGGAACTCAGGGGGAACAATCCCCATCTCAGGAACAATCTGAAGAAGATACTCACCATGAAGAGGAAGGAATGCGACACAGCACTCGTATCCATGGGCCCCCATCAAGACTCATGGACTACGTATGCAACTGTGCTTCGCTTCCCTCCTCCGATGTATCTCTAGAACCCAGCGACAAGGATTGTTCCGTGCTCACATTAGATCCTACATTTCATGCCTTCTGTGCCTTTGTCTCCACAGCTGAACCAAGAACAGTGAAAGATGCCCTAGAAGACCCAGAATGGGTCAATGCTATGCAAGAGGAACTTCATCAATTTGAGAGGAACAAAGTATGGAGACTTGTTCCCATACCTAAGGATCGCTCCGTCATAGGTACCAAATGGGTGTTCAGGAACAAGATGGATGATAGAGGACAAGTGATAAGGAACAAAGCAAGACTGGTGGTAAAAGGCTACAACCAACAAGAGGGAATTGACTATGATGAAACCTTTGCGCCAGTTGCAAGATTAGAAGCAATACGCCTCTTGATCGCCTACTCTGCCCACTATGGATTCAAGTTGCAACAAATGGACGTCAAGACAGCGTTCCTGAATGGGGTACTAAAGGAAGAAGTTTATGTGGAACAAACGCCTGGATTCGAAGATTCTTCCTATCCTGACCACGTTTACATACTTGATAAGGCACTCTATGGTCTGAAGCAAGCTCCTCGCGCCTGGTATGAAAGGCTTTCTCAATTCCTCTTATCTCATGGTTACGTAAGAGGGGAAGTAGACAGAACTTTATTTCTATTAAGAGAGGGAAAACATACCTTGGTAGTACAAGTATATGTGGATGACATAATCTTTGGCTCCACCAACGAGCACTTAGTTACCAAGTTCACAAAGCTGATGGAGAGTGAATTTGAGATGAGTATGGTGGGCGAGCTTAAGTTCTTTCTAGGCCTACATGTTGTTCAAACAGAGGAAGGAACAAAGGTACGTCAACAAAAGTACCTACGAGAGTGCATCAAGAAGTTTGGTATGATGGATGCAAAGAACTATTCGACCCCCATGTCCCCAAATGATTCAATAGGAATGGATGTTGACAAGAAAGCAGCTGATCAAAAGGTCTATCGTGGGATGATAGGCTAATTGCTTTATCTAACCGCCAGTAGGCCTGATATCATGCAGAGTGTATGTTTTTGTGCTAGATTTCAAGCAAGTCCTAGAGAAACTCATGTCATTGCTGTGAAAAGGATCCTGCGTTACCTTAAGGGGACTGATGATCTATGTCTGTGGTACCCAAGAGGGGGAAGTCTTGAATTACTAGGGTACACAGATGCTGACTTTGATGGACACAAGCCAGATAGGAAATCAACATCTGGGATGGCTCAATTCCTTGGCCCTTGTCTTGTGTCTTGGGGATCAAAGAAACAAACCACTATCGCCCTATCCACTGCCGAAGCTGAGTATGTCGCCGCCGCAGCTTGTTGTTCTCAACTCATATGGCTCAAACAACAGCTAAGTGACTTTGGCATCATTTTAGGTAACGTTCCTATACTTTGTGATAACACTAGTGCTATTGATATTTCTAAGAATCCTGTGCAGCACTCCAGGACTAAGCATATTGACATAAGACATCATTTACTTCGTGATTGTGTGGAGAAAGGGATTGTCTCTATGGAACATGTCCGCTCTGAGGAACAAATCGCGGATATCTTCACAAAGCCACTAAACAAGGCTCCCTTTGAGAAATTACGTATGGGTCTAGGTATGATTTCTCTCAACTAATCTTGATCTTCCTTGAAACCCCCAATGATTGGAGAAATTAGTGAGTTTATTCATCTTGAGTATTAGTCCTTTAGGCATATTCATACTTGTCTTTCTGTGAAATAAACTTGAGTCCTTTGAACTGCTTGCATGATCTATACGTGATTAGGAAAGATACCTTGCTAGTGATTGAAATTGATAAATGCATGATTCCTTAGGCAAAGGTCTTATTTTCTAACCCAAAAGATCCCTCTTGATGTACTGATCCCTCAATACAAGCCCAAAGGATAGAGGGAATCTACGGCCACCCTATAAACCTTCATGATCGATAGTCCTATGAGCCATGTTTTTCCATCCACAACTGGACTCCCTCATCATGATATAAAATGTTTTAAATTCATATTATGTGAAAAAAAAAATTCTATGTGATGTTCTTTTGTACCATCTCTGGTAAACATACCCCAAGCGTCACAATACCTACGATATCAGATTGAGAAAGGAAAGGATAAGGGTTGAGATTTGAAAAATTGTTGAGGGGATTGATAGCTCTGAGGTGACAGTTACATGCATTCGGCAGAAGCCTAAGGACTAGAGTAGGTTCTGGAACCTAGAAAGGTAATGATGGATTTTGAGTATCTTTGATTGGAGGAAAAATCGGCACATTTATGGAAGGTGGTTCAGATATGGAAAAGGGAGTTTTGAATTCGAATCGACTGGTTTGATGGATGGCAATTACTTAAAGGATTCTTCCCAGCTCTTCATCGTCACAGCCTTCTATCTACCCTCTCCTAAACACAAACTTCCTCAAAAACCTTCCCTGCAAAAATGGTGAACACCTCCTCTGTATCCCTCACAGGAAATGAAAGCCCTGAGACACTACGAAGCATCCTTGCTTCCTTAGGCATCCCCACAGAAGCTCCACAGCCAAAATCCCCAGCCAAAGCACCTTCATCCCCTCCAAAAGAAACCAATCCAGAACCCTCGCCGGCAAAAGAAACAACGCCGCCGGCCACCCCTGTCCCATCCCTCTCAAGTACCTCTACTGAGAAATTGGCCTCCCCTACCACTGAAATAGAAACCATCTCTAGCCCTCCACACTCTTCTCCCCTAAACACAGACCTGTGCATCACCCAAATCCTCGCCGAAATCGAGGAGGAGGACTTGCAACTATCCAAGGGAAAGTTCCCTGAGATTCTGGATCTCAGTGAGGAAGACGACGATGACGACCCACTCATCATCAGGAAAGGGAGGGTTACTCCCAAAAGAGCACTGGCCAACATTCCCGAAGAGGCTCAGGAACCAGTGCTCAAAAGAGCCAAAGTGGAGTCTTCCCTCTCTCGTCCACGAACAAGGAGTACTGCAGCAAAGCCACCCAAAGGAAGGAAAGTTCTCAAAGAAGTGGTTGAAGGAAAAGCCTTGGGGAAACGAACCATCATCACAGATCTTCTGTTTGATGAGGAGTTTCTATCCGCCAACAGGATGGATGTCTTGGTCGACATCATCCGCTACCAAGGTTGGGAACACCTGTTCTGCACAGCGCCGAAGGCAAATGAGGGAATGATAAGGCAATTCTATAGTTCCTTCACTATCACTGAGAGCCCACACGCCATCCAAGCCTCCTTCGTCCTTGGGAAGGACACCCACGTGGTCTCAAGCACCGAACTGGGAGTCATACTCAGGGTACCTCACGAAGGCTTTGAAGAGTACGTCAAAGGACAGTGGCCAAAGGACATAGGGCTGGCTGCAATCCAAAGGGTATCTTAGGACTACTCCACTAAAGTTGTTGGGAGATGACCACCTCGTCTATGGGGGTAGCTAACCGGATCCTGCATAGCTACCTAATTAGTAATGTTACTCCCAGAGAGCAGAAGCGCACTACCATCCTTATTCAGGAATGCCTTCTCATGGACAAGCTCCTCCTCAGGCAAGCCATAAACTTACCAAAGATCATCATGCTACACATGGCCCATTCCCGGAGGAACGATAGGCACGGTCTTCCCTTCCCAGGCATAGTCAAGAAGATCCTAGAGTATCTGAGGGTGTATGAAGCTGGTCCTTCTGAGGTTGTCTTTGCTAGGGAGTTAGCTGAAGCGAATTTAAGGAAGATGAAATTTGAGAAGAATGAAGATGGAGTTTGGGTCCGCTCTGCTGAGTTTTGTGAAACAGAGCATATATCTGAGGACCCTCCACATGAACAGAGTGAAGAGCCAACTTTGGTCTACCAACAACAGAGGATGGAAGAGCTGTGCTCACTAGTTGCCACCTTGACTGAACAACAAAGGCTTCTGGTGAAGGAAGTTGCTGCCTTGAAGGCTGAGATACGTCGTTGGACGTCATCCAACTAGAGGTTCCCTTGGCAGTTTAAAAGTCTCTTCTCCACACCCTTCCTCCTCTCTCTGACCCCCACTCTCTGTTCCTAGCATATCTATCTATCTTCTCTTGTGCTTATTGTACCCTTTGTTTAGGGTTTTATGTGTCTTCTTTTAATTTCTCTATGCTTGTGTGTTCTATTCCCCGTCCAGTATATGTATCAGCGTCTGTTCTTATGGCGCTTGTTTTTAATCTATGATTTGCTTGTTTTGATGTGTTCTAAAGTTCTTTTATTTCAAGTGCATGTTTAGACTTGCTTTTTGATGATGCCAAAAGGGGGAAGAAAGGAATGGTCAAGGTTTGAGGGGGAACATCTGTACTTATACCTTATTAGTAATGTTCCCTTAGGAGAACTGTTTAGATGAGTTTTAGAAGTATTCAATGAGTATGTTTGTCACCATCAAAAAGGGGGAATTTGTTGAAGCTACGGCTGAAGTAAAGTTCCTTCTGGTTTTGATGGTAACAAACATTCCTACTAATGTATACTTGAGTGTTTCAGGATGTCTACTTGAGCAGGAACGTTACTCAACAGAGGCGAAAGCTAATTAAGGAAAGAAAGGGCTGAGGGAGCGCAACGAAGATATCATGTTTCCTTTATGGAAAATATGGTTTGAGCTGAGAAGATATCATGAAGAAGTTAGGGAAAGAGATATAATTAAAAGATGGAAATTATATCTTCTTATGCGAAAGATATATTTTCCATATTCTTGTTTGTTCCCTAGTTTAAACCTAGTTTTATCTTTGCTATATAAACTAGTCTTAGGCTTAGGAATAGATGAGACGATTGAGAGAGTTTATGCTTGTGTGAATCAAGTGTGATCGTCCAAAAGAAGAACAAGAAGAAAAGAGAGAAAGAGTGAGCAATACTTAGTCTTAGGCGTTGAGTTTGGGCTCGAGTGAAAGAAGAGATTCGTGATCGTAATCCTTGCTTTCTTTTGTAACAAACAAGAGATTAATAAGATAAGTATACTCATTCAAATCCTTCAAGTGAGAAGCTTGAAGGTAGTGGTTTTACTCAACTCGTAGTGGTTGAGGTTTTCACTCTAAATACTTGTGTTCTTCTATATTTCCTGCGCTAATATTCCGCTGCTACACCTCTGAAGGAACAATACACTTTGTTCCCTCAGAAGTAATTGAACTAACGATCCAACAGAAAGCTTTTGCTTGACTAATGTTCTTGAAGAAAGCTTTGCTAAATTCAAGTTCTTGAAGAAGGCTTTGCTCAATTTAAGTTCATGAAGAAAGTTTTGCTCAAGTCAAGTTCATGAAAAAAAGCTTAGATAGGAAAAAAGAATGTAGGTTGATTTCATATTGCGTTTTTGCTCATATTGATTTTATTGTAGATCAAATTTGTGCAAAAGCTACACGAAAGGATATTATGGGGATAATGGGTGTCAAAAGCTCACTCTTTTGCATTTGAAGAGTCGTCTTCAGTTTTTTTTCCAATGTTCAACACTTTTTTTCCATGTGTGTTGTACTCCACCACAACAAGATCTTATCAGACGAGTCCGACCAAAATTGATCAACTTACATATGACCTGTTTATGTTGCAGTGCAGCAGATTGGGCAAGTAATCTGGCAAAGACATGGATAAGTAATCTGGGAAAGACAGGGGTAAACCTTCGAAATATGGTGAGCCTTATATGAAAATTACTTGGTTATATGATTTGGTACATGTGCATATGACTTGTATATTTTGCATTCCAGAAGTATAGATTGGGTAAGCAATTTAGGAAAGACATGGATGAACCTTCGACAGATGGTGCATCTTATTTGATAATTACTTGGTTATGTTATTTGGTACATGTGCATATTCGATTCGAATTGATTTGATTTCTTACGAATTTCTATTGGGTTATATAGCATTTAAATATCACGAGCTTGCTAGGAACATGCTAAATTTCGAAGATGAAAACTACTTACTACTTAGCATAACAACTTTTTTGTTCTTTCCTTTTTTTTGTTTCTTTTATGAGTTACAACTGAAGTCAATTTAGAGATGACTTGTTTATCTTGCTATAGAGGTATAGATTAGGTAAGAAATTTGGGAAATACATGACAAATCGGGAGAGCGCTTGTATGAGTTAGCCGATTAGCTCGCCGAAGTCACACACTTTCAGACAATATTGGAAATCTTTGAGCTAAAAGAGGGAAAATCATATGAAAAATTCAAATTCTTATACATCAACATGCTTGCTTGCTTACATCAACATGCTTTATGCATTCCTGACTATTATAAGTTGTGTTTTAAATACTCTATTTATTTGCTCTAATATTGAAAGTTCAAAATCATTAACTATAACTTGATAAGCAATGAAAGATTATCCAAATTTAGTTTTTCTTTAGTTATACTCTTATATATATAGATGTAAATGAGTAAAGAAATGAGCATGACCCATATTTTTGTATTTAAGTAGAGACATTGCATTAAATGGTTGGCTTTGAACATGATATTTGATTGGATGAGAATAGCTCTACTTGCTTGTGAAATAGTGTTGATTTTCCATTTAAAAAGTTGTTTTTGTATACTTTGTAATGCCTACTGAAAGCATTCATTTTTATTCTACCTATTCCCAAGTATTTCTCCATTGATTGAGTTTGTTAGTTGTAGGGTCAGGACAGATGCTAAAGCCTGTCTTTGCGGTGACGATATATTTGGTGATGTTTGGAATGAACTTTTATGATAATTAATGGACAATCCTAATAGATCTTATAATTTTTGTAAAAGTTTTTTGATGGGATTCATGTTATTCATATTCACATTTGCAAAAATAATTATTGTTATTAATGGACACATTTTCTATCGTCAATACCTTTAACTACATATTGGTAAAAACTTTAAAAATTTAAAATTATACTGAACAAAATTACACAAGAACTCACACGTCTATATTTTTCTTATAAATTGAATAAAAATATAAGAGATTCTTTAGAATGAACCGTAAACATTGTAAGAAATTTTCATAAGATACAGTACTTACAGTCATGGTTATCAAAATCTAGATTTAAATCTATAATTTTAACGATTTTACGATTCACATTAGGAGGAGCGATCCCCGATTCAATATAGAATTTATTTACAATAGAATCTTAATTTGTCAAAATAAAAACAATAGAATCTTATACACGATTTTGATTTTACATACGATTCTACGATTTTACGATTTTACGATTTCACACAAGTGACTATTATATCCTCGTGTTTACGTATATATTGTTAATAGTTAATTATCTTTATTATTTATCTTTATAATACAAATAGTGACCTTCTATATAATATTTTTAATATTCTAAAACGTAGTTTATAACGAAAATAATACTAGTTAGAAATATATACGTTTTTTTCTATAAGTAACATGTTATGATTCTAGGAGTTGAATCTATGATAAGATCCGGTTTTAGAAGAACCATGCGATCAAATTCTAATAACATTGATTGCAGTTGCAGGCTTGCAGTGGCCTAAAACGTCGTCGTTCAAACAAAATATTTGTGACTACTGCTAAGTTTCTCTCGGGGGCGCTTATTCTTTTACTTTTTTTCCCTTCTAAAAACCCATTCCCTAAAATCTGCTCATCTTTCCCCGTTACGAAATTAGTTGTAAAAAACCACCCGTTATATGTCCAAATTTGCAGATAACCATCCGTTATAAGGTTATTTATAATTAACCACCCAAATTATTAAACTTTCTTACAATCAACCACCCCTTAACAGATTCCATCATCATTTTCGTTAATAAAGTGAAATGACGATTTTACCCTTATACTTTTAAAACAGAAACAAACAAATTGAAGGGTAAAATGGTAAAATCGCTAAATTATTTTTTTTAAACCAAAATAAAATAAAAAAGCAGGCAAATAAAGAGGTGCATTCTTCAATCTGTTTCCACCTCCGCTGCACTCCAATGGAGAAAACCACCTCGGAGGCCCACCATCTGCCCTAATCAAATCCTTCGCCTTTCAGTTCGTCATCTTCTCCAGCTTCCAGTAGCTTTGACTCCCGTTTGAGGACTGAACTTCCATGTAAGGAACCATTCAGGGCCGGAGATGGAGTCACGACTGTCGGAGATGAAGACGCGGAAGCTCGATCTGCAGGAGACAGAGCTACCCTCGGTCAAGCTGTCAGATTCCGAGGTCTCCGGTGTCGGATGGAGAACGAGGCGGCTCCCGCTAGGAGAGTAGCTCCGGTGGCCGCCATTGGAGGAGTTTGAATAGAGACATTTGATTCACCAAAAATAGAGATAAGGGAATGGTATTATAGAGTGAATCTGAGAGCCGTATGGAGACGCTACACAAACGTGGAAGCAAAATTAAGAGACGGTCTTTCAACAGAGCATCCGGTGGCCCCATTCCCTCACAAAAAACATAGCATCATTTCTCTGTCATTCCTCACAAAAAACAAAGCATATTTTCTCTGCAAACGGATGATTTAAAAAATAAAAAATGATTTAATTTTTTTTTTGGTTTTAAAAAATGATTTAGTGATTTTACCATTTTACCATTCAATTTGTTTGCTTCTGTTTTAAAAGTATAAGGGTAAAATCGTCATTTCACTTTATTAACGGAAATGATGACGGAATCTGTTAAGGGGTGGTTGATTGTAAGAAAGTTTAACAATTTTGGTGGTTAATTATAAATAGCCTTATAACGGGTGATTACCTGCAAATTTGGACGTATAGCAGTTGGTTTACTGAAGTAAAAATAAAAATAAAAAAAAAAGAAAAAACATACTACAAATTGCTCCGTTTCCCTTAAATCTTCAATCTACCATATCCCTCCCCTGCTAGGCTGCTACTCAGATCCATGGAGGCACCAGTTTCCCAGTTACACTTAACATAGAATCAACAATTCTGCTGGCTACGGCCTTGAGCCCTAATTTTGATTTGTTGTAAAAGCTTTGAAATTAGGTCAGGGTTGAGGAGGAGGAGGAAGACATGAAGAGTTCGAGCAAGATGTTCACGATCGGGCTGGTGTTTGCCTGGTATTCGTCCAACATTGGAGTCTTGTTGCTGAACAAGTACTTGCTTAGCAACTATGGCTTCAAATATCCCATTTTCCTCACCATGTGCCATATGACAGCTTGTTCCCTGCTCAGCTACGTTGCTATAGCTTGGATGAAGCTAGTCCCTATGCAGACGATTCGATCTAGGGTTCAATTTTTTAAGATCTCCGCCCTCAGTCTCATCTTCTGCACCTCCGTTGTGAGTGGGAATGTCTCTCTCAAGTTCCTTCCTGTCTCCTTTAACCAGGCAATTGGGGCCACCACCCCATTCTTCACTGCTATTTTTGCATATCTCATCACCTTTAAGAGAGAAGCTTGGTTGACCTACATTTCTCTAATTCCTGTTGTTACCGGTGTCGTCATTGCCAGCGGGGTATCAACTCTTCCTTACCCTTTTATCTCATTTCCAACATGAAATCTTATTTCTCTGATTACTTGTTTCACCTCTCTTTTTATGTTTTGCAGGGAGAACCAAGTTTTCACCTTTATGGCTTTATAATGTGTATAGGTGCAACAGCTGCCAGAGCTCTGAAATCAGTTCTTCAAGGCATTTTGCTTTCCGCCGAGGGGTATAACTGCTTATTTGGTGTAGTTTCATTCATATATTTGCTTCATTTAACTCACAGTTTCAAAGAGAATGATATCTTCCCTACTTTTATGTAGGGAAAAGCTAAATTCTATGAATCTCCTCCTCTATATGGCTCCAATAGCTGTTGTGTTTCTTCTTCCTGCAACACTCATCATGGAGAAGAATGTGGTCGGGATTGCAATAGCACTTGCAAGAGATGACATTAGAATCGTCTGGTACCTGGTCTTCAACTCTTCACTGGCATACTTTGTCAATCTGACTAATTTCCTTGTGACAAAACACACGAGTGCTTTGACTCTTCAGGTATGGCACGGGTTTTATGCTATACCAAATGAATTTTTCCAAGTCATTATGAGAGTTTTAGCCTGTTATACTTATAGGTGCAAATGAATTGAGCCTAATAAGTTGCTTCTTACTTTTCTCCGAGGAGGATTTGTACTCGTGCCTTCTTTTCATAGTGTTCCTAAAAATTAAAGGAGTTCCTAGATTATTTTAGAATCAGACATTGTTGTTTGGGTGTAGGATATGCAGATGACTTGGCTTTATAGTGAAATTCAAGCAACACATTCTTATTGCTTAATAATTCACTGTTTTTTTTTTTTGCTGGCTTGGCATAGACTTATTCTCTTAATCATTATTGTCAGACTCAGCTAATCGGTTAATAAGAGCAGTTTGAGTCATTGTTTATTTCACATTACTATACATGGAATGAAACATAGTTTATCATAATTTAAAACGTAGTTGAACAGTCAGAGATCTTTCATAATGTGTCACAACCACGCCACAACCTTGCCTCTTGGTGCTCATTCTGGTTAATAGAATTAAAATTAGCATGAACAGCAATTCTGAATAACATCTATTCTTTCCCCGAGCTTAAACTGCTTATGTATTCTGTAACTGATCTACTATTGTACCATTTTTCTATATTCTAGTTGCCTATTCTCTTAAGGTTTATCCTTTTATTGGGCACAAGGTTTTAATGGTTTTCCTCTAATGTTTCCTTGTACAGACGCAATTTTGTTGGCTTTAAAAACATTTTCTTGGTATACAGGTCCTGGGAAACGCTAAAGGGGCAGTAGCAGTAGTCGTTTCAATAATGATATTCAAAAATCCAGTCTCAGTCACAGGAATGCTAGGCTACTTGCTTACTGTCATCGGGGTTGTACTTTACAGTGAAGCCAAGAAGAGAAGCAAGTGAAGCATCTGTTTGTTGGATCAACTGGTGGATTGCACATGAAGTAGGGCAGTCGCCGTAATCTGTAGTTATACTTATACCCCGGAAGAATCATGGGGATACTGCTCTGAGCATGTTTAGCATATACATCCTCTTGCTGGAAAAGAATTGTTTCAAGGAGGAGGAAAAAGCTCCATTTACTTGACTTATGTACAACCTCCATTCTTGGTTGAACCTAGTGTTGTTTCTGTAGGGGAGGGGGGAATTCATTAGGCGTCAAAGGAGGTTTGTAGAATTTAATCTTGAAATGAATCTGTTCTTTTGATTTATGTATTTGATTCTCCTTAATCCGAGTATATTTATGCAAATATGTCCACTTTTCGGTGTCTGAGAAATCGAGCAAAATCAAAGAAAGGAGCAAAAGAAAAAAAAATCAAACTGAACACTGCATCAATATGGTTGTTCAGAGAAGAAGACCCAGTCTGCATCATCAAAAGCAGTCAAGAACAATGAGTTGGAATCGAATTTTTCAGAAACTTCCAAGCAAATTTCCTATGGGTTCCTGTCTACCATTGCCAAACTTCTATCTCCGCAAGCACATGTTTCTACATTAAATTCGGGTTTTTTTTTTTTTTTGAGCACCAAACAGACCACTTCATTAATGTAAATCTTCAGAAATCAACTTGTTCAGTTCCAAGGAATAAGACTGATTGAAAGCTAAAAACAGAGGAAAATTAGGCTTAACACTAGCCAACAAATGTGCCGGTTTGTTTCCTTCGCGTCGAATGTGGCTCCACTCGCACACGGCAAAACTGGTCCTCAATCCCTGCCCGGCCATAAGAACCCTTCCAAGGGCTTCGTTTGCGAAGCTTGGAGATGACTGCACTGCAATAAGCAACACTCCATAGCCCAGCAAATAGCCTCAGCCTCACATATTTCAGCATTCTCGTAGCCAGTGATCGAACGGGTGCCCATGAAAACTGCATTGCCTGTGTGATCTCGTGCTAAGAAGCCAATTCCCGAGCCCCCCTGAACTGAGAAAGCAGCATCACAGTTGATTTTAATTATATCCGGACTCGGTTTGCTCCACCTGCTAGGACTACTGTTCAATACTCCGATTTTCAGCTGCAATTTACTGGTATTGAAATCAGACAAAATGCGCTTACACTTCACCGCAATATCTCCCGGGTCAGTTCTCACCCCCTCAAAGATGAGCTTGTTGCGGCTGCGCCATACTCCCCAACAAATCATGGCAATCAAATTCATCTCATCAGTTTGCATAGAGTCACAACAATAGCTGAAAAATTCCATAAAGGAGCAGTTATCAGGGACATTAAACAGCAAATTAGGCAAGAAGCACCAGGTTTTGCGTGCTTCTAGGCAAGATACGAGAGCATGAAAGGCGGATTCTGATTTTCCGCAAGCACCACACAGATCATCCGTGGTCACTCTTCTTTCTTGGAGTCTTTGTTTCGTGGGAATAATGTTCCTGCAGGCTCTCCAGATCAGAGATTTGACACGGGGAGGCACCCCCAACTTCCACAACTGTTTCCATGGTTTCTCCTGAGCCGTAGTAGAGGAGGTCGAGGTCTGATTTTTGTCAGCAAGTTCCTTTCGCATCAGCATATGGTACGCTGTAAGAACAGAGAAAAAACCGTCTTTCGAGTGGAACCATACCCATTCGTCAGGAATCATGGGACCCTGATCAAGAGCATCTCTGCCATGGAGGATACTTCTCCAGGAGTAGCTCGGAACATATCCAATGACTGCACTCATAAAATCCGTGTGGGGAAAGTATCGAGCCTTGAGAAGGCGGGCGAGAAGAGTGTTGGGATCAGTGAGAATGCGCCAGGCCTGCTTAGCAAGTAATGCTTGGTTGAAGTTCTCCAAGTCACGGAAGCTAAGTCCTCCCATCGACTTTGGCAAACACATGCGTTTCCAACGGCCAATGGATTTTAGAAGCATTAATTGGTATCTCCCCACCAGAAATTGCAGATAATTTGTTCCATATCTTTACATAGCTCACCAGGCAACATGAAACAGGACATAGTGTAATTCGGAATAGCTAGAACTACAGCCTTAATAAGAACTTCTTTCCTTGCACTAGAAAGAAAGTTAGCATTCCACCCTCCAATCCTGCTCAAAATCCTCTCCTTAAGTTGGGCAAAGATAATCTTTTTGGACCTTCCCACCATTGTAGGGAGGCCAAGATACTTCTCGTGTTTCTCAACCTCTCTGACTCCCAATGTGGCCTGAATCTCTGCTTTTGTATCAGCTTCTACGTTCTTACTAAAAGATAGCTCAGATTTTGCAAAGTTGACCTGTTGTCCCGATGCAGCTCCATAGACATGGAGAATATTGGCAATTTCAGTGCTCTGTTGACAGGTAGCTCTAGCAAACAAAATACTATCATCAGCAAAAAACAAATGAGAAACTGACGGAGCATGACGGGCGATTTTTATACCATGAATTCGGCCCTGAGCCGCACTGAATCTCAACATACCAGACAGACCCTCAGCATACCAGACAGACCCTCAGCACAAAGAAGAAACAAAAACGGTGATAGAGGATCTCCTTGCCTGAGTCCCCTAGAAGGAGTGAAAATTTCAGTCGGCCTGCCGCTCATAAGAGTGGAAAAAGAGACTGAGTTGACGCAGCGCATGATAGACGACACCCATCTATCAGAAAATCCCAACTTTCTCATACAGTGCTCAAGAAAAGGCCATTCCACTCTATCGTAAGCCTTAGCCATGTCCAACTTCAGCGCAAGATAACCTTTCTTTCCTTTGGTTTTCTTCTTCATATAATGAAATAACTCAAAAGCTGAAAGAACATTATCAGTGATTAGCCTCCCCGGGACGAAAGCGCTTTGGCTCTGAGCAACTAACTTGTGTAGGCAAGCCTTCAATCTATTAGATAACATTTTAGAGACGAGCTTATAAATGACGTTGCAAAGGCTGATTGGCCTAAGATCCATCATTCTGCATGGGTCATTGACCTTGGGAATGAGAGATATAAATGTATGATTAAGACCGGGAGGGAAATCTGCGCCATTCAGGACAGAAAGCACAAACCGAGAGACGTCATCCCCAACCAGGTGCCAGAACTTTTGGTAGAAGATGACTGACATTCCATCTGGGCCTGGTGCCTTAGTCGGGTGCATAGAAAAAAGGGTAGTTCTCACATCCTCGGCAGTGAAGGGAGCAACGAGAGCGACGTTATCTTCCTCCGACAGTAATTGACTGATACCCTGAGACGCTGCACAGGCACTAGCTCGGATATCAGAAGAGAACAACTTCCTGAAATAATCAGTGGCAACTTTTGCTTTCCCTTCGAAAGATCTCCATTCTAAGCCATTATCGTCAACAAGCTTCTTGATTGCGTTTTTCTTTTTTCTGCCCGTGGCTTTCTGATGAAAAAACGTTCGTATTCTGATCCCCCCACTTCATCTCGTTAGCTCTGGAACGCTGTAACCACATAGCTTCTTCTCTACCCATAAGCTCTCTTTCCCTGCGTTCAAGAGCTCTCCTCTTATGAATAAGATTACCACTCATCCCCGATTTGCATAATTCTCTGAGTTCCTCCCGAACCTTTTTCAGATCTCTATTCACATTGCCAAAGACATTGAATTCCCAAACTTTGAGGTCCAATCCACAACGCTGAATCTTCCCGATCAAACTGGGCGTGGAGAGGGAGCTCCCAGGACTCTCCCAAGCATTACGAATAACATCAGCACACGATTCATCATCTAGCCACATCATCTCAAATTTATATGGGCGTGGGATCTTCGGCTGCTCCTCAACATCAGCGGGGTTAAGCAACACTTTTATAGGCACGTGATCCGAGCCACATCGGTCCAGGTGCTGCACAACTGCGTCGGGGAAGACTTGAAGCCAAGACTCATTAGCAAAGGCCATGTCAATCCTCTTTTGGATGAAGTCTAACCCCGTTCTGCCATTATCCCACGTGAATTTGTCACCTCTGAAATCTATCTCACGGAGCTGACAATCCTCCATAACAGAGCGAAACTGAAGCACATCACTCACATTCGGATCCAATCCGCCCTCTTTATCTCCAAGGTTAAAAAGGCGATTGAAATCTCCCAAACAGATCCAGCCCTCATGAACATCCGAGTGCAGTCTACTCAGCAACTGAAGCGTGTGATGTTTCTCATCACTCTTAGGCCAACCATAAATCCCGGTGAGTCTCCACGAGCCAGACCCCGGGTTAAGAGAAACAATAGCATCAATGTGATGGATCGTGTAAGAGACAATATCAAGATCCACTTCCTTATCCCACATCAGGCACAAACCTCCTGCTCTTCCCACACAATCCACCGCAAACCCAGACATGAAACCAAGTTTCCGCTGAATACCTTTCATAGTACGTTTATCATTTTTGGTCTCCATTAAAAAGAGAACCTTGGGGGCCTCCTTCCTTACCAAAGCGGCAAGGCGTTTAATTGCCAGGGCCTTCCCCAATCCCCGACAATTGTAACTTAGAATATTCATGACTTCCGGCAGGGGAGGATCTCATCCTCCCGTGCCGATATCGCAACGGTTCCCGAAGCTGAATTGATCTTTCTTCTCTTCTCCTCTCCCCCCTCACGCATCCCTCCCTCAGAATAAACGTTATCCTCTATTGAGTCCTCCTGATCCAAGCCCTCTCCCTTTCTTTTATCCCCTATCATGACTGCAGCCTCATTCCCTTCAATAATACCCCTATTCTCACGAGCTATACGTTTCCAGTTTTTTCTTTGATATGTGTTCTTCTCTGACGACAAGGCCTTGTTTCACTAGTAGAAAAAACACCTGTTGCAGCCCCCCTGTTGAGGCGGTCACCTTAAAAACCGACGCAAAAAGTCTTATTCTACTATCTGTTGAGGCGGTCAGTCGTTTAGTTCGCTGCAACAGGTACTTTAGAGGCGGACAAATATCCGTTCGCCTCAAATAATATTTGTGTTTTTGACTTGTTGAGGCGGTCAGTAAGGCGCCCGCCTCAACAGAACCCAAAAATAGAGGCGGGCAGTAAGGCGCCCGCCTCAAATGATGTGACGAAGAGATTAGAGGCGGGCAGTAAGGCGCCCGCCTCAAAATAACACAGACATTAGAGGCGGGCAGTCATGCGCCCGCCTCAAAACTCGGTTCGTTTTCATCCAAAAAAACCCTACAAATTCTCCTTTACTTTACATATTCGGCGCCTCCCTTCTCTTCCGCTTAAGTTGACTCCTCCTTCCTCTTCCTCTTAATCTCCTCCTTCCTCTTCCTCTTAATCTCCTCCTTCCTCTTCATCTTCAGATCAAGTGTTCTCCGTACCAAAATCCCCTTCAATCAATCTTCAACCCTTTCAAAAAGCCCCAAAACCTAACCTCCCCTGCCGACTCAAATTTGTCGGAAACCGCACCTCTGCAACAAGTGTTCTCCGTCGCCGGCGCCGTCCAAGCAGGTTCGCAGCCACACGTCGCTTTCTCCTTCGTTCTCACCATCTTCGCCGTGATTCTAGGTTTGCAGCCAGCGTCTTCGTTCTCACCATCTTCTCCTTTTTTAGGGTTGCAGCTTTGTGTACAAATTGGGTTGCAGATCTCGTTCTCACCATCTTCGCCGTGATTCCAAATTTAGGGTAGCAGATCTGGTCCGACCATCCTTCGTTCTAAGTTCTCACCACAATCGCTTTCTCTTTTTTTTTTTTTATGTAAATCGAGTTAAGTTTGTACAAACTGGGTTGCAGATCTGTGTACAAATCGAGTTAAGTTTGTAATTTTCTCAGATCTAAGTTCAATTTAGGGTTTCATCTTTGATTTGTGTTGTAAATCTGATTTGCAAATTTGTAAAACTTTTGAGTTGTAAATCGATCTGATCTGTGTAAAATTTGTAAAATTGGGTATGAGATTTGTCTACCAAATTTGTAAATCTGAGTAAATGGTTATCGTTAATTGGAGCTTCAAAATTTTGAGGTTGTAAATCTGAGCAAATTAAAAATCTGAGCAAATTGTAAATCTGAGCAATTTATTAATGAAATTAAAAATTAATGGGTTGCATGTGTACCGAATTTTGAGGCGGGCATTGCCAATTTAGACGCAGAATTAGAGGCGGGCATTGCCCTGTCCGCCTCAACAACCTAATCTTTTGAGGCGGGCAGTTGATATTGAAGCCATAATTTTGCCTATCTGTTGAGGCGGGCAGTATAGTGACCGCCTCAACAGGTATTTACTTGTTGCAGCCCCCCCTGTTGCAGCGACCCCTGCCCGCCTCAACAGGTGTTTTTTCCACTAGTGTTTGTAGACTCATCACATGTGTTTTTGCCCTTGTCAACAAAGATCCTATCTGTAGCTGAACCATGCAAAGCGTAATGATCCACTGTCATATCATTCTCCTTCTCCTTTTGATATGCCGGCGAATTCAATATAATGTTATTCATCTTTTCTGCAGTCTTCTCCACTTCAGGATTAGGAACAACTCTTTCCCCATCTGCCTCATCACTTCCAGTATCCTCATCTTCCCCAAGAAGACTAAGTAAGGATCTTCTAGCATGCACCACTTTCACAACCAGATTCTGGGGATTTTCTTTAGGGTTACCGCCTGTCATTGTCTGTAGAATTTTTTGTTCTCTTGCTCTTTCAGAAGCATTACGTTCAGGCACTTTCATTGGGGACGCCCTGAGCCAGTCTCCATATTCATTCTGTAAAATTCTGGCTTCTTCGTCGTCACAATCCAGATCGACGTGGCCAATCTTGCCACAGGTGTAGCAAAAATTAGGAAGTCTTTCATATTTTATATCCACCCAAATCTTGCGTTCTCCATTCTGAATCATGACCCCCCGACGCAGCGGTTTCCGAATATCAATCGAAACCCTAATTCTCGGAAATCTGCCGCAGAGCAAAAAATCAGATTGATCGACCTCTATGACAGTGCCCAGATTTGCTCCCAACTTACTAGCCATTTCTTTGCTCATCATCGGCATGAGGAGATCATATAATCTAACCCAGAAATCAGCCATGTTAAAGACCATCTTGGAGGGTTGTTCGTTTCCTGGTTCTCGGAGGGCAAGAAGAGACTTATCGAAGGACCACGGTCCACCTTTCAAAACCCTTTCTTTATCAGAAATCTCTGCAAACTGAAAGACAAAAAGATTGTTTCTCAATTCCCTGAAGACGAAGCCTTTCCGAGCTTTCCATGCCCCTTTCATCGTAGCTTTCAAGGCAAAAGTGTTAAACGGTCGGGATGTCACCAGGGTTCCCACCAGAGTTAACGCATTCGTCGAGGAATGAGTTTCAAGAACTTCGTTGACGTCATCGATTACCACCAATTCCTCTTTCGTGAGATGCAAGTTACGCCTATTACTTTTCTCAGAATCCATGGTGCCAGACAAAGATCAACAGAGCGGGTAAGGACGCACGAACAACACCGATCTCGCACTACGGCGAGGAAAACCTAGCCCCCACGACGGCTGTCGGGGCGAAAGAAAAGGGAGCTTTTCTGTGCCCTAGGGTTTTTTAATAATAATTCGGGTTTTGTTTGAATTAGAAATGAAGGCTCAAAATTGATTGTTTGAAGAGGTTTTTGGGATAAACAATTTCATCTAACATTAGAAGGAGAGAGTGTGTTACAATGACTCCTTCAAAGTTTTTAATTAGGAAACTAGCCCCAAGTAGCTTTCATTAGTTTATGTTAATGAAAACTAACCTCTTGGATTTATGTTTTCCCCTTGGGGTAGGGGGTTAATTTCTAAATTGGTCATTTTCCTAATAAAAACGTATAAAAGAGTTATTTACCCAACTCACCGGGATTGGAAGCTGGGGGAATTCTCTTAGTAAAATTGTACTATGGATTTTTGTAATGAAGAAAACATTTAGGGGGATTCATTTATCAAGAATAAACCGCCCTAGAGCATCCCGAAGGATGAGATCATAAGATCTAAGAAATTGTTGCAAGAACAGGTAATGGTTGCACGAGGTGAGATTTAACAATAAGTCTGTCGCACCAATATCAACGTCAAAAAGAGAAACTAACAAGTCGGTGAGTAAATCTCCGCACATTGGGATGGAGAGATAATGGACACGAACACAGGTTGCACAAAGACCAACACACACGTTGTGACACCGGGAAGAAGAAAACAATCATTCTTCGGGTTGTGTGATGCAACTAGGCAAGTATATAACTCATGGAAGTGTTTCATCTCAAGCAGACAATCTAAACCACACAACAATGATTATAGTCTCATCCGGAATGACATTTCATCACGAGAGTCAATATGTAACTTTACACAAAAAAATGAAAGTAACTTGAATGACTTCAAAGGTAATAGGAAGACCAATTCTTTTATCTTTGGTGAAAGCTTTGTTTTTGTTTTTTTTTTGGTGTTGTTGATAGTAGTATTAATACTTTGACAAGTAAAACAAGAGGTTGAATACAACATCAAAATACGTTTTCGTATTGTATTTTTGTTTCTTAATGAAAACATAAGGCTGACGTACTTTATACGCACCTATCTTTCATTTATTTTTTATTTTTCCATACCCTTGATCCTTGTTACTGGATCGACCAAACACATATAATTAACATTTACAACAATCACATAAATACAACCTACATACGATTGCAAATAACAGACAATACCCCGACGCAATAGCCCAACTTTCGTTCCGAGAACGAGATTGCGCATCAGATGTAAGTAACACTCGTTCTTGATCACATATATGTCTCCATCCAACCACTACACACGAACATACAAATTTTAAATCAAATTTATAAGTAAAAAATACTTCGATTAAAACATGTTAATCAAAAAGCATATGTATTTACCGATACAAACATTTGTGCTTGCCAAGCCAAACGACAAAGGATCCGATGAGAGACGCACTAAGCAAGCCAAATTTTTGGGAGCGTTTAGATGCATTTTCTTTATTATATAAGCGAATAAATGTAATGGATCGTCCAACCCCGTGGTCCAGGGAAATAACTTTTATGTTGCTAGAGTCACACAGAAGTGACCGATAGATAAACAAAGCAAGAAAAATGTAAAATAAAAAAATTGTGATGGCGTTCGCACCCGTCCACGATGCCTTGAAGCCCACGGCAATGCGATTGTTACCATGCCCAAAAGCCGAAAAGAAGGAAGCTGTAGAGCGCTTGCGACGTACACGTGTCTTTAATACTATTATCCAGACCCTTGTCACACCAATCACACTCCATACCAAAGCCACAAAACTAAACAGAGGATCAATTGACGCATTAAATGCAACCTCGTAAATATGAAAACACAACGCCATCCACAAAAACATCGTGCCTAATATAGGGATGGGATAACTCATCTTGATAGCACAATGGCCTCGCTACGCCTTTTATAATAATGTATATTTTAAATAGGAAAATCCCACACAATACCAGTAATTATACAAAAAAAAAAAAGAGAGAGTGAACGTAGCCATAGCTGAGACATATGTCGATGAAGCAAAGTAACTACTATAAGTGTTCAAGTGTTTCTCTTTAGGTCGTAACACACCCCTATAGAGAAACACTTGAACACTTATAGTAGGAATTGGTTTGTTGCCCGCCATTTTCATCATATGAGTATATTTCCCCCACCTCGCTTCCTTGTTCGTAGATGAAGCAGATTCTTCAAATAGGTTCATTGCTCCATCACAGAATACGCCCATTACATCTGTTATAATCCTCGTGAATGAATCTGCGTAGAAAGAGGAGCTTCTTCATAAGAATACCACCATATTTCTCTTCCTATTCTTTCAAGTAATCAATCCTATATAGCACCATACACATAAATAAATTATCATTGTTGTTTTTATAAATCATGGTCCATGATTCTGCAGTTCAGTCGTCCATCTGCATCCAAATATGCAATGTTTCCAGATTGAGGTTATTGATTGAGTCGATAACAGTCAGGCGATCTCGCAACATGAAAACATCACCCACCACGGCCATTATCCCATCGGCCGAAGAAAACAATGGTCGATCTATAAAATCAAACGATTGATTAGAAAAAGCAAACGACAATATATTGAAGTCACCTGAGAAGTTTCTCGTCATCTTGTAGCAACAACCTTTGAGGAACCTCTGAGGAGATGCCTCGACCGATGAATTGATTAGCTTGACCCTCCTATTTCTAAACACTCCAACAACATTTGCACGGTCATCAATCGATGTGTTGTTTTGCATGTCTTCAATTTCTACCATGCCCACCCCGAACATGATGAAGCAACTGCTTAGAGAGATTTTGTGTAATAAAGAATGGTATTTAAGAGAGGAGAAACTGGAGTTGATGGGTGCCAAGATTGCACAATGAAATTTTGAGGGTTAAGAGCAAGAATATATCATAATCGAAAGAAACCACACCATACCTATAAACAGAGGTTAAGCAATAGATGTCGTTGCTCAGAGGGCCCGCAGCCCAAATCATTGTATTCTCCACCTCGTCCTGCGCCAATCCAGGATTCGTCGCTACAGTCGCGGCGACGATCACCGTAAGAGTCGATGAAGGAGCGGGAGAGGAAAATGGACAACCATGTTTTACAGACTACTTGAAATCGATCGATGGATTTAATTAAAGCACGTACCATTATTTGCTCTAATAATTTTGTAGGGAAAAGATATCCTCGCACGCCTTTTTTCCGAGTTGGGTTGTGTTAGTTTCGCCATTAAACTTATGCAACATATGAAAGAGGGCGAAGATAAAAGGAAAGCAATAAAAAGATTTATATAACTACAAATTAGGCCATCAAATAATTAAATTCGGATTTGAATACAGACGCGAAGATAAGGATAATGATACACATGATTCTATAGTGTGTAAGTATGGAGTCTTAGTATAGGATTAGTTGGTTTTAGCAGCGTCTTGGAGCTTATTTGTGCATTTGGAGTGAAGAAGACATTTGGAGCTTTCGTGATGATTTCAGAGTCTTAATGTAGAAGATTGTTCGTGTGAAGGACGGTGACCGCCAACCTCCTTACGATGATCGCCATTTAGAAGACAGAAGAAAAGACGAAGTCAAAAGCGACAACGGTTTCCTGTTCGTGAAGAGATTGTAATGATTGCAAAACGGCGCCCGCCGCCGATAAGGCAGCTACAGCCGCCACCGTTAGGAGACCTGTTTCCTTATTTCTTCTTTCCTTGTTTTTATTAATTTTCCTTATTTTTGTTAGACTCAATTTATGTTATTATTTTATGGCGTTTTTACTTTTTAGGATTCTATCTTTTTTATATATATTTAGGTTAGAGAGGAGCATGTTTCTCTTTAACCCTGTTTACATCTTTCATATCGTTTATTATACTCTTGCTATGGAGAAGTAAGTCTATTTTGCTTAGTCATACAATTGAAGCATTCGATTTGATAAAGTTGTGGGATTCTCGTTCCTTATCAATTGCATGAAGTTTATCTTTTCTATTTCTTGAATTGTTCAGGATTAATATCGATTGTTTCTAGCATGCGCAAGGATATTGCAGTTATTTGTATGTTCGTTGGTGTGTAGATGGTAATCCTTCTCCCTTGGGTAATTCAAAATCAATTTGATTTTGATGAATAATTTTTTATACTAATATAATCTTCTCCTTTTTTTGCGCAATATAACTAATTGCAATAGAAATTTTGAGTAAACAAATTGCTTGTCCTGATGCTGACAAAGTGCTTCAAAAACTTTTCCTTGTTTGCGGTAGCAAAGAAAAACTTCCAATCATCATCAATGATTCTGATGAAAGCAATGGCGACAACGCTAACCCCAGCTGATTGAACTAAGAAATTTTGTGAAAGCGGCTATTGTATGTTTGAAGCGTTCAGGGATACAAAGATTTTCATTGTGATTTGTAAGACTATTTTATGTATTCAGTAACAAAGTATAACATATGTATTGTATAGAAATATGTTTGCTTTTTTGTCTATGATTTGCATAATCTAGGCGTAATGTAGATAACAACAATCATCATTTTGTCCATATTTATGTTGAAGGTTGAATTGTTGTCATAATAGAGATGTTGACCGAGATTCATGAAAAATTCACACGATATTGGAAAATACAGATGCAATATTTTTCAGAGCTATCTAATGCATCGCGCAAAATAGAGGAAAACATTACACATCAAAAATGTTATCAGAGGTGCGGTGTAAAACAAACGACACCATTACATCGCACAAAAGCATCGCAGACAACAAAAACCTAAGCCATAGCCGAGCCATATATTACTGAAGAGAAGTAAGTACTATAGGCGTTCAAGTGTTTCTCTATAAGTCGAAACACCACCAATACCCAGGCAAATTTCATTTGAATAGGCACCAAGAGCGGTCTGTTGCCCCCCGTTTACATCATATGAGTGTATCACCCCTACCTGCATCCGCCCATTACATCACTTATGAGAAGGAACCTGCGTAAATAGAAGAGCTTCTTGATATGAATATCCTCGCCTCTTTCTTTCTCTTCTTCCGAGTAACGAATTTCATATAGCGACATGCGAATAAATAAACTTTCATTATCGATAGTATAAATCTTGGTCCATGATTCTGCAATGTTGTTATCCATATGCATCCAAACCTCGATTGTTGGGTTGTAAGTCTCCACGCAGAGTTTATAAATTGAGTAGATAAAAGCCAGACGATCTCGCAACACGAAAACATCATCTACCGTGACCACGATCCTATAGGGTGGAGAAAACGGTGGTCTATCTATCACCTAAAACAATTGATTGGAAAAATCAAACGACAATATATTGGGGTCACCTGAGAGGGTTGTCGTCACCATATACCAACAACCACTGAAGAACCTTTGGGGACAGGCCTCGAATTGCGGTTTGGTTACACTGACCCTCTCATCTCTAAACACTCGAGCGACATCAGCACGATCATCAATTCTCTCCCATATTCCCTTTTGTGAATTGTAGAAGAAAACGAGAAGGGAAATTGTGTAACTCTAATTGATGAGAACGAAGACTCTATAACCCAAAATAGATGTGTTATTTTGCGTGTCTTCATTTTCTACCATGCCAAATCTAAAGAGAATGCCGCAACTATTTAGAGAGATCATGTCTAATAAAGGACGATGTTGAAGAGGGAACCGAGGAAGAAACCTGAACTCATGGGTAGCGAGATTGCACAATGCAATTTTGAGGGTTGAGTGCGAGAATAGATCAATATCGTCAGGATCCACACCATATCTATAAACAAAGGTTAAGGAGTAGATGCCATTGCTCAAAGGTCCCGCAACCCAAATCACTATATTCTCCTCCTCATCCTGCGTGATCCATTTTTCCCATCCAATAGGGGATTTCAGAGTCATCGCTATAATTGCGGAGACGATCACTGTAAGATTCGATGAAGGAGCGAGAGCGGAAAATAGATAACCATGTTTTACAGACTGCTTCAAAGAGAAAGGTGGATTTAATTGGAAGACGTACCATTATATCCTTTAATAATTCTGTGGGGGAGAAGACATCATCGCACCCTTTTTCTTCTAGGGTTGGGCATTGTTAGTTTCACCATTAAATTAAGCAGCATATGTGAGAAAGCGGAGATAAAAGGAAAGCAATAAGAAGCATTTATATAAGATAACTAAGTAATCACAGTGGGCCGATGTTCAATTTTGTCGATTAGATGGAATAAATTAATTTCATTATTTTATTGTTCAGTCAAAATCTGGACGGCTCGATTTTCATTCGTTATCCGCTGATATGTTTATAATAGTAGAATATAATAGTAAAGATTTAGGTTGACAGAAATGGAGTGGAAGACAAACTATTTGACTAATAAAATAATATATATTATACGCTCGCAAACTGCGAGATGATTATAAGAAAATGCAGAGGGGTGTTATTTTGGATTCATTGGATGTGTGGCGCAAATTCGGACACTCAATTTTGCAGCAGGAAAATAAACTTATGGACACTATTCAATGGGATAAGCAGTGGATAAAAGCGGCGCAAAACGAAAGAAAAATGGTACACCGCAAAAGGCATGTTTTTGGTGAACGGTGAGGGTTGGAGTGGATAACAACGGCACAAAACGAACGAAAGTGTTGCATCGTAAGAAGTTTGTTTTTTGTTGACGGGGACGATTGTGTTTCAATGAGCTCCAAGAAGTTCTAAGCGGTTGCAATTGTCTCGGCTTTAATATACGCGAACATGCTTATAATCACATATAATCCGTGAGTGGAACTAAAAGGAACGAATAAGCTAACATTCCATAAAAAGAATGCTTATTCGTTGAATATATTTCGTATTTGAGAAATATAGCGCGTATTATATGTGGTTATAAGCATATCAATACGCGCTATAATTCAAGACTTCTGCTTGCGTGTGTTGTTCAGCCAAGTTGAACACTTCATCACTCAAATGTGAGACCTACTACAAGCCGGAATGATCAAGATGGCATGTTCCAGACCATTCGAGGTCAGGGACGCATCATCCTCCCTTAGTGTTCTCCTTTCCTCAATCATGTTGTCATCATCTATTATTTCATCCAAAGTCATTTCTTTAAGCTTTGGTTGTCTGACTTTGACAAAAAAGAGAAACCTGACATATGTTTCCTTTTCCTGACTCTTTGTCCCAGGTCAAAATGTTGGCCTCACTTCTTCAATCTCTGGTGAAGATGGTGTACATCTTGGAGAACTAACACCAATATTAGCAACAGTTGAACATCGTGTGAGTATGGGAGAACTAACACTAATATCAGCAGCAACTGAAGGTGGTGTACATCTTGGATCACTAACACCAACATCACTAGAGACACCTTCCACACCTTTTTTCATTACAACACTTGTAAACACTTCAATATTACCTTTGTGTTCTTTCCTACAAAACTTGTAAGCATTCAAATCAACGTTGTCTTTGATAGGGATAAGAGGTGTTTCTGGATTGTTTGGATACATAAAACTGAGCTCAATTCACCCCACTGAATCACCAAATTTTTTCATTCACCTTGCTCCTTATAATCACAAGTTTCTGCAGTGAGAATTGCTACAACTTTCTTCTCCCCCTCATATTTCAATCTATTTTCTTCATCTTGTTTCCATACACCATTGCTTATAACTTGCAAGTACATAGATCCTACCAAAAAAGGAAAATGAACAACAAATAGAAACAGAGTTAGAAGTCGATACTTGTCATAACCAAATATGAATCAATATAACACGAACAGTCAAAATAGACATAATACTTGTCAAACATCTAATTGTTTTGGAAGACCATTTATGTTTAAAGCCTGGACCTTTTAAAAACCTTCAATGTTGAAACCCTAAAAACCTAAATAGATCGGACTTTTTCAACATGATTCCTTAAACGTAACAACCATAACTTTTTCAGACAACAAAAAATTTATTGAAGGAAGTAAATAGGAGTTATGAAAGAACTTTTACAACAAACTGAACAGGGACAAGAGGGGGTAATTATTGACTTACCCATAACTGAATAGAGATTAGAACCTGAACAGGAGCCACACCCACCATTTTAGTGGAGTCGTTTTCACCAATGGACCACCATTACGTTGTTTTGGTTTTCTCTGTAAGGGTTTGGTTAGTGCGAGACCGCCGTTTTAGTGGAGTAGGTTTCAAACAGCCCAACAACAACATTATCCCGGTAGCAGATTACTTTTTACTTTTTACTTTGTAAAATTTGTTAATAAATTGATAATCTTGCTTACCTATTTTATTTCGCTTTATTTTTTCTTAAACTCATCTTTATAATTTCAAAGTATAAAGTATAAAAAGCCGAAAAGAATTGCATAAAACCTCAAGAAAATGTACTTTCTAGTGTTTTTTGGAATTCTTTTAGGGGAAAAGATCCCATGAAGATAATACTCTAAAGAAGAACAAAAGATCAATCTTGTTCATTAATCTTCTTTTATCTTATTGGTTGGATTGAGTCTGTACAACACAGAGCTTTTTCCCCTTTCCTCCGTTCATTCTTTACATCTCTTTCAATCGATCGAGATTGCTGGAAAAATCCGATCGATCTGGATGTAGCCATTCTCCACATCGATTAACAAACCTCTAGGGATCTCGTCTTCGTCCTCGCTAAATTCGTCCGCTCATCTTCCAAAATTTGTCATTCTTCCGCCTGAATTGCTTTCGTCAACCAATTCAATTGGTTTATAGAGTTGTTGATTCAATTTCTTTCGTTTTCATTGGATCTGGTCATGTTCTTCATATGTATCTCGCTTTTCCTTTCTAATGCACACATAAAAATTCAGATTTTCAATTGATTCAGAACTATTTCGGTTTCAATATTTTCTTTTATAATATGTATAGTGGCATTGAATCAGCTGTAAGATTGTTCATTTTGATGGATACCAAAGCTATGATAACACGGAATTCGTTGATAGCAAGATATTGCTTTGAAAGGAGGAAAATTAAAGGAAGCACGCCACCTGATTGATGAAATTCCCCAGCCAGAAGTTGTTATGTGTGCACCACTGATCTGCAGGTTGCTAGGGAGTCTTTTTAATTCAGATCTCTTGATGGAAATTGCTTGTTATGCTGGTTTGTTATTCCTCATTTGTTTTGTGTTTGTTACTTGCAAACACATAATTGTAAACATAAGCAAACAATTTGTTTTGACTATTCAATTTGCTGATGATTTTGTATTAATTGTAAACAATGTCATCCCGATTTTGTGAAATTCGTTATAAATTTGTACACAACTGCAAGATATGCCAGAATTTGTTGATTAAGTTTTATATACAAAATCATCGTCCAATGCACACAGAAGAAATGTTTCATTCATACGGATGAACTAACTCATGCACACATGTTTTTGAGGCTCTAGAGAGAACTTTTTTGCTTTTTGTAGATGATTTTTAGGTATCCTGCAATGTTATAATTCAGTTAAGAAAACTGCTATGAATAATCAATGATTAGTTTTTTATCATTACTTTTAGTTTATCAATACTTGAATAGTCAATGATTAGTAGGAAATGCGTTTTAGCTTGATAGATTGTAAACATAAGATGCTGATTTGCACTTGATTTGGAAGTGCTTTAGTTAAGAAGAAGATAACTCATGGGATTTATAATAAGCATGAATACAAATGCAAGACATGCTCGAAATTTATTGATTAAACTTGAGATACAACAAAAAAAAAACTCATGCATGTGACTAATGCAAGAGATTTTTTTATGTTTTTTTATTCATTTTTTGACACGTACATGTCTCCTCTTAAACATTATTGCAAGATAACTTGTTTCTCTATCTATTACTTATTTTTTGTGTTATTCTGTAATTTAGTGGTCGGGGTAAGAGAGTTATAATGCATGGATGACTTGTGCACACAAAAGAATCGAGTCATGCACACAAAGGTTTAAACTCATGCACACAAAAGTACAAACTAATGCACACCTAACCTCGACTTGTCCACACAATTTTTTTGAGATTCTTTAGATTGGTTGAAAATCAAACTGGCTGATGCACAATAGAGAACAATCACATACATATTGAATCATTAAGTCATGCGCACCAAACCCTTGACCTCTGGCTAATGCAAATATTTTTTTAGATTCTTTAGACATTTAAAATGGAAGTTGATTCATGCACAATATAACACAAACTCATGCACACAAAAGCACTAAGTCATGCATATTGGACACCAGACCACACAAAAAAAATTCGCGATTCCTGAGAGTGATTTAAAATCAATACTTTGCATTTCTCCTCAAAAAATCAGATTCAAAAAAGCCATCAACCAGAATCTTTTTCATCAAGTTTGTGACTATAAAATCACTAGTTCCTACTTTTTCTTTGTACCACCAGCTCCTTTAGAAGGTCTTCTGGCTTTTGAGAGTCGGTATATTCAATAATCTCTAGAACTTTTTTACGCACTTCATTGTGTTCGCCAACGAGGAGACTCTAAAGGGGCTTCATTCCCAATTATTGATCCACACAATTGTAAACACACAATTGTTTTTGAACATTCAAAGTTTTTTCTGATAGATAAAATGCTTATATATACTACAAATTAGTTTCGATTAATGTAAAGTAATTATGAACAAATTCATCAAAAAAACATTACGGATACACAAAAAGCACTTTGATGATGCACACAGAAGGCCTGATTGTTGCACACACAAGCAATAATTGATGCACACATAGCACAACTGATGCACACAATACTTGTTTACCCCTGTTTCCTTATACTTATTTTAAGGAGATGAATATTAAGTGTAGGACAGTTTTGATCTTTGTTTCTCTGATCACTATAGCTCAACATTATACTCTAAGTACGTGCAATGATATACTGAATGTCTTCCGTTTGTTTTTCCTTCATATTTTTAACTTGCTTTATATTGTATTATGTTATGTAAATCGAGGTAAGAAATTTGTGATGAAGTGACTCATACACACAGAATCATCAACTCATGCACACCAAGTCATGCACTCAATAGAAAAAACTCATGCACACAGAAGCACCAAGTCATGCACATCGAACCATTGACTCATGTACACACATTTGTTTGAGTATTTTAAAATCACGCAATATGCTAATTAAGTGCATGACACTTAACTGAAACCAATACTTTTCATTTGCAAACAAACCAAATTCTGAACTAGTCATCAAGTAGAATCTATTACACAATCTGTAAACAAAAATCATACTACAAAATGCTTACATCAAGTTTATCTTCATTAAACAGCTAGTCTCATAACCCTCAAACTTCCTTCATCTCCTTCCTTCCTTCCTTCCTTCCTTCATTCATTCTTTCTTCCCTCTACTTGGAAGCTTTCTTCTCTTCATCTAATTTTCCTTTTAATTGCTTATAAAATCTCTTCAATTGATCGACATGTCATTGTCAATATCTCCATCCTTAGTTGACTCTTGATGTTGTTGTAGTTGGAACTGGAACTGGAATAATTGCTTGAATTGGAGGTAGACCTGCACTAAATCCATGAAATACAAACTTACTCAAGCACATAGAATGTATATCACATGCACACAAACAGTATAATTCACAATCACAAACCGATGCATACAGAAGGAAAAAAAATCCATGCACACATAAGGTAAAACTCAAACACACAACTACAATCAGATCAGAACATGCTGTAAGACTCATATATATTGCACTGAATTTATGAAATGCGGACTTTATATGCACACAATGCGATGAAATTACCCTTTTGTGTTGATGTTGTAGCTAAAGCTACACTAATTGTTGGATTTGGGGGTGGATCAATTAAACTTGCTTGCATTGTTCCATGCTCTAATCCATTACTTTTGGTGTTTCATCACCTACAATTTGCAGATACAAATGTAATTTAAAATTTCACATATTTGATCATGCTCACAGAAGGTATACTTCATGGACACTAAATGATGCACACAAAAAGAAAAAACTCATGCACGCAGAAGGTAAAACCATGCACACAGAAGGCAAAACTCATGCACGCAGAAGGCAAAACTTATGCACATAACTAAATTCAAATTAGAATCTTACAAAATATGCACATTGACTCGTTCATGCACACAGAAGATTTAACACTTGCACACAGATCAACAAAATGACACACACATTTAATTTAGACTAATAGTTTATACAACTAGTTGTTAAACTCATTTATGCACTCAATTTTTGAATTACAGTGATAAATCCATGGAGAATAAACCTTCAAACCTAGCAATTTTGGATCTAATTCTAAATCACGTTCACTCATGCACTCAAACACATATTAGTTGTTTATATAGACTGAATAGTGAAGTTCAAGGATAATTACCTTGAAACCTCATAAGTTTCGATCTCATCTTTGAATTTGCTACTTGTTGTCATCAAATTAGGTAAGTAGGAGGTCGATTTGACAGTATTTCTTTGAATTTGTGAAGAATCTCTTCCTCGTTCTTCTTCTCTTGTGAAATCGAGTGGAAACGCCTTCAAATCGAGTGAAATCGCTTCGTCATCCTCTAGAAAATGCTTCCAATCTGATTTTCAGCGATCGATCTCGTTTCTTCCACTTCAACGAGTTTGAATCAACTAAAATCGAGTGGAGAAACTCATATCTTGAGAGAGGAGAGTGGAGAAACTCGGATATGGAGATAGGAGAGTGGAGAAATTCAGATCTGGAGAGAGGAGAGTGGAGAAACTCAGATTTAGAGAGAAAGTGAAGAAAGTCGGATATGAAATGTGAAATGGAGCGACATTGTTCAATCTGGAGAAGGAGAACTCAGATCTGAAATGTAGGAAAGTACAAGGATATGGAGAAAGCTGTTTTTTTTTTCTTTTATACCCCTAATTTCAGGTTGCTTTTAGGCCTTTGGATCAACTCCATCCTGCAGATGGAGTTTGTCCTTAGTCCTTATCTAAGAGAGGATCCTCATGGGAATCTCACCCATAGAGGGGCTCGGATGAGGACACTCCATTTGGTGAGGACGTGAGGATGTTTTTCAACCCTTAGATCAAAGTATAACGACTGAAAAGAGAGACATATTCAGGTGTGCTTCGCGGTGCGCACGCTCCCTCATAAGATCCGGTGGTAATTTTGAAATTTGGATAAAATTTACGGTAAAAAGACGTTGCTACCCCTGGCATCTTCTCCCTGTTCAGTCGCGAAAACCATGGCGATTCGGCGAAGCTCCAATCTCAGATCCATGGTTCCTCCTTCCTCCTCCTCCTTTTCTCTACTCAGTCTCAAATTCCAGCCACTCCTCCTGCACCTTTTTCGTCCTCTTTCTGTCTCTAATGGTGCGCGGCTTTCCAACCTTCGCTTGCTTCGTCGACTGCCGGCTCCTCACCCCTCAAAATCTACGTCGACCAACAACTACCACCGAAACGATCGAATTCCAAAATTCCGACATCAAGAGAACTGATGAGGATGACGAACACGCTCAATCAAAGGTTAGGGTTTATGCTAAAATGCAGATTAAACATTTAATATTTTTTTGTTCAATCAGAGGTTAGATTAGGGCTACTAAAGTAGAAATCAGTTGATTTCGTTTGCTACTTTAGACAGGATGAATTTAATTGCTTAAGAATATTTAGTTTTAGATGTTAACATGCCCAACTTCTTCCAAGTACCACCGGTAGTGTTTAACTACAGTACTCAGTGTGGTTGTTATTAGGGGTTTGGACTTTAAAGTGTGAAATATGGAGTATGAATGGCTCGTTGGTATGCATTGAACCTTGTTTCTTGGCTTTTTCCACTGTTTATTTGTAGATTCTTCATATTTAATCTTTGCACTTTGTGCTTGATCTCAATAAGTTGACTAATTCCTCTGTAGGTAACCTCAATTTCAGTATCAGTGCACTCAGAAGTTTTCCAAAGAAATAAAGCATGTCTGTCAGTCTTCTCTACCATCTCTTTCCAGTGCCCCCTCAACGCTCAGATGAGTGGTTCGATCTTCGTAAAGATAGGCTAACTACCAGCACATTCAGCACCGCTGTCGGTTTATGGAAGGGAAATCGATGTGCTGAACTATGGCATGAAAAAGATTTCGGATTATAGAACGATGCACAACCCTCCAAACCATGTGCAATGTAGTAAACGGTGCAAGTTTCATGGAACTTGCAGTTCATTCAGATCAGAAGTTGTCCTCGATTGGCACGTCTTCTGATGGCCTTCTAGATTGTTCTTCAAATGGCAGAATTTTAGAAGTCAAATGCCCTTACAATAAAGGAATGCTCGAGACGGGTAAGCCTTGGTTTGTCATGTCGGTTTACTATATGCCACAAGTGCATGGTCAAATGGAGGTAATGGATCAGGATGGGATCGATTTGTATAGCTGGACACTTCATGGTAGCACGTTGTTTCGGGTCTATAGTGATAGAGGTTGTTGGAAGCTTATGAATGGTGTTCTGAGGGAGTTTTGGTGGTATAATGTGGTTCATGCTAAAGATGTTGTGTTGTTGGGTGATGAAGAAATCATATTAGTTTGTATATAACTAGATACCATTGACAATAACATAGCTAGCAATCTTTTGTCTTACCAATTTGGACTGATGTAATATTGTTGTATACATCAGTGTGTAGTTGTTGTATACAGGATCAAGTGTGACTGATGTAATATTGTTATGTTGCACATCAACAAGCTTAAGCTGCTGGTTAAGGTTGTTGAGCATGTCTAGTTTGCCTTGTAATTTGTTGTTCTTCAGTTCCTACACTCAAAAAAATTCATGATTAGAAAAAGAGAGCAAGCCTTGAATTTTTAAAAATCTAGTGATTGAAAATTACTTACACTTGCTGTAACTGAGGAAAGCTGAAGAGTGTTTCGGGAAGAACATCGTTGAGTGGTCCATTCTCTATGACCCTGGATGAAGAACAAAACAAGAAAAATAGGTCAATTTCGAGAGTTTTGTGAATGTCATCAAATCATGTGGAACGGTCTTACAATGTCATGAGTGAGTTTAACGTAGAGAACCAATCATATGTTTAGAGGTTCATGAAAAATATGCCTAGAGGTTCATGAAAATATTCCTAGAGGTTCATGAAAATACACACTTAGGTTCATGAAAATATGCCTAGGGGTTCATGAATATATGCCTAGAGTTTCATGAAAATATGCTTAGAGGTTCATGAAAATATACACTTAGGTTCATAGCAATACATCTAGGTCAATGAAAATATGCCTAGAGTTTCATGAAAATATGTTTAGAGGTTAATGAAAATACACACTTGGGGTTCATGAAAATATGCGTAAAGTTCATGAAAATATGCCTAGAGGTTCATAAAAATATGCCTAGAACAAAGTCACTCAAGAGGTGCAACGCCCTTGACGGCTGAGCATGTCGAACCATATGCGTTGCTCTTCTAACCGTCGCAAACGTCAAGATGTTGTCATACTCAAACCACTCAACCTCCAACCTACACTTGCCACAATAGATAATTTTTATATAAAGAATAAAGAATCAATCATGAAAATTAATCATGTTAATAAGAATTAATCATAGTTCATACATGCCCTCGGGTGCTACATACTTCATTACTCATTAATCATTAGACATGTAAATGACAGAAAAGGTAAAGAGAAGCAAGAGATTAGGCACCAACAAAGTGAGAGAAGGAAGTAGGAAGAGACAAAACATAATTTGATATGAACTTGATGACAGTTGAGAGTGCATTTACAGTCAAACTTCAATTGAAACTACAACAGATTATACCAGTGGTCAGGAACTTCCCAACATTGTCATAGTTGATGGTATAGACATCTCAAGAAAAGCTTCAATTGCAACAGTTTACAGGCCCCATCTTCTCCTTTGGGCCAGGACCAGGAAATGTTTACCCAAATTTTGGAGGAGGCAACGACTTCCAAGGCCCCCCTCAATGGCAAGTTTTGGGAGGGCGAGGATTCAGTCCCAGAAACTCAGGAGGATGAAAGTATGCAGCCTGAAGATGGTGGCGATGGAGATCAATCTCACTTGGCGGGGGCAAACTCCCCCTTACAGGGAGTTTAATTCACCTTCCTCCCCACTTTTTTCTTTTTGCGCATTTGTTTTTCTGGTCTCTATGTCGAATCTCATTTTCTGGAATTGCCGGGGGGCTCGGAGTGATGGATTCCACCGAGCTCTTCGTTATTTGCGTAATAATTATAAAGTTGATATTATATCGCTGTTTGAAACAAAGGTGTCGGGGACCCAAGCTGATATCTCTTGTGCTCGTTTTAGGAACTTTGCTAACCATCGAGTGGAAGCCATCGGGTTCGCTGGAGGAATCTGGCTGCTCTGGCGTTCGGACAGGGTTCAACTCAGAATCATCAAAGCGTCTGCTTCATTCATTCACGCGGCCTTCTTCCAGAATGGCAAAGAATGCCACATTATCTCGGTCTATGCTCCACCCTCTGCAGCGCGTAGAATCCCCTTTTGGCCCCTTATTGAAGAGGAGATCAATGGGATTTCTGACCCCTGTGTAGTCGGAGGAGACTTTAACACAATCCTTCACTCGTCAGAAAGATCAGGAGGTACAGGAGTTCTACACACCGACTCGCACTCCTTCCTGGGAATGGTAAACAGGGAGGGCCTCATAGATTTGGGATTTAAAGGCCCAGCTTTCACTTGGGCTAGGAATATTGGCCCAAACATTAGAGTCGCCAAACGCCTGGACAGGGTCTTCGTCAACCATGTGGGGAGATTACACTGGGAAGATGCTATGGTGTCTCATCTGGCCTCATTGACTTCTGACCATTGCCCGTTATTGTTGCAACTGCATCCTCAACAGGCTGGAAACCTCCACAGGCGCCCTTTCCGATTTGAAGCGGCATGGGCTAAGCATGAGTCTTTCAAGGGATTCATGTCAGACAAGTGGAAACGTTTTCTCAATACTCCTGAAGCTCTTACCTTCCTGAAGTCAGACTTGAAGAGATGGAACAGACATACCTTCGGTGACATCCACGTGAGAAAGGATAATTTGTTGCGCCATCTTCAAGAGGTCCAAGCCCAGCTCTGCTTGAACTATTCCGATAGTCTGCTCAGCCAGGAAGAACAGATTAAGGTTGAGCTTGCATCTGTCCTTGATCAAGAAGAAATCTTTTGGTGCCAAAAGTCCAGAGAACAGTGGCTCAGGTTGGGCGATAAGAACACCAGGTTCTTTCACACGTCCACCCTGATTCGCCGTAACCGGAACAAGGTGGAAAGATTAGAGACTTCAGAAGGAGTTTGGCTAGAGGATAAGAGTCAGTTGGAGGATTTTGCGGTCAGATTCTTTCGGGAGCTTTATCAGGAAGCTCCTACCTCGACCCGGGCCTCCCTTTCAGACTCATTCCCTCCCCTGGATAGCATCAGTCTGCAGGAACTGTCTCGGTCGATATCAGGAACTGAAATCTTTGAGGCAGTGAAGGCTATGAAGGCACTCAAATCCCCCGGGGTGGATGGCTACCAACCTTTCTTCTTCCAAGAATGTTGGCCGGTTGTTGGAGAGTCGGTGATCTCTTTTGTTAAGGACTTCTTCGAAAAGGGAATCCTGCCGGAGGGGGTGAACGACACTCTCCTGGTCCCCATCCCTAAGGTTGCGAACCCGGTCAGGATTGATCAATTCCGGCCTATAAGTCTATGCAACGTGATTTATAAGATAATCACTAAGATCCTTACCAAACGTCTCCAACCGCACCTTGATACGCTTATTGGCCCCTTTCAAGGCAGCTTTCTCCCGGGACGTTTGATTTCTGACAATATAGTGGTGGCTCAAGAAATTGCTCATTCGATGACCCGGAAAACGGGTAAAGAGGGATGGATGCTTTTGAAATTGGACCTTGAAAAGGCCTATGACAGATTGTCTTGGGACTTTGTTAAGGATACGATTCAGACTGCGGGTTTGCCTTCTAATTGGGTTGAATGGATTGACAAATGCATCAGATCGCCACGGTTTCAACTTCTTTGGAATGGAGAGGTGACGGAGCAATTCATTCCATCCCGAGGCATTCGCCAAGGAGACCCTATCTCACCTTACTTATTCATCCTATGTATAGAGAGGCTGAGTCATATGATCCTGGGGGCTGTTGAAGAGGGTTCCTGGAGGCCAATACAACTTAGTCGAGGAGGAGTTTCTATCTCTCATATGTTATACGCCGACGATATCATTCTTACGGCGTTTGCGTCTATGGAGCAGATTAGACTGATCTTGGGGATTTTGGATTTATTTTGCACTGCCTCGGGTCAACGTATTAGTTCTGCTAAATCTAAGATTATGTTTTCTAAGAACGTTAATCAAGGACTAAAAGCAGAGATACAGGCTGAGTGTGGCTTTGGCATGGTTGATGAACTCGGAACCTATTTGGGAATTCCTATTCTTAATAGGAGTATCAAGAAGGCTGATTTCAACCCTCTTCTAGATAAGTTTGCTGCGAAACTGAGTGGGTGGCGCATGAATTCGCTAAGCATGGCTGGGCGAGTAACACTTACCAAATCAGTGTTGGGGTCGCTTCCTGTTTATTCGATGTCGACGTTACCAGTTCCGATCTCCATTTGCCGGTCTGTTGACTCCATCTGCAAGCACTTTGTGTGGGGTAGCACCCCTGAGCGGCGTCGTCTCCATAAGGTGGCTTGGTGTAAAGTGGCTAGACCCAAGGAAGAAGGAGGGTTGGGAATCAAGTCGATGGTGGCTCTGAATCTTGCTCTATTGGGGAAACTGAGCTGGCGGTTTCTAAGAGATGACAGCGCTCTTTGGGTTCGTATCCTCAGAGGAAAGTATATCAGGCAGAACCCATCGACTATCGTGCCTTCGACTCATATCTGGCGTGGTCTTAAAAAGGGCCATAAGGAGGTGATCGAGAAGGCGATTCATTGGCGCCCGGGTAATGGCAGAGATACGTTGTTTTGGAAGGACAGGTGGTTAGATGTTGAGGAGCTGTCGACCTGGGCAGTTGGTGACATCAGCGCCTGCGAAGAGGAGCCGATTGATTACTTTTGGGATCGGGATTCCGGTTGGAAATGGGATTTATTGTCCGAGCTTCTCCCGGCCTCGATGTTAGACCGCCTTGCTTCTATACCCCTGCTTGACGAAGCAGAGAATAGAGATGAGATTACTTGGCCCTTGGAATCTTCCGGTGACTACTCGGTCGCGTCGGGATATAGATTGATCACCTCGGGCTTTAGTAATCAGAATGTTGATAAGCCCTGTTTTAAGGCATTCTGGAGAATCCGAACTACGGAGAGAATCAAGACGTTCATCTGGACAGCTCTGATGGGAGGCATTCTGTGCAACCAGGAACGATTCCGAAGGCACTTCGCAAATTCGGAGGAATGCCCGGCGGGCTGCGGAGTCCCGGAGTCGTTGGAGCACCTGTTCCGGGACTGCCCTCGGACGAGAGAAGCTTGGAAGGGATGGCTTCAGCCGAGACAGGATCCCACCTTCTTCTCCTCTCCCTTTTCAACCTGGATTCGTACTAACTTGATGTCTAATGCCATGGTTTCAGGTACTCGCCCGTGGAATGCTTGCTTTGCAACGATGCTTTGGAGCTCTTGGAACTGGCGGAACATGTTGGTGTTTGAAGGTCGTTCATGGGACGGATGCAGGAGCAAGTTTGTGTCGGAGTATGTGGAGCAATTCTGCAAGGCAGAGATGGATTCTGGGAGGACTTTCATGGGTAGAACAACAGAGGTTCGCCTGATCTCGTGGACGAAGCCGCCGGAGGGCTGGGTCAAGGTCAATTCTGATGGCAGTGTTGTCAGCTCACTCGGGGCGGCTGCTGGAGGGGCGTTAAGGGATTCCAATGGAGTATGGATTCAAGGCTTCACCCATAATCTGGGCAGCTGCTCGGTTCCCTGTGCTGAATTATGGGGAGTCCTTGACGGGCTTAGGATGGCTTGGAATTTAGGCCATAGATTGGTGATCTGTGAAACTGATTCCCTCCTTGCCGTATCTCTCATCAACTCCAAGTCTCTTCAAAACAACCACCCCCTTGCTAGCCTGGTGTTTTTATGCCGCGGCTTATTGCGTAGGTCCTGGACCGTTTCCCTGAAGCACGTGTTTCGTCAAGCCAACCGCCTTGCAGACGATCTTGCTTCCCTGGCGCACAACGCCCCTCTTTCTTGTACCCTGCTCTTGGACCCGCCTTCGTCTACCCTCTCCATTGTTGAGGATGACATTAGGGGTGTTCCTTCCCCTCGCCTTGTAACGAACTAGTTCTTTTTGTGTTTAGTCCTATTGGCTTCGGCCACCTTTTTCACCAAAAATAAAATAAAATTGTAACTGACAATATAGAACCATGGAGGCTTAGCTCTCTTATTGCTACAAGAAGGGGATTTCCCTCTTAAGAAAATGCACAAGCAGCATTCAAAGTTGTTGAATACGTACTTTAAATGATTCAAAACAATAATAATTACAAGCAAACTATATCACCTAATAGCTTAACATATATTCTATGCAAAATTAAAGATGGTTGGAAGTATGATACTAACGAGATAAACGGGAGTATGATACCAAACGAGCAATGACATCAAATGTCTAATGATCACTAAATTAGAGGTGTGTAATGCTCTACTATACTAAATTAGGATGGACAACCCCTCCCTAAGCCAAAGTGAAAAGATTAGAACGCTTGAACTCAACTGCACTCCATCAGAAAGAAGTTACGCTGGTTCAAGCATTCTGTCGAACATGTTGTACTCCTGCTGATGAGTCTCCGTTCACACACGTTTGTTACTGTAATACTCCCTATCATCATCCAACAAGCCTGTAAATCTCCATTTGGTATGTAATTATCAGATTCTATTGAGTCATTTACCATATAAATCTACAAATTCAAAATCAAATAGTCTTGAATTAAATAAGAGAAGTAAAAGAAAAATTGACCGCAATGTTGCGAAATAGTCTTGAATCCAGATAGAGGTATCAAACGACACAATCGAAAGAGAAGGGTCTAAATCGGAGTGTTCGTCAATGGTGGGTCGTAGGATGGAGAACAAGAGCGAAGAGCGCGTCTCCAGAATCCAGATTCTCAGATACTAGAGAAAAATGGTTTATGAGGGGAGTTTCCGAAAACACCCCTGTTTCATTTAAGAAAGTTAAAATGCATGAAAAGAAGTTGACCGCACGATCAATTGAGATTGACGGATCAGATCTCGTCCGCATGAGAGGTTGTCCTCATTTGATCCCATCTCTGGAAATATATGACTTAGACCACCCACAATGAAAGTTGCATGAAATATTTTAATACTAGCTGACACGGGATTGCATAATAATAATATTTTTAAATTAATATATATAGTATATAATTAAACTTATTTGATTAATGTGTAAATTAATAAAAAGTTCTATAATTTAGATTAACATATGTAGTATATAATACTCCCTCTGTCCCCTTTTATAAGTCCCATTTGCTTTTTCAGCATTATTCACAATTCGAGAGAATCTTCTCGATTTCTTCCAATATATAACGAAAAATATGATCATATGAGGTCTTGTTTGATTCGTCTCAGTGATTACTTTAACAATATCAAATTTTTATATTTTTTACTAATAAACATTTAGAGATATTAACGAAACAAAACGTGCATCGACATCCGCACCGAAGTCAAATGGGGCTTATATAGTGGGACGGAGGGAGTAAAATTTATTTATTAATGTGTAAATTAATAAAAAGGCTATGAAACTTATGATTGGTTTGCAATCTTGTTAATTGATTTATTTTTCAAATAAATAAAGAACAAATTTATATATTTAGGATAATCTTCTATATATAATTTATTTTAGAAAAATAAAGAAATGAGGTGTGAAAAATAGAGTAAGAGAACGTCACATGACAAATTCAATACAAAAACGTATAGCTTTTACTTGAATATATATATACATAGTAGATTTAAATTAAAATGACTTTAGTATACAACTGCGGTAAAAAATGACCTTGAGTTTATAACAACTGAGATTAAGCTTGAGAGTTGTCACGTGGCGATCTAAGAGATTAGGAGAAAAAAATTGGAGATGAAGGAAATGACTACCACATGGCTTGTTGAAAGGGAGAATGTCATGTAGCAGAAAGGGTGGATTACTTTAATAGTTTAATAATAGTAGATTTGAAATGTCGGAAATCAGGGTATGCAAGCTATGTAAAAAAAATCGACTATAAAATTTACTACATAAATTATTATTTTTTATATCAGTTTGACTATAAAGAATGTTAGATAATTAATTACCCGATCGTTTTGATTGTGTTCCTTGACCGTTATCTCGAAATTTACCCTTTCGCACCATTTTATCATTTCATGATAATAACTGATATATCTAGTCATATAATTGTATAAAATAATTTGTAATTATTTACAAATCTCTATATTATATTATTACTATTTAAATGATAATATTATTTATAATAAATCTCTATATAATATTCTAGCCATTTTTTCAAAATGACATTTATTGTTGTTAATGTTAAATGGCTAGAATTTACAAAATTCTAACGTAGGATAATATTTGTACTTGTTGTAAACTGTAAACTGTAAACCGTAAATGGATAGATTTTGTATTTAAATATAAATATATATGTATAATTTTACAAAATTCTAACGTAGTATATTCTTAGTTGATCGATTTTAAGGTAAGTCTTCGGCCCAAATTAAAATTTTCATCTCGGCCCAAATCAAAATCACACCATCTCAACCCAGGAACCTCGTTTTGTTTTCAGATATATCTTCACCTCTTTTTCTGGAAACCCTAGCCTCAACATCTAACCATCACTCTCTCGTGAGTCTCGTCCCCAACTCTCCATTCCAAATTGAGAGATCTGATCCACATCTGAGCTCTCCAGCTCACCTTTTTTCATACAGACGTTTAGAAACCCTAGCCCTCGTCACCTAATCGTCACACTGATCTCTTCCCCCATTTATCCATTCCATAGATGATAGCCCTCCACCTCTCATTACAGATCTTCTACTCGCGATCAGAATCTAGAAAAAGGAATATAAGAAGCACCTTCATCGGAGATGAAATGGCTCGTTCTTCGGCGTCCTCGTTTTCTCAGGTAATTCCCCCAAACGTGAACATGTTTTGCTTATTTCATCCGGTCTCTTTTCACTTTTCCCCCCCACCCAACTCTCTCGATTTTTGTTTGGAAGTTTTCAATTTATGGGAATTTTTTACTCATTTTTATTCCATTGTTCATACTACAGGTATGGGAGTAGCGGATGGTGCTGCTAACGAAGATGGATTCTCTATAGTGAGAGATCTGGATTTATTTTCTACAATGAACGATTTAATCGAGGAAGGTCTTCTCTTAAACGTAGGTTGACTGTATTATTTTGTTAGCCTAAATAAGATAGTTTTGGTTGAATACTACGAAATTAAGGATGTGGTTAATAAGCAACACATTTGTTTTATATTCTTTTACTAATCTTGTTTTTATTTTCAAGAAACTAACTCAGTGCTGATTTTTTCCATTTTAAACTGTAATGTATCCTGCTCTAACATCAGTAGGATATATGGTAATCTCTCACTAATAAGAAATAACATTGTGTAAATACTTATAAATCTGTGCAGGCATGTGGTCAACCCCTCAATCACGGAGCCTTTGGCTCTAAACTTGTCTGTGAATTTGACAGATAGGTTCCCTATTTTACATCAAGTGCCAGAAGGCCATGTTGGTGCCTATTACTCTTCTTAGACCTCGGTAAGTGGTCTTGTTACATTTATAGTCTAATATTAAGGGTTGTTAAGTTTTTGAGCACTTTTAAAAATCAAATTATGCTTAGTAAGTGGCCCAATTATATTTATAGTCTATTTAATTATACACGCCCAAATACTAAATAAATATTAAAAGGGATATTGGGTAATGGTTCATTATTAGTTTTTGAAAAAATATCTAGTTCAATACTATTTTTCAATAAGGATGTGGTTAAAATTGAAATATCTAGTCCATTATTAGATACAATAGGCTAAAATTGAAATAAGCTAGAGTTTTTAATACTTGATTATAAAATAACTTACTGTTTTCACTTCATGAAGATGGTCATGAAGCTCCTCCAATGTTTTTCTATCTTTAACCTTTAAAAACATCATCAAAAATTATAAGGATAACAACAATAATGTTTTCTGAGGTAGATTGAAGGAATGGACGGCAGAATTCAGCATAATCATCCCAAAGAATGCAGTTTATAACATTATCCCTACAATAATATGAAAATTGAGAAATAATGGTTAGTCTAGATAACAACAATTCTCCACACTTTTCATTCATAAAGAGAGTTAAAGAAAGTAAGCAAGCTAAAACCAATATTCTTTTGAACTTATGTATATAACGTCATTTTCAATTCTATGCAGGCTGAAAACTGTGATTTATGTCAAGTTTCGGATTAGCTTGTTGTGGAGGGAGAACTCTGCAAACTTGCAGAGGCGCTGCAGTATGCAAGAAATAAAAGGTTGGTATTCTCTGTAAAAAAAATTGCTGAGCTAAGATTAATATGTATGCATATTTGTCATATGTCATCTAGCAGTTCTTCCTGCATCTCTGATTTGTAATTATATGCTGCAATACATTTTGATAAAAGTATGCATGTTTAGATGAAAGAATTAGAAAGAAAGAATTAGAAATAAAAATAGGGTGTGTCATTTGTCATGTAACAGTTCTTCCCGCATCCTTGGTTTAAAAAAGCGCGCGTTGAGTGCGCTATAGCGCATGTAGCGGCGCGCCAGAGCCTTCTGCGCCTCAGGTGAGCTGAGCGTTGCGCAGTCCCAAAAGCGAGCGCTTCATGGCGCTTTCTTGCGCTTTCTGATGAAGCGCAAAGCGTCGCTTTGTGCGCTTTTGGGATTCAGGGCAAAAAAAAATCAGAAAATGCCTTCGTACTTTTAGATCTAGGGTTTTTTTGTGTGAAGGGAGGCGCAGCAAAACCCTAGATTTACACTTTTGGGCGCAACAAACCCTAGATCTGCACCATGGAGGGTGATCTCCGCCTCTTCTCCTTTTTCCTCTGATTCTCAGAGATAGATCGATCGATCTACTTCTAACCCTAGATCTTGTTTCTCTTATTCGATTGATCTCCTCAGTTCTCACAGATACGATCTTTTGTTTCTCTTTTTTCTGTAGTTTTTTTTTTCTTTTTCTTTATTTTCTGTTTATTTCTCATAATTTCTGTTCCTTTTTCTGTTTTTTGTCTGTTTAAATATTGTGAAATGACTTTTGGTTACTTAATTCCTTCTACTATGCCTTTTCATATTATTTTATGAATTTGTAACATACAATTTTATAATATTTAAGTATAAAATTTATTTTAAATTATTTAAGTATAAAATTTATTTTAAATTAATTTAATAAATAGTGCGCTTTGCATACGAAAAGCGCGCACTATTTTTTTGCGCTTTGCGCTATAGCTCCAGGGACCCTTTGCGCTTTGGTGCGCCTTGTGCTATTTTAAACCAAGCCCGCATCTCTGATTTGTAATTATAGGCTGCATTACCTTTTCGTCCATTAGTATGATTTCAGTGGTGCTGAATTTTGTTGGATTATCTTTCATGGGTATTTTGAACAATTGAATAACTCTAGGAGTGAGTGTATACTTTCCCCGATGAGATCGAACATCCTTCACCTGTATGGTGTTTGACATGATCTGCAATTAGACATAAACATTAGATAATATTAAATTTGCAATAAAATATAAACAAAAGGACTGGTAGTTATTGTAATGAATGAGAATGGAGAAGAGAACATGAGATAAACCTTTCTTGTGCTATGTATAGGAATTGAATGAATCGTTGTTTTGCTTTGATGAGACAAACCTTACTATGTAGAATCGATCTTTTTCTATATAAAGAATATTATGTTTTCCATATTTTGTCCATTATGATTTCCTATGTAGAATCGATCTTGTACTGTTCTGTATTAATTAGGTTGTGCAAATCAAACCTTACTATGTAGAATCGATCTTTTTCTATATAAAGAATATTATGTTTTCCATATTTTGTCCATTATGATTTCCTATGTAGAATCGATCTTGTACTGTTCTGTATTAATTAGGTTGTGCAAATCTCCTATATAAAGAAGTTTATGAATTGGAAGATAAAAAACGGATTCTTTTTTTTAATTTTTTGGAAATCCGATATTAAACTTATACATTGGAGATCTGTAGTGATTTTATTTTTTGTAATTTATAGTCTGAAGTAATATTAATTCTTTACTGATATACAGAATATTTTTTCCTACTTGAATAATTAGGCTGTTTGTATTTTAGTGTACAGGATGTAAAAAAGAGGTGCAAAAATGGAGTTGCTTGCAAAGGGTGATTGTGATTGATCTTCTGGGTGAAGAGGTGCAGAAATTTTGGAACGTTTAATGTATGTAAAGATTTGGATGACTGTATTAGAGACATTTTGGAACGTTTTTTTTGCTTTAAAGTCAATAAAAAAATATATAGGATATGCAGAATGCAGAATATGGTAAAGATTTGCCAATCCATTTTAAATGATTTCTCAGTAATGGACAGGATGTTCTCAGAATATGGTAATATTTTGTGATCAAATTTTGAACGTTTTTCTGGTTTAACGTTTTTTAAATATTCAGTAGAAATTATAGAGGATGTCACGTGGCAGCCTATGGCATAGGAAGCAAACTTCAAAAATTGAATTAAATGAGGATGTTTGGGTTGCATGGCAACTAACTGCACTATTGTTGAATAGTAAAGTTGGTCATTTTTTAGTATTGATTAATAATGATCCAATGAGTTTTATAAATTTGTATTTTAGTAATATTATATATTCTTTCAATCAAAATATTAGGTTTATAAAAATAATAAAAAATATTAATATTTATAATTTATTTTTATTTACAGATAATCATATTATTACACACAATACAGTTAATATTATTTTTTGTAATAAAATAATTTGAGAAAAATACTATTTGATTTAACATTTAAGCTCAATACAGTTTCAAAACAGGACTGCACACAACAACTAAAAGAAGATTTGGTTGAACACGTATGATTTCATGTTTAGTAGGCGTTTTATTTTGATTATTTCTTATCATTTTGTGCTTGTGTTTTCATGTTTTTTAGTTTGAATGAAGTTTGAGCATAATGACGTTAATTTGTACTAATTTCATTTAAAAACTATAAACGAATTTTTTTCAATAATATTAATCTAACATAATAAAATAACAATATACTAGTATGTATTAAAAATTAAGAGATATATATTATTATAAAATATAAATATATGAGTGATAAATAAATATGTAGATATGCAACCCCTTTCATACAACTTTTTTTGTGGAGAAAAAGTGAGATAAGTTACCTTGTTCATGTAGCAGAGAGAAAAATGAAAAATAGGCTATTCCATTCTATACAAACGAATGGTATCTTTCAGCTGCCTTATTTTGTGAACCTTATTTTGTGAGCGTTTAACTTAGTAGTGTTTGATCAAAATAGTTTTGTACTAACAAACTATACAATGTAACATCACTTAAATTAAATAATATACAACATAATCACATAAACCTAATTAAATAATTAGTATATAAGTATACATATTAGTATATTACTCGTATACAAAGAGCAAGAACAAAACCATAAAAAAGAGCCAATAGAACCCCGTACTGAGAACGGGGCATGAGGCCTAGTACAAAAAAAAAACAGAACAGTACAGTTATCTTTCAACTGCAGTATCATCTTCTTTAACCCGCGGAGGCGGCCTCCATTTGCGATCAAACTCGCCCCTACCGACGATTCTATTCAGCTTTTCCTTCTCATCGATAGCCACCAGCTTCTCGTCGATCAGTTCCAGCAATTCCTGTAGACCAACTCCTGTCAATGCAGAAGCATTCACATGCGATGTGCTTTCACTTTGAAGTTTGTCAATGTCGTCTGAGGAACAATCCTGAATAGATGGGATTTGTTCTTCTTCATAACTGCTGCCATCTGATGCAAGCCAGCCATCTGAATAATCACACAGTCTTTCTTCTTCTTCATCGGCTAGGGAGGCTTCACCGCCCTCATCGTCATATGTGTACTCAGCTGAATCCAGGTCTTCTTTAACATCAATCTTATCGGGTTTTTAATAAGCAGAAGAGAACACATAAAGAGAATATCAGAAAGGACTATGTACGTGTAAAGTGAAGCTAGAAGCCGAGAGCTTCAGAATACCTTGTTCCAAACTTCAACCATGTTTTGAATCTTATTATCTGCTACGCCTATCTGCTTGAGAACTTGCAATACAGCAGACCTGTGCTCCTCAAGATTTTGTGTACTGGAGTCTAAAACATGCTGCAACAAGTCGTCATGTATTGCATGCCGTAAGTGCCATTGAAATAAAGATTGTTGCCTAAAATATTGATTCTGAAAATTGATTCACTGAATTTATAATATCTCATCCAAGCCGAAAGTTGCAACTTACCACAAGGAGATCCGCTTCTGCAACTTCTTCCAGGGTTGCATGAAATGCTTCAATTAACTACACAACACAAGGTAAATCAAGATAAATTAATGTCCATGCAAAATATAAACATAAAAAATATGAAAGAAGAAGAACAAGACAGAAAGTAGCTGATATTTGATGCAATGCAACTTACTTGCACAGGAAGATCTGATATGAATCCCACCGTATCACTGACAAGTACTCTCCTTCTGTCCAAGACAAGTGTTACAAATGCAAAATTTAGCTTTATCCAAATGATCGTAATCACAGTTATTTATAATTTGTCAGATCTTTTAAGTACTAGACTCTGATAATTACCCTGAAGGAAGTGTCATGCCTCTTAATCGAGGGTCAACTGTTGCAAAAAGTCTGCATAAAGCAGAAGCGTGTCAAAAATAGAGAAGCGAGACCAGCATACAGATGTTCAACAGCTGATAAAAATTCCATGCGAATTTAGTTTCAAGATCATGGAAAATTGGATATTGACTACGCACCTGTCATCACTATATAGGTCACTATCTGAAAGTGCACTGACCAAAGTAGATTTCCCCTGTTGAAAACAAAAAACCAATTCTTCAAATAATGAACTTTCAGAATATACATGAGAGGGATTATCATTGAACTGTAAGTCAATTTATCGAAAGGGCTAGGCTAATTAACTAATAGAACAAGGGAATTGATTAATCGAAAGGGCTGGGCTAAAGTTTTTGAGGGATTATGTTAGGATACAAAATAGTAGTATAGAAATAGAAATTCATGTTTGGTTTGCTCGTGGCTGTTGTGCACATTGTTGATATGCAAAGCTACCATCAACCAATTCTATTAAACAGTTATGCAGTTATTTTATTTTACAGTTATTAGCAGTTGTAGGCAGTTGTAGACAGTTATTTTAACTACTCTGATGTTTATCCTTTCATTCAGAAACTTGTATATAAATACCAACAAACGTATCATTAAAACATCAGTTTATTTGTTTACAAATTACTCTTTCAGATTCGTTTTAAGTAGAAGTTTGTTATTTATATAATTAAATGTAGGAGAAGTTCTAGAAAGTAATGCGAAGGGACGGCAGTTATGTGTGGTTAGTGCTATAAAATAGGCATGAGGTTTCATTCTTAGGGCATCCAGCAGATAGAGAAGTATTCAGGCGTTTTGCCTTGGGCTCTTAGGAAGATGGTCTTCCTCTGAGATTGGCTCATTGGAGGTGTCTCCTTTGAGAGTTTTGAGTGTATTTCAGTAATTACATCAGTAATCAAGAGAAGCTAGTTCTGTTTCCATCCTTGTGTCTAACAGAATATCATTGAACTTTAAGTCAATTTATTCCAAATTCTCTTATTTCATATAGTATTCATAATTTAATCTATCTCTTATCATTTCCTTTCCTTAATCAATACTAGAAAGGACTTCTAGTGTTTGCCTTGCATAAAAAAGTACAAAAAAGACACAAATGACACTGTAGTATATTCTCATCACTCACAGCATTTGTGTATCCAACCACAGCAATAGTGGCAAGCCCTTGACCACCTGACCTGCCTTGTCTCTTCCTAGATGCACGTTGCAAGGCTCGTGTTCGACGGACCTCTTCAATTTCAGCTAGCAGACGGATCCGTCTTTCTGAAATCCTGTATTAAAATTTAGCTTAGGTTTAGTGGTTGTACAGAAGATCGTCAAAATGAAGACCACAAGCTACTGCCTAAAAGAGACTTAACACGAGGGGTAATGCAGTGTAACAACAAGCAAAACAAATTGATAGACGGACATAAAGTGCAAAGCCTCTGGCTATATCATAGACCTAGGGTGATTCCTTCTATCCTTCTATCCACACATCACAAAAAACGGACCATTTACCTATGTATATGACTGTATGAGTATATCACAGATGGAAAATACAACTTTTTAAATCTCCTTGTGTGATAAACAAATAAAGTAACAGCACCTATGCAGATATCTATATCCAATCAATTGCAACATCAAAAAAACTGAAGAAGAGAACCAAGAGAATTAAACCTTCGACGTTGAAGCTCAAGCTCAGTTTCTCCAGCTCCACTGATAAAGCCACATCCACCGCTACCTCTCCTGCAATCAGTAATCATGCATATCAGGAATCGCTTCCAAGAACAAGTAGACTTTGCACCAGATGGAAACCCAGCAAAGAGTGCTAACTGCTAAGTGAAAATCTCCAAATTGAAGACAAAAGCCATCATAATTAAACTTTTGAACTAAGTTTGTATATAATAAGATGGTTAATATGAAGGGTTTCATTTCTTCAAATTATGTGGAGGTGCAAGCCTCAGTGTCTCACCCTCGAGCGCTAACAACTTCACTTCCAGCATCACCTTTAGCTCCAAAAGTCCCACGTCCATCAAGGCCACGCTCTCGAACAAGACGTGACTTTTTGTACATTAAAGCTGCCAACTCAGCCTGAGAAGAACAGATTAGGAGAATGAGAATTCAAAAAAGCTTCGCCAGCACAAAATTCAGAACATAAACAATTATGGACAACACTACACTATCAGATGACCTGCAGCTTTGCTTCCTTGGTGTAAGCGTGGGCATGAAAAATCTCTATTATGAGGGCCACACGATCCAAAACAGGTTTCTTCCAAGCTTTCTGCAGAAAAAATGTAAACACAAGTGAAGCAAGAGCTTCAGTAGGCAAAATTAAGCAAGGAAAACCAAATTGCCAGTGTAGATTATAGATTTGCCTCCAGATTTCTCTGCTGAGTTCCAGTCAGTAAGGAATTCACAAAGACAGCATCCAGCTCGTTCTGTCAGCATCAAATATCCAATAATGAGAAACTGAAATACTCAGAGAATTGTGTTCTTAGTGAAAAAGAAGATTGTAATTGCTTGCCTCGGATTCCGTAGCAAGAACATGAGAGCGGATATTTTGAATTGTCCCAGGTCCAAAATATGTAGCTGCATAAAATGAAAAAGGAAGAAATATATTAGAATTAAAATCTGGAAGTGCGGCTTACAGCCCGCCCTAAGAAGATCGAATCGAGTGGTGAAAAGAAATCCAGAGATGAAGTGTGACCTGCTCTTGACTTGGAAGAGGAGGCACTAGGATTCTGAACGACAAGATGAGGAGGAGTTGTTTTAAGTGCAAAATCAGAGGAGAAAAAGCCATCTCGTTGTTCATCAAGAGAGTTAGCAAGGTTGAGAGCTTCAGTGAGGCTTGAGTGCAAGAGCTTGTAGGGACGAAGACGGGGCTGAACCACGAAAAGCTTGGGAGAATCGTTTTCGATTACGCCCGCAATGGATTCTTCATGTTTCCGCCTCAGAAGTGGAGGTGTGTCGACGAACGGCGATGAAGTAAATGTTGATCGGATAAGAGGGAGAGGCCACCGGAGAAGACTTAAACACTTATTTCTCAGAATTCTATTACACTTTATCATCCTCGGGATTCTTTTCGTCCAACTAAAAGCTTCAGATTTCCATTTTCACCTTCCCTCTTTCATTCATGTAGTTCGTTGGTAACTTGGTATACTGAACCCTAGTTTCCTAAGAGCATTGGTACGATCAGAGAAGGAATCTGGAACACGGGAATGGAAATGACTCATTCCATATGGGTAAGGTTTCGATTGGAATTTTTTTTTTCCAAATTATGAGTATTATTTCATATTTTACGAATCACCTCAGTCCTCTCAATAACTTGAATCATTAGAGCAATAACTTATTATTTTAATACTAGAATCGGACCTCCGCGCTCCGCGCAGATAATTACGATTTTTTGTCTCAAAACTGGATTGGACTAATTATATATTTACAATTTTTTTAGGGCATATTTATCCAATTCATGCCAAAACAAATCTAACCCGCAGATCAAAGCAAATTGATTGGTTCAATTATAAATTAACAATAACCATAAGTAACGGCGAAATACAATATGCAGAAGAGTAACGACGACTTGATGAGAGAATTCAATATGAAATCTCATTCGGAGAAGTCGGAAAATCAAAAGTTGAAATTAGAAGAGGAATTCAAGAGGTCACATAGTAATGACGACTTAATGACAACTTTCTAGGTCATTACTCGCGCGAGCCAAACACTTTTTATTTTTGCCTATATTCATATACTTAATGTATTTTTTCATATATGTATTTTTTAGTAAATTATAATAAAATTAATTGAATATCTCTTATATATGTACCAAAATCACATAGTCGTTTATGTTGCTCGGATTGCTCTTCATCGTCATACGGATTGAAGGTGAAGAGCGAAGAAAAAAAGATGAAAATGGTGGAAATATCAACCAATTAAGCACATAATTATGGTTTTATTAAACATTTAATAAGTTTCAATTATCATTGGATAATGAGAAATAGAAAAAAGAGAAAAAATTAAGGTTAAACATTAATGAGTCTCAATTGCCATTCATTTCTCAAACCTATGAATTTTTATATATATAGAGAGATTTATAGACTTTTCATCCACAATCATGTTATTTCTATCAAATAACATTTATTTTATTTTTATTTTTATTCTAAATTTAGATAATATATTATATAGTTAATATGAATGTCGATATGTAGATAAAAATAAATTATAAATATTAAAAAAAAAATTACAGTAAAATTTTATGTATTATAAGTGTTATATAATATATGAGGGGTTCTAGAGAGAAGTTCCGTTACGTTAAGATAAGAACCAATAACTAATAGAAAATGATGGATTTAGAAGCTGGATTTTAAAGGTTTTAGGACGCGGTGGCAATTTCGTGATTAGTAGATATATTATTGAAAAAGACAATCCTGCCCCTGGCATTTTCCCCCCTTCTCTCAGGCTTTCTCTCACGCTTTCTCTCACGCTTTCTCACGATTTCTATGGAGAGTAAATGGCGAACAAGGAAAATGGAATAGACAGGATGAAACTTTTGAATTCAATTCGAAAGTTGAATCTCATCCAAGCACCACTCAATCGCGTGTTGCAGCTCAGATAACTGAGTAGTCCAGGACCTCGATTCCTCCAATGGAAGCTTGTTGAACTCTTACTCTCTCACTGGTCATCCAAACAATACATCAAAATCGTAGTTTGGTTTGATTTAGGGTTTCAATAGTTGAATTTGGTTTGTTTGATTTAGGATTTAGGGTTTTAGTAGTTGGCCTTTTCCATTCTAATCTGAACCCTCCCTGTCGTCTATAGGCATGGAGAAACAGTTGTTGGTGTGTGCAGAGGCTGAGGAGGTACAGAAGAAGGACTACTGGTGTGTGCAGCAACTCAGTATGCTCATAAAAACACAAGCAGCTGCTGCCATTTCAAGTTTAAAGCCCTCGTGAATTGCTAATGAAGGTGTGCTTAGTTAACTTGTTTTGATTAGTTTACATGAATTTGTTGGTTTTATGTAACTCAAAATAACTGAATGAAGGTGTGCCCTCAGGAATTGCTAATGGGTTCATGATAGGTGCATTGCAGGTTCACAATTACTACATTGGAGGTTCATGATTGGAGGACTTCACCATGTGATGACCATCATCAGCATCTCTACAATAATTCCTACCAAAACAGTTTCTTAAGATGAAAAAAAGAGGAAATCAAAGAGGCTTGCTGAAGAGAGTAAAATCATCACACCAGCTCATCTACATATGTCATGAAAAAATCAATAAAAACATTGTGTTAGCCTTGATATTTTCTTGTTCAGGGTAGCCTTGAAAAATTCAACAAAATGCAGTTGAGTGGTTTTATAGGATCTTGTTCAGGGTAGCATTTGATATTTCTTATTACTCTTGCATTATAACCTCACATTGTGTTAGCCTGTTTTAAATTGATACCCTTCTCTAGCTAGTTCATAACATGAATGTCACAAATTACTTGTAGGTACATTGGTTTTTATGTAGTGGTTCAGCAAAACTAACTAGTAGGTACATTGGTTTTCATGTAATGGTTCATCAAAAATTACTTGTAGGTACATTGATTTTCATGTAGTGGTTCATCCAAACTAAGTTCCGGCAAATCAATTCAGATTTGTTGTAGTCGGTAGATGGTTCAGAGATGCACATTTTTATGCTTTTTATGTTTAGCCGGCCTCTTTAGTTCGTTTCGTTAAATCATGTCAATAACTTACGTTTCTATAGACTAGTATCAAGGAAAATTGATAATGTTTTTGTAGAGTAGCTGTCCTTATATTAACTTTTAATTTTTAATGATGATAATCACTGAAATGATGTTGGTCCTTCACTGTAGAAAATCCATGTTCCTAGTATAATATCTGCTCAATGTCTGAACTGTAAAGTTGTGTGGTAAGAATATTTTTGTTAATCATTTTCCTTCTATATTTCTGTCTTCTAAGAAGTTTTCTACATAGATTAAACAAAACAAAACCACTTGAAGAACTATGACCAAATCACCTGAAGCTAATGTGTCTATATCTACTTTTCTACTCTGTCTGGCTATACTAGGTCATACTTAGTTCCATCTGTCTGCTTGATTTTCACGGTAGTGGCACACTGACCAAGGGAAATGGTGTTGTTGGTAGTCTTTCCTACTTCTTTTTCCTTTGTATTTGATCTTTCTAATCTGTATTTTGGATCTTTTGGTTTCCATAATGGTATATTAAACATTTGCATTGGTGAATAGCAGTATACGAGAGTGTAACTAGTTAGTTAGGGTGAATAGCAGTTTAACACAGTTGCTTCCTAATAGGTTCATGATAGGTGCATTGCAGGTTCACAATTACTACATTGGAGGTTCATGATTGGTGAACTTCACCATGTGATGACCATCATATGCATCTCTACAGTGATAACTCTTTTATCCTCAACTGCAAAATATTTCTTCCTTTGTTAAGTAATTAGACATTAAGGTACTTCTGCAACACTAGAATAACTCTTTGCTAGCCTTTTGTATGTAAAGCTTGACTTTTTTGATAGTTTTGTTAGTGATATCATAATTTGCTTACCAACAGGCTCTTCTGGCTGGTGTCTATTCACAAGGTAATTATGAGCAGGCACAACAAATTGTTTACAAAGTGTTGCAAGTTAGTCCAATAAGATATATTATCTGATCAAATTTATATTTGAAATGTTTCTTTGTTCAACTTTTGTTGTTGAAATGGCTTGATCTCTGAGATATCTTGCACCCAGACTAGAGGTGATGTTGGTGATAATAGTGACAGTAGGTTATCCCTTTTCTTTTTTTCTAGTTTTTCTTTGTTTCGAACTATTTTCTTAAATGTTCTCATCATTTTCGTTGTTCATCTGAAATTTATCAGGTGTTCTACCCTCCATTTCTCAGGCATATATGGACATGGCTAGGACTATCCTCTACAACAAAAAGAAACTTTACCTCTTTATTGGATGCTGGGTATAGTTGTATCCTCACTCCAGGTGGTGTTCAGGAGAGCTTTTACATGGAACAAAACTGCGAGGTTTTAGACATAGTTCTTTTTTTTAAATTACAATGTCAACTAAATGTTCATAACCGTTTTAGAGTGTCAACTCTGAGGATTGTTTCTACAAATTTTGGTGTGTGAGCGCTAACTTTTTTTTCTTGTTTGAATGGCAAGATAATTAGAGTGTCAAGGTTATTAGAAGGAAGACAACTGGAGTGTCAACGCTAATAGAAGGAAGGCTGCACCAAGGGAGCAGTCTGCTGCAGTTGAATGAAGTATAGAAAGACATATATTGAATTCGAGAGCTATATAACTTTTTCTAACAATTTTTGCTCTTGTTTTGGAAAGTTGGAACTACTGAAACCTGTCAATGGCTGCTTTCCTATTATATTCTCAATTAAATGGAATGAGAACCCATGCTCCTTTTATAGTTTATTGAACTAGCAGGTGCTCCAAGCTTAGTGTTTTTGTGAACTGTTTTGCTGTAGTTTCTGAACTAGCAGGTTACAACCAGATTTCACAGTAAAATGAAGTTTACTGTGTTCGATGCTTGATGTGTTAGGTGAAGTGAGGTGAGCTTGAGTGCAAAGATCCTTACTGAACTAGCAGACGCTCCAAGCTGCTAAGGATGATATTCTTAATCTGCTCAAAATTTTACATTCTATGTTTTATAGCAGAATTTGTCTTTTTTCTAGTTTGAACCTGTATGAATATATGTTTGAACCTGTATTACTAAATGTTTGAACCTGTATGAGTGAACCTATTTAACAAAACATTGTAAAAACCCTTTTTTAAATTTTACTAACCTCTAAACCTATAAATAAATTGAGTTTCAATAAGAAAATCCCATGAATTATTAAGAATATATATCATGAACCTATAAGATTATTTCATGAAACTATAAGATTATATGCGTGAAGTTCTAAAATAGGTATAATTAACATTCATTATAGGGTTTATGAACCTCATGTTTAGGTTTTTGTACCACCTCGTGTATATTTGTAAGGTTCAATGGTATTAACGTGCAGGTTCATGGGTAAAAACAACAGGTTCATGAGTGTTAACGACATGTTTATGTAATTTATCGCAACAAACGAGCAAGCTCATGTTATTTTAAAGAACCAATGGTACATTTTTCATAAAGGGAATTGAATCTTACATAGTTTACGTAAACGAGAACTCTAATAGAGGTTCATGTATATCAACTGGTAGGTTCATAAGTAGTAATGGACAGGTTCACGCTAGGCTATTTGTCTATGAATTGTACATTTTTCACGAACTCTATGAATCATATCTTAAATAAGCTACAAAGAGAATGAATTACATAGGTTCATGTGTATTCACATGAGGTTCATCTATATTAACAAGTGAATCATGTGTTTCAAAACGAGGGAACAGGGATACAAGTTTCAAGAAGGTTCACTACAATCAAAAACGAAGTTCACTCTATGAAGTATGTAGGATCAAACAGCAGTATAGGTTCATCAAAATATAGAGTAGGTTCATTAATACTGAAATGAGTTCATAATAGGTTCAACAAATATTAACAAGTGGTAGGTTCATGTGTATCAACTGGTAGGTTCATAAGTAGTAATGGACAGGTTCACGCTAGGCTATTTGTCTATAAATAGTACATTTTTCACGAACTCTATAAATCATATCTTAAATAAGCTTCAAAGAGAATGAATTACATAGGTTCATGTGTATTCACATGAGGTTCATCTATATTAACAAGTGGTTCATGTGTTTCAAAACGAGGTTCATTTGTAGCAACGAGAGATTTATCTATATCACCGATTTAGGCATATAAGTTCATTGAAAATTAATGAACCGGTAAGTGTAAATTAGTGAACCTACAAATGAAAACTAATCAACCTGTAAGTAGAAATTCATGACCTTAAGAAACATTTTTCTTTTCATGAACGTGACGAATATTAAATGTGACCTACTTAAGTTTTTGGATAGTGTTAAAGACACCCGAGTTTTTTAACACTACATCATAATTTTCCATTTTTTGAGTTTTAAGAGACCTCCAATGCTATCAACATGAACCTGCAAGGCTATCAATATGAACCTAGTTAGTTCACGTATGCGATGAACCTAGTTCACGTATGCGATGAACCTAGTTTTGTCCATTTTTTACTTGTAGGTTCATCAATTTTATCTTATGTGTTTATGTAAATTTCCTTGCAAAACCATTGAATTTTCCTTGTAGGTTCATTAGTTTTAGCTTGTAAGTTCATGAGTTTCAACTTCAACTAAACCCTCTAAAATAATGTTTATGAACCTTTTTAAAAAAAATTATGAAGTTTTGTTTATTATTTCGTCAATTTCTAATCTTAAGTGCATGAACCTTCATTTTACAGTTTTGTGAACCTTTCGTTAAGTTTGTGAATTTCATCAAAAAACTCATGAACGTACAAGATTAGTTTAAAAAATCTTAAAAAAAAACTAATGAACCTAGGAAACTTGTTAAAACAAGTTTGTAGATACAAATGAACCCGCTTGTTATAACCATGGACTTGATTATTATACTTGGAAAATTTATAAACCTACACATGAGGTTCCCAAACTTTATATTAGAGGTGCAAAAAATATATATCATTCATAGGTTCATGTCGACATAGAAAAAAGATCCATTAACGTGTAAGTTCACATGTTTTCTAAGTTAAAACGGAAGAACTTGCATGGTAATCTCACGAATTCAAAAGATAAAATTGGTGAACCTAAAAAATAAAACAATGAACTTGCATGAAAAATCCCATGAACCTGCAAGGTGTTCACAAATTGTTGAAAATACATGTTCAATATGTTCAATCCAAAATAATAAAAAGAGCAATCCAAAAATAATAAAACGAAATACATGTTCATTGTTGTACACATACAAGTTCAACCCACATGCAGGTTCAACCATTTACACATACAAATTCATTGCTACACAAACCAAGCTTTTTTATCTGCTTATGCAAAGCGTCTGAGCTTACAAGCGTCTGAGCTTACAAGCGTCTAAGTTTACAAGCGTCTAAGTTTACAAGCTTTTGTAGTAGTACTCACTACATGACCATTGCCATCAGAATGTAGAACTGGTGCCAGATCCTCCATTGTAGGTTCATTCCCCTCATGTTTATTCTGCAGATCATCAGAAGACACGCTGTTGGTTGATTGTGATTCATCTAGATCAACGGCTTTAACTGATTTCTCTTGAGACGGAACATTATCATCGCTTTCTCCATGATTTTTTTCAGCAGAAGCTTCTGTTTTGCTGCTGGAAGCTCACAGTTTGTGACAGATGACTGCTCGTGTCTTCGTTTCCATGACCAGGTTTCTCCAGCAGGTTCCCGTTAACATTCACTTTTGGCTTGGCTTTACTAATTTAACCGATTAGAGCATCAAAGCTCAAATTCTTCCCTTGGGCTTGTAGAATTACAGACACAGAGGTTGTAAGTTTTCCTCGAACATCTTCCGGAACAGAATCTTGTAACGCTTTAAGCAGTGTTTCTCCCTGACCAACACCAGTTAGAACCTGAAAAGCACAATTTATGTGTCATAAAAAAGTTACAACAATAAGCACGGCTGCACAAGCATAACTGCCACAAGTAACAAGCAAAAAATACTACCTACAAACGTGTTTTATAATCAGCTTCATACATGTATATGACAAATTAGTTTTAGTATTGACATTACGTCCCCTTCTTTTTAACTACTTAAGTATTTGTATATGACAAGAATATCCTTCTGTTTCAATCAATCCAAGTCAGACCTTAGCTAATCCACAAGATAGGTATTACCGTACCTTTTTTTTAGCCTCTTCTGTTAGTGCACCAGGCATGGTCACATCAAGCACATTCATAACAACCCTTGCTGTCTGCAGAACTTGGCCTTTGTCACCCTCTACTTCCACTACATCAGTTGACTCGGGTTTCGTCAGTTCAGCATTCACGGGCCCACTTTGTGGCAACACGCCATTTACTTCTATGTCATTCCCATCTTGAAGTTCATATGTATCCTTTTCAGCCGACTGAGCTTCAGATTCAAAATCATGTTGAAGACTATCCTTTACAGGTTTCAAAAGATACCCGTTAGAGCCATTCGATTCAGTAAGATCAAGAACGATGTCATGTTCCTTATCTGAGTCAAATATACTACTCTCTGTGATAGCCAATCGCTTAGAAGGGTTGATGGTAACATCTAAATCCATTAACAATGGATGACGTCCCTTTAAAAGTGCAAGTTCCACTGCCATGAGCCACTGTAAAATATGTTAAAAGTTAAGACTTTGTTTTGGACATGTAAGAAAAAGTAAGAAAGAAAAACAACGTGCATACCTCAATTGTGAGTTCCTGTGACCACATTATTACCGATTTGTCGCTTGCAATGTTAGACATCAAAGAAGAAAAAAGGAGCAGGCTTGTAAACAAATTCTTTGCAATGTCAGGAATGGAGAACAATGGCACGGCATCAAGTCAACGCATCAGTTAGTGTCTCATAAATTTAAAACTCTCATATAATCATACGCCATTTTCATTTATATGTAACATATTTGCTATAAAATAAGTTTGAATCATCACAAAAACAAACCTGTATGAAAAGAATAGGAACTTTAATATCGCCGACCATCAATCTTGAGTTGGACTCAGTATCTTCAACAATCCTGCAATAAGCTTCCTATTAACCTTAGCCCCGGAATAAGAACTCCGTGTGACTTCTTCTAAGTCAAAAGGATTATCTATACATGTTGCAGCCGTTAATGGCATCTTCTCTCCAACTTCAGCAAGGTATTTGGTCAACATATTTGCACCAAAACCCCATCCAACCGCCATAAACGTTGACCATGGTCTTGCTCTACTTAAAAACTGTATAGCTGATGATACATCATCACTATCAGCTGCAGTAAACATCCTAAACAACAGTGCAACATTATTAAAAATAATGATCTAATCCTAATCATAGTATAACTAAGATGAATGCTTGAAAATTCAAACCGAGGAGTGGTCAAGGGCAAATCAGCACAGTCTCTAGGGTTCATAACAACCGAAAAAAGCCCTCTATTTAAGCAGTGACACAAAAAATCCTTAACATCAGCTAAATCACAAAATCTTACAGGCAGAGATAGAGATAGCAGGAAGGGAGCCACGGTTGTCGAGAGCGGAGAAATGTACAGCGGAAAGATAACACGGTTTGTGCTGGTGTCATGCATCATGGCAGCCATGGGAGGACTCCTCTTTGGATATGATATTGGCTCTGTAGGTTCGTTTTCCTCTGTTACTGTTAAGCTTTCTTCTTCTATCTATTTCTGATTAGACTGAAACAAACAATTACTGTTATGATTTGCTTCAAACTGTAAACTATTCGATTACTCCTAATAACTTATAATTTTAATACAAATTGTGCATTGTTGAGGGTAATCCAAACAGAGCAGGAGCTAGCTAAGCTAGGCTAAGCTTGTATATCGTAACTAGGAAAAATAAATATGCTATATTCTTAAGTCATCTTTACGTGCATCACTTGTTGTGTTATGTTAGGAATTGTTAGCTACTTGTAAGTTGTGAGGCCTAGCTGGATTAGCTTCATGTTCTTCATCCACGAGGTTATTAGGTTCATCAAAAGAAGCAGGGACATAAACATTAACTGAGCAAATCACAAAAGAAGCAACTAAAATCAGATTTGAAAACTTGAATCAAGTATGAAAATTATATATCTTTGAAAGCAGTGCCATATTCACCAAAGTCGTCAAACATTCATCATCAAAGAAATAACTGTTGTTGGCTTGTTGCTGGCTCTAGCTTGTCATCGATGCTTCCTCTTCCTCCATGAGATTGTCCTAGCTTTGATTTCATCATCATCTACACTGATTTAGGGTTTCAGAAAGACATGAAAAAGGGGGATTAGGGTTTCAGATTCTACCTTGATGGACTTGAAATTTGAGACGCTCTGCGCGATCAAGACGAAGGAGACACTATTCGCGGTGGACGACGTCTTCATCGTAGGTGGAAGAGAGGGGAAACCAGAAGGAAGATGAAGATTCGATCGCCCAATCGCCCAATCGCCTGTGTCTGCTTGAACGGAGAAGAAAAGAAGAATAGGGAAAATGACAATACTGCCCTTTCTTGTCAAAATACAATTTAAAAATGTAATTAATCTGGACCGTTGGATGAGGAAGGATCAACTGCTCTTAGTGGTTCTTAATTCTTATCTTAAGATAAGTTCTCATTTGATCCTTACCAATAATAAATTAGTGTGATTTTTGTATTGAGCCACATGTTAGTGGATAATTGGAAAATAGAGGTGAATTGTGTAAGAAGAAGTAACACTTGTTTGTTACTCTTGTCTTGGTTCAAACAAAAAATCTGATATTTTCTTTTCTTTTGCTTTTAAGAAAGCTTCTTTGTGGAGTAACAAGAATGCAGATGCTCTTAGTTCCAATTTTTTCTAATTATTTTTTATTAATTATTATTTGTAATAACAAATAATTATAATTATAATTATAAATAATAATAATAATATAAAATAATAAATAGTTAATAACAATTATTATAATATTAATTTTTAAAATAATAATAGTTAGTATTAAATATAATAATACCTATATAGTAATGATAATTATAAATATTTTATTATCGCCTAATGGCAAGAATGGCAACAAAAAATTCAAATTCTTTAAACGTGGCAACTTTTGAGATTTATTGTAGAAATTGAAAGATTTTGCAGGAAATTTCAAAATTAACAACAAATATATCATTTCAATAACGAAGGCACGGGTGACGAAAAAGATAAACGAAAAATGTCAAATCAAACTTAAAATGAAATAAGCTTTTTCGGAATGTAAGTGAAAATGAAAGAAAAATATTAATTTAAGATTAAAATCAATAAGAAATAAAAGCTGTAAATTTGAAATTTGAAAGGTTAATATTTTCATTTATGAAAAGGTAAAAGAATAATGAATTGAAAATAGTCAATACCATCGAATATTGTAGAAGATTAAATCGATAGGCTAAATTTTGTTTCCACGTTTGAAAGGTTGAGGAAGGATTTTGATTGTGTCGAGTGAAATCGATTATTCGTAGCCTTTGAAACCGGCAAAGAAGACCTAGAAGCGGTGATTTCGGCCCATCTCGAAGCACGTTCATATTGCTTGACTTAGTCGTTGAGTTGTGGACTAGTTGAATGTCCATTTATTTGTGAGAAAAAGGTGGAAATTTTAGCAGCGGGTGATGGCAGACGAATCTGCAGGATCGAATATATGAGGCTGAAAACGTTCTCTTGGGGTTGATGGGGATGAAGTCGATGTTGAGTTGGCTTCAAGAGATCGTTGTGACAGACGATCGATCGAACCTTGGCCTTCGACAAGTGTTATCTTCCTTGACTCAGTCGTCGATCTAGGAAGACTTGCTTGACTCAGACTCGATAAGCAAGTGACGTCTTTCTTGACTCAGTCGTCGATCTAGAAAGACTCACTTGACTCGAACTAACCCAAGGAGTCCACCTAGGGTTCTTTCAAGGTTTGGAGATCGAAATATGTGCAAACAACAGATCGATCTCACAGGTCAATATCAAACCAAGGGTTTCTGCTTGGAATTCAATATCAAACCAAAACTACAGCTAAACGACGTCAAAACAACGTCAAAACTAAAATGTAAATATCAATTCTCAATTTGTCTAATCTGAGCAACAAGCTCTAAAAACCAACTTAAATAGGAAAATGTCTCAAGGGTAAAATAGTAAAGTCTCTTTAGCCTTCTTCTTCTTGGGCTTCCTTCCAGCTAAGCCCAAAAGGGCTCTTCTTCTCTTCTTGGACGATCGGCCCACCTGGTTGCCAGTCTTGTGTTGTTCCTTCTTCTTCAGTGATATGAGCTGACATAGTCCTGCGTACATCATCCTCCCCCTCTTGAAAAGGATTTGTCCTCGAATCTGCAATAGTAACTGAAACAAACACAAAATATCTTGCACTTTCGAAAACACCCCAGTACTGGAAGCTAAGGGGCAGGTCTGTATGGTCCAGCTGACGACTTGAGTGCACTAGAAACAACTGTAACGGGCTGCGGCTCTTCAGCTTCACCACATCTCTAGCTGGAACACTCGTGAGGATAATCTTGGAGAACTTTCCCAAGACAACACATAAATAGAACATAGCAATCCGACCAAGAGCAAGCAACGATGACAATGTGATACCAAGTAAGGGAGTATGTGTAGGTACCTCTGGAGAAAGGGGAGACGCATGGAAAAAGTCATGAGGTAGAGGAAAATTACGTCGTGGCTGCTCAAGACAACGAACCAGATTGACGCCTGCTCCCTCCAATATACGACTCATAGTAAGGAACACAGAAACGTCCTTTTTGCTCATAGGAGATAGACGAACATGACCCCCATTGTGGAAGACTTGGTACTGATTGTGGCGTCCGTTATGCAGAACATACCTATCAAATTGCCACGGGCGTCCCAATATCACCGTAATATCATCAATAGGCAAGATGACACACCGAATCCTGACAGAATACCCATCTAAACGGATATCGAACTCAGCTCCCTGACTCACATTCACATTGAATTCGTGACAAATCCAACCCGCTGATATAGTCTCACTCACATTGTAATAGCCGTTGTGCTCACTATATTACGCTCACATCCACCGTCAAAAATAGCAAGAAAAAGAGACAAATGCGTACCAATGAAGATCTCGTGGTAAAAGGCAAGGGTACGCTGTGCTAGATCAATTGGTGGGACGTCAACTCGCTACTCAATTCTCTTCATCTCCCACTCCATGATCTCTCCCATCAGCTCTAGGTGATCTCCATTGTCTCCCATGCCCTCTTGCTGATCCCTACTGGTAGTAGTGTCCTCTAGAGGTTCCTCTTCCATGGAGTCGGCAGTAAAATCCAGGGATCCCTCAAACGGTACAACCATACAAAGGAAAGACTCACCTTTCACATTATTGGCTGCAAAACGGACTTCATCTACTTGTGCACTCGGTTCCTCCATGAGCTCCTCCTCATCAGATGACTCATATCCGCCGTTTTTGTTCAACAGCACGACTCATTGGTTTGGACAATTACGAGCCAAATGTCCTTTGCCACTGCACTTGTAACAGGTGATATCTCTTTCCCTAGTGCCTTCCTTAGGCTGTTCATCAGACTTGGTTGCCGACTTTGCTGCCTGATTTGCCGGAATCGACGGACGGCTGCTGCCTGATGGCGGAGCTGACCAACTTTTGTTACCTCCCTGCTGTCGTCTCTTAGGTAGAGACTCAGAAACTTGTGTAGCATAGTGCATGACACTCTCAATAGCAGCTTCAGGGCCAAAATACTGATTCCGAACAACAGACCCGACATCATCATTCAATCCATTAATGAACTTTGAAACTACGTACTTCTCAGGAAAAGACACGTTGGATCTGGTAATAAGCTGCTTCAACTGATTGAAATATTCTGTCGGCGAATGAGCTCTTTGTCTAAGTCGTTCTAGTTGCCCCTGAACGATGTCAACATAATTGCCCGGGATGAATCCTTTCCTCATTGCCTGTTTCAGCTCTTCCCAAGTCTCAACTGAATGCTCAAAACGATTCACTCTTTCAACCTGATCCGCTCTCCACCAAGTCAGGGCGAAGTTTGTAAAGTGAATAGTGCCCATAGCCACCCTAATGTGCTCCGGGTACTCACAAAACTCAAAAATCTGATCAGTTCGGGATTCCCAACTGATATAGGCTTCCACATCTGACGTACCTGAGAAGCGATCTATCTGCACCTTTGCTTGAGGGTGTGCTGCTGACCGATCCTGTTGTTGGTCGAAACCCTGGTATGCCGGGACTCCCCATCTCGGCTGAAGATATCCAGGATTCTGTTGCCTGACTTGTCCACGGTAATCGCCTTCCTGATTTTCATGCTGAAATGGATCTCTCGGCTGCATCTGCCTGAATTCCGGCTGCCCGAAAGTGCGAGTACGCTGAATAGGAGTGTGGTCGGTGACTTGCTCTGCATGGCTAGGGTATGGTGTCGACTGTCTAGCCTGAAACATTGGGCGGTCTCTCGTGGGATGCCCGTCAACATCGTTCAAAGGCTCATAAACCACAGCCCCGTTCGAACCGCCTACATGTTGCTTGCCCTGCCGACGTTCGAGTGCTTCCAAAACAGTAGCACTGATTCTTGCTGCTAGCTCATGCTCCATCTCTTGGACTACCTCTCGCATTGTTGCTTTCATCTCAGAAGTGACTGATGAAGCCCGCTCAGTGTCTGAACCAACCATGTCTACCTGAAAAAATCTAACGAAGAAGATTGGAGAAGGGGGGGGGGGGGGGGGGTCGGCCGGCTATGTGCTAGGGTTAGAGGGCTTCTTCAAATTTTAAAGCTTGCCTTCCAAGGATAAAACCCTACAAAATAAGAGAGAAAAGGAAATAAAATCTAGAAGATCTTTTAAGGAAATAAAAGATAAAAATAAGAAAATAAAAGAAAATCTATTTTGGCAGATAAGATCTTACCATCTTGGTAACAACTTATCTTCCAAGAAAAGAATATCTTCTATTTTTCTAAAAGAAAGGAAAATAAAACAAATAGCTAGATATGGTAACAAGAAGATCTTCCCCTTTCTTTTTGAAATTGGAAAAAATTTGAAGTGGGAAGGCGGAATGGATCCACTCGGCCGGCCCAAAGGCCGGCCCAAAGGCCAGCCCGCTTGGCGCGGACGCGCGCGCACGCCTCGGTGTGCGTGCTCCCGCCTCGAGCGGTGGGTCCCGCCTTGCCAATTTGGCAATTCTTCTAGTATTCTTCTCCTGCAAGATTGTTAGCCCACTTGAAATAAAAGAGACAAAATTAGGTTAACGTTTTAATTTTCGCAGCCCTAGGCTCGAAATTTCTCACGCTTTCCCTTTTTAAAAAGTCTCTCTCGATTTGGCTCGGGATGAGGTTCTGGCTAAAACAGGATCTTCCAAAAGTCCAAAGAAGACTCGGTTGAGATTATTCTTAAAAGATTTTTCTAACAAAAAATTTCGTAAGAAAAACGAAAAAATGCAAGAATTAACTTGAAAATCTCTAGAGCCGCCCCCGGGCGGGAAGGCGCCGGGGCGGAGTTCGAGGCTACTAGCCCGACTCACTTGGCTTGACCCCTGGGACTTCTCAAGGCTACTAGCCTGGGTCCTGCTCAACCTTAAACAAACAAGGCTACTAGCCTAAAACGTTCTCGCCTTAGCCGGATTTCTCTTCGGCTAGTCAAGTTGTACAAAACTCGTTTTTTTTTTAAATGGCCGACTGGCCGTGGAAGGGTAGGGAGCTTGAAAATGCCTCCCGCTCGTATTCCCTTTTCAAAATTCGAATTAAAAAAATATTTTTCCGATTTCCTTCCGAAAATAGTTGCACAAAATCTTAACAGAAAATCTTCAAGACTGATTCTTCCCTTGATTTATGGGTTGGTTAGGGTAAGAATGGATTAGGGTTTTGGCTCACCCTGGCCGTCCGCCGTCCCTCGGCTAAGACGCCGCTTGCTTTCCTCGGCTACACTCTCCTCTCCGGCGCTCGTCACACGTTTTGAGGAGGTTCTGGCTGAAAATTTTTCTCATCCTCTCGGCTTTAAAGGTAGATCTAAACAAAATGCACCCGAGTGAGTAAACTTCAAGCAAAGGGAATACGAAACTAGAACGTTTTACCTTGTTTAGCTCTGATACCAAATGATGGCAGTCGAATCTGCAGGATCAAATATATGAGGCTGAAAACGTTCTCTTGGGGTTGATGAGGATGAAGTCGATGTTGAGTTGGCTTCGAGAGATCGTTGTGACAGACGATCGATCGAACCTTGGCCTTCGACAAGTGTTATCTTCCTTGACTCAGTCGTCGATCTAGGAAGACTTGCTTGACTCGGACTCGATAAGCAAGTGACGTCTTTCTTGACTCAGTCGTCGATCTAGAAAGACTCACTTGACTCGAACTAACCCAAGGAGTCCACCTAGGGTTCTTTTAAGGTTTGGAGATCGAAATATGTGCAAAAAACAGATCGATCTCACAGGTCAATATCAAACCAAGGGTTTCTGCTTGCAATTCAATATCAAACCAAAACTACAGCTAAACGACGTCAAAACAATGTCAAAACTAAAACGTAAATATCAATTCTCAATTTGTCTAATCTGAGCAACAAGCTCTAAAAACCAACTTAAATAGGAAAATGTCTCAAGGGTAAAATAGTAAAGTCTCTTTAGCCTTCTTCTTCTTGAGCTTCCTTCCTGCTAAGCCCAAAAGGGCTCTTCTTCTCTTCTTGGACGATCGGCCCACCTGGCTGCTAGTCTTGTGTTGTTCCTTCTTCTTCAGTGATATCAGTGATATGAGCTGACGTAGTCCTGCGTACATCAGCGAGCAATCAGAAGTCAAGTGTTTCGAGGCAGAACCGCAATAAAGGGAGAAGAGGATCAGATAAGGGAAGTTAAGTAAGTTCATCCACGTCGTTTAAAGTGTATATTTCATATGTTAAATTATTCGGATTGAATCATGAAAAAGCTAGAAGTAACGATTTTAGCTGATAAACTTCTCTGTGTATTTCAGTTGAAAAAATGGTGCAAAATTAATGAGAGGGAGATATAGATAGGAGAAGCTTCATGTATGGTTTATGTTGTTGCAATTTTTATCTACTTTTCTAAGAATTTAACCATATTCTAGGTGACAGTCATGAAGCTTTACACCTTAATCCTACAACAATTCTGATTGAATAGGAAGATGAAGTCCATTTGGTATAAGATTGTGATTATGGTGATGAGGAGAGTGATGTTGATTCTGATAATTTGGTTCATTCAATTGTGGCCAATAAAAGAGGAAAGAAAGCAAAGGTATCAAAGAATAGGAGTGCAAGTGTGTGGGGGTGGGATCTCGATGGGTGTAAGAAATAGGAAAATATGTTTGAGGAGACTATTCCTCGCCTGCTAGATTGGTTCCAGGAGCAGAGAGCGTGACAGGCAGAGGTAAGCAGGATTTTGTGTGTGCATTGTTTAGGTAGGAGTAAGAGTATAGCATCAAATGGTTGTGCTAAGCAGTCTCGAGATTTTGAGGATTTGAGAGTAAAAGGTATAGGAAGAGTGAGGGTTGTGGCATGTTGACAAAGATGTAAAGGTAACTAAATGTTTTTGTTTGTGAATTTGCTTATAATGTATTAAAATAAAACCACTTAGGTTTGAAGGTTAACCCCGCGAACAATATGAAGCAACGGTCGGGCAATGGTAACTAAATGTTTTTGTTTGTGCATTTGCTTTTTATGCAAATGATTTATTATTAATTGGATAACTTAAAAACATGGAGTAAGAAGATGAAGGAGTGGGTCGAGCTGACTACAAGGAAGTCCACACGAAATAAAAAATCCTCAACTGAGTTATCTATATTTTTTCTGTAACAACGAGGATTACAGGTGCAACAAAATGTATGTTCAATTTACACTGAATTGGTAAACTTTCTTGCCAATTGTTGGGAAGGAAGATGGGAGAGAAGGATCTCAGGAGGTGATATACACGATTATGTTGTGTATATAGACGAGGTTTTAGCATTGTTTTAGTGGTGTTTTAGGATGCATTTGAGGTGTTATGGAGCATTGGCGAGGAGTGGCTGAAGACGCATTATAGGAGTTCTTGGAGCTGAAGAAAAGATGTTGAAGATTCTGGAAGGCAGCGACCGCCGCCTGCGTCGAAGTCAACCGAAGTTTTTTCCATTTCTGCCTTATTACGTTTTTATTTGAGCATTTATGTTGATTTCAGTTTTCAGACTTGATTATACACGTTTTGTTTTAGTATTTAGGGTTAGAGAGGAGGTTTGTTTCCTCTCTAACCTCACTTTCCATTTGTCATCTAGTTTTTACACCATTTCCATGGAGAACTAAGCCACCATTGCTTAGTCAGACCGTTGAAGCTTTCGTATTGAAACAAGTTGTGAGTTTTTCATTCCTTATCTATTGCATGGATTTTATATATTCTCTTGCTTGAATTGCCTATGGTTAATATTGATAGTTTCTAGCTTGCGCAACTAGATATTGTCTCTATGAATCTATTGCAGATTTAGATTGTTATTGGTTGAGCATATCTATTTCAAAGTAGCAATTGCATCGAACTAGTATCTGGTTGTGCTAGTCATATGTAGAGAGAATCGATTTACATTCTAGGATAAAAGCTGGTTGTTTTATGCTAGAATTGTATCCTATCATATTCCTACCCTCATTGCTACGGTTAAACTGAATCTTGATAGTTTCATGGTTGTTTAATTAGTTAGTTCTAATAGTGTCTGGTTGTGCTATTAGTTACTTTAGAAAAGGAATTGGAATTTCCATGGCATGAAGTCTTGAATGATTATCTAGGATCAACTTATCAAACGAATAGTGGATACTTGTTTGGCTAAGCTATTTCCCAAATCATATTTACAAACTTCACTTTGTTAGTTATTGCATGCTTAGGATCTAAAACAAACCAAACCCCCCTTTGTTACTTAAGATTGACATAAAGCTCATACTAAAAGGCATAAATCTGTCTCCCTGTGGATTCGACCCTTGCTTACTAAAGACTATAGTTTTGAGTAGGTTTGGATACTTGCATAGTAGTAATTCTTACGACAAATTGTTGTTATCAAATTGGCGCCGTTGCCGGGGAGATAATAATTTGTCTTTTGTGTGATTTTTGTGCCAATTTTGGTGTGAACCTATCTTATGGTTCACACCCGTGTTACTAATACTTCACCTCTCGTTTTTTATCTAGAAATGGAGAGAACGCTATATAGAACTCGCAGAGCTGCGCGAGCACTACTACAAGGGATTGCAACAATGGGTGATCGTATTACGCTTAAGCCCTTGACAGCTCCTGACTTGGAGCAACCAACTCGAGCTATACAATTTCCACCACTTGGCAATGGAGTTAAATTTGAGCTTAAGACGGGAGTAGTCCATCTACTACCAAAATTTAGTGGAACTCCGCTTGAGGATCCTATCCAACACTTGGATGAGTTCCTTGAAGTCTGCACTAGTATGTGTCCATCTGACGTTACTGAAGATCAGATGAGGTTGAGAGTCTTTTCTTTTTCTCTGAAGGACTCAGCTAAGGACTGGTTTCACTCTTTACCACCGGGAAGTGTTACCACTTGGGTGAATTTGAAGAAGGTGTTCCTTGACAAATACTTTCCAGCAATTAAATCCAATCAGCTCAAGAAGAAAATCTGCAACATAGAGCAACTTGCTAATGAGTCTCTCTATGACTACTTTGAGCGCTTTAAGAAAATGGTGAAGTGTTGTCCATATCATGGTTACGCTAACCATGATCTGATTCTTTATTTGCATGGAGGACTCCGTGAGGATGATCGTCGGATGGTAAATTCTTCTTGTGGTGGTAACATTATGAAAAGAACTTACGACGAAGCTCTAGAAATCTTTGCCACACTAGCGGATGACTCTAGACAATATAGTGGAAGAGGCTCCCAAAGTTTGTCTGTAAGTAGTTCTCAATCTAAAATTGATGAAGCTGACTTTGATGTGCTGAAAGAGGAAGTGAGGTGTCTGAAATTGAAGGGTACACCCCATCAGGCTAAAGCATGTGAGATTTGCCTTGATGACCTGCACCCTACTGACTCATGCCCTACACTACAAGAGGAGGTGAATGCAGTTGGAGGATTCCAACAGAGACAAAGGTATGATCCCTATTCTAACACATACAATCCAGGTTGGAAGGATCACCCCAATTTTTGGTGGAGAGATCAAGATCCAAATCAACAAGGTAACCCTCCACAAGCTAGACCACCTGCACCAAGGGCTCAAGGGCAAAGCTCTAACTCATCTCCTTCTGAGGATGAGTTGTTGAAGATGCTGATGCAAAGTAATGTCACCACCAATGAGAACATTGCTAAGATGAGTCGAAGTCAGGTACAATTCCAAGAAACTACAATAGCTAGCATTCATAACTTGGAAAGGCAGGTGGGTCAGATTTCTCAAGCGGTGAGTAAACTTGAGGCAAAAGATTCCGGAAAGCTTCCCTCTCAAACTGAGACAAATCCGAACATTCGGAATGTCAGTGCTGTCACTTTAAGGAGTGGGAAGAATCTGGAACGGAGCAACACAGACGAAACAGAAGAAAAAAGTTCGGAAAGTGAAGAAGCTGAAGGCGGCGCCCGCCGCCCAAGTGACTTTACTCTCGGCAATTGTAATCAAAATGGCAGCGACTGCCGCCCAAATGGGAGCGCCCGCCGCCCAGGTGACCTGCCTCTCGGTGATTCTGAAGAAAATGGCAGCGCCCGCCGCCCATCTGAAGAAGCCCCCGACACTCCGAAAGTGTCTGAAACACCTGTTTTCCCGGAGTATAAGCATGTTGCTCCATTCCCATCTGCATTGCAGCGTACCAAGCCACTTGTACAGGACAAGGACATGTTCGAGATGTTCAGAATCGTCGAGGTAAACATTCCTCTTCTTAATTTGATCAAATATGTTCCTCGTTATGCCAAGTTCTTGAAACAGATGTGCACTACGAAGAGAAATCAAGACATGAACAGTAAGAAGAAGGTGAAGGTAAGCGAACAGATTTCTGCAGTCTTCCAAAAGCGCTTACCTAAGAAGTGTGGAGATCCAGGTATGTTTACCATCCCTGTCACTATTGGAGGTACTCGGTTTGCTAAAGCTATGTTAGATCTCGGTGCCTCCATCAATGTTATACCCTCTTCTCTCTGTGATTGTTTGAAACTAGGACCTTTGCATACCACTAATATTTCCATTCAGCTAGCTGATAGATCTAATGTGCGTCCTATAGGAGTCGTAGAGGATGTTTTGGTTACGGTTGGTGAGCTTGCTTTTCCCGCTGATTTTTATGTGCTTAATATGGAACATGATAAGCATGCTGCCCCTATCTTGTTAGGGAGACCTTTCCTAAAAACAGCCAATACTAAGATCAATGTGAGCACTGGCTCTTTAACCATGGAATTCGATGGCCAAATTCTTAACTATAACATCTATGAGGCCACGAAATATCCATCTGATGATCTCTCTGTTTATGCTATTGATGTACTGGAGCCGGTAGTGCAAGACGTTTTTGATGAGAACCACCTAGATGATACTCAATCTATTATTGTTGACTCTAGTTTGGATTTCACTTTATCAACTAACATGCAGGAAGTTGTCAATGAGTTGGATGCTTACTATAAGCTTCCTCTTGAGCGACCAGGTAACTCACCTTTAACACTATCCCTGCCTAGCGAGAAGCTCTTGCCCTCTATTGTGCAGGCACCTGTGGTTGAATTGAAACAACTCCCGGACCATCTCAAGTATGTATTTCTTGGAGATAAGGAGACATTTTCAGTTATCATCTCCAACAAGCTCACAAAGGATCAGGAAGAGAAGTTGGTGGTGGTTCTTAAAGAGCATAAGGCAGCAATAGGTTGGACTATAGCTGATATAAAGGGCATCAGCCCTACCACCTGCATGCATCGCATATTGCTGGAAGGAGAGGAGAAGCCATCTAGGCAGCCACAGAGGCGTCTAAACCCACCTATGATGGACGTTGTGAAGAAAGAAGTCTTGAAACTCTTACAAGCAGGTATGATATTTCCTATTTCTGACAGTAAATGGGTTAGTCCTACACAGGTTGTCCCGAAGAAAGGAGGGATTACAGTAGTGGAAAACCAGCAAGGAGAGCTAGTCCCTACAAGACTGCAGACATGTTACAGAGTTTGCATTGACTACCGTAAGCTGAATGCGGTCACTAGAAAGGATCACTTCCCTCTGCCATTTATTGATCAAATGCTTGAAAGACTTTCTGGTCGCGCTTTCTACTGCTTTCTAGATGGGTATTCGGGTTATTTCCAAATAGCCATTGCTCCTGAGGATCAAGCTAAGACGACCTTCACTTGTCCATTTGGCACTTTTGCCTATTGTCAGATGCCATTTGGGTTGTGCAATGCCCCAGGGACCTTTCAGCGGTGTATGGTAAACATCTTTTATGAGTACATTAAGAATTTCATAGAGGTTTTTATGGATGACTTTACTGTGCATGGAGATGATTTTGATGCATGTCTAAATCACTTATCACTTGTGCTTGGTAGATGCGTTGATACTAATCTAGTGCTTAATTCTGAGAAGTGTCATTTCATGGTAGAACAGGGTATTGTTTTAGGACATATCGTGTCGTCTAGAGGTATTGAGGTCGATAAGGCGGAGATTGAAGTAATTCAGTCTTTGCCCTATCCTACTAATGTTCGCGAAGTTCGTTCTTTTCTAGGCCATGCAGGTTTCTATCGCAGGTTTATTAAAGACTTCTCCAAGATCTCTGCACCTCTATGCGAACTGCTGAAAAAAGAGATGGGTTTTGAGTTCTCAACTGAGTGTCAGGCAGCCTTTAATGACTTGAAGGCTCGCCTAACAAGTGCCCCTATTATTCAGGCTCCTGATTGGTCCAAGCCCTTTGAGATCATGTGTGATGCAAGTGATTATGCTATGGGGGTTGTGCTAGGCCAAAAGGAAGCAAGAGCTTCTTATGTGATTCAATACGCATCTATGACCCTGAATGATGCACAAAGGAACTACTCCACCACAGAGAAGGAGATGCTTGCTGTGGTGTTTGCTCTTGAAAAGTTCCGGAAGTACCTCTTTGGTACAAAGGTCATTGTCTATACTGACCATGCTGCCCTGCGCTATCTACTGACAAAGAAAGAAGCAAAACCAAGATTGATTCGATGGATCCTTTTGCTCAGTGAATTTGACATTGAGATTAAGGATAAGAAGGGTGTTGAGAACCTTGTTGCTGATCATCTCAGCAGAATTGTTACTAATGAACGCACTCCACATAGTCAGATTCAGACAAACTTCCCTGATGAGTCTCTTTTGAGGCTAAGTACTATAGAGCCATGGTATGCGGACTTGGTGAACTTCCTCACCACATGTGAGTTCCCTCCACCTTTCAACAAGGCTCAGAGAGATCGACTACGTAGCTCAGCCAGATTCTTCATCTGGGATGACCCTTACCTATGGAAGCATTGCTCTGATCAGGTAATCCGCCGTTGTATTCCAGAAAATGAGGTAAATTCTCTCCTTACTTTTTGTTATTCAGAAGCATGTGGTGGGCATTTTGGGGGTCAAAGAACCGCAAGAAAGGTACTTGAAGCAGGATTTTGGTGGCCTTCCATCTTTAAGGATGCACATAACCACTGTAAATCTTGTGATAGTTGCCAACGGGTTGGAAATATGTCTAGGAGGGATGAGATGCCACAAACAGGCTTGATTTTTTGCGAAATCTTTGATGTTTGGGGCATTGACTTCATGGGACCTTTTCCAAACTCTTGTGGTAATATGTATATTTTGCTTGCGGTGGACTGCGTTTCCAAATGGGTGGAAGCGAAGGTCACCAGAACTGATGACTCTAAGGTTGTGGCAGATTTCTTGAAGTCACACATATTCACTAGTAGAAAAAACACCTGTTGAGGCGGGCAAAAACCCCCCTGTTGAGGCGGGAAAAGGGCGCTGCAACAGAGGGGGCTGCAACAAGTAGGTAAAATTTTCAAAAAAAAAACCAGCTTTTTGAGGCGGGCAACTGTTTGCCCGCCTCAACAAAGCTCATGAAAAACAAAAAAAAATTATTTGTGCAAATTTATAACAGTTCACCGAATCTATTAAATTTCAATCAACTTACAACCTGAAATAAACTTACAATCTAAAGAACTAATTCAATATTACAACAAATCTTATAACATAGACGAGAATATCAACAACCTCAAGAAATTCAATCAATTGTGCAAACTTCAACAGAACCTAATCCGAAGGAGATGAAGATGGCGAAATCGATCGGCTTAATCTGCTCTTCGTACTCCTTCCTGGAAATTTACATCTTTCCACTTGAGAAATCCAAGATGAAATTAAGCTACTAAGAAAGAGAAGTTTCTTCAATCGAATTTGTAAGTGTCACCTGGGATCAACTCGGGAGTCTGTGCAGCGACGTAATCAAGGAATCCAGCACCAGTCTTCTCTCGTCCATCGGCGGGGGAGGCGAGATGCGGCCGAAAACGACGACAAGAGCGAGGAAGAGCGCCGTTGAGACGAGAAGAGGCCAGAAGTAAGCGAGGACGTCGAGGAACCGCGACGCAACCTTGATTAGAGCGATGATGGAGGCGAGAATAGCGTCGGCGGCTGCTATGTGGTATAACCATTGGATTGCTAGATCTTATTAAATGAGTGGTAGAACATTATCACAAGTATCATTCAACGTAATTTACAATCATGCAACTACATGCCCTAAATAAAAACAAGTCATTTAAAATACTGAAATGGTTCTGCCCTTAAGTTCAGGATTTTCCATACCGTAATTCCAATATTTTCTGGAATGTACTTGTAGCACCAGCATTATCACCTGCCTGAGCTAACAGCCTACCCTGCCAGCTTAAGGTCAATGAGTAAAAGTCCATAAGAAATTGAACCATATCTTCAATGGAAATTTTTTTTATCCCTTAGTATCTCAAAATAATCTCAGATTGTCTCGATACAATGCAACAGAAACTACCTGCAGTCGTAGCTGATCAACTTCTATAGACAGCAGTGATCCTAAATTTCTAGAAAGTATCTCTAAGGCATCCCTATATTTCCCTTGTTGTTCCAATATGGAAATATATATAATAAGAGCTGCAAAACATGTTTAATATTCAGATGGTCAGACCAATATGAAGCTTTGATACAACAAAAAAACATCAATATCAAAAATATACCTTCCGGCTCATGTAAGCTATGGGAGTTAATATGCTTCTTAATTAGCCCTTCAGCCAGTAATAACAACTTTTCTCCACCATGTCGATGATACACCTGAAATATTAAGCCAAGAGGTATCCATATTCACAGGCATAAGCATAATTCCAAAACAATATAGGGAAAAAATATGACAGTAAAAATGACAAAACTGTACTCCTCGTATAACTTGCTATAACATGTTGACAAAGAATTGAACACCAGTTGAGGCACAACAGTTACATTTTTTACTGAGACCAACATCACAGGTTAAGTAAGAAATGGTTGATAAAAGGGTAGAGCAGGTTAAGTACATATTTGATGTTGTTATATGAGCTAAATTTCACCTTACCACTACAGGTAAAGTATACACTGCATCAATGAAATAGGAGCTAAATTTCACCTGACCAGAATCACTACTTTGTAACTGTGCTGAGATTAGCACAATGATCTCTAGAGCTGTTCCTGAGCTATCATAAAGGCTTCTATATTGCATCTTAAGGAATTCGAGTAGAGAAAGCGATTCCCCTGATAAATTCTCAGGTGGGCAGTACTCTAAAAAAAGATCAGTGAGCTTGAAAGTTCTTCCATGCCTCTCTTCATGAGAGCCACTCCTGATGTGCTTACACAAAATACCTTTATAACTCCATGGCTTGGAGCATTTCTCCATGAAAGTCTGACTCACTGAAGATCCACACATGGCAGCTAATGACGATCTACAAAGCTATGTTCAACATCATCTCATGAACCTGAGTGTACACATCCATGAAATTAAACTGATAAAGTATGAACTGTCAAAACAATTATTAAGAAGCCAAGCACTTTAGTTTACCTATGCATGAACCTCATACTACTTACTAGGATCAGCTGTTGTTGTGATTGCAGTACCATCAAAGTCACAAGTGCCACCAGCCTGTTAACAAAAATGATCAAAGTGATATTTAATAAGTCAGATCATTTTTTGTAGAAAAGAAAACTAAATTAGAAAAAACAATACAAGGTCCACAACTTTCTTAGCCTGAAAAACAAAACCAATCAGAATCAGACAGTTAAAGAGTCCAATACAAAAATATTAGCAGTAGAACAATAGACTAGTAGTACCTCTTATTCCCAGTTGGTATGGATGGTGGTTGTTAAAAGACATGCCACTTGCACATATGATCCCAAACCACAACCCTTGTTTACACAACAATTTAAATGAACCCAATAACCTCATAAGACCGTAAAAACCAGACAAGTCACACCTACAAAAGTTGATGAACCTACAAGAAAATTTGATGAACTTACAAGATTAATTGATGAACCTAAAAGAATTTACCAAGGGAATCTTGCAGCAGTTGTGTGTAAGTTTACTGTTTCTATAAAAAAAAAAATATGTGCACCCTTTTGAGCTAAAGCAGCAATAACATCACCTAAAGCTGAAAGAGACTTGTTTATATGCACTGCTTCCTATAATCTATGACCAATAACCTCAGATTTTTCAACTCTTTCACTTTCAGCAAGACCTACCAAATGCATAGAGCCTCTAATTCTGGCTCCTGATGTCAAGTCTCTTCCTTGAACATGAAGAGTCAAGCAGCTGCAAAAATCTGAGGTACATCTATCTACTTATCAAAGACATGCAGTCAGTCCATTCCAAATCTGTGTACCTAAACAATGAAGCAAATGCTTACCTATATAGCTTTCTCTAATGATAGTCATCAAAACTCATACCAGAGTTCGGAAGCTCTTGCTAGTTATTAGAAGCTGTATATATCTGAGTTGAAGGTAAGCTTACCAGTCATAGCACATGAGTAAAGAGCTTCTCCTTGTTCGGTCTTCTCCTTGGGATTCTGAAAACAATGGCGATGGTGACTGCAGAAACGAGGGAGGCGACGAAGGAGGCGAGATCTGAGGCGACGACGTTGAAGATGACGAGATCTGAGGTGATGACAACGGCGACGAGATCTGAGGCGACGACAACGAAAGAGGCGAGATCTGAGGCGACGGCGAAGAATGAGGCGACGAAGAACCAACACCGGTTGTGCAGCGGGAACCCGACGAAGAACCCGAGATCTGAGGCGATGAAGAACCAACACCGGAGACGAAAGCTTCAAAGTGGAAATCGAAGTTTAATCGAGAGAGAGGGTAGAAGTTTAAGGGAGAGAACGGACGGCGAGACCATGGACGGCGGTGAGGGTTATGAAAGGGAGCAGCAGCAGTGGGAAGAGAGAGGTGGGTTTGGGAAGAGGTGGGAAGAAATGGGTTTGGGAAGAAATGAAAGGGAGCAGCAGTGGGAAGAAATGGGTTTGAGAACCAGTAAAAAGGACAAGTTTTGAGGCGGGCAAAACTCTGCCCGCCTCTAATTTTTGTGTTATTTTGAGGCGGGCGCCTTACTGCCCGCCTCTAATATCTTCGTCGCATCATTTGAGGCGGGCGCCTTACTGCCCGTCTCTAATTTTTGGGCTCTGTTGAGGCGGGCGCCTTACTGACCGCCTCAACAAGTCAAAAACACAAATATTATTTGAGGCGACCGGATATTTGTCCGCCTCTAAAGTACCTGTTGCAGCGAACTAAACGACTGACCGCCTCAACAGATAGTAGAATAAGACTTTTTGCGTCGGTTTTTAAGGTGACCGCCTCAACAGGGGGGCTGCAACAAGTGTTTTTTCTACTAGTGATTTGCCAGGTTTGGGATTCCAAAGGCTCTGATCAGTGATAGGGGAACTCATTTTTGCAATAGGACAATCACTGCACTGTTGAAAAAGTATCATGTCACGCAGAGAGTTTCTACTGCCTATCATCCCCAAACGAATGGCCAAGCTAAAGTGTCAAACAGGGAGATTAAATCCATCTTGGAGAAGACGATATCCCCAATAGGAAAGACTGGAGCCAAAGACTTGATGATGCGCTATAGGCGTACAGAACAGCTTATAAAACACCTATTGGGATGTCACCCTTTAGGTTGGTGTTTGGTAAAGCTTGCCACCTCCCTGTTGAGCTAGAGCACAAGGCCTATTGGGCCATTAAGAAGTGCAATTTGAAGCTTGAGGAAGCTGGAGAGCTTCGTAAGCTTCAATTATAGGAATTGGAGGAGGCAAGGATTGAAGCTTATGATAATGTCATTCGCTACAAAGAAAGAACTAAGGCATGGCATGACCGAACCATTTTAAGGAAGGACTTCCGCATTGGTGACAAAGTCCTCCTATTTCAATCACGCCTTAGGCTCTTTCCTGGTAAGCTGAGATCGCGTTGGGCAGGGCCATATGTTGTTGCTAAAGTTTTCCCTCATGGCGCAATCGAGCTCTACGATGAGGGAACACACACAATATTCAAGGTAAATGGCCAGAGAGTGAAGAAGTACCATGACGGATTCACAAAGGACATTGTAGAGGAATCAATCTTAACAGAGCCTGACGCTGACAACTGATGAATTGGCATGACGTCGAGCCACGGCGGTAAATAAGGCGCTTCTCGGGAGGCAACCCGATGTAGGTATAGGTACATTTCTTTCCCTTCGTTTAGCTTATTTCCATTTATTTTGTTTGGTTTTCGTAGTTCTGTCTCGAACTAACCCGTAGGAAGCTCGGAACTGGTGAAAATAGAGAGGCAGTGACCGCTGCCTAAAGGCAGCACCCGCTGCCCATCGCTAAAAATGAAGTTGGCTACGGCCTAAAGGCAGCGCCCGCCGCCCACTCCAGAAATGAGGCCTCGCTACGGCAAATGGCAGCGGTCGCCGCCTTTTCAGGTTCAGACTCTTCCCTTTTACGAAAAAAAAAGAAAAAAAAAGAAAAAGAAAATAAAAAAGAGATATGTGAAAGAAGAGAAAGGGAGAATAGAAAAGAGAGATATCTGGAAAAAAAAAAGTGAGAGAGAAGAAAGAGAAAGAGAGAAGAGAAAGGGAGAAGAGAGAGTTTATTCAGATCTTGGCCATCTAGTCCACCGGCGACCTTGCCCGCTGCCTCAACGACGACCGCCACCCGTTTTTCTACAGTTCTTGTTCGAATACTCAAGGCAGCGCCCGCCGCCTTCAACGCAGCGCCCGCCGCCTTACATCCGGGTGATTTTTCTGAAATTCATTACTCTTTACGGTTGTTTTGTGACTCAATTATCAATTCTGAATATCCTCCATAAGCGTAAATCTGAATCCGGATCTGGTCCTAAGTATTCCTGTGAGCATAAATCAAGGCAAAAATTTGTAGACGGAAAGCAAATGCTTTCTACATTGTTTTATGATCCTGCTACTATGAGGGAGCTGGGTTTAGAGAGTTGTACTCAACAGATGTTGCAGCATTGTGGGTTGGGGAACTTTTATGAAATGTCTGCTCCTACTTTTCCTAGGTGGACTAGGGAATTTTTGATCACTTTGGATGATGAGCCTGATGAGGAATGTATTCGATTTAGTCTGGCTGGATCGATGTTTACTATGAGTTACAATGATCTTGATACTGCACTTGGTATTACCAAGCAGTCCTCTTCTGCTGCTGTTTGGAGTAAGGCACAAGAACAGCTTGATTTCTGGGTTCGATCCACGCATACCAGGAGTTTTGACCCTAAGGCTGGGGAATATAATTATAAGTGGTCTCACCCTTGCCTGCGTTTAGCTCACAAGGTCATTCGTATGGCCTGGTTGGGCCAATCTGAGATTAATAAGATTCCTCATCTTTACTTAGAGGCCATTTGGAGTATGACACCCAAGTGTAAGCTAGTACAGGGGTGACGAACCCTCTTCCTTGCTTCCTGCAAGAAGATGCAACGAGATAACAAGTGCAAGATTGTGGTTGGGGGAATGGTGTCACTGATTGCTCGTTTCCTAGGTCTTGAGTTTCCTGATAGGTCTCAACAGCTCTCTTCCACTTTTACATATGACATCAAGCAGCTGAAGCAGGTGGGGGTATTATCAGAGCAGGGAGATCATAGCTACTGGGTATATGGTGCTAGAGGTTGCTACAAGATTCCCTTACCTCTTGCTATTGAGATGCCCTTCGGACCCGAGTATGTTGATTTTGATCTGAGTAGGTTCCGGGTTGGGTTTGAAGGTGCTAGTTCTTCCTCTGCCGCTCCTCGTACAACTGTTGAGGAGGATTCTGATGACGAGGAAGAGGAAGGCTCTGGGGATGATGATGATGCTGAGCATGAGGATACTGATATGCCTCAAGCTCAGACTACTGTTGAGCCTCAGTTTGACTATCAGAGGCAGATTTGGGAGACTGTCCAGCGCATGGACACTCGTCAGCAGACTTTGAAGACAGACTTCTACAGCTTCCGTGATACCACCAAAGACTTCCAGACCTCCCAGACTACCATGATGGAGCAGCAGACCGCCAACATGAGGGCCATGCAGGAGCAGATGAGGCAGTGGAACCTATTCATGGGTTCCCAACATCCTGACTTTCCACCACCTCCACAGTAGTGGTACTTCTTCTACTTCCCCTATTTAATTATGTCTTACTTCATTGAGGACAATGTTCATTACAAGTGTAGGGGAGTTGATTATGTATTACTTTACTATTCTGAAAAAACAAAAAAAAAAAACAAATTGAAAAATTGAAAAAGACAAAAATATGAATAAAAAGGCATATAAAAATCCTGGGGTGGACTGAAAACCTGAAAGGGCGGTTCAAGTAATAAGTAGGTAATCTGGCGGGTATTAGGCCTTGGCAAAAATAGATTCAGAGTGTTGTGAGGTGGTGAGTTAAAAGAATGAAAAGAGAGTGTTAGGTGAAAACCTGCAAAGGCGCCTAAGTAAAAAGAGAAAAAAAAAAATTGAGTGTTTTGGGACTATCAATTTACCGGAGATGGCGACATAAGAAGGGAGTATAGGTGTGTTTTGGGTAGGTTTTCACTTGGAGGGATAAGTTGTAGTAATATTGATGATTATCATTCTCTTTGATGATTTGTGTGGTGTTGGATTGTGGTGGTGTGTCTGCTGGTGTTGATCCTTTAGGTTAGTGCTTGGTTGAGGTGCATATCATATATATTGGTGTATTTGTTGTTGGATGTGTGATGTGGATGGTTGGCTGAGGTGTTGATGGTGTACTTCCATTATTTGGGTATGTTGGATGGTAGGTAAGATTTTGAGCTTTCATGTGGATGCTATTGTTCTTGTTGTAAGCTCTTATCCATGGTTGATGATCTAGTGTGTTTATTGATGATGTGTGGTTGTTCTATATCCATTCGAGACGAGTAGAGATTCAAGTGTGGGGGAGTTTGATATACACGATTATGTTGTGTATATAGACGGGGTTTTAGCATTGTTTTAGTGGTGTTTTAGGATGCATTTGAGGTGTTATGGAGCATTGGCGAGGAGTGGCTGAAGACGCATTATAGGAGTTCTTGGAGCTGAAGAAAAGATGTTGAAGATTCTGGAAGGCAGCGACCGCCGCCTGCGTCGAAGTCAACCGAAGTTTTTTCCATTTCTGCCTTATTACGTTTTTATTTGAGGATTTATGTTGATTTCAGTTTTCAGACTTGATTATACACGTTTTGTTTTAATATTTAGGGTTAGAGAGGAGGTTTGTTTCCTCTCTAACCTCACTTTCCATTTGTCATCTAGTTTTTACACCATTTCCATGGAGAACTAAGCCACCATTGCTTAGTCAGACCGTTGAAGCTTTCGTATTGAAACAAGTTGTGAGTTGGCTGAAGACGCATTATAGGAGTTCTTGGAGCTGAAGAAAAGATGTTGAAGATTCTGGAAGGCAGCGACCGTCGCCTGCGTCGAAGTCAACCGAAGTTTTTTCCATTTCTGCCTTATTACGTTTTTATTTGAGGATTTATGTTGATTTCAGTTTTCAGACTTGATTATACACGTTTTGTTTTAGTATTTAGGGTTAGAGAGGAGGTTTGTTTCCTCTCTAACCTCACTTTCCATTTGTCATCTAGTTTTTACACCATTTCCATGGAGAACTAAGCCACCATTGCTTAGTCAGACCGTTGAAGCTTTCGTATTGAAACAAGTTGTGAGTTTTTCATTCCTTATCTATTGCATGGATTTTATATATTCTCTTGCTTGAATTGCCTATGGTTAATATTGATAGTTTCTAGCTTGCGCAACTAGATATTGTCTCTATGAATCTATTGCAGATTTAGATTGTTATTGGTTGAGCATATCTATTTCAAAGTAGCAATTGCATCGAACTAGTATCTGGTTGTGCTAGTCATATGTAGAGAGAATCGATTTACATTCTAGGATAAAAGCTGGTTGTTTTATGCTAGAATTGTATCCTATCATATTCCTATCCTTATTGCTACGGTTAAACTGAATCTTGATAGTTTCATGGTTGTTTAATTAGTTAGTTCTAATAGTGTCTGGTTGTGCTATTAGTTACTTTAGAAAAGGAATTGGAATTTCCATGGCATGAAGTCTTGAATGATTATCTAGGATCAACTTATCAAACGAATAGTGGATACTTGTTTGGCTAAGCTATTTCCCAAATCATATTTACAAACTTCACTTTGTTAGTTATTGCATGCTTAGGATCTAAAACAAACCAAACCCCCCTATGTTACTTAAGATTGACATAAAGCTCATACTAAAAGGAATAAATCTGTCTCCCTGTGGATTCGACCCTTGCTTACTAAAGACTATAGTTTTGAGTAGGTTTGGATACTTGCATAGTAGTAATTCTTACGACAAATTGCTGTTATCGAAGTCCACACGAAATAAAAAATCCTCAACTGAGTTATCTATATTTTTTCTGTAACAATGAGGATTACAGGTGCAACAAAATGTATGTTCAATTTACACTGAATTGGTAAACTTTCTTGCCAATTGTTGGGAAGGAAGATGGGAGAGAAGGATTTGAGGAGGATACGAACAAGACTAGCCATGTAAGTTATCTTTAATCTTTAAATATATTAAAGATTGGTATACAAATGATTTATTATTGATTGGATAACATCAAAACATAGACGGAACAAGAAGAAGATGAAGCAACTGGTCGAGCTGACGACAAGGAAGTTCAGGTGTGGCAATGAGGATTAGTGGTTTTCTTAATTTGCCTATGTTCAATTAACATTGAACTGGTAAACTTTCATGTAGATTGTTGCAAAGGAAGACGCGAGAGAAGAAAACTTTCATGTAGATTGTTGCAAAGGAAGACGCGAGAGAAGAAAACTTTCGTGTAGATTTCTCAACGACATTGTATCTTTTGAATTCGAACGTTGAAGAAAACGACCGTTGTAAGTGCGCATTGAGAGAATTGAAAGCTGACGCAGGCGTAATGATGTGATTACACGACACCCGAGACAAGAAAAAAAACGAGCGACGTATATTCTGATCGACGACGAGATTGAACACGTTCCAAAAGTCGAGAACGTGTATTTTAAGAAGATTGAAGGTGTTTCTCATATCTCCAAGAAAGAGATCCGCAAAACACCTTAGGGGTATTGTTCGTACCTAAAATTACCACTAGGATGCAACGTTTTCAGAGAGCTACGTGTAGACGAGGAGAACATGTCGACGAGCAGCGTTGACGAGTAAGGAGAGGGCCAGCCGAGTTTATTATTTTCCTTATTAGTGAAATATTATCCTACTTGTGTAAATGGTAAAGAGATAAGTAAATATTATTACAAGAATATCTCTTTACCTAGTTTATATTATATTAAATATATAAGGTAAAAGGTAAGATTATTTCCTTAAAGATAAGATTCTTTCCTTAAAGATAAAATTAGGGTTTGCCTATATATAAAAGGCTACTTTATCATTGTAATCAAGTATTGAACCCCCGAGCAATATACAAGTAGTGAGATTTCGCCATTATTAAACCTTAGTTCTTGAGAGTTAAGATGGATACCGACTCGTTTGATCGACAACCCGCATCTGGCTTTAGTTTCTCAAAGTGTAGGAATTATACCTACAAAAAACCACGAACTTGGTTTGCATGTTGAGGCCTTGGGCCAATGTTGTCAAGGTGATCTCTCCTAGCATATCAGCCACTTCTCTGCTGAACCCCACCAAAGTTATGTACTTTTTGACCACGTCGTCGATGGAGAGTTCGGGCTCCTTCATGGCAGCGTCATGATGTTGGCGGAACTTCCATTATCAATCAGAGTTCTCTTGACCTTACAATTTCCAATGGTCAGGGAGATGACGAAGCCGTCATGGTGATCAACAATATCGCTCTGCTCCTCGAACGTGATGGGGTGATCCTGCTTTGTGGCTCTGACGTGGTACACGGGCATCACACCTCCTTCTCTCTTGGTGGATCTTGCATGCCTCTTGGCGGCGGAGGTGATGTAACCATTGGTCGATGATCCTCCAAGGATGGTATAAACCGTTCGAGCGTGGCCCGGTGATGGAGGAGGAGATCCAGAGTTTCTATCCCCAATGGCCGAGTTGGAGAGTTGGACGAAGGAGCAGATGTTGTTCTCAGGGAGATTAATGAACCATGTCAAGGTGGAACCAAACTATCTACACATCACTGCTTCCTTCAGGTTGACGGGACGACACTTGTCATCATCTTTTGCTTGTAGATGGCAACGTGCTCGTCGCCATCTACAAGCATGTCAGGGACGATGTACTTCTTAGGGATCTCACAGAAGGTGATGGCGTTCACAAACGTGCTCGAGCACGTTAAACGCTTGGCCGAGAAATATTTTCAGGGAGTTTTAAAAAATCCCGAGAAAGAAAGAGATACGGACGGCGGTTTGTAAAACCCCCTTAAATGTTTCTCGGGGGTTTAAACAAACCCCTGAGAAACGTTCCCAGGGTTTTTTTAAAAAGGCACGGACAGGGTTTTTTAAATAACCCCGAGAAACGTTTCTCCTGTGTAAAAAAAAATCAGCAGAATTATTGTATTATAAATCGAGCAGGATCAATGCTCTTTTGCTTGTCTGTATTAAAATAATACACCATCTCGTTATTGTGCCCTTCAGTGAAACTTTGAATTTTTTTTTTGTGAACATCTGAGAAAAAAGGCAGTAATAAACCATCTCTGGCCATCGCCAGCAAGATTCGGGGCTGAAACAAAGATATGAAGGATACATAGAATGGATTCACCGAGACTATTTGGTATACGTGCAGCACAAGAACAAAAGTAATTTTAATTAGTCACCTGAGGCAAAATTGAGCCCATCAATGTGGATCATAGAGTAGTATCTGTCCCAACTGTGATAATGTACCTATATACAATAAATAAACATTTCTCAGAATGAGCAACTTGTCGAAGTAGGTAATAATTACTAATCAGTAAACGCTAAATATATCGAGCAAAAGAAAAAGCAGAAGATATGGGTGTGTCAGGATCCATAGCATAATACGGTACTAGGCCAACAATGACGATAGAAACTGGCATATATAAAACACAACATATAGATAGTGCATATGCAATTCCAAGGGGAAGATCTCTTTGTGGATTCTTCACCTGTAATGTTTTTTTGATATTTCATATTTGATCACATCAGAAGAAAACCTGAAAAGAAAAGTCTCAACTCTTGCAATGAAGACTATCATTTCTAGTTATGAAAAAAAGTAAATTGATTTTACCTCCTCGGTTGTGCTTGCTACTAAGTCGAAACCGATGTAAGCAAAGAAAACAGTTGTAGAGCCAACAAGCATTATGTCAATACCAAACGGGAAAAATCTATTAAATGCCAAAAGATATAAGTAAAAGGGAAAATAATGGTCAAAATTAGCCATTGAGGGATAATCATTCGAAAGCTTTTGATGAAACCCTGTTGAAAGTTCATATCAGATTTGATTATCCTACTATGGATCTCTATTCCAGATCTTGAAACTTGATTGCTTGCAAAAGCTTTCAGAACGCTACCATATGTGAATTCATCAGGTTCAAAACCAAAACAAAGCATAGAAACAAATAAAGAAAGAGTTTCTTCTTTTTTACCGTTCTGTTCATAAGATGCAATAATTGCATTCCACGAAATAGCATCTCTTCTTGACATTTGATCAAAGACAACACGAGCATCAGCTATTGCTCCACATTTTCCATACATGTCCAAAACAGCATTTGCCACACATTTATTTGCTAGCAGGTTATGTTTTACAATTATACAATGAAGCTGACAGCCAAATAGAAGCTCTCTAATCAATGCACAAGCACTAGAAGAAACAGATAAGGTTATCTCATCAAACCCATGTCTAGATCCTCTCAAAAGCTGAAAAAGTTCTAACACTTCTCGTTCCCATTTTGTAGGCACCCAACCATTAAAGGCATTATAAGATTGCAATCTACGGTTGAGAATCATACTGAGCGGTGGTCAAACTATTACATTTTGAGTACATATCCAATGTAGCAGTTGCAACAATAGTGTCAGATCCAAAATCGGTCTTTATGGTATGTCCATGCAGTTGAGAACCTAAACTCAGAGCAGAAAGCCCAGCACATGCTCTAAACACACTAGCATAAGTAGATTGACTTACTCCAATTCCTTGACGAAAATCATGGCACATACATTTGCTACGTACGGTGACAACTCCTTCCACCTGAGTACTCTGTTATTTTTACCACCTTAGTGAATGGATTTGAAATATAAGATTGTGAGGTTTGTCAAAAATGTAAATGAAAATACCTCCTTGATTCCGACACATAGAAGCCCAGCAACTACAAAAACAAGGACAACAGCACAAGGAGACACCACTACATCAAGACCAGGAATATAGTGGCGTGCCAGAAAGGATGGCAAGCTGTTTTGCTGTCCGAAAAGCATAGCCTGCATAAAAATGAAGGAAATAGGAGAACAAGAGTAAATCAGACAAGTATCAGAATCATTTATGTTGAACAAGCTTTTTTCAACGAAATATCCTTGACTTTCATCACATCTCCCCGGTTCAATAAATTTGACAATGACATAGAGATGTTCATGTGTACATAATGCAGAACATAATTTAACAGCATCTAGCACATACCCAGCAAAGAGAGGATTTGATAAAAAAAAATGTTTGTCATACTTCTATTCAACCGCACTACAAGCAAAGAACAAAATCAAAAGCAGATGAGATACTAGAAGGAGCAATCAATTTGCAAGTATCTTCCAGTTATGCATCTTTATACAAACTTTGATTATATCCGACAAAGAAAAGACTTAATAAGAAAAATGCACAAACCAGATTGGGAGATATGCATGCCTCAAGCTACCGCAGAACCACCAGTGGTATACTCCAATATCAAAGCCCAGCCTATTTTCCATGCAACACTGGAAAATTAACAAAAACATTCAATTAGATAAAGAATAATAATCAAGATTTTGGTTAAACTGTAGCAACAAATATAGCTTACAGTAATAAAACCACTCAATGCTCATTTAGAAAATGAACTACCCCAAGAAAAAACACATTCAATTAACAAACAACAATTTTTTTTACCTTTCCCCAACACATATATAGGAATGATGGTAGGCACTCCCTGCAGATGGGCACCTACTTGCAAGCTCAGCATAGCAGAAAGCTGAAAGCGCAGCTGCAATTCCAGCAACCAAGAAAGAAAAAGAAAGGGCGGGTCCTGAATGTTATCTCGCTACTGTACCCACAAGAATGTCCTGAATGTTCAGCTGCAATTCCAACAGAGATGCTTGTAAGCCTAATTTCAGCCATATTTGCTATAGTATCAACTAAAACCTATACAAGAAGCTTGCTGATATATCAGACATCAAGTGAAAAACAATACTACTCCGTAATAAATAAAGATGTATGCAACACAATTACCAGAAATTTTGGTTGATAAGTATACCCCCTACAACTACTAGTACATGACATGGAGCAAGATATAGCTAGGTACTACATAGTTGTAAGAGAAGTCTGCATAGGTTCTACATGGTCATACTTCCGATTCCGGTTTTATAAACCTAGATCCTTGGTTTGCATCAAAATAGCAACTCTGAATCCCAAAGTTCCTACAAGAACCCTAATATTTCAGATGTCCCCTAATTCAAAGAATTTCTAAATTGAGGGTAATGGCATTGCTAGAGTTAACAAGAACAGTGAGAGAACCTCAGTTACATGAGATGTAGGCACCATTAGACTTCTTGACATGTTCGTAGGAGTAGTTGAGAATAATAGAGGTGTCGCCTCTTTGGAACATTTCTCGTGGAAGGAGAAGGGGATCTGCTGGATAAGGGGATGGTGGTGGTGGTAGAGATGGCTCGACCGGGACCGGACCGGGTCAAAACCGGAACCGGACCGGAACCCGTAGGAACCGGTTTTGACCCGGTCCGGTTCCGGTTCGAGAAATGTGATTTTTCGAACCGGCGGTTAACCGCCGGTTTTTTATTTTTTATTTTAAATTTTTTTAACCACCGGTTTAACCGGTTAACCGGCGGTTTTTTAACAAAATTAACCGGTTAACCGCCGGTTAAAAAAATTTAAAAAAAAAAATACAAAACCGGCGGTTAACCGGCGGTCCTAACGGCTCCTAGCCGTTAGGAAATTAAAAAAAAATAAAAAAATTAATTTTTAAATATTAAAAAATTCATATCAAACCCCTATAAATACCATACCATACAATCTTCAAATCACACATCCAACAACAACAATCTCTCTTCTCTTTTTCAAATCTCAATCTCATAATCTCTCAAATTCCATCAACAATCTCTCTTAATCTCTTCCTTTCTTAATCTTCCTTTTAATTAGCTTTTGTCTTTCAATATTTTATTGCTTTTACATTTTTAATCACATTATTATATTGTTCTAAGTTTTATTGTTTTATTGTTTTAATTGTTTTTAATTGCTTTTAATCATATTATTTAATTGTTCTTAATCATATTATGGCGGATCATTTTGGCACCCAAGAGAGTGATAATGTCACTTCTCCCACTCCCACTCCCACCTCCCAAGTTAGGTCCTCCGCTAGGGGTAGGACCGCTAGGCCTCAAGGGCAAGCTAGCGGTTCGAGGCTGGCTAGGGGTAGGGGGGGAAGGACCGGGACCGGGTCCTCCTCCGGGAACCAATCCCGGAAACTAACATCTCCTGTTTTTACAAAGTGGTTTACTAAATTAGAACCCGGTATCGAGGAACTCGAGGCCGAGGATTATGATCCCGGACTAATTATTGTTTCTTGTAACTTTTGCGAGGCGACATTCCAATGGAAGAAAAGTGGAGGATATGGAACCCTTCAACGACACATGGAGCACAGACACGTCGCCGAGATGGGAATGCTAGGGGGACAAACGCAAATTTCCGACGGATTTGCATCTTCTACTAGCGGTAACCCTTTATTTCGTTTTGATCATGAAGCTAATAGTGTAGCATTAGCTGAAGCTATTTGTGTTGATCATTTAGCATTTCGATTTAGTGAAAATGTAGGATTTAATGAGTATATTAAAGAGCATACACAACCCGCTTTTAAATCCGTATCTAGGAAAGTGATTAAGAAAAACGTAATTAAGGCTTATAAAAGACACAAGCACGAATTAGTTTCTTATTTTTCGCAAAATGATATGAATGTTTCTATTTGTAGTGATATATGGAGTGATAATACTCAAACCCATTCTTACATGGGTGTTACATGTCATTTTGTAGATCATCATTTTACAATGCAAAAACGTTTATTGGCATTTAGAGTCTTTGATGATTCACATACCGCACAAAATATTGCTATGATGATTCGTACAATTTTAGAAGAATATAGACTACTTAATAGAGTTTTTTCAATTGGATTCGACAATGCATCTGCTAACACCGCATCTATTAGAGATTTACAAGAAATGTGTCAACCTTTATTTGGTGGGAGATTTTTTCATATTCGATGTGGTTGTCATATTTTAAACTTATGTGTTCAAGATGGTTTACGTGCTATGAGTTATCATTTTGATCCAATTAAGAACGTTATTAAGTATATTTGGGGGCATCCTAAAGTTACAAGAGATTGGATGACCTTTTGTAAAACTAACGGGGTGCACCCAAAACGTTTTTCAAAAGATGTGGGTACCCGATGGAACTCTACTTACATATTACTATGTGAATGTATAGAATATAGACAAGTTTTAACGTCTTTTGTTTCTCAAAACCTTTCTAGCTCTACTTTCTATTTTAGCGAATCAGGTTGGGAAATATGTCAAAGTATTGCAACGTTTTTAAAATGTTTTAGTGATGCAACAAAGAGATTTAGTCATGTTTATATACCAAGTAGTAATGTTTTTGTCTTGGAAGCTTGTAATGTTATGGCTGGTTTAAGTGAGGGAGCTAAAATTCCCGGCATTGAGGAATCCGTTGCAAGCATGAGGAGTAAGTGGTTGCAATACTATAGATATATTCCCGATTGTTTTCTTGTTGCTTGTGTTTTAGATCCTAGACTTAAATTAGGAGTTTTACACGCTCTTTTAGATGACTATTATGGATATATTTTAGCCGACGGTGAACTAGAGAATATTTTAGGTATGGTTTCTAGAACTAGAACATACATTGAAACTTTATTTACTCATTTTTCGGATTCTCCGACTCCTTCACAATTACCTCCGGCTTCTTCGAGCTCTAGTAGCTTGGGGGCCTTTGGAGCTAAGTATTTTAGTAAAAGACCAAGAGTTACAAACACGAATGCGGAAATTGATAACTATCTTAACACCAACTTTGAGTTTGTTAGTTGTGAAGCTTTAGATGTTTTGAAGTGGTGGGAGGATCATAGGAGCATGTTTCCAACGCTTGCGAAGATTGCGGCTCAAGTTCTTGCCGTCCCCGCTTCAACCGTGGCGGTGGAACAAACTTTTAGTGCAGGAGGCAACACTTTAACGAGGAAGAGATCAAATTTGGCACCGGAGTCATTGGAGGCGCAATGTTGTGTTTGCGATTGGAAGAGAGCCGCAATGAGGCAACAACGTAACATTAACGAGTCATCGGAAGACGAGTGGATTGGAGATTCTACTACGATACGCACCGATTCATCCGCCGAAGATTCGACTTCGGTAACGGGTTTTGAAAAAAGGTAAAGAACTACGTGGGCTTTGATTCCTCTAACCCGAGAGGATACGTAGGCAACTTAACAAGTAAGTCACTGTTAAGTGCAAGCCCAATTGTTTTTAATTTTTTTGTTCCTTCATATTTAATTTAAAAAACTTAAAAAAAATGATTATAAAAAAACGCTATTAAAAAGAATGATTTACAAAACATTCTTTTTAATAGCGTTTTTTTATAATCATTTTTTTTAAGTTTTTTAAACATAATTTTTAAACTTAAAAACAATGACAAAACATTCTTTTTTAATAGCGTTTTTTTATAATCATTTTTTTTAAGTTTTTTAAACATAATTTTTAAACTTAAAAACAATGACAAAACATTCTTTTTTAATAGCGTTTTTTTATAATCATTTTTTTTTAGTTTTTTAAACATAATTTTTAAACTTAAAAACAATGACAAAACATTTTTTTTAATAGCGTTTTTTTATAATCATTTTTTTTAAGTTTAAAAATTATTTTTATATTTTTTTATTTATTTTTTAAAAAAAATTTTTTTTTTTTTAAAAACCGGTCCGAACCGGATGAACCGGTATGAACCGGAACCGGATTGAACCGGACCGGACCGGAACCGGAACCGGAACCGGAACCGGACCGAGAGCCAACTCTAGGTGGTGGCATGATCGACGAGGGAGATCTCGTGAAATTTGGATTAGGTGGAGGCGGAAACTGGGAGATCTTGTGCAGAAAAAGCGCTTCGTCAACACAGATGAGCAATTTAGGGGTGTTCATAATTACCCGATCCATCCATCTGCCGATCCGATCCGAAAACATCCGTATCCAATGGATTATGTATCCGTATCCGATCCGATCCGGATAAATTTCCGGATCAATGGATCGGATACGAATCGGGGTTAGGTATCCTGCGGATATCCGGGGTATGCCACTTATATTAATATAATAATAAATTATATATATAAATAATGTAAATACATTATATTTAATAAAAATTGCCAAACAAATATGTAAGTGGCGCCTACATCTTTGTTTGGCAATTTTTTTTTGTAATTTTAATATAACTCAAGTGAGTTATATGGAAAACCCCCGAGAGAATTACAATTTTTCAAGTGAATTTTATAGAAACCGTCGAGACAGTAAATAATATTTAAAAGGAAAAAACTGGAATATATTTGTCGGGAGTTTTATAAAAAAAACTTGTCCGGGTCTTCTAATTACAAGACTTTATAAAAACCCCTGAGAAAAAATCCCCGTGAAATACATTTATTGTACTAGTTCTCGCTGCATAACTGAGCTCGTTTACTTCTTCTATTGCTCAGGGTATGCCCGAGAGTCTAGCCATCTTCTCTTGCAAAGCTGCAAACTTGGTCGCCCACTTACTTTCAATCATGGTCGTTGTTTGTAGCGAAAGTAACTACACATAGAAGTTTAAGCAAGATGTAGGTTATACATCAAAAGGGACGGTAACAATCTCAACTCTCAAGAACATTAGGTTATCAATGGTAGAATACTCGACTTATGTTATTGATCTCGGTGGCAAACTTGTTTACAATGATAGGAAAGCCCTCTTTAAATAGGCAAACCCTTATTCTATTTATAAGGAAATAATAATATCTTTTTTTCTTATATCTTTAACTTAATATAAACATGGTAAAGAGATATTCTTTTTATAATATTTACTTATCTCTTTTACCATTTACACGAATAATAATGATAAATAACTTAATAATGCTCGGCGACTTCTTCCATACTCGCTAGGGTTGAGCATCGGTCCAAACCCGGACCGGACCGGACCGACCCGGACCGACCCGGACCGGAATTCCGAAAATGTGTGACCCGAAACCCGGACCGGAATGGACCGGTCCGGTCCGGTCCAAGATCCGGTCCGGGTCGGGTCGGGTCCGGGTTTGGACCGGAATTTATACTTTTTGCAAAAATTTAAAAAAAAATTAATAAAATTAATAAAAATTTAAAAAAATATATTATTTATAAATATATTGAAGAATATTAGTATAGAAATATATAATTTTATTAAAAAATATTTATAATTTATATATAATATGTAATATATTAATTTTTATATTAAAAAATAAAAAAACCGGGTCGACCCGGACCGGACCGGATTTTGGACCGGACCGGACCGGACCCGGATTTTCATAAACATGTGGACCGAAACCCGGACCGGAATGGACCGGTCCGGTTCGGTCCGGTCCAAAAAACCGGGTCGACCCGGTTTTTGCTCAACCCTAATACTCGCCCGACATCCTCATACTTGTTTCTCTTGTACTCGTCCAGCCTACGCGTAGCTCATCGAACGTGTTTCCTACTAGTATTATTTTTAGGCACGAAGAATACCCCTAAGGTGTTTTACAAATCTCTTCCTTGGTAGATCTGGGAAACACCTTCATCTTCTTTAGAATACGTCTTCTTCATCTTCGGAACGCGTTCGTTCAAGTCGTAGGTTGATATTTTCTTCAATTTCTTCTCGCAATTTACTTCGGGGTTCGTGTACTTGCATTATTTCTTTGATCCTGATTGCTTTTCATCGCAACGCGTGACGACATCCGAGGACAATCAGATCCAAGCTTTAGTCACAACTTTCGATTCTCAGGCAATCAACTCCTAACCTCGGGGTGTTCATGTTCTGGAAGTCGATCAAGAGATCCAAGCCGGACAAGTCGTAGTTGTTGTCATCCGTTTCACCGAGACGAAAAACTAGGGTTAATTTCACGGTGAAGTTGAGAATTGAGGACACCGCTTCTTCCGCCAAGAAGGAATTTGGTCACAATAATAGCTTGAAGCCCAACCCTAATGTCGGCAGAGACAGAGAACTTGAGTGTTGCTTGTCTGTGCAGATCGAGGTGTGAGATAAGAAGAACAGGTAAAAGACGTGGGGGCGGAGGTAGGGATGGGCATCCGGTCCGGACCAGACCAGAATGTTACGGTCTGGTCCGGACCGACGAACCGTAAAATTTTGTATCCTTGGACCGTGGACCGACCGGACCGGACCGTTATGGTCCGATCTCTTACGGTCCGGACCGTAAAGACCGTAAATTTATAAACTAATCTAGAAAATTTTAATTTTTTTTTTTTTATGGTCCAATTACTGTCTGGACCGGATCGTAAATTAAACCACAAAATTGACAAAAAATTAAAAATTAACTCTTCTTTCCTTACTTCAAATTAAATAAATAATTAAAATTTATGTATAAAACATAGATACATAACAATAAGTATGAATTTTAACCATTTAACTTAATATTTATTTACACAAATACATATATATATTTTAGAATAAACAATTACGGTCCGGACCAGACCGTGGACCGTAATTGGGTAAATTTCCGGACTGTGGATCGGACTTGACATTTATAGAAATCACAAAGTAGTGTCCTTGGTTGTGTACATAGAATAGGAACTGAACAATTCAGAGAGAGTAGAGTGTTATGCACACAGAAGAAATATTTGATGCACACAAAAGAAAGATATGATGCACACAGAAGAAATATTTGATGCACACAGAAGAAATATTTGATGCACACAGAAGAAATATTTGATGCAAACAAAAGAGAGATATGCAACACACAAAAAAGAAATTTCATGCACACATATGCAATTTACCATAACTAATGAATGATCAGAGATTATTTTCCTAAATTACCAAATCAATATTCTGCAGTGTTTTCTGCCTAAGCCTAAAAGAGTTGACACAATTGAAGGTTTCTATCATTGTTTCGCATAAGTCTTTCTCTTTCCCTTCTATTGTAGCATGTTTGTTCTGCACGGTAAATTTCTTGCAAAAGAAAAGAAAATATATCCAGTGCAAATATTTTATATAACTTTTTTGTGTGTATAGTTTTGTGAATCTGCTTACCAGTATATATGTTGGGATTAAGAACCTTAACGGTGATAATGGGTCCTTGAATGTTTCATTTTCATTCAAATACGATGTATAGGCATCAAGTATCACGCTGTCTAGTTCTCCATTTTTCTTGAGTGTGACAAAGTCTTGTCTAGTTAAACTTTATGTGCCAAAATGGAAGAGAAAACCACTACAACACAGATAAACATAAAATATTTTAGTCCCTTGATTAAAATTATAGCAATATTATTCAATAATTTTAGATATTCATAATAATAAACTACTTACTCTTCATCATTTCCCTTTTCTATCGTAGCCCAGTTATACAAGGCTTTTTCGTCTGATGTGATGTTTTGGGAAAGATTCACTTATCTTTGTCTCCATAGCGAGTTTAGAACCATTGAAGGATTGTTATTCCTTTTCTCTTGTGCTGGTGTTGCACTGGTTCCTCACACAAATTTGACCTGCCACACATAGCCAATTATTAATGAATAACAAAAACATATTCATTTTAAAAACATGATATTTATATTGTTACCTTTTTCGGTAGATTGTCCTTCTTATCTACCTTTGTCATCGCCCTAGTTTCTTGTTCTGAATCCTAATATAAATTCATGCACACAAAACAAAAAAGTCATGCACACAGAAGCTAAACATGTTGCACACAGAAGCTAAACATGTTGCACATAGTATAATATACTAATGTATTATATACCTTTTTCTGAAAGTCATCATCACTTTCAGTTGCCTCCTTTCCCTTCTCCTTATGTTTGTCACTTTCAATTTCTAGCACCTCCTATAAATAAAATAGTTTTGGAAAAAATAGGTAAATAAGTAAGGAATAAAAACACCTATAAAAAACCATTGCACACAAATATAAAAACTATTCCACTGAAGACAAAAATAATATTTTAAAAACCTTTGTGTTCTTGTTTTCTTCCACTTGATCCACCTTAGTTTCCTTCTGAGCCGCATCTTGTGTCTCACTTTCATTCTCTTGAGCCACATCTTGTGTCTCACTTTCCTTCTCTTGAGCCACATCTTGTGTCTCACTTTCCTTCTCTTGAGACACAAGATCTTGTGTCTCGCTTTCCTCCTGTCCCTTGTCCATTGTATGAACCTCATCTTAACCCACATCTTGAGCCACCTCAGGCTCCTTTTCTGTTGGCTGATCCTCTGTCTCTTTTTCCAATTCCCTCTATAACAAAAAGACAATAAATTCATAAACATTGTATTTGCGGTGCACACAGAAGAGTAAATATAATGCACACTAACCCTAATATTTGCAACTCAATATTTTTCAATTATACCTCCTTTAGTTGTTGTTCAACTACCTTTTGCGCTTCACCTTCCTTTTCGTTGTTTTCTGTCTCCATCACAGTTTCCTCCATCACACTTTTCTATAAAAGAAAAAAGACAGGAATCAATCCAAAAATCATTGCACACAGTAGATCAAAGTGTTGCACACACTACCTGTTCTTTTGGTTCTTCCTCATTTGCCTCATTTTCTGTTGTGTTCACTAGACTCTCAACCGCCACATCTTGCATTATTACATCTTGATCATGAAGAGTAACATCTCTTTCATTGGCGCCATGTTCCTCATTCCCTTCTCCTTGCTCATTAATTTTGGGATCAACATCTTCCTACAAATAATAAAACAAAGTGTTGAAAATGTATTGCACACAAAAGCTAAAACCAATGCACACAAAAGAGGATTTTGATGCACACAAAAGTAAATAGCAAATGTATAGTAATTATGTTTACCTGTGATAAACCCAAGGAGAATGAAGGAACTCCATGACTATCCAACTGAAATTAAAGTAACGTAGTTAACACTACTAGAAACACAGTATATTGCCTCGAAACTTTGCCTACGAAATTATTGGAGGGTAAATTTGTGCCCATCTAGCCTCAACTGTACCCTCGAACCAAATATTCGAGGTTATTTAACCGCACATATTATTTCAGGCTAAATTTCGATGCTATATAGCCATGAATAATTGTGTTGGGGTTATATTCGAGGGAACATAGCCTCGATTTTTAATTGAGGCTAACTTCGAGGCTATGTTTGGTACTAGAATGCCATCCAAAGCTAGATCCAAGTTGAATTCGAGGTTATATTTCGAGGTTATATTTCGAGGTTATTTAACCCTAAAATATATTTGAGGGTAAATGCGAGGTTATGTTTTTCCATTATATTCAATGCTAAATTCGAGGTTATATTTGAGACTATTACCCTCGAATATACCTTTGAATATAATTGAAGGTTATATTTAAGGTTATCCTGCGCAATAAATGTAACAACACATTTCCAACTACTTTGTACTTTTCTTCAGCAACCAACCCTAAATTTGACGAGCAAATTTCATTCTTCTTCCCCAAACCCTCTTTCTCAAAACTCTTTCTCAACCCTCTTTCAATCATTCTTCTTCTTTTTTTTGTGAGTTTTAACAAAATTTTGGTGGATTCAACAAGCTCCATTACCGATATGTAACATTTGTATTATAAATTTGTTATTTAGAATAAGTAAATCCAAGTTAGAGTAATATGTATATTATTTGTCATGTTGTTGATGTTTGTTTTTGGACAAAGCTTCACTACATGCTTCAATATAGGATCGAAAATAACCTATAGTATATCTTTTGTTGTCATGATAATGATATATTGGGGGCTTATTCTTGGTCAATGTTGTTGTTACTCGATTTTATTATTTTAAGATGGGGATTTAGGGTGAAATTTAGTCTCGAAATCATATATTGAGTGCGAATTCGTGGCTATTTTGATTACTATGGTGAAATTTGTGGGTATACTCATGGGTATGTTCTTGGGTATATATTAGCATTTTGTAATTTTCGAAAGCTTATATAATATTTTTTATAATTTGTACGCTTCTAATAGTTTCCTACTTGAAAAATTTTAGATGGATAGTCGTCGACATTGGATGTATATACGGCATCTTCGAAATGGTGGAGATTGGAATGAAGAATTTCTTGATGGGGTTGAAGAATTCATCAAATTTGCAAAAACTCAAGTGCATTTGATGGATGATGAGAATATTAGGTGTCCATGTGTGAAGTGTAAGAATGCAAAATTTCAAGATTTAGAAACTGTGCGCGTTCATCTATACAAAAAAGGTTTTGTTGAGAACTACTATCGTTGGACTGCTCATGGAGAAACACCTTTAGTTCAAGTTTATGGTAGAGAGGAGTCATCTAGCTCATACCATCATGATCTCAATTTCTTTGGAGTTGGAATGGATATATTTGATAATCTGAATCCTTGTCAAAGAATGGTTTTTGATGCTGTTGGACCTGATTTTGTTCCACCCCAATGGTTCGATACTGGCCCTTCAGTTGATCCTGTTAATGAGGGTCATGACCATATGCCACAGCCAACAACAACTAGTCCTATCCATGATGAGTCTTCATTTTTATCTGAGCGATTCTACAGGATCTTAAAGGCAGCAGTTGACCAGTGTATCCCGGTTGTGCTATTACATTACTGTATGCAGTAAGCAATTTCATGTCTTTGAAGAATGATTATCACTTGTCACAAGTTGGGTTTAATCGGCTTATTCATGATGTCGGGGAGCTCTTACCACCGAACCACAACCTTCCCAAGAACTTTTATGAGGCTAAGAGGTTAATTCGAGCTTTGGGATTGCCTATACAAAAGATACATATGTGTCCAGAAAATTGCATGTTATTTTGGAAGGAGGATTCTGATGCTACAGAGTGCAAATTTTGTAAAAGCCCAAGGTATGAAGAGCAATTGAGAAAAAATGGAAAATCCATTCCGAGAAAGGTATTACGATACTTGCCCTTAATCCCGCGTCTACAACAGTTATACCCCATAGAGGAAACGACCAAACACATGCGTTGGCATGCTGAGTACATACCGGATCAAGAAGGAGTCATGACTCACCCATCTCATGAAGAAGCTTGGAAACATTTGGATCGTACCTTTCCAGATTTTGCAGCAGAGGTCCGTAATGTGAGGTTGGGTCTATGTTCAGATGGCTTCTCCCCTTTCGGTATGAATGGAAAAACATATTCTACATGGCCAGTCATTGTTACTCCCTACAACCTACCACCTAATATGTGCATGCAATCTCCTTATTTGTTTCTGAACACCGTTGTACCAGTTCCGAAAAATCCAAAAAGGTTAATTGATATATGCTTGCAAGTTGCAACCCTTGATTGATGAGTTACAAGTGTTGTGGAATGAAGGTGTCTTGACGTATGATGCTTATACAAAGGAAAACTTTGTGATGCGTGCTGCTTTATTATGGACAGTCAATGACTTCCCGGCGTATGGTATGTTATCTGGGTGAAGCACTGTTGGTACATATTCTTGTCCTTGTTGCATGGAGTATACAAAAGCTTTCAGACTTCATAATGGACGAAAGTCTTCTTGGTTCGATTTTCACAGGTGCATGTTGCCCCTTGATCACGCATTTAGGAAGGATAAGAACAATTTTACTCGTGGACGAGCTAATCATGATACACCTCCTTTATATTTGTCTGGCCATGACATATGGGAGCGTGTTCGACATATGCCGACCGCCATGGAATCACCTTTGCAGAAACCAAAAGGTTTTGGTTATACTGATAAGTTTACTAAGCAGAGTATATTTTGGATTCTTCCTTATTGGCCACATCTTCTTCTTCGACATAACCTTGATGTCATGCATATCGAGAACAATGTCTTTGAAAATGTGTTTAACACAACAGTGGATGTCAAGGGAAAGACAAAGGACAACTTGAATGCAAGGAAGGACCTTCGGTTATATTGCAAAAGGCGAGGGCTTGAAGTTGAAGACAATCATCATGGTCCAAAACAAAAAGCAGTGTACACCATAAGTAAAGAGCAAAGAATGGTGTTGTTTAATTGGTTAAAGGGCTTAAGGTTTCCAGATGGATATGTCCCTACTCTTGGTCGTTGTGTGCATTTAGATGAAGGCAAGTTAGTTGGTATGAAAAGTCATGATTGTCATGTTTTCATGCAAAGACTTTTACCAATAGCTTTCAAGGAGCTTCTACCGGTTGGAGTTTGGGGTCCATTGACAGAGTTGAGTTTGTTTTTTCAAGCTATATGCTCGTCCATGCTAGATGAACAATGTCTCTATCAACTAGAGCGTGACGTGCCTCTCATATTGTGTCAGTTGGAGAGAATATTTCCACCATCTTTTTTTTATTGCATGGAACATCTCATTGTGCATCTACCCAATCAAGCAAGATTAGCAGGTCCTGTGCAATACTGGTGGATGTATCCTTTTGAAAGATTCTTGTTTACCTTGAAGCAGAAAATGAACAACCCAAAATGCGTAGAGGCATCTATAGTTGAGGCATATTTACTGGAGGAGACTACAAATTTCACAAAGCATTATCCTAGTTCTGAAGACCTTTGCAAGAGACGAAAGCTTGCTATGAATGATGTTCAAGTACTTGATGATAATTATCCTCAAATTTCAATCTTCAACTATCCATGTCGTCTTGGCGGAAAAGCTAAGGTGTTATGGATGAATGATGAAAGAGATCTGCATGTATTACATACTAACATCTTGCTCAACTGCATAGAAGTTGACCCATATATCGAGTAAGTAATTGTACATACCATATATGTATGTAAGTATTCTCTCAATAACATTAATTCATGTATGTTTCATATGCAGGCGATTTCAACAATCGACCATATATGGTGAAAACGCTCTTGGCAAAGAATTTCTACCATGGTTCAAAAATGATGTAAGTACTTCTATATCAACACTTTTAATTTGTTTTATATATGTCATACTATGTTTTGTTTTATGATTTTTTTGAGAGGAAATAACTATCTATCTTACATATATATATGGATATATATTACAAATGTAGGTATTGAATCAACCTCGATCTGATATTACACCTCTGATATATAGTCTAGCTCGAGGACCAGGTAGAAAAGTACTTTCATGGCCATCGTACTACATAAATGGATATAAATTTGAAACTCAGGAGTGTGGTCATGGAAAATTATCCATGAATAGTGGTGTTTGTGTTCAAGCTTCAATTGGTAATTCTCAATCTGATTTTTTCGGGAAGATAGATCAAATCTTAGAGTTTGAGTTCACTGGTCTGCCGTGCAAGAAGGTTGTGTTATATAAGTGTTTGTGGTATGACCCCACCAGAAAAACTAGGACAAATGTTCACCCAAAGTACCAATTGCAAGAGATTAATGTGAAGAAACGATACAACAACTACGAACCTTTTGTCCTAGCTCAACAATGCACCCAAGTTTACTATGCAGACTATCCAGGAGCAAGTGGTGCTCGTACAAATTGGAGGGTTGTCTGTAAGACAAAACCTCGAAGTAGAATAGAGGAGAGATGGATAGAAAAGGAAGCTAATCACGAGCCATTACAACAAGACGAGTTTCAAGGAAATCAATTCACTGGAGCATCAATTGGTGAGTTACCTAGAGATCTATTAGATCCAAATCATGTAGACGATGAAGATGGATATGATTCAGATAGCACCGAAGAAGAGAATGAGCATGAAATTGATGATGAAGAGGATGATTTTCCTTCTGATACAGATACCGAAGTGGATGATCGAAATGATATCGAGAACGAAGATGAGTTTGAAGAAGAAGATGATGATTGAACTATTATTATCTATTTGTAATGTTTTTATTTGACTGTGAAATTGAAAAACAGTATGAATTGAAAAACACTAATATTGGCGGCAATGTTGGCGGTAGAAATTTAGAATTTCCCGGTTTGTTGAAATTTTGAGCTCTCCAATTGTTTTTATACTAATTTTCTCTATGTCATATAAATATGAAACCCTAAATCCTAGTTGCGCTTCTCAGCCACTCCTCTCCGCCGAAACGAGCTCTCCACTGTCTCTCTTCTCCTCTCCGCCGAAACGAGCTCTCCATTGTCGCTTCAGGTCGCCTCTCCTCTCCGGCCAGGTTTTTCTTTCTTCTTCCTCCTCAACTCTCTGGGAACTCTTCGATATTTATCACCATACGTTAACTGATTCAAAACTCATAATGGAACTCTTCGATATTTATCTCTTGAATGAGAATTTTGTCATATAAAACTAGGTGAGAATTTTGTCTCTTGACTGAGAATTTTGACTAAGAATTTTGTAGCTTCTTCTATAGCTTGACCGATTGGAAGCTATTAATCTCCCTGATTCATCCGTATTGGCTTCTCCACTGTTGTTGTTGTTGGTTGTGGTGTCCTGTCAATTCATCTTTCATTCCTATTGGGTTTGAGTTTGAGAGTCTCGAGTTAAGTACTGTGCATATCTTATTTCCAAAAAAGAAGAGAAGAAATTTCTGAAATTGAGGGATTTTCTGCTCCTCATACATGAAATTCCTGGAACGAAGGGGCGTGTTATTTATCTACAGTAAGAAGAGACCCATTTTTCTCTTCCACTCGTGGCCACCCATACATGAAATGAAAGGGCTACAATTTTATCTTATCTTATTACTTGAATACACAACCAACCTCATGACTCATGAGATTTCAATTCAAACTAGTTAATTAACAATATATATAAAAGAGTATGCACTAGTATTGACAATATTTTAATACGTACAGTATGAAATTAAGCTTACTTAATCTGTCATTATTAATCAATTAGTTCGAATCTTCTCAAAGAGTAGCTAATTGCTGTCTTTATCCCAGCTATGTGAAGTTTTTGTGATTGTAAAGTGATCATCCAACTTAATACTTAATCTGTCATTATTAATCAATTACTTAATCTGTCATTATTGATCAATTAGCTTACTTAATCTGTCATTATTAGGCTGATCCCCAAAACCTTAGGTTTGCTCTGAATTTGTAGTTGTATGTTTCTTTTGTTTGGTTTTATGGCCATCCTTTTCATCTTCATTTCATATGTAATATTGTCTGTATATACTTCAGTAACACTGCTCTTAGTTTTTATTATATATTCTAATGGATTGACATTTTATCACTTGTCGAAAATATGTTTTAGGATTACTGGCATGGTGTCAAGTCGTGATCGTTGTTCACGTTTTCTGTTTTCCACTCCTGGTCGAGGTGAAGGCAACCAAAGTCCTTCGGAAAACACTGCCCCACGTGCAGTTTCTTCGCCTTCAGTGTCTATAGGGCGAGGACACTCTAATTCGCCACCTGTTTCCAACAGTCCATTGTCAAACAACAATATCGTCGAGGAAGGGTTGGATGATATGGTTGAGGGAGATGAAACTGGTTCAGCTCCAACTTCGATTAATGAGACTACAAATGTAGATGGATCATCCCCTAGTGTTGGAAAAAAGGAGTTTGTAGGGATGAGTGCGGATAAAGGCCGGTAAGTGATTAGCTTACTTTATAATGGATAAATTACTTTAAAACTGAACAATTGACCTATTTTACATTTTTCTGTAGTGATTTTTCTCCACGTGAACCAGCATTTTCAAAGATGAAGGAAATTGTTCAAAGTCACTTCACTGGAACATGGACAAGTATCAGAAAAGTAGATCCTGATATTAAGGATTTGTGGTTTGAAGAGTTTCAGGTGAATTTCATTTATGATGTATTTTGTAATTACATTATCTTTTTCCTTGTTAAAACACTGAATAACTAATAATGTCTTAAACAATTTCAATGCAGAAATTCTTCTATTGGACAGTCTCTACATCTGAAATGAAGAAGACTTTCTTACATCAAGCTGGACTGAGCATTACAAATGTGTTCAAGTCATGCCGTAAAAGAAATACAAGAGCTGGCTTTGTAACTAAGCAACAATGGGTTGTTATTGAGAATAAGAGAACTGACCCTGTTATGGTGAAACAAGCTGCTGTAAATAAGCAAAACAGGTCCACACCAAAGGCTATTGATTCTGGGTTTTATCGAGGGGGGTCATGCAAATTGACCACTCATATGAAAAGAATTGTAAGTCCACATCCAAACTCATTTTATTTTTTAACTTCATATAATTCTAGTTTTAAGCTAAACTGTTTTTATGGTCCAAGGAGGAAAAATCTGGAAAAAGGCCTAAAATTTCTGATATGGTTCGAAAGTATTGGCAAAAGGAAGATGGGACATGGACAGGGACAATACCAGCTGCACTTGTGGTTAGTATGATATTACTTTTTGATGCATTTTCTGCTGCATTTTTTCGCTAAATGTTTTGAGTTTGCTAAATGTTTTGAAGTTACAACAAATCTGATTTTGGAAATGCTTGCTAAATTTTCTGCTGAATTTTGCTGAGTTTTTTGCTGAATTTTGCTGAGTTTTCTTGTTGTAAAACACAGAAGCATGTTTGTTGAGTTTTCATTTTGCAGACAGCCGTAATGATATTCATTTTGCTGACCTACTATGTAGCATGTTTGCTGAATTGTCATATTGGAAATGCTTGCTGAATTTTCTTGTTGTACAACACAGAAGCATGTTTGTTGAGTTTTCATTCTGCAGATAGCAGTAATAACATTCATTTTGTTGTAGCATGTTTGCTGAATTGTCATATTGGAAATGCTTGCTGAATTTTCTGCTGAAGCTTGCTGAATTTTCTTGTTGTACAACACAGAAGCATGTTTGCTGAGTTTTCATTCTGCAGACAGCAGTGAAAATATTCATTTTGTTGTAGCATGTTTGCTGAATTGTCATATTGGAAATGCTTGCTGAATTTTGCTGAATTTTCTTGTTGTACAATACAGAAGCATGTTTGCTGAGTTTTCATTCTGCAGACAGCAGTAATGATATTCATTTTGCTGACCTACTATGTAGCATGTTTCCTGAATTTTCATTCTGCAGGCAGCAATAATGATATTCATTTTGCTGAATTTCTACTACTGGTTGATGCATTTACGTTATTTAGGAAAAGTTTGATAGTTTGTCTACCACTCAAGTTAATGCATCTGATTCTGGAGAAGCTAATTCTAGCCTAACTGAGACAAAATTATGGATTCAAGCATGTGATGGACATCAAAAGAAGAAGATTTTTGGTTTGGGAGAACAAGGTAAAGCTCTTATTCGAACTAGGATATACAGCTCTTCTATTATCCAAACACAATCCTCACAAGTATTTCAAGAGACTCAAGTTCAACCCTTGAAAGAAGAGATTCAAGAGCTCCGAACAACCTTGGTCGAGCTTATGAATCAGCAGAAACAACAACAACAACAGCAGCAAGAATTCCAGATGAAAATTCTGGAGCAACTCCTTAGATTTCAAGGAAATCCAACCTCCAACTCTAACTAGTACCTTCAAGCTTTATTGACTTCATGAGTTTAGACTTGTTTCTTTTTGGCAAGTATTGCAAGATACAATTATTACCTTTTTGATTAGGATTGTCTTGCAAATGACTACATACTTTTAAGTAGGTTAATTGATGTATATGACCATACTCTTTATGGTGAATGTTTCACTTATATGGTTATGATATTATGCAATCTAGCATGTGAATGTGTTACTTTTTATGGTTTTGATGCTATAAATTTCATTTATACAGGTGCTGCTTTTTGATAGAAAAAGTCATACGGAATGTATTAAATGTTTTTATTTAAATTCCGAATTTTTCATGAATATATACATGGTTAAGCTTGAGGCTATTTACCCTTAAATGTGCTTTGAAAAATAATATATGGCTAAATTGATTTTGTAATAGTGATAACTAGGACTAAATTCGAGGTTAAATTCGTAGTTATTTACCCTTAAATATACCGTTAAAAATAATTAAGGACTAAAATCTATCCCAGTTAGCTAGGAAGAAATAGCTGTTATTATAACCTCTAAACATATTTGAGGTTACATTCGTACCTATATAGTAATGAATTTGGCTACTAATTATTTCGTGGCTATTAGTCACGACAATAGCCTGAAATATATTTCGTGGTTATTTACCCTCGATATTTGATTTTGAGGGAAAAAGTTCGAGGCTAAATTTAACCTCGGTCCTTTTTGCGTGGAATTCCGATTCGAGGCTAAAGTCGAGGTCTAATTCGATACCAAGCTTATTTCGTGCCTATATATAAGGTTATTTTCGAGGCCAAATTCAAGGCAATATACTGTGTTTCTAGTAGTGTAATATGATTTTCATGTATATGTATTTCAAAGTACTAATATAATATTTTGTTCTTACTTTCAGAGAAGGCTTTGGCATCCAACTGGATTTGAAGCTTGTCTTAAGAGTATATGTTCGAATAGAATCTTGATCAAGTGATCTTGATTCACTTACTTCGACATGCTCTTCTCTAGTTTGATGCACCTCTTCTTCATTTATCTGATGCACACAAAAGAGTGTTAGTAATGCACACAAAAGAACACAAGTATGCACATATGAGAAAAATGACTTGCACACATCATATCAAATTATACCTCTTGTTCTTGAACTGTTTGGCCTTATTCTCTCTCAATTTCATTTGCTAGAGTTGATAGATCAGGAATAGCATGAGATTCTCCATGCCCTTTCGCTGCCTGGATTGTTTTCTCTAGCTCCTCCATGCATGTGACGGCTGTATCCCAAAAATCTGCATCCTGGCTTCCTTGAGTGTCTTCCTCATTCTGTGGTACTTCCGAACTAAGCTTCGCCTTTATTATCTTTTCACATTCAGTTTCACAAAGTTTATGACATTGCTCTTTGTCAACTCTGAGGGAAGCTGATTCTTCGACTCAATGAGTGATCTCACACTCTTGGTGATGCGCCCCTGCCTTGCCTAGAGCCAAGCCATGGCTCGCCTCAACGAGCATCTCCTGCCTCCACTCTTCATGAAGATCATTTTAAGGTTAAGCACCGTTGGCGCCTCTTTTCTAGCGCTTTGTCTCGTGTCCCATGCTACTATTCAAAGCTGAGGTTACATTTCCCTCACGAGCACCCGACACCAAAGCCACCAGATGTGGAACAACATCGCCGACATCACTTCCATCGGCGCTCATTGGCTCATTGGGAGCGCGACCACCTGGTTGCCGGAGATGGTCCAGCCGGCGCCGACAAAAGCCCTCTCCAAGACACAGAACGCCGCTCTAGCGCCTTGTCTAGGATCTTGACGTTTGAGCGCCTCGTGTCCATGCCTCGTCCTTGGCGACCTCCTTGGCTCGACACTAGGGCGCCTCACCAAAAGCCTTGGTCAACTTGGTATGATCAAGCCATGGTTTTTCCATGCCTATCTTTATTTCATCTTTGAGACTCTCTTTAGGCACACTCGGGAAACTTGCTATTTTTAGTAGTTACTATTTTTAGCAGGTTGTTATTTATAGTAAGTACTATTTTTAGTCCTTGTTTCCCGAGATAGAATTGCATTCTTGAACCTTCTATTTTAGTAACTTTCCATTATTAGCAGGTTTCTATTTTGGGAAGTCTAGGTTTGGTTTTTGCTAGAGTTTTAGAACTTTCTATTTTTAGAAGGTTTCTAAATATGGAGTGTTCCAGCCTTGCATGGTTTGGGTCATCCTATTGGACTCTTGGCCATCAAGCCCAAGATCGTCCAAACCTTAGCCCAAACCAAACCCTAGCCGTCACCTTAGCAAACCCTAGATCGTCATCTTCTTCCTTTGTTTTCCTTTATATTGGCTTTCCGCCTCCATTGTAAACCTACGCTTAGATTAATTGAACCAAGAACTTGTTGAGACGAATTTCCTCCTTTCTTGGTCTGGGTGTTACAAAACCTTCGGGCTCTGTCTTCTCATCTCCTTCACCATAGGCCTCTAACCCTATCTTCTACATCCCTAGCCAAAAGTTCCTATATCTTCTAGCCTTTTTCTTCTACATCCCTAGCCAAAAGTTCACTTGTTTGAGTATCCCTCAATCAACACCTTCGATTCCTTCACAAACCAGTTTGTTGAAAGCAGAAGTCAACATCCATATCCCAATTCGACGAACCTCTCGTCGTCTATATCCAACAATTCCGCTGCCATCTCTACCTATAATTCCCAAAAGACATCCACAAGCCACTTACAAGATTGTCAATCGAAGATCCTCGAGCGCCATTGGCTTCCCCGGAGACCAGGCGTGCATCACTTGGCCATGTCCTCCACCTTTTTCATGTGGTTCACAACATACTCTTTGAGGCCCTGGTTTGTATTGATGTTTGGTGCGGCAACATCTTCAACATTATTTTGTTGTTCTCTTTCCATAACATCTTCTTCTTTATCTTCAAACATTGGTCTTTCAATGGGATATCCTTGTCCAAAACATCCATATATGCTCTATTCTCCAGGATACCCCTTCATCGTGTGGTATATATCCGAGTGAGAGATCTTCCTTAGGTCTTTTCCATCAAAATCTTCATTAATTTTTGCCAGAAACTCTGTATTTGTCAGCTTCTTTGGCAACTCAATTTGTCTTCTACCTTTTTGGAACACCCAAGTAGTCGTGTGCATCATCTTATGTGACAAGAATTTCCTTCCCATCCTTAAGCTTTATTGTGCATTTTATTGGATCATATCTTGCACAGACATACATACCGAGCTTCATTGGCAGTTTGTGTATTCTCCAGGCAAGTAATTCTCCAAAGTCGAGATCTGTAATAGCTTGCCGTTGCTCAGTAGCGATAGGATCTTCCTCATCAGTGAAGAAACTCACAAGTTTGTTCGGAGATGTTCGACACTTTAGGGCTTCGTATTGACTTCTTTTTTGTTTGGAAGCTTTCTTCGTTAATTCCTTTGGTGCCTTTGTATTTAAGACAAATACAGTGTCCTTTTATCTTTTTGTTTTCTCTCTTTTAGGCGTCTTTGTCTCCTTCTCCTCTACTTTCTCTTTTCTTTTCTCTGCTTTTGAAGATTTTTCTTTGGTTATGCTGCTGCTTCTTTGTCCATCTTATTTTTCATTCTAATCTCTCTAAATTCAACTCTCAATGTCCTCTCATAGCCTTCACCTTCTTCTTCCCCCGCACTTGTTTCATCTTCTTCTTCTTGTTCACTTTCTTGTTCCTCTATTCTAGATGTTTGTGAGCGGGTTCTCCTAGGCTTTTTGGTCGTTCTTGGTTTTGAAGCAGGATGCTTCCTTCTTTTCCCTTTGTAAGATCCAGACCCTGGAGATCCTTGATCAATACTTGTAGGAACTATTATCTTTCCAAATTCACCCTCTATGACTCTGGCTAGATTTGGAGCAGCGGTATCATCACCTACATATGTTTGGACACAAATGAAAGTCAATACATAAGATGGACATACATAAAATAGAGTTTTTTTGATGCGCACACACATTAAAACCTTTGCACACACAAACCAAAACTAATGCACAGACACATTAAATCTTTTGCACACACATCAATTCTGGAGTAATAATATAATTCTCCTCTAACTGTCATGCACACAATATTGTAGTTTATTTGATGCACACACATAATAAAACCTTTGCACACAGAAACCAAAGCTAGGTCACGAGAGAAATTTTGGGGGAAGTGGTTATCGCGAGATTTTGGGAGAGCGAGGGAGATGAAGAGTCTGGGAAGTTTTTGAGTGAAGCGCCCGTAACAGATTTAATTTGTGGGACCCCTCTTCTATATTTTGGGCCTTTGGATCAACTCCATCCTACGGATAAAGTTGATCCTTAGTCCTTATATAGAGGGTCATCCTCACCGGAATCGGACCCAAAAACAATCTACTATTAAAGTATTAAAACAATCCTCGATTTCCCCCCACATGTTTTTAAAATTCTTCATACTATGCTTGTTTATCTATATTCTTAAAATTCTCCAAACCATATTTTATGTACTTTGATATACAAAGAGTTATTTAATAATTATATAAAAAGATTTCATCTTATAATTCATAAATTTCAAATACTTTAAATTAAATATATTTAAATATTTAAACAATGCTTGATTAACACTTTCTTTATTAAAAATATTTATCAAACTAATTCAAAAAAATTATATTAAAGAATTGATCATTTTTTTACTTTAGCAATTAGGTAATAATTCAAATTAAATAATTATTTTAAAAATCTAAACTAAATTTATATGTGGTAAATGAATTAAATCGATTTGAAAAAAATTATGTATTAAAATTAAATTTATTATTTTACAAAATCCCTGTGAGGCACGAGAAACTGAACTACTCCCTCTGTCCCTTTAAGATAGTCTCATTGTGTATTATGCACAATTATTAAGGCAAAATCAGATAGAGTAAAAAGTGATGATTACATTTGTAAATGTGTCCAAATCCCTTTTTAAGCCAATCAAAATCATTCTTACATTTTTAAGAGCCAATAAGAAACCTTGATTACCGTTCCGGATATTTCCACTACATTTTGTAACTTCTGGCACTACATTTTCTTACGTTGAAAACCAACGTACAAGCAAAAATTTTGGTATACGTATTGAAAATTCGTATACGTATAAAATTTGAATACGTAAAAAAAATTATACGCGGGATTTTAAATTTCCCGCGTCTTCTTCTTCTTCTTCTTCCTTTCTTCTTCTTCTTCTTCCTCTGAAACCCTAAATCGGGATTTTCCGCCGCCGATCGATTTCCTTCATTTCTCGATCATTTGCCTTTGTTCCACACTCAATCTTCATCATTTTTTAATTTCAATCGTAATCCCCTTATCAATTTCTCCATTCCCGTATCAAATGACCCCAAAAATAAAAAAACCCAAAACTTCAAAACCTAAACCTAAGTTGACGGCGGCGGCGGAATCGACGTCAGGAGGTGCGCAGTCGACGTTGGGAGTAGCTGGTGGTGAGGTTGGTGTCGCCGGACTTGAAATTTGCGCAGAAGCGCTTGAAATTCGAGGAGAAACGGTGACGGAGGGTGGTGCTCCGGTAGGTGGTGGCGCAGAGGCGACGGAGGGTGGTGGTGGCGCTGGTGCTGCAGAGGCGACGACGGGAGGTGCTCCGGGAGGCATCGAGGTAGCTGGTCGGGGTCGGGCTGGTGGTCGGGCTGCTGGTGGTCGGGCTGGGGGAGGTCGGGCCAGAGGTCGGGCTGGGGGTGGTGATGAGAGCGGGTCCCGGAAACGGGCTTCGTCTGATTCGCCGGAAAAACCGCGCACAATTTATCAGGTACGTAATTTTGCATTTAAAAACAAACCGACAAATAAGTGTTTTATTAAATAATATATTAAATAGAATTAATCGTTATTTCTCGTAAAACATGTAACGTTATTCAAGAAATAACGATTAAATAATTATGAATTGTTTTTTATTTATTCGTTATTTTTCGATTAACGTTTCACGCTAATCGATAAAATAACGAATAAAAGAAAATGATTTAATAAATAATATATTAAACAGAATTAATGGTTATTTCTCGTAATTATTCGAGAAATAACGATTAAAATACGCTTAAAATATTATTGAATTGTTTTTTATTATTCGTTATGCTCGATTAAAATGTTTCACGCTAATCGAGAAATAACGAATAAAAGAAAATGATTTAATAAATAATATATTAAATAGAATTAATCGTTATTTTTCGTAAAACATGTAACGTTATTCGAGAAATAACGATTAAATAATTATGAATTGTTTTTTATTTATTCGTTATTTTTCGATTAACGTTTCACGCTAATCGATAAAATAACAAATAAAAGAAAATGATTTAATAAATAATATATTAAACAGAATTAATGGTTATTTCTTGTAATTATTCGAGAAATAACAATTAAAATACGCTTAAAATAATATTGAATTGTTTTTTATTATTCGTTATTTCTCGATTAAAACGTTCCACGCTAATCGAGAAATAACGAATAAAATAAAATGATTTAATAAATAATATATTAAATATAATTAATCGTTATTTCTCGTAATTATTTGAGAAATAACGATTAAAATTATTGAATTGTTTTTTTAATTATTCGTTATTTTTTTATTAACGTTTCACGCTAATCAAGAAATAACGAATAAAAGAAAATGATTTATTAAAAAATATTAAATAGAATTAATCGTTATTTCTCGTAATTATTCGAGAAATAACGATTAAAATAATATTGAATTATTTTTTATTATTCGTTATTTCTCGATTAAAACGTTTCACGCTAATCGAGAAATATCGAATAAAAGAAAATGATTTAATAAATAATATATTAAATAGAATTACACGTTATTCGAGAAATAACAATTAAAATAATTTTGAATTGTTTTTTATTATTCGTTATTTCTCGATTAAAACGTTTCACGCTAATCGAGAAATAACGAATAAAAGAAAATGATTTAATAAATAATATATTAAATAGAATTACACGTTATTCGAGAAATAACGATTAAAATAATTTTGAATTGTTTTTTATTAAATAAATAATAGTAAATATTAAAATATGTATAAATATTGATTATAATTAGTTAAACGACTTAGAAATAATAATATTAATTATGAAAATAGGCGTTAGAGAAGGCTCTTTCCCCTGGTTTTGTTGGAAAGAAGCACAAGGGCCCCCGCAATGTTGATGTGCGGGGGATCACCGCTTCATCTCGGAGTAGGGCTTCTGGAGCCGTTGCTCCTGCGGACATTCCAGAAGTTCACATAGGAGATGGGTCTCAGTAGCAACAGATTGATATCGCTGAGGAGGAGACAGAGACTGTAGCTGCGACAGAGACAACAGTTTAGAGAGAGACTGGAGCTGATATAGAGACAGAGACTGTAGCTACGACAGAGACTGCAACAGAGAGATAGACCGGAGCTGATCTAGAGACAGTTTTGGATGTTGGACTTTTGGAGGCCCAAATGGTTGATGAGTATTATGAGGGGTTTCCACAGCTTCAGCCATCTCCAGATGGATCGCCGCCTCCACAGGATACTGAGCAGCATATGGACGAGCCTTATCAGGAGGTTGCTCAGGAGGCCGATCAGGATATACCTCACGAGGCCGATCAGGATCACGATCAGCATGCCGCTCAGGAGCATGCTCATGGTTTACGTGTTCCAGCTCCAGGAGATCCTGATTATTTGGGGGCGCCTGGAGGTCCAGTTAGTTCGCTACTTCTGGTGGACTACAACACTCACTTTTCTCCTGTCATATGGACCGAGACGGAGCGTCTTGTTGAGGCACTACAGAGAGACCCTGCATACGTGATACCTGATAGATCGCCGGTATTCCTATTCCCCTTAATAAATTATTAACCCAAATATTTTAGGAAAGCCATTTTTAATATTTTGATTTGTTTTTATGTTTGACATCTCAGCTGAGGAGGGTGCTTAAGTTATATACGCGCAAGTCTTATTTTGGCGAGTTTGATAGCCACAAGACAAATGCTCCTGGTTCATGGTGGCAGCTTGTTCGGCAGAGCCATTTGCACACCCTTGTAGATCCTCGACTGCAATTTGTGGAGCGTTGGCATCCCGAGACCAACACCTTCCACTTCGCTTTTGGTGAGATGGCTCTTACACTGATCGACGTGCTGAAGATCTTTGAGCTACCAATCCATGGCGTCGCTGTCAAATATATTGTACGGGATATAGATACATTTTTCTATGACCAGGTTCAGCGTATCTTCGGGTTGGAGACACGCGGGGATGCCATGCTGCTATGCGGACGTACGTATAATTTATTACTTATACAATTAATGTTCATTTAGTTAATTTGATTAAATGTTAATAACGTAGAATTTATTACTTATTTACATTTGTAGAGGGTGGTCTGACTATCCACGGAGCTCCCGGCATTACGACGATCCACAACCGACTGGAGGAGTTATTTGATATACATGACAAGTAAAAAAGTTGTTTCTTCCCAACCTATATGAATCACATTGTAATTATGTATTGACGTTAACAAATCATCGTTTCTCTGTCAATTCAGGACTCCTCAGCAGGAGAGCGATATTGCTTCGCTGTACTTGCTCTCTTTGTTGGGCAGTCCCGTTTTTATAGACAAGTCAGAGATGAGGGTGAAGCACAGATATCTCAGCATCCTACTCGACCACAACAACACAGGCACATACGCTTGGGGGTGCAGCTGTCTTGGCTTAACTGTATCGACAGTTGGGTCAGGCATCTCGTTCAGGGTCCATGGGGTTTGCTGGGTGTCCACTCCTTCTTAAGGTAATAATCGTATTATTAATTGACTTGAAAATAATATTTAAAATTTTATAACATTTCGACCTTTATGTTTTAGGCTTGGATATGGGCGTACTTCCATGGGTTTCGAGGCCATGCGATACAGGACTTGGATTCCATGACTGCCCAAGCGGCTGCTATAAAGGATAACACCGTGGTCAGGTATGCCAAGGACACAACTCGTCTTGTGTCTCTCCGTCGCGTTTTGGATGAGATGACGTATGCAGAGGTAAGTAATATTTAGCAAATCAATTTATGTCTTGTTATGCAATTTAATTTAATTTAATTTTAATTATGTCTTGCCTTTAAACAAATCAAAATAGGTTCAGTGGAACCCCTGGGAGATCCTCTCATTTTCGGGGGCCTTTAGAGGCATTTGAGATTCAGGAGGGGTATAACCCTGACCGATTCCTTAGGCAATTCGGGTATGTACAGGGCGTACCTGAACCCCCGATTACCCCCTTCCTTGCTGTTAGGAAGGATAAAGCCTCGACATATAAAGTGGAGTTCCAGAAAGCGAGCTGCACTTGGAATGATCTACACTTGTCGGGCTACTTGATTGAGTTAGACGAGCGGGATCGACGTGGGCTTCGAGACTATCCATGTGACTGCAAGAAAGACTATATGCCTTGGTTCGATCTGATGTCACATCCTTACATGGATTTGAGATCTCTGAGACAGGATCCACGTAGACCGCTTGCCCATCGTGTTGAGCTCGTGCAGCTACCTGCAGGAGCCGATCTAGTTATGGTAAGTATTTCTTTCAATATTTGATACTGTAGTATTAATGTTATAATGTTATTTTATTTGTTTATAATTATATTGTATTTTATTAACTTGTAGAGGAGTAACCTCGTCACCGGCGATATAGCAGCTTTTTTGAGGGGGTATGGTGACACGGTCAGTCCAGATATAGCAACGATGATGAGAGGCTGGATGACCGCTTTGACTGGTGTTGATCCTCAGGTACCAGTATCACCTGCAGAAGATGAGGATCAACATGTGTAGCAGATTATATATTTTGTTATTTTGGATGTTATTAGCAATCTTAGGCCAAAGCCGACTTAAAACGACCAATGGCGCGAAAATCGAGAAAAAACGACTTAGAATGACCAATGGCGCGAAAACCGAGTAAAAACGACTTAGAATGACCAATGGCGCGAAAACCGACTTAAAACGACTAATGACGCGAAAATCGAGTAAAACCGACTTAAAACGACTAATGACACGAAAATCTAGAAAAAACAACTTAGAATGACCAATGGCGCGAAAATCGAGTAAAACCGACTTAAAACGACTAATGACCCGAAAATCGAGTAAAACCGACTTAAAAGGACCAATGGCGCAAAAATCGAGAAAAAACGACTTAGAATGACCAATGGCGCGAAAACCGAGTAAAAACGACTTAGAATGACCAATGGCGCGAAAACCGAGTAAAAACGACTTAGAATGACCAATGGCGCGAAAACCGACTTAAAACGACTAATGACGCGAAAATCGAGTAAAAACGACTTAGAATGACCAATGGCGCGAAAATCGAGTAAAACCGACTTAAAACGAGAACCGGCACGCAAATCAAGTAAAATGTGGATAGGGTATAGGGTTTAGGGTATAGGGTTTAAGGTATAGGGTTTAGGGTATAGGATAGTGGATAGTGAATGTGGATAGTGGATAGTGAATGTGGATACCGGTATGTAGTGGTTTGCTGAGCCCACACGAGCCATTCCATAAATCTTCAAACCCTAACTGGAGCTTTGTTGATACACCCTCATCGGTAAGCACAAATAGGACCGGACTTTGGATAAGTATATCAAACCAACCTGAAACCGAGTGGCAAATGCTAATCCAATCATGGGCATACTCATCCACTATTTTTCGGGACAAGGTGACCTGATATAGTTGACCTCTTGAACAAGAGCTTCGAAGTTCTTTGCCAAATCCGGGCGTAGTCTGGTCATGACTTGTCTGTAGATATCACTGTTCTGTAACAGCTCTGAAGCCACTTCAATGTGAATGCGAGGATACTCTTGTTGGTCAAACCCCAACAACACAGCTAGTGACCGATATCCACAATGTCCATCTGCCCTTACATCTTTCGCATCTACAATGTATGGAAACATGAAGAGATCAACATTGTCAACCCCGAAATTTACCTCACATTTCGTCATTGTTGGTTGAGGGAACTCATCTGTAAGAGTGCAACCTGATAATCCGAACCCCTCTCCAGCAGTGCCACTTGAATAACCGAACGAATCTCCCGCAGTGCACCCAACAACTTCAAACTCCCCAATTATAGTAGGCTCAGTGGAAGTAGGATGTGTCGCCTTTGATTTTCCCTTTCCCTTTCCCTTTCCCCTAACCTCCTTATTCTTTGCCTTCGCCTTTGCCGCATCGTTTTTTTCTAATTCTTCCCTTGCGTACTCAAACCCGCTCTTCTCTCTCTCGGTTCCCCATTTCTTTCCTACGACTCCTTTTGGTCTGCCAGGATCCTGGATGCCCGTCGGCTCCACCGCAGTAGTTTGATGTGGATACTCCAACATTGTGTACAAGTCCGCTATTTGAGACCACTGACTTTCTGGAAGTTCCCCCCTTTGCCATCTCTCGTTGAGCTCAATGAATCTCAACTCTCGAGTGGTCTTCGGTACACCAATCTCTATGTCTCCGCTATCAAGTTCAATCCTATCCCATTGTAGCTGCCTCCAGAATCTGTGGATCTCGTTCAGCTTGATTGGCTTTTCTTCAATAATATGTTGGACTATCTCGTGGATGCACGGTAGGCCCTGACATTCACGCATCCAGTAATCATCGCAATGTACCTCAAAATTCTTCACCTTTATACCCTCCCATATCGTAAACAACTTCTTTAACCCTCTATCCGACACATTATGGAATAGATGCCGAAAGATCAATTTGGCGTGTGGATTCATAGTTCTGAAAATCCCGGGTGTCTTGATCCGATCCTCTTCCATGTTGGCCCTCACCTTCACAATCTGGCCCTCGATGGCTGCATTGATCCTGAAAACCATTCGGTTAAAACCGCCTATGCTTGAACCCACTATCTTCTTCAACACCTTATGCATTCCCTCAACCCTATGGTTTATTCATTCAAAGGCGTGTTTATTTAAGACAACAATTAACTAATCAACTAATCAACTAATAAACAAATGTGAAATGTTTATGTATAGCACACCTGTTTGAGGTCCTCGTGAAGAAGTGAAGATTGTGTTCCGTCCACGCGCAAAAAATGTTTGTCTTGTAAGGGATAAGCCAGACCTTATCAAGGTATCCAACGATTCCGCTTCCCCAAGATGTTCTCAACCATACCAGCCTCTCCTCGTATTGTTCCTCCGTTCTTGATAGAAAAAGTCTCCATACTTGCCCGCACAACATTTTCACTGATTCCTTGTTTTTCAAAATTCTGGTAGCATTTACCTCGATGTTGTGCTTGATATGAACCCAACACGAGGTGTTGAACCGAAAGATCTTTGAACACTATCTCGATTGCAGTGATGAGAGCTAGTTCTCGATTGATCATTATTGTAGTCGGCATTACTTCAGCATCCTCAAACAACTTTTTAAGCCTCTGAATTATCCACAAGTAGTGCATTGTTTCCTCCTTACGCGTGAATGCATACGCAATGTTGAATGTCTTATGCGTGCAGGTGAACCCGACAATCTCCACAAGAGGCATCTTATACCTGAATAATATAGTTATAAAAGGACGCAATGGGACATTAAACAATAAGACATACGTACGCTATTATATACCTATTCGTCTTGTAGGTGGCGTCGATAACTACGACGTACGGAAACATCTTCAACAAGTGCAACGAGTCTTGATGGGCAAATAACAAGATGTCCACCTTGTGTGATTTCTTCCTGCAAAGGGGATGCACTACATAGCTGCGCTCCTTCAGAAACTTCAAGGTCCACTGTGTAACACTCAAATCCCCACGATCCTCATAATGCAACTTCTGTATAAAGTTTGCGATTTGTTTTGTGGATGTTACATTCACGGGAAAATTCTTTTTCAACTCAAGACTAATACCAGACGGCGGAGTGAATACATTCGCCAACGACGTCACGAAGGTCACCTCATCCGGCGTCATTCGAGCCATGTACGGATGACCAATGAAGCTAGTGCAAATCTTATGATTGTGTTGTCTGTGCTTTGCCTTCAAATACCATCCATCTCTGGCATCCCTAGCCTTGAACTTATAACCTCTGACCTCAAACTTACAGTTCGTTCTCATATCCCTAGTCTCCCGCTGTGTCTGAACAACCACTGTTGCATCTTCTAATTCCACTTTCTTTTTCCGTAATCTATACACTCCAGAATGCTCGCACATAATGTTCATCTGACGTATATTACTATGACTAATCACTAATACCAACATAAGCTCTCTACCAGTACTCTGAATCCAATGCCTCAAATGTTCCTTAGTAGGAAACGTTTCTTCGGATTCAAACGCCTCCGAGTAATCCAAACCCTATAATTAATTTTGGCTAACCCCAATTAATCGAAACTACAATAATAATCGCATCGACATTGCCGTCGTCGCCTTCATCATCGTCGCCACCCACATACTCGTTCTTTTCGCCGCTCGCATATTCAATCTCCTCACCATCACTCAAGTTTGTAACTCTATTATTTGACATTTTCGGATGACTTCAATGAAAAACACAACAAAGTTGGGGGTATAAATAAGCTTTTTCCAACGGTCATATTCTCCCAAAGAGCTGTTGGGGGAATTTTAGCCTGTACGTTGGAAACCAACGTACAGTGTAAAATCTCCCAACGGCTCTTTTTTGGGGAAAAATTTTAGACTGTATGTTGGAAACCAACGTACGTTGGGTTCCAACGTACATGCTAAAATTTTCCCAACAACTATTTTTTCCCAACGACTATATTTTTAACGGCTACTTTTTCAAATTATACCTGTACATTGAGACCCAACGTACGTTGGAACCTAACGTGTACAATTTACGTATTTTTAATTCCGCTTCACGTATTCCGTATTTTGCTTCACGTATGATTTTTCAAGTTTTGCCTGTACGTTGGTTTCCAACGTACGTTGGCTTTCAACGTACACAAATGTAGTGCCAAAAGTTACAAAATGTAGTGGAAATAGCCACTGCCTTGATTACAAGAACATGTATTGCCATTTTGAGGCAAAATTTGGGGACTAAAATACCCCTAAAGAAAAACAGATACAACACTCATTCTATAAATACCCTTAACACACAAGTAAGAGAGCATTTACTGCTAAACAGAACAGAGCATTACAAAAACGGGGGAACTTGAATTAAATTCTGCATCACTGTCTGAGGAGAATGGCTTTAGCATTCAATTTGAATGACCTTCCACCTCTTGATGATGATGGCTTAAATAATGAGGAGATGGGGGACATAGGATCAGAGCATGGATTTCCTTTTGATCTGAACCAGACGCCAACATCATCAGAAGTAGAAGATCATGGAGAGGCAACACGACATCATGAACCAACTCCCAGACTCAGCAGTTCCAAGAAATTGCATATTCTCAGTCATTTTCTTACCAAACTGGAAGCGGGGCGACTTCCATATGGAGCAGTCAAGGAAGTTGTAGAGCTGTTCAAGGTAACAAGAAAAACAATTAGTAGAGTTTGGGGCCCAACCAAGAAAGAACTAGAAGCAAATCAATGCTACAATGTCAGCACAAGGTATCACAATGGTGGTAGGAAGAGAACCCAAGTCGATCAAGAAACTATAACATCCACTAGTGGAAAAAACACCTGTTGAGGCGGGCAAAAACCCCCCTGTTGAGGCGGGCAGGGGTCGCTGCAACAGAGGGGGCTGCAACAAGTAAAAACTTGTTGAGGCGGGCAAATGTTCGCCTCAACAAGTGACTTGTTGAGGCGGTCAAAATGGTGCCCGCCTCAACAGGTATGCAAAAATAATGCCCAGACCATCCACTGCCCGCCTCAAAAAACAAACTTGTTGAGGCGAACGTGTTTTTGCCCGCTTCTAATTTATGCAAATTGACATATTTTTGCCCGCCTCTAAATGAATATCAACAACAAAACATCATTACCATTCATCAACGAACAAGGGAAGCTTAACAACGAAAGATTATTCCATTAATCAATAAAAATTATGTAAAAACAGTTCTGCAGATCTGACTTCATTAATCAATAAACAGGGATTAAAACCATTACATGAACAGATTGAAGATTGAAACGATAATGAACATATAAAAACAATTACATGAACAGATTGAAGATTGAAGTTGCTTCAATGGCGGAACCTTGAACCTGCTTCAATGGCTGATTAGGGTTGCGAGGCGAGATCCATTGCACGACGGGGCGAGGCGAGGCGAGGCGAGATCCATTGCACGACGGGGCTAGGCGAGGCGATTTCGAGACAAGGCGCTCGGATCCAGATCTCTTTCCATCCATGGCGTCTTCATCCGAAAAATGTACGATAGAGCAAAAATACCCCTTGTGGAGGCCCAGACGACGGCGGGTTGAGGGCGAGCGAATTTATAGGCTTCAAGGAGGGAGACGAGGCCTGCGATGTTGTTGTGGACACCGGCCTGTGCAGCGAGATGGAGGACGTGGGTGGAGGGAACGGAGGAGAAGAGCATCGCGAGGGTGTTGGAGTCGTTGATGTCGGCGTCCACTATCAGGATGTTGTGGAAGGAGATGATGTCGGCGTCCGCGAGAGAGAAGCTGCAGGCGTTGAACGAGGGAGGAAGAAGGAGACGATGGGAGGAGGAAGGAGATGAGACGTTGACAGGAGAAGGAGAGAAAGCACAAATTATTTTAAGCCGTTAGATTAAAACATTTAGACCTAATCAACGCCTCAAAATGATGATCCGTGGGTATATATGGGTAGGGTAAATACTTGGCAAAACTTTGAGACGATGACCTGTTGAGGCGGGCACAAAACGCCCGCCTCTAAAAGTTTTGACGAAGCAGAGTACATTTTTTGAAGCATTTTTTGAGGCGGGCGCATGACTGCCCGCCTCTAATGTTTGTGTTATTTTGAGGCGGGCGCCTTACTGCCCGCCTCTAATCTCTTCGTCGCATCATTTGAGGCGGGTGTCTTACTGCCCGCCTCTAATTTTGGGTTCTGTTGAGGCGGGCGCATTACTGACCGCCTCAATAAGTCAAAAACACAAATATTATTTGAGGCGAACGGATATTTGCCCGCCTCTAAAGTACCTGTTGCAGCGAACTAAACGACTGACCGCCTCAACAGATAGTAGAATAAGACTTTTTGCGTCGGTTTTTAAGGTGACCGCCTCAACAGGGGGGCTGCAACAGGTGTTTTTTCTACTAGTGATCACTTAGCATGGGGGACATAACATGCCTCAGAGACTTAGCAAGCAAACTAAACATTCCCAAATCAGTATGTCATAGAATGATCAAGATGAAGATAATAAAGCCACACTCAAATGCATTACATCCTGGATTGAGTGAAGCACACAAGCTGAAAAGTATGGAATGGATTCTCAATCTAATATCAGGGGACACGGTGCAGGAAAAGACATGTTATCATCCATTGTATGATTTCGTGCATATTGATGAAAAATGGTTCTTCCTTACAAAGAAGACACAAAGAGTATATCTAGCAAAAAATGAAAGAGGCATGTACATGGTTGCTAGTTCAAGTAAGTTCATTCCTAAGGTTATGTTTATGGCAACAGTTGCAAGGCCAAGGTTCAATTCAGATGGAGAATGTACATTCGATGGAAAGATTGGTATCTTTCCATTCACATATCAAGAAACAGCAAAAAGGAAATCAGTAAAGAGACCAAAGGGGACAATGGTAACAAAGCTTGTTGAGTCAATTAACAAGAAAGTTACACGAAGAATGCTTATTGATCAGATAATACCAACAATCAAGGCTAAATGGCCAGAAGGAGCACAAAGAGTCATATACATCCAACAAGATAATGCAAGGCCTCACATTAATCAACAAGATCCAGAATGGCAAGAGGTACACAAACAAGATGGTTTTACTTTTATTCTAATTCAGCAACCATCTAATAGTCCTGATTTAAACATCTTAGACCTAGGGTTTTTTAGGAGCATGCAATCACTGATGCACAAAAAAATGTCAACATATGTTGATGAAATACTACAAGTAGTTTATAATGCATTTTATGAGTTGGATGCCACTACTCTAAGAGATGTTTGGATTACTCTTCAATATGTAATGAACCAAGTGTTACAAGTCAAAAGAGGGAATGATTATGATCTGCCTCATGTTAACAAGAAGAAATTAAGGGCACAAGGCCAGTTACCAGAAATAATGAAGACACCTACTTGGGCTGCTATAGAAGCATGGGACATTGTTCATGGGGATTCAGATGACTCACAATTGCAAGCAAATGATGAAACAGAAAGCCAAGCAAATGTTTTAGGGGACAACCAAGCAAATCATGAAGCAGATTTAGGGGACAGTCAAGAAGATTTAGGGGACAATCAAGAAGATTTAGATAATTTCATAATAATGTAAGGTAAGGTATCATAGACTAACTGATTTTTGGGTTTAGCCAAGACTATATGACAAGTGTAAGCATGCATAGACTAGCTGTTTTTTTGTAAGCATGCTTACACTAGTCAAATTTTTATAACCAAACAAATTAAGTGATGATGAATATTGGTGGTTAAGGCAACATACACAAGATCCAACTAAAAATTGATTAAGGCAACAAAATGGTCTCAGGTGTCCCCATGGTCATCATCGATTTTTTAACAGTTAATCCTATAACTTAAACATTCCAGATAGGCATCAATCAGTAAAACATCTAGTGTTCCTATGGCACATCCAGGTAGTGATACTTAAGGGTTTGTATCTCAGCGTTGACATTTTCATCATTAATTACTTATAACAGATGTCCCCATTCCCTCACTGATATCAAACCCCTGAACACTAACCTAAACATTCCAGATAGGCATCAATCTAGACATTATATAATGTGATCCTATGGCACATAAAAGAAATAGAATTAAACCTAATCTCATACCATGAAAAACAAATTTCATCATTGACACTTTCATAGATAAGGCAACTAGGATCAATATGCATGATGCTTAACTCAAACAACCAAGCAAAACCACCAATATGCATCAACACATAATCCAAGGTTACAGTTCATCATCAACAGACGAACCAATATGCATCAACACATAATCCAAGAACACAGTTCATCATCAACAGAAGAACCAAGTGTCATCGTCATAGTTCACCAACCAACAAATATGCATAACATAATTCCATAAACATAATCCAGGAAACATAATCCAGAATATAGCAAAATATACAGTCTACATCCAACAAAATATACAGATTCCATAATCTGTCAACATCCATCAGCAAAATATATCCATCAACCAAGTTCAAGTCCATAACAGAATAAATAAACCAATCATAAAACAAAGAGAGTAATAAAACAGAGCCATCCAGGGGATTTAGCTAGATTTCATCTTAACGAGAATTGGAGCCACAAACAGAGGGGGACTCTGGGATGATGATCAACTCCGGGGAGAGAGGAGCGGCTATCTCCGGGGTCGGCATATCTACAGCAACGGACGTCTCCGGGGTCTGCATCTCCAAATCCACCGTCGACGTGTCTGGGATGAAGATGATCTCTCTAGGACGGGACAAGGCTTCATTCTTCGATAGCTCAGGGTCCACCGATTCCTTCTTCTGCTCCGGCGACCACCTCATATTGCTTGGGGTCACCTCCGACGGGACAAAGCTCCAAGGTGATCGCCTTTGCAGTCCGAGCCCCAGTTACATGGCGGGGACAATGAGCACCCCTCCCTAGGGGTTTCTGTGGCCGAAGGATCCGAATCTTTGAAGATTTTATCCAGATAGGCATCAGAATCTCCATGATCAGAGATAATTGGGGATATCGGGAACTGAGATTCGGGGAACTGGGATCAGAGACAGAATTCGACCTCCGAGCACTAGCCATGGGAGGGGTTCCGCTCTCAGTGAAGCTTTGCGAGGGTCGGGTGTTGGTGGAGTTGTCCATCGGAGGAGGCGAGAAAAAAAGATGGAAAGCTAGGGTTAGGGTTTCGGGAGAGAGAGGAGGCGGTGAGGGTTTGTGAGTGAAAATGAGAGAGTTGTGAGAGAGCAGCTAAGGTTATAAGGGGTAGGTATTGGGCTCTGTTTTGGGCTGGATTAGTTGGGTTTATGGTTTAATTAGGTGTAGTTGGGTGTAATTAGGTTTAATTAAACCGGTTTATAGAGAAAAAAATGGGTTCATTACAAATTTTAGAGGTTAATGAGAAAATCTTATATATATATAAAAAAATTGATGGGTTTGAGAAAGTAATGTCAATTGTGACTAATTAATGTTTAAACCTAATTTTTTTCAATCTTCTATTATTTAATGATAATTGAGACTTATTAAATCTTTAATAAAATCATAATTATGTGCTTAATTGGTTAGTATTTGCACCATTTTCATCTTTTTTTCTTCGCTCTTCACCTCCAATCCGTATGACGATGAAGAACAATCCGAGCAACGTAAACGACTATGTGATTTTGGTACATATATAAAAGATACTCAATTCATTTTATTATGATTTACTAAAAAATACATATATGAAAAAATATATTAAGTATATGAATATAGACAAAAATCTATATATATATATATATATATATATATATAAATTGACGGGTTTGAGAAAGTAATGTCAATTGAGACTAATTAATGTTTAAACCTTAATTTTCCTTTTTCTTTCTATCTCCTATTATTCAATGATAATTGAGACTTATTAAATCTTTAATAAAACCATAATTATGTGTTTAGTTGGTTAGTATTTCCACCATTTTCATTTTGTTTTCTTCTCTCTTCACCTCTAATCTGTATGACGATGAAGAGCAATCCGAGCAACGTAAACGACTATGTGATTTTGGTACATATATAAGAGATACTCATTTTATTATAATTTACTAAAAAATACATAAATGAAAAAATATATTAAATATATGAATATAGACAAAAATAAAATGTGTTTTTGCGCGAGCAATGACCTAGAAAGTTGTCATTAAGTCGTCATTACTCTGTGACCTCTTGAATTCTTCTTCTGATTTTAACTTTTGATCTTCCGACTTCCCCGACTGAGATTTCGTATTAAATTCTCCCATCAAGTCGTCATTACTCTCTAACATATTGTATTTCGTCGTTACTCATGGTTATTGTCAAATTATAATTGAACCAATCAATTTGCTATTTTTATCATATTTTTGTGTTGATGTCTTGATATGCAAGTTACATTTACTTTGGCCTGAATTGGATAAAATTATGCCCTGAAAAAGGATGTAAATATATAATTAGCCCAATCCAATTTTGAGACGAAAAACCGTAATTACCCCGCGCTACGCGCGGGGGTCCGATTCTAGTGGGTTATGTAATAATGGAAGAAATTTAATGGAGTTTTAGGTGGTTGATGAAATCCTAACTACAATAAATGTATGAATGCAATTGTTACATAGATACTTTTATCAATGGTCTAAAACATGCCACATAAGTTAAAAATGATAATAGATGACTGAGATTTCATCTCAAGTTTTTGCCTTTGTAATGTAGCTTGGATTTCCGTAGTAATTACGATCCATTCCATTGCTATTCTATTGCTTTCCAAAACTAAATGAAGGGTAATAATGTCTATTCCTCGTTTTGACCCGTTTTGCCTGAATTTCTCGCGGGTCTACTAACCCATATTGAAATTTTTGGGGTCAGAGAAGTGTGCTCTATTCTTCTTCCCGATCTTTCTCCACCGTTTTCGTCTTCGTAAAACCCTTCATCGCCAGGCGACAGAGATCCCTCCCTCGGAGATCCTGCTCCAAGATCTCCCCGACCCTATCCTCCTCGACAGCGATGTAGGCATCAAGCTCACTGACTTCGGCCTCTCTGCTCCGTCCAAGGCAATGGTCTTCTTCGGACGGGATGCGGCACTCCGTCGTTCGCGGCGCCGGAGGTTAGTCCTCACTCTCGACTCTTCAATTCTTGTCGATTTCTATCCGCTGGATCACCAATGGAAATGGAAATCCGCTGTAACAAACCTAGAAGTATAGTTTAGGTGATGAGCAAATCTCAGATTCAGCCGTCACCCTCGATAAGCCTCCGGGAGCTCCACCCCCTTGACCACACAGATCTGCGGCCCTAACATCTTCAATCACCCTTTCTGCGCCTAGATTTTGGAGCTTCCGAGGTATGTCACTTACTAACTCTTACCCTAAAACCCTCAATCCTTTTGCTGTCTCTGATTTGTAATCCCGTTTTCTAAATTTCTGTTTCGGTTATAAATTGAGCCTTCAACTGGGTTCTTAATTCACTTAACTGTGATTTCTGACATCTTCAGGAATCAGGGTCGTTCAATGTGTGCCTGAATTGTTTGAGTTCGAAGAGTTAGGAAAATGGCTTTCAGGCGTAGTCTTTCGATCCGTTCTACTTTACTTGCTCGTAGATTCAACCCATCATTTAGTTATCTTTCTCACAAGAATGATCGAAGTAAGAAGGAAGAGTCGCAACCATCTACGTTGGAGAGTTACTTAGACCAAAGGAGATCTTTTGGAAGTTCCGTGAACACTATTGGCTCGTTTCATAGAACATGCTCCATGTTTTTGGGGAGTGGTTTGTGCTTGAATAGGAATATGTCGACATCGATTGGGCATGATGATAAGATGAATTACTCCGCTGATGTAGTGAATGTTATTACTGATACTCCCATGGAGGCTGGGACTGTTTTCACTGATGCTCCCATGGAGGTTATAGCCTCGCATGTCCCAACTGTGAGTGAGGTTGCCCTTGCAGCTGCTGATTCAGCTTACCCAGTTGCTGCCTTGCAATATTTGATTGATGGGGTTCATTCCTTTACTGGTTTTAATTGGTAAGATATCATCTATTTTTTGGGTAATAAATTAATCATTCAATGGTTCATTGATGTTGTTGATGAGTTTGTGAGATGACATCTTTGTCAAAAGAGCTCTAAGGATGATAGAGTTTTGGGGGGAACCTATTTCAATACTCCTTTTTGTTGTTTTGTATAGGTGGGCTTGCATAGCACTTACCACTTTGCTAATCCGTGGAGCTACTGTCCCGTTCCTCACAAGGCAACTTAAGGCCACTGCAAAGCTCACGGTACGTTGTTTATAAGTTTTTTTGATGTTGCCATCCTTTTCATGTTTGAGAAGTTGGTACTTTTTTTGTTCTGGTAATTTTAGCTGTGTTTTAATCATATTTTTATCTTTCAGTTGGATTTGCTTATGCCTATATAATTTTGGGTCTACAATGAGATGCCTCACATTTGGAACTATTTCACAACTCTGAAGTTTTGAGCTTAGGCTAGAGATAGCACCGTGTAATGCTTTTTTGGAAAACCAACATATGTTAGTTAACATGAGTTCTTAAATATGATTGTGTTGCAGTTGATGGGGCCACGCTTGGAGGAGATCAAGGGGCAAATGGAAGAAGTGGTAATACATCTGGCTTTCAATGTATCAGTTTTCGGTCCGAACAAGCTTGAAGAAAAGACGGTATTGCTTTTGGTGTTGATCTTTAGATGTTTTTATCTAAATTCATTGAATTTCATAGAGAATCGTAGCCCCCCCTGATAATCCTGATTGTGGCGTGTTTAGAATCTTTTAGGATTATTTTCTCCTTCAATTTTGATTTTCCGAGTTGTTTCTTGGATAATAGCTCATAATTGCGCTTTGCGAAAGTTGATTTGCAATTGTTGCTGTTCTTGCTTGTATTGCTTGTACTTGCAGCTTAAAATTTCTCAAATGAACATCTTCGAATATCACTGTGCAGAATTGAGAACCGAAGCAAGTTTTTAGGTTTCTTAAACCTGATTTTCATAAGAAATTTCAACCGTGCATATGTTCTCCAATTCGCTTTATCTGTCAATGGAAGCAAAGGTAGTGAAGTCCGACTTAGTCCTCATCCTCACGTCTCACAGTACACTCACCTCATCACCCGCCGCATCCCGTCCAAACACCTTCACCTTCCTCCTCCTTGTCCTTGGCCAGGAAGCAGCAGCAGAAGAACAATGAGCGAGGTGCCCTACTGAATTGTCCACCACAGCCGCTATCGCAACTCAGCCGCTATTCACAGTCATCTTCATCTCTTTCCGATTTCGCAATTCTGACTTAGTGCCATCTTCTTGCTCAATCTTCATCTGGGTTTTTGATATTTGTCTTCTTTTACCATCAAAAACAAGGTAGGGTTCTTCGAAGTTCACACTAAATGTTAAGCCATTATTTCTATGTTTGTATTCACTGTTTATTTAATTTCTACAACTTGTTCAATATCACCGTTTGTATATTTATTATTGAATGGATTTTGGGATGGGTGTTTGATTCATATGATGTTTTGATGATTTTGTTAGTGTACCCAAAGCTGAAGTGATCTAATTCGTGCTTGGGCTACAAATGGATGGCTTAGAGTGCTATCTAAAGAGTATCCTACCTTAGCATTTCATGCAAGCATTAACAAGCCTTTTGGAAAGGTATGCTATTATCACATCATGTTGCATTGTTCATTTGAAGTATTGTCTTTTGTGTATCCCCCTAATTTCATTTGGTATTAACTAGGATTAATGTTCTTATATCCTGTTCATGTCAGATGCTCGGTTGTTTCTATTTGCTTTGTCTTAATTTGTGTAGCTCAAATGCCTAGCTGAAAACTTCTCATTTTTTTGCAGTAGTTGTATTCCTTGTAGTTAGAATCCTTCAAATTTATTAAATTTGAACTCTTCTATTTTTTGCCTGCATCTCTGATCTCTATTGCTTCACACATCAATATTTCAAATTGGTTTATGTAGTTTCCTTGAATCGGATATTTTGTAATTTGAGTTGCTTTTTTCCCTTCCGTTTTCGTTCAGGGTTCTCTTCTTAGTTCTTTCTGTTCTCAGACAGTTTTCTCGAATAAAGAGTGACAAGCAAGCAATATCAGTTGGATTTATTGGCTACCCAAATGTTGCAAAAGTCATCAGTCATCAATACTCTGCACACAAAGAGTGTAATGATCATATTTCTACTTTGGCCTTTTTATGAAATAAAATGAATTATTATCTGATGAATTTTAATTATTTTAGGTCTGCAAACTGGCTCCTATACCAGGGGAGACTAAAGTCTGGCAGTATATTACACTTACGAAGAAGATCTATCTGATCGATTGCCCTGGGGTTGTTTACCATAATAAAGACACGGAGACAGATGTTGTCCTCAAGGGTGTGGTATGTATTTACGGCTTGGCTTGGTAAGTTTTTTTTAAAAGTTGAACAATATTGACCGTTTCTGATCTGCAGGTACGTGTGGCTAATTTGCAAGATGCACCTGAACATAATGGAGAGGTTTTGAAACGTGTGAAGAAGGAACACCTGCAAAGAGCATACAAGATAATGGATTGGTATGTGTGCTATTCATTGACTATATCTTGTCTTACATATCTTTAGTACTGACGTTTGGTATGTAATGAATCAAGGGAGGATGACAATGATTTTCTCTCCCAGCTCTGCAAACTAAGTGGCAAGCTTTTAAGGGTTTGTTTCCAAGTCTTTGAGTTGGAAACATTGATTTTGTGTTCACCCCAGTAATACATATGTGCCTAAAATTATCTAGATAGAACTGTATAGTTAACACTGATCAAGCAATCTACATCTTAAATCCCCAGGATCTTATCAAATTCTTGAGAAATTCTATGATATCCCTTTGAGCAGGTCTTATATCATATAACTTGCTAATAATAGTATTAACACTAGCTGATTGCATGTTAAGACAAGGACAAAGTTCAAAACAAGGACAAAGTTGCTATTGTCTTGTTAATAGTTTATGTGTTGTTGTTTCTGTCATGATGATCCGGGCATGCTGAGTTGAGTATTAAATTTAGGTTCATGATTGGTTTTATCTCATTGAAACGTGGTCCCTTCGAATTCGCTGGTTAGTTCTCGTGTTTTAGAAATGGATTTCTCCTGACTACATAAGATACTAAGACATTTATTTTGTAGGTAAAATAAAACAGTTTCCTGACTATCAAGGCAGCCTTGCAAGTCTGATGGTAAAGGAAATTCCAGGCTGAGGTTAACTGAAGATCTTGTGGCTTTGCATGCATTAGAATTTTCATTCATCCATGGCTTGATCATGGGATCATAATCGACGTAATGAGGTATTGCTTCCTCCCACTTCCTCTTCTTGGATGGACTGCTCACAAATTCCGAGTCTGTCTTTGAATGATGAAGATGATGGTGGTTTGAGGTGGTGCTTTAAATAGGCAAAAAAAAGTACCAGGAACCAAGCAAATGAAATAGTCAGAGTCGATAGTTTCAGAAACTCCAGCATAGTATTTAGGAAAAACAACAGAATATGAGGAACGTACCACACCCTGAACATTCAGGATAGTTGTACTCGAGTCGATGTGCTTCTTTGCAGCAATGGTGCAAGCTGGAAACTTAACAGCAAACGCTTTCTCAAACCCATAAACATGATACCTAATAAAGCGATCCATGGTGGTGACCTTCATGAGTTTGTCAGGATCAACTTTTCCTAATTGTTCGATATAAACAGGTCTTCCCTGCTTGTCAACACCGTGATATCCATGTGGATAGTACACAATTTCTTATGAAAATCAGGTTTAAGAAACCTAAAACACTTGCTTCGGTTCTCAATTCTGCATAGTGATATTCGAAGATGTTCATTTGAGAAATTTTAGTCCTCATTACAAAGGAAAAAACTCACCAATTAAGTGTAATAAAGTTTCGATTTTTAGCTCTACTGCTCGAATTAAGTAGCCCGATTCTATTCAATTTACTTATTTAGATTTTGAGATTTATGGTTTTGCATTCATTGATGTGATGCACTTTTGGTATGTGAAGAAATATGCAATCCGACCTCGGCAAACTCTTTGTGGGTGGAATTTCGTGGGAGACCAATGAGGAACGTCTTAAGGAATACTTTAGCACTTTCGGGGAGGTTGTTGAGGCTGTCATTATGAAGGATAGGACAACTGGTCGTGCTCGGGGTTTTGGTTTATCGTCTTTGCTGACCCGAGTGTTGCTGATAGAGTCACTAAGGATAAGCACAACATTGATGGAAGAATGGTACTTTAGCTGCATAATGTGCTTACATAATGTGCACTCACGTGGTTTCTCTATCTCTGTGGTTTCACTTCTCTCTCTGAAAACCTGCGCTCCCGTCCTCTATCTCCTCCGACAATCCCCCATGCCGTTGTCTCCCTCCCTTTATCGTCTCCATCCCCCACCATTCGCGGCCTCCCAAGCTTATTCAACTTCTCTGGCGCCACTTGTTCCTTATCGGCAGGCAGTTCTTCCGAGCGGAAACATATGCCCTTTAGGTCGGATATTGAAGACGGGGATAGGGACCCGACAATAGTCGTAGACGGTGACGATGGCCTCAAGTCGTTTCATCTCCAGAAGGTTTGTTTTAGGGTTTCAATTCTTCTCGATTTCCCTGAATTCAAGTTCTGATTTGTCGCTTGTGATTATATCATTTACTGAGTTAGGTGACGAGGCGAATTGTCGTATGCCAAGTCAAGTAATCCTAACAAGCTCACTAACAAGTATAGTAGGCAAGCAAGGGTCGAATCCCAAGGGAATCAGGTTATCGATTCTTAAAGTAACAATTATGATTAACGAGTGTAAGTAACCAAAGAGGTTTTTTTTGATATGTTTTAAGAACAAAGTAACGAAGGTTGATTTGGTTTGTAAATATATCAATGGAAGGTGTTTCACTCGACAATTATCCACTAACAGATTAACAAGTTGATCATAAACTCCTTTTAATCCTATGTCGAATCACTCATATGATCGTTCTAATCTCCGTTCTAATGTAGTTATTAGTCCAACTAGTCCTAATAACCCTTACTCAACTATAACCTTGAAACTATCAAGATTCAATAATAAAGCAGCTTTAAGTACAGGAATGGATAGATACATGCAATACCATAGACAACTAGTCAGATACTCGACATGTACTCAATTCTCTTCACAATTGACATTCACAACTAGTTCATGCAAATTGTGTGTGCTACAAACAAGTATGGTATTTCAACTAGAAATAACCAAACAATAGCAATATGAATGAGATGAAACTACTTAGATGGCCAATCTAAATGAGCAAATCTAATTCAATAACAATACACACAAGAGAATAGAGACAATCATAAGAGTAGAACAAAGGAAAGAAATCTTACAACTTAATCAATCCGAAAGCTTCAAATGTCAAGCAAAACAATGGAAACTTAGCAACTCATGAAGTTCTTGAGCCAAACTCTCAAAACTTGGAAATGGAATGTGTAAGATGATGGAAGATCATCAACACCTAAAACCTATAAGTCTCTGCAGAATTCAACTGACAAATTGAAGGTAAAAACGTTATAAAAACGTTACAAAACTTAACACAACATACTAAATCGGGCAAATGAAGTAAGTCTTCTCTGGCGGGTTTCCGCGATCGCGGATTCGGCCTATGTGGCTTCCTTGGCTTCGTCTTCAGCTGCTTCCAATGCTACATGTGGTCTTCTTCAGCTTCGACTCCTCTTCTTATGCTTCAATGCTCCACATCATCTTCTGTAATCTCATGTGTAACTCAACTCTCCAAAACTCCATGATTGCAGAATACATCATAACATCTAGCATAATCCTATACAAAATGAGCTAATAACCTATAGTACCGCTATGTAAAATACCGCTTATCAAACTCCTCCATACTTAGACCTTGCTCGTCCCCGAGTAAGCTAAATGAAACTTACCCTTACAATCAGCACACATAGATCTCAGGAAGTATAGAGAAAGAATGAACTACAAATTACCAACACACTTCGCCTCCAAACACCATAGTGAGTACAGAAGATAAATCTAATCCTAGCTCCTATCTAGCACCTTATTCCTCCATAGTGGCCTACCCTTTCCTCCTTATATCACCACCTTCGTATGAAACCTCACCAGCAGCAACAAATGGTCCTAAGACACTCATTTCACTCATTCTGCCTAGGCGCCCCGAAGGGTTTTCACCTAGCCACTCATTTCATTTTGCTAGATAACTCACAATTGGCTCACATCTCTCAAGTCCACTTTTGCCTCAGCCTATTGCCGACCAAACTACCTGCTTTTTGCATGGAACCGCCCTTTCAGGTTTTCAGCCCATCCCAAGATTTTCATTTGCCTTTTTTAACATTTTTGTGGCTTTTTCTGTTTGTTTTGTTTTGTTTTTTTTAAAAAGAAATACGAACTGAATTCAAACAACCAAATGAAAACTACTCTAAAGATAAGCAGTAAACTAAATCCCTCTCCCCCATACTTGAAGTACACAATGTCCTCAGTGTGAAAGACATAGAAAATAAATGAGGAAGAGAAGAGAGTAGCTCACTGATCCGGGTGACCCGGTGGTGGAAGATCGGTGGCGAAACAAGCAACAACACTAATCCGGAACCAAGGAGAGAACCACTTACAGAACCGAGCAAAAAGGCGAGACAGACGGAAATCCGCGATCGCGGTCGGAATTTCGTGGTTGCGGAATTGTCACTGGTTGCTGAGGGAGAAATCCGCGGTCGCGGAAAATCAGTCTGGAGGTTCTATTGGCTTTGTCGAAATCCGCGGGCGTTGATTGCGAAGAAAGAACGGGGAGATGACGAACAATAGCCGGTGCGAGGTGACTGCTGGAGTAGTCTCGGTGGGCCTTGGAGACGCTGGCGAGAAGGTTTCGGACTTAAGATGGTGAGGGAAGAGGCTGCGGGATTTCGGGGTTGGGGAGAGGTGAGGTGGTTCGGTGGTGGGTGTAGGGACTCCGAGGCTCGAAGTGGGGAAAGGGAGTGGTTGTGGGCGGCGGACTTCCGGCGAGGTTGAGGGTGAGCGGTGGGAAATCCGGGGAATTTGGTGAGGTAGAGGGTTGGTGAGAAGAGGGAAGTGGTGAAGGGCTGCGGGAGTGTATCTTTGGGAGAGGAGGATGGTGGTTAGGGTTTGATAAAAGTGGTAAGTGGGAAAAAGAAATTGGGAATGGGGGGAAGAAATTTGAGAGATGATGAGATGGGAAAAATTGGATTTTTTTTTTCCAGCTTTTTTTTTTCTCTCGTCTTTTTTTATAGCTCTCTTTCTTTCTTTTTTTCTTTTTTTTTTATACACGAAAGGGAAAACCTTCAATTCCTTCAGTAAAAGCTAAAAGACAGTCTTCTTCCCGTGCTTTATTCCTACAGATTAGTAAACAAAAGAAAACAAAAACAAGTAAAAAGAAATAAAATGAGATAAAATTGAAAAGAAATACCTTGGGTTGCCTCCCAAGCAGCGCCTTGGTTAGAGTTGTGGCTCGACTTCCTTCCTCAAGTAGGATCCTGTGCATAGAGGTGGAAGGGCTAATTCCCTTGATGTCGGCAATAGTCCACCCAAAAGCTGTAATGTGCTCTTTCAACACCATCACCAATCTCTTCTCTTGCTCACCTGACAACTTACTAGAGATGATTATCGGGAGGGTATCATTCTCTCCAAGAAAAGCATACTTCAGGTGCTCTGGCAATTGCTTAAGCTCAATCACTGGTGCCTGCAAAACAGAAGGGAGGAGCTTTTCGCTCTCCAAAGTCAGTAACATGCGCCTGCCGGTCAAAGATCTACCTGACGTGTCTAGCTGAGCTAGAACCCTATGAATATCAGGAGAAAGAGAGAGATTAACTTGTGGTGGGTGAATGATGTTGTTTTCCATAACACATTGCAATTCATCCAAGCCAAAGATATTAAAAGTATCTGAACTATAGGATCAATCACATCAATAGAACAAATAGAAGCAACATCTTCAATGGGGTGCTTCATAACATCAAAAATATTGAATTGTACAACTTCCCCCATCGAACTCTAAAGTAAGAGACCCACTAGCTAAATCAATCTTTGTGTTAGCGGTTCTCATAAAAGGCCTTCCTAACAAAATAGGTGCAACTTGACCATCATGTTCCATGTCTAACACAAAGAAATCAGCAGGAAAGAACAAATTATCAACCATAACCAAAACATTTTCAACTACACCTTTAGGATAAACAGTAGACCTATCAGCTAGTTGAATAATTATTCTGGTTTCATGAAGAGGACCTAAACCAAGCATCTTATACAGCGAGTAAGGCAAAACATTTATAGATGCACCAAGATCAAGCATAGCTCTTTAAAAGTGAGTGTCACCTATACGAAAAGGAATGCTTACCATGCCCGGATCGCTGCACATCTTAGGCATTCGCCTTTGGAATACAGCGGAGACACGCTCGCTTACCGTCACCTTCTACTGTCCCTTCAATTTTTTATTCCTCTTGATGGTGCAGAGTTCCTTCAAGAACTTAGCATATCTAGGAATACTTTTAATGAGTTTGAGTAAATGGATATTTACCACGCATTTGCTGAAGGTTTCGAACAACTCCTTGTCATTTTCCGGCCTCCTCGTGTCCTTCAAAGCATCGGGAAAAGGAGTGGGAGGTTTGGTTGAGTTGAGAGGTGGGAAGTCGGGGCAAACATAGTTGTCTTGTCTCAATCGGAAGTCGCCCCGGTCCTCGACCTCATCTCCAGCATCTTTTGAACACTCTTCAACCTCAGACTTACCAGAAGCATTTCCGCGATCGTGACTGTCAGTCCACGGTCGCGGATTTGCATCGGTTTCCTCAGTCAGAATTCCGCGATCGCGGATTTCATCCCGCGGTTGCGGATCAGACGATGTTTCTCCAGAACTAGTTCCGCGATCGCGGTTCTCGTCCCGCGGTCGCGGATTCTCACCTGTTTCAGATTCTGCCTTTTCAGCAGCAGCATTTTCCAACACTTTTCCACTCCTTGTTGTCACAGCACTAACATTTCTGGTTGGATTCACTACCGTTTGAGATGGTAGAGAATTGGATTTTTGCTGTGCAAGAGTGGTCACAGCTTCAACCAACTGCCCTATCTGTTTCTTCATGTTCTTGATACTAGACTCAGTAGTTTGGACATGGGTTGTGAAATGCTGAGTCAATGATCTCAACATATCTGCAGTTGAAGGTCCAGAATTTGGTCGTGGGGCTTGAGCTTGAAGTTGGGGTTCATTCTGATCACGCCATCTGAAATTTGGATGATCTCTATACCTCGGATTGTAGTTGTTCTGCTGATCATTTCGAGGTCGTGGAGGTCCATATCCACCAGCAGCATTGACTTCAGCAACATCATCATCTTGAAGCTCAGGGCATTTGTCTGTAAAATGAGAAGGGTCAGAGCAAATACCACATGCCTTTACGTGCTGATGTCCTTTGTGCAGCTGAGAGATCATCTTCTTTAGCTCAACGAGCTCGGTCATAAGAGCGGGGTCTCCTGAGCTTGTGGCATTCACTTCTTTCCTAGTGTATGTCCTACCAAAACTCCTAGTGCTCTCATCCATGTCTTGCAACTTTTCCATGGCATCTTCTGGTGTCATGTTGAGAATACTCCCACCACAAGCAGCGTCTACCATTCTTCTTTCATGATTAAGGAGACCATTGCAAACATGTAGGACCAGGTCCTCGGTATCATACCCATGAAAAGGGCAACTAGCACACAGCCCCTTGAAACGCTCAAGGTAATCATAGAGAGTCTCATCTTCACCTTGCTCTACATGGGCAATTTCCTTCTTCAGAGCATTTGCCTTTTTAACTGGAAAATACTTACCCAAGAACACCTTGTGCAACTTCTCCCAGCTATCTACCGAACCGGTAGGCAAATGATAGTACCAGGACCTAGCACCATCTTTCAAAGTGAACCCGAAGGCTCTCATCTTGATCTGCTCCTCAGTGACATTTGGTGGTTTGGTTGTCATGCAAGTGTCATGGAATTGATTCAAATGCATGATTGGATCCTCACCAGGCAAACCATGGAATGTGGGAAGCAGATTGATCACCCCTGACTTGAGCTCAAAAGTCACCCCATGAGCAAGGGGTGGAAGAACCACAGCTTGAGGTTGCTGTGTCAGATTGGGAGTAGTACGCTCCCTCAATGTGCGGGCGACACCGCCGTCCTTGCCGCAAGCAATTCCCGTTGGGCATTAACAACTAACTGAATTTCAGCCAATTGACGTTGGGTGTCAGCAAGAGCTCTTTGTTCGGGAGTCAACAACTGGTCGTCTTCCATTGCACCTGTATCAGTCTCAACTCTATTCTCTCTCTGATTTCGATGGAAAGTCCTCTCGATTTCTGGATCAAGAATAAAAAGAGATTGATTAGTAGAACGGGTGTTGACCATTCACTAGTCAACACTAAGGTTAATCAAAACGAGAACTTTAAAGAAAAGAAAATTTGATTCCCCGGCAACGGCGCCAAATTTGACGAGGCGAATTGTCGTATGCCAAGTCAAGTAATCCTAACAAGCTCACTAACAAGTATAGTAGGCAAGCAAGGGTCGAATCCCAAGGGAATCAGGTTATCGATTCTTAAAGTAACAATTATGATTAACGAGTGTAAGTAACCAAAGAGGTTTTTTTTGATATGTTTTAAGAACAAAGTAACGAAGGTTGATTTGGTTTGTAAATATATCAATGGAAGGTGTTTCACTCGACAATTATCCACTAACAGATTAACAAGTTGATCATAAACTCCTTTTAATCCTATGTCGAATCACTCATATGATCGTTCTAATCTCTGTTCTAATGTAGTTATTAGTCCAACTAGTCCTAATAACCCTTACTCAACTATAACCTTGAAACTATCAAGATTCAATAATAAAGCAGCTTTAAGTACAGGAATGGATAGATACATGCAATACCATAGACAACTAGTCAGATACTCGACATGTACTCAATTCTCTTCACAATTGACATTCACAACTAGTTCATGCAAATTGTGTGTGCTACAAACAAGTATGGTATTTCAACTAGAAATAACCAAACAATAGCAATATGAATGAGATGAAACTACTTAGATGGCCAATCTAAATGAGCAAATCTAATTCAATAACAATACACACAAGAGAATAGAGACAATCATAAGAGTAGAACAAAGGAAAGAAATCTTACAACTTAATCAATCCGAAAGCTTCAAATGTCAAGCAAAACAATGGAAACTTAGCAACTCATGAAGTTCTTGAGCCAAACTCTCAAAACTTGGAAATGGAATGTGTAAGATGATGGAAGATCATCAACACCTAAAACCTATAAGTCTCTGCAGAATTCAACTGACAAATTGAAGGTAAAAACGTTATAAAAACGTTACAAAACTTAACACAACATACTAAATCGGGCAAATGAAGTAAGTCTTCTCTGGCGGGTTTCCGCGATCGCGGATTCGGCCTATGTGGCTTCCTTGGCTTCGTCTTCAGCTGCTTCCAATGCTACATGTGGTCTTCTTCAGCTTCGACTCCTCTTCTTATGCTTCAATGCTCCACATCATCTTCTGTAATCTCATGTGTAACTCAACTCTCCAAAACTCCATGATTGCAGAATACATCATAACATCTAGCATAATCCTATACAAAATGAGCTAATAACCTATAGTACCGCTATGTAAAATACCGCTTATCAAACTCCTCCATACTTAGACCTTGCTCGTCCCCGAGTAAGCTAAATGAAACTTACCCTTACAATCAGCACACATAGATCTCAGGAAGTATAGAGAAAGAATGAACTACAAATTACCAACACACTTCGCCTCCAAACACCATAGTGAGTACAGAAGATAAATCTAATCCTAGCTCCTATCTAGCACCTTATTCCTCCATAGTGGCCTACCCTTTCCTCCTTATATCACCACCTTCGTATGAAACCTCACCAGCAGCAACAAATGGTCCTAAGACACTCATTTCACTCATTCTGCCTAGGCGCCCCGAAGGGTTTTCACCTAGCCACTCATTTCATTTTGCTAGATAACTCACAATTGGCTCACATCTCTCAAGTCCACTTTTGCCTCAGCCTATTGCCGACCAAACTACCTGCTTTTTGCATGGAACCGCCCTTTCAGGTTTTCAGCCCATCCCAAGATTTTCATTTGCCTTTTTTAACATTTTTGTGGCTTTTTCTGTTTGTTTTGTTTTGTTTTTTTTAAAAAGAAATACGAACTGAATTCAAACAACCAAATGAAAACTACTCTAAAGATAAGCAGTAAACTAAATCCCTCTCCCCCATACTTGAAGTACACAATGTCCTCAGTGTGAAAGACATAGAAAATAAATGAGGAAGAGAAGAGAGTAGCTCACTGATCCGGGTGACCCGGTGGTGGAAGATCGGTGGCGAAACAAGCAACAACACTAATCCGGAACCAAGGAGAGAACCACTTACAGAACCGAGCAAAAAGGCGAGACAGACGGAAATCCGCGATCGCGGTCGGAATTTCGTGGTTGCGGAATTGTCACTGGTTGCTGAGGGAGAAATCCGCGGTCGCGGAAAATCAGTCTGGAGGTTCTATTGGCTTTGTCGAAATCCGCGGGCGTTGATTGCGAAGAAAGAACGGGGAGATGACGAACAATAGCCGGTGCGAGGTGACTGCTGGAGTAGTCTCGGTGGGCCTTGGAGACGCTGGCGAGAAGGTTTCGGACTTAAGATGGTGAGGGAAGAGGCTGCGGGATTTCGGGGTTGGGGAGAGGTGAGGTGGTTCGGTGGTGGGTGTAGGGACTCCGAGGCTCGAAGTGGGGAAAGGGAGTGGTTGTGGGCGGCGGACTTCCGGCGAGGTTGAGGGTGAGCGGTGGGAAATCCGGGGAATTTGGTGAGGTAGAGGGTTGGTGAGAAGAGGGAAGTGGTGAAGGGCTGCGGGAGTGTATCTTTGGGAGAGGAGGATGGTGGTTAGGGTTTGATAAAAGTGGTAAGTGGGAAAAAGAAATTGGGAATGGGGGGAAGAAATTTGAGAGATGATGAGATGGGAAAAATTGGATTTTTTTTTTCCAGCTTTTTTTTTTCTCTCGTCTTTTTTTATAGCTCTCTTTCTTTCTTTTTTTCTTTTTTTTTTATACACGAAAGGGAAAACCTTCAATTCCTTCAGTAAAAGCTAAAAGACAGTCTTCTTCCCGTGCTTTATTCCTACAGATTAGTAAACAAAAGAAAACAAAAACAAGTAAAAAGAAATAAAATGAGATAAAATTGAAAAGAAATACCTTGGGTTGCCTCCCAAGCAGCGCCTTGGTTAGAGTTGTGGCTCGACTTCCTTCCTCAAGTAGGATCCTGTGCATAGAGGTGGAAGGGCTAATTCCCTTGATGTCGGCAATAGTCCACCCAAAAGCTGTAATGTGCTCTTTCAACACCATCACCAATCTCTTCTCTTGCTCACCTGACAACTTACTAGAGATGATTATCGGGAGGGTATCATTCTCTCCAAGAAAAGCATACTTCAGGTGCTCTGGCAATTGCTTAAGCTCAATCACTGGTGCCTGCAAAACAGAAGGGAGGAGCTTTTCGCTCTCCAAAGTCAGTAACATGCGCCTGCCGGTCAAAGATCTACCTGACGTGTCTAGCTGAGCTAGAACCCTATGAATATCAGGAGAAAGAGAGAGATTAACTTGTGGTGGGTGAATGATGTTGTTTTCCATAACACATTGCAATTCATCCAAGCCAAAGATATTAAAAGTATCTGAACTATAGGATCAATCACATCAATAGAACAAATAGAAGCAACATCTTCAATGGGGTGCTTCATAACATCAAAAATATTGAATTGTACAACTTCCCCCATCGAACTCTAAAGTAAGAGACCCACTAGCTAAATCAATCTTTGTGTTAGCGGTTCTCATAAAAGGCCTTCCTAACAAAATAGGTGCAACTTGACCATCATGTTCCATGTCTAACACAAAGAAATCAGCAGGAAAGAACAAATTATCAACCATAACCAAAACATTTTCAACTACACCTTTAGGATAAACAGTAGACCTATCAGCTAGTTGAATAATTATTCTGGTTTCATGAAGAGGACCTAAACCAAGCATCTTATACAGCGAGTAAGGCAAAACATTTATAGATGCACCAAGATCAAGCATAGCTCTTTAAAAGTGAGTGTCACCTATACGAAAAGGAATGCTTACCATGCCCGGATCGCTGCACATCTTAGGCATTCGCCTTTGGAATACAGCGGAGACACGCTCGCTTACCGTCACCTTCTACTGTCCCTTCAATTTTTTATTCCTCTTGATGGTGCAGAGTTCCTTCAAGAACTTAGCATATCTAGGAATACTTTTAATGAGTTTGAGTAAATGGATATTTACCACGCATTTGCTGAAGGTTTCGAACAACTCCTTGTCATTTTCCGGCCTCCTCGTGTCCTTCAAAGCATCGGGAAAAGGAGTGGGAGGTTTGGTTGAGTTGAGAGGTGGGAAGTCGGGGCAAACATAGTTGTCTTGTCTCAATCGGAAGTCGCCCCGGTCCTCGACCTCATCTCCAGCATCTTTTGAACACTCTTCAACCTCAGACTTACCAGAAGCATTTCCGCGATCGCGACTGTCAGTCCGCGGTCGCGGATTTGCATCGGTTTCCTCAGTCAGAATTCCGCGATCGCGGATTTCATCCCGCGGTTGCGGATCAGACGATGTTTCTCCAGAACTAGTTCCGCGATCGCGGTTCTCGTCCCGCGGTCGCGGATTCTCACCTGTTTCAGATTCTGCCTTTTCAGCAGCAGCATTTTCCAACACTTTTCCACTCCTTGTTGTCACAGCACTAACATTTCTGGTTGGATTCACTACCGTTTGAGATGGTAGAGAATTGGATTTTTGCTGTGCAAGAGTGGTCACAGCTTCAATCAACTGCCCTATCTGTTTCTTCATGTTCTTGATACTAGACTCAGTAGTTTGGACATGGGTTGTGAAATGCTGAGTCAATGATCTCAACATATCTGCAGTTGAAGGTCCAGAATTTGGTCGTGGGGCTTGAGCTTGAAGTTGGGGTTCATTCTGATCACGCCATCTGAAATTTGGATGATCTCTATACCTCGGATTGTAGTTGTTCTGCTGATCATTTCGAGGTCGTGGAGGTCCATATCCACCAGCAGCATTGACTTCAGCAACATCATCATCTTGAAGCTCAGGGCATTTGTCTGTAAAATGAGAAGGGTCAGAGCAAATACCACATGCCTTTACCTGCTGATGTCCTTTGTGCAGCTGAGAGATCATCTTCTTTAGCTCAACGAGCTCGGTCATAAGAGCGGGGTCTCCTGAGCTTGTGGCATTCACTTCTTTCCTAGTGTATGTCCTACCAAAACTCCTAGTGCTCTCATCCATGTCTTGCAACTTTTCCATGGCATCTTCTGGTGTCATGTTGAGAATACTCCCACCACAAGCAGCGTCTACCATTCTTCTTTCATGATTAAGGAGACCATTGCAAACATGTAGGACCAGGTCCTCGGTATCATACCCATGAAAAGGGCAACTAGCACACAGCCCCTTGAAACGCTCAAGGTAATCATAGAGAGTCTCATCTTCACCTTGCTCTACATGGGCAATTTCCTTCTTCAGAGCATTTGCCTTTTTAACTGGAAAATACTTACCCAAGAACACCTTGTGCAACTTCTCCCAGCTATCTACCGAACCGGTAGGCAAATGATAGTACCAGGACCTAGCACCATCTTTCAAAGTGAACCCGAAGGCTCTCATCTTGATCTGCTCCTCAGTGACATTTGGTGGTTTGGTTGTCATGCAAGTGTCATGGAATTGATTCAAATGCATGATTGGATCCTCACCAGGCAAACCATGGAATGTGGGAAGCAGATTGATCACCCCTGACTTGAGCTCAAAAGTCACCCCATGAGCAAGGGGTGGAAGAACCACAGCTTGAGGTTGCTGTGTCAGATTGGGAGTAGTACGCTCCCTCAATGTGCGGGCGACACCGCCGTCCTTGCCGCAAGCAATTCCCGTTGGGCATTAACAACTAACTGAATTTCAGCCAATTGACGTTGGGTGTCAGCAAGAGCTCTTTGTTCGGGAGTCAACAACTGGTCGTCTTCCATTGCACCTGTATCAGTCTCAACTCTATTCTCTCTCTGATTTCGATGGAAAGTCCTCTCGATTTCTGGATCAAGAATAAAAAGAGATTGATTAGTAGAACGGGTGTTGACCATTCACTAGTCAACACTAAGGTTAATCAAAACGAGAACTTTAAAGAAAAGAAAATTTGATTCCCCGGCAACGGCGCCAAATTTGACGAGGCGAATTGTCGTATGCCAAGTCAAGTAATCCTAACAAGCTCACTAACAAGTATAGTAGGCAAGCAAGGGTCGAATCCCAAGGGAATCAGGTTATCGATTCTTAAAGTAACAATTATGATTAACGAGTGTAAGTAACCAAAGAGGTTTTTTTTGATATGTTTTAAGAACAAAGTAACGAAGGTTGATTTGGTTTGTAAATATATCAATGGAAGGTGTTTCACTCGACAATTATCCACTAACAGATTAACAAGTTGATCATAAACTCCTTTTAATCCTATGTCGAATCACTCATATGATCGTTCTAATCTCTGTTCTAATGTAGTTATTAGTCCAACTAGTCCTAATAACCCTTACTCAACTATAACCTTGAAACTATCAAGATTCAATAATAAAGCAGCTTTAAGTACAGGAATGGATAGATACATGCAATACCATAGACAACTAGTCAGATACTCGACATGTACTCAATTCTCTTCACAATTGACATTCACAACTAGTTCATGCAAATTGTGTGTGCTACAAACAAGTATGGTATTTCAACTAGAAATAACCAAACAATAGCAATATGAATGAGATGAAACTACTTAGATGGCCAATCTAAATGAGCAAATCTAATTCAATAACAATACACACAAGAGAATAGAGACAATCATAAGAGTAGAACAAAGGAAAGAAATCTTACAACTTAATCAATCCGAAAGCTTCAAATGTCAAGCAAAACAATGGAAACTTAGCAACTCATGAAGTTCTTGAGCCAAACTCTCAAAACTTGGAAATGGAATGTGTAAGATGATGGAAGATCATCAACACCTAAAACCTATAAGTCTCTGCAGAATTCAACTGACAAATTGAAGGTAAAAACGTTATAAAAACGTTACAAAACTTAACACAACATACTAAATCGGGCAAATGAAGTAAGTCTTCTCTGGCGGGTTTCCGCGATCGCGGATTCGGCCTATGTGGCTTCCTTGGCTTCGTCTTCAGCTGCTTCCAATGCTACATGTGGTCTTCTTCAGCTTCGACTCCTCTTCTTATGCTTCAATGCTCCACATCATCTTCTGTAATCTCATGTGTAACTCAACTCTCCAAAACTCCATGATTGCAGAATACATCATAACATCTAGCATAATCCTATACAAAATGAGCTAATAACCTATAGTAGCGCTATGTAAAATACCGCTTATCATTAGGTTAAGTTTTTGAGTCTCTATTACCATTGTTCCTCTTGCTGCGTTGTGTCCAGATGCAAAATCTGATTTAGGTAGTGTTATTTTGAATTTTAGGAGTTCTTACTCAACTTCGATCGAATATTCTTGCTCTTCTCATATAAGTTCTGATTTCCATATTCAACTTCGATTGAATTTGGGAGCTCATCTATGTACTGTATTGTTTTCTTTAATTTTAATTTTGATTACTTATTTACTGCTTTGTGCTGTTGCAAAAGGGTAGTCCTCAAAATGGATGCTGCATGTTCTTGGGCTTATGTCTGTTATTGCTGATGGGGATGGTGAGATTTTCTGATATTCTTGGTTGATGTAGTCAAATCTGTTGGTGGTGTTGTAGTTTGAGTAGTTGTTGGTGGTGTTGTAGTTTGAGTAATTGTTTTTGTTGTTGAATTTTGATTCTCCTTGGTCCATCTCCACTATCTTGATGTTCTCTTCCATCTCATTTCCCTGCAGGATACTCAAATTTCTTAGACAAATTCTTGCAAAAAAATCCCAGTGAATTTCTGACAGAAATTTCTTAGAGAACTTTCTTAGAGAAATTCTTAGAGAATCTTCTTAGAGAATTTCTCAATGAATTTCTCAGTGAATTTCTTAGAGAATTTCTCAGTGAATTTCCGACAGAAGTTTCTTAGAGAAATTCTTAGAGAAACTCCTAGAGAAAAATTCTTAGAGAAGTTTCTTAGAGAAAGTTTCACCAAATTCATTTTGGAATAAGAATTTTACATGGTAGGAGTTGGAGAAATTGAAGTCATGACTGATGTTGTTTATCCTATGAGCGCGAGCTCGAGCTTGAGCAGTGACAACAACCTGCATGCATCTGAGTGTAGCAGTAGCTTGTTTTCTGACAAGATGGCCCCTTACCAATGCCTGTATTTTCACTAATCCTCTTAATGCCCTCAGTGCCTTTGTTGTCTGTTTTTCAAAAATCATCAAAGTTCAGCAAATTTTACTTGCATTGAATTTTTGACATTGATGGAATAAGTATCATACCAAGTAGGATCTGAAAATTGATTAAATCTTGATATCAACATTAGATTCCGCCTCTTGGATTAATGTCGCCTTCTCGCTGACCTCATCGATGTCAGGAGAGTGATCTGGTGGTGATGATGTAATGATTATAACATCAGGCTTCTTCTGATCATCTTCTTGAGGTGGTGGTGCAGGTGAGTCTTTGCCTGTCAACAAATGCCCGAGTGATGAAGTCTTCTCGGGCTCTACTTGCAAACAAGGAAAGATTGAAGTTGTTGTCATTGGAACTCGTGTTCATACTTTCTTTGGGAAAGTTGCTCATCTTGTTGACAACACAAATCAAGTTGGACATTTTCAAAAGTTATGGTGTGTTTTGTCTGACATTTTAAAATCCAGTTATTATTTAAGAAATTTATGTTGTTTGTGTGTCTTGATGAATCTTAGGTGTTGACTGCCATTGGTAACTTTTGTACCGTCTCTATCGCGATTGGGATTGTGATAGAGTTGATAGTGAATTAGTTCGCAAATGGAACATATGTTTAAGACTACTTCAACATCATTTATTTCATGAATTCTAGAGGTGTTCTATAATATTTGTGCTTGTACATTGTAGGCATACTTTTAGCTCAATTAGTTGCTTTTTTATACTAATAGAGTGCAATTAAAATAAATCAAAGTGAAAGTGAAAATTAGGCTGAATCTCAACACTAGAACATGTTTTGTGGAAATTCCAAATTGAAACACCCATTATAGAACAATGTGATTGCTCTACAGAACATTGTCCATGCATGCAGAAACTGCCAATAAGATGTTTAATCACTTTGATGCCAATAAGTTGTCGTCATGAGTTCAACTTCTATTTGCAGTTGCGCTTTGTCAATCAAATTGACTACCTCGTTTGACACGAATGAAGGGAGAGGATTATTTCTTAGTTATGATAGAAGCACTATATGTTTGCATTAAGTCAGTTTTCATGTTCTTATTTACAACAATGTTTAGTTTAAAAACTAGCCACCTTTCTATGTACAAGAAATATGTCACGTGTATATATTTATCAATTGCCTTGAGGCTACAACTTTCTATTATCTATGATAATAAATGTGCTCACCTCTGAAAAAGAACTTCTAGATCTGATCAAGAATGTGGACAGTGATTTCCATTCAGGATGGAGACAAGTGACAGATGTTTTGGCTGTGATACAGTTGAAGAAATGATCACCTCTATGGTAACATTTAAGAGTTATTGCTCAAGTCTGAGACCCAGGTTTGAGCACACTGCACTTTTCCTGTTTGAAAGAAGTTGAGGTCAAGTAACATGCTACATGTTGTATTTGTTGTAGGATTCCATGAAAATGAAATACGGGCTTTTTTTTTTAAATAGAATTGCCTTGACGTAGTAATTCTAAAATAATTTAATAAAATTTGATAGGAATATATTCTACGGTGAGTGCAGAATGCAGATACAAAGCAACCCTTCACGCTAAAAATTGTACTAATGTTTCAAAATTTATTGTAAACAGTGCAAATTTGTTAGACTTTGAGGATTTGCTTTGATATGATCTAATTAAAATTTGAGGCGATAATGATTTGCTTTGATATGATATGATCTAATTAAAATTTATATTTGTTGTGCAGGATACGAATGGTGTGAATATATGGTCGTCGTTCGTGGCGGGGGTATCGGTTCCAATCGCACCGTTCATAGGGGCGACTTTGAAGCAAGATCAGACGACTGGGAATTTACCAATTTTATTCAAGATGGATGGACGGGTGAGATGGAAGGTTGGAGCTTTTATTACTGGAGGATATCTTTGGTTGCTATAAAATGGAAGTTGCTGAGCTATTTGTGGATACAATAACAATGCTGAGGATGTTAGATACTGAAAGGATGGCATACCTGCTATACAAAGTGATTTAATGAAGTATTAGTTCCCTGCTGAAATCTCTATTCTTTCTTTCAAAACAACAGATAAATTACATGCGTAAACGATGGTTAGGATATGGATGCATACATCTTACATTCTTACCCCTCATATCCTACTACGTGGATGTATATATTTTTATGTGTATAATTTGAAATCTAATAATTGTGTTTGTCGTGTAACTATCGAAGCCTTGCTACAATCTTCATTTCTAATACAAATTATTGTATATAAAAAAGTATTGTATAGTCCGTGCGAAGCACGAGTCCCGGACACTAGTAAATGATGAAATATTAGATAGAGAAGATGATGTAGATGATTGATTTGATTGATAAAGTGATATTAAAATATAAATAAAATAAATAGAGTAAGGTTATAATAGAAAGTAATTAGAGACTAATTTTAGAGGAGTCACGAAAACAGAACTTAATTCTCTGATAGACAGGCTAGTGAGAGGGAGAGGGGATCAGTCAATACTTTCTCTGTTCCTTCCGTATTCGATCTGTTCGATTCCTCTGCTACCACCTCCAGATCTAACTCACCATATTTGAAATTCGGTTAAGTTAAAATCCATCGTTGTCGGCAATCTTTATCTGCTGCAGATAAAGTGTAAAGATGGAGGATTATCCAGAGGAGTTGAGGACGCCTCCGGTGAGCTTGATAGCGTTGGTAGGTTGCCCGGAGATCCACCAGATGATATCGTCCCACCTCCACTCGGAGCAGCCTCCCATTAACACCTTGGCCTTGCCTGATTTTACGAAGATCTCTCTCATGGAGAAGAAGACGCCTAAAGATTCCACTGCTGATGGACCGCCGGCCGGCATTATCAAGAGAGATTGGCTGTTTAAGCACCGGACCAGGATACCCTCTCTTGTCGCCGCTCTCTTCTCTTCCGATCATGTCTCCGGTGGACCTACCGAGTGGCTTCAGCTATGTACTCATCTTGATCACCTCAAGTACGCCCCTCTCTCTCTCTCTCTCTCTCTCTCTAACATTGCTCGCATTTTCTCCTAGGTTTTAAATTCATTCCCAATTCAATAGCCAACGTTACCACACTGCAGCTGAGCCCTAATTATTTGTACCCAAATCCGATTAACTAGCAGAATTGAGTTTCTTTTTCAGTATGCCAGAGCAAGAGAAACCTGTTTCCCATTGAAACATGAGGCTAGGACAATTGATGATTGAAAAACTATTACATCAAGAAATTTATAGGACATCTTTTTCCCTCCAATTTATAATTTGGTTATACATTTTTCCAACATGGTTTTCTGTCTATTTGCAGAGCTGTTATTTGTGCCAGAAACATCAAGTTGGTAGTCATTGTAGTGCATTCATCTTCCAAAGGTCAGTGATTAGTGTAGTCTTGTTGACAAGTTATGTTGAAAATTACTCTTAACTAGACTTTTTCGGCCCGCGCTACGCGCGTGTTTTACGGCCTATAAAACTTGATAATAAGGCGTTGCGGAATCGAAGAGTAGAAGATGATGATATGTTCCATACGGATCCATTATAGAGATGTGTTCGCGAGTCAAAATCATCATTTGGGCGACATATTCGTAAATGTAGGAAAGAAATGAGAAAAGAAAAAAATCAAGAAAATTATAAATTAAAAACAAAGCATTCATTAAATGCAGCGTGATTAATTTGGAGAACCCCTAACTTTATAGTATAATATATATATATATAATATATATATATTAAGAATGCTATTTCTCACTTGTGATTAGTGTTTACTCTATATGCTGTACTCCAAGAATACTTATGCTGCACAGTGTGAGGAAGTCCATAGATGTTCTTGTATCTCCTTTGGATGCAATATTAACTCTCCAGTGAGATTTTCCATGAGACTTGAAAATATTGTAAACCATTGCCAATGGGTTAAGGCCGAAAAATCATCATTTTGAAAATTTCCTTTTTGTAACACAATGATGGAACCTTATCAATTTTGTATTGATAGACTTGCTTACATATTGGAGCTGTCTTATGCAGATGACATTGTTGAAGACCGAATGATTGCTTTGCGCAAACGAGCTGAAGTTGACTCAAAATACATCATCAGTTTGTGTTTGGATAATGAGTCAGAACTAAAGCAATCTCTTTTGAGGCAAAGCCATTTCTTTTCAATTCAATAAATTTTAATTCTGATTCCTTCACCCTTCTTACATCCATTTATCTTGCTAATTTCTAAGCCAATTATTTATTCCAGGTTAGGCAGCACATTTGCTGAACTGGCGGGAATGTATTATCGAGACGAGGGCCAACGAATTAAATCTCGTGTGGAAAAGAAAAACTTCTCTTCTATTGAATTGGCAATTCGCTGTTGTTTCAAGGTATCAAAAGAACTACTTGGATTATAAACACTTTGATTAAAGCTTAAGAAACAAAAGGATGAGAGGGTTAAAAGGCGAACTATTAGTCTGATTTGCATAAGTGTTTGCAGATGGAGATGCCAAAAAAATGTACTCAGAGAGTATTTCTTACTCCTTTAAAATCTCTGCCTTCTTTTTTTGTCTATTCTTTTTTGGGGATGAATGAAGAAGTATCCCTGGACTAAAACATTGACAGGGAACAAGTTTATGCATTTTGACTGCTGTATATAACTTCATATATCATATTTAATTGATAATATTTTACAGTATCTGTCTGCATTCTTAGTAATTAAATACAAGATTAAGTTTATTTCTCAATAGTGGAGGCAATGTCTGAATGTCATTTATAAAACAAAATTGTATTTTTGTAGGTCTATTTGGCTTGTTGGTATTAGTATATCTCTAATAACGATATGTGTAACTTTTTAGGTTTCTGTGTATGCTGAATTTCGAAGAGATTGGGTTGAGGCATTAAAGTTTTATGAGGATGCCTATCATGCATTAAGAGAGGTATCACTATGACCTTTTTAAATAACTACTTGGTTGTCAATTCCCATGCTAACATGGCTGTAAGCTTGTGAAGATTTTGTATCTTATTCAGTATGATTTATGAGTGTCAAGCATGATGTTCATTGAAAAATACATCTTCAACATATAAAGCTGCAGGTGTTTACTGTTAATTTGACATGCCTTATTATAAATCTGGCCATTAAAGCCCAAGCAAATTTGCATGTTACTTGTTTGGCTTTACTGGTTCTAGACAGGTGAGAAATTTGTAAGGAAGTGTGTATGTGATGTACCATATTTAATATTATCTCATTAAATATAGGTACTGATTTTACTAACTTGTAGAATTATTGTTGATATAGTAACGTAGGCACTATTATCCCACTAGAAATCCCTTGAGAGTTCTACGCTGATTTAATTAAGGTTTGTGAGTGAAAAAGGAGCTGAGGAAATGGGATTACCTTGGGGACAGCTAACAAGTACAAAAACTAGAAAAAAAGCCAAGCGTAGAGAAGTAACAACTACAAGTAAAGTTGTGAGAAAGAGAACCCTAGAAACAAAGCCTATAATTGAAATTAATAATTGCATTAAGACATAATTATATCTCATCGTAGCAACTCAGTTAATTGCTTGATTCTCCCAAAGCCATTCTCTGCTCAAAATGGTGCAAAGTTAGATTTTCAGATCCGATGATTTGATATAAATATACAATTGGTGTTTGATAGGTCTAAAAAAACAGTAGTATCATAGATATATTAATTTGTGAGATTTTGGAGTTTAGACCAGTGAATAAAAACACCCAGGGCGCACCAAGGCGCTGAGGTACCTGGAAGGCGCGCGCCTCACCACATAGAATTAGATAAGTCTAAGTTTACAGCAGAGAAGTACTAAAATCATATAAAAGCAAGTATTTATGTTTCAAAAACTAAGTTTAAAGCAATTCATGTTAAAATTTTAAGTCTAAGGCATAAAAAACAATCTTAAAGCATAAAAATTAATAAAAGTTAAGGCATTGGGTGAACATCAGCAGCAAAATTTCAGGAAGTAGAGAAGAAGATGAAGAGGAAGACGTATGAAGGAAGAGAAGAGATGTTGAAGAGGCAAAATCTCAGCAAAAGAGAAGAAGAGGCATGTTATATCGATTTTGAACTTAAATTATCATTATAGAAACTAAAAGATTCTCAAAAAGATATTAGGGAAAGGAAAAGATATTAAAAAGATATTAATCAGATCATTTAAACGTATATTAAAGATAGCAGATCAAATTTTCACACTATTTTAGGCAAGGCGCGCGCCTGAGCCTTATTCAAAACCTGCGCCTAGGCGCAGCAAGGCGCGCCTCGGAGTCGCCTAGCCACATGAGGCACGCCTCACTTGAGGCAGGCGCTGGACCTTGCGCCTCACCCAAGGCGCGCCTTTTAATTCACTGGTTTAGACTTGCTTGAGCGCGTGCTTAATTTGTATTTAAATAAACTATAATGTGCTTCTCTTAAGAGTAATAGCATACTGTAGTAATTGTATGATTTTTTTGGTTGTATAATTTTGATCTAATTTCAACTCTCATTAAAGTACTCCAAATTAGCCAATAATATTACTTCGAAAGAATTTAGGACTCAAGTTGGACATTTAGGTTTTTGAGGGAAGGTCAACCTAGTAATTAGTGGTCACTAGAGGGCAAGAGAGGCTGAAAAGAGAGAAGAGGTGAAGGGAGGTTGAAAATTGGCAGAAAAAATGAAAAAAGAAGAGGGGAAAACAGGCGGAGCCGTCCGAGGAACCTGCGCTTGGTAAAATATACCAGATTCTGTTATCATACATATTTCAACTTTTAATACATTATGGATGCCTATCCAGACAAACCCTATGTCTTTTATCATAAAGGTCCAGAAATGTAGCAAAAAGGTAGCAGGTACTGAATACTTCTGAATCTTCCAGAACCATATAATGCTTGTTTGTATGGCAATTTGGTTGCTCAGAAGAATGGAATTTCTGAATACCACACAAACCAGGAAGACATCACATACTCTTTTCTGACAATCTAACTAAAAATCAGCTTGGAAGAAACTGTATGCATTGATTTCTTGTTAGCATTTTTGTACGTTCTTGCCCCTCCCCCTCTTATGTGTATGTGAATTCTTAGTCTATTATCATAAAGATCTTGAAATGCAGCAAAAGGTTAGCAGGTATAGATAGAATACTTCTGAATCTTCCAGAAGCACAAAATGCTTTCAATTTTTTCACTAAGGACTCTGGGAAGAAAGGATTTTGTGAATACCACACCAACCACCCATACATCACCCACTGCTTTTGTGACAGGCTACTAAAAAAACAGCTGAAAAGGAACTTTATGCATTGGTTTCCTGTTACCATTTTTGCACTTTCCTGCACCCCCTCCCCATGTGTGTATGTGAATTCTTAGTTGATATAGATCTTTTCTTTTGTAGTGATGACCTGGTTTAATATACAGATGGTGGGAACTTCTACAAGATTGCCAGCGATTCAACGTTTAGCTGAGATTAAAGCTGTTGCAGAGCAAGTGCATTTCAAGTTATCAACTTTGTTACTTCATGGTGGGAAAATAACAGAAGCAGTAATGTGGTTCCAGCAACATTGCAAATACTATAAGAAACTTCTGGGGTCCCCTGATGTTACTTTTATGCACTGGGAATGGACGAGTAGACAGTTTTTGGTATTTGCTGAGCTTCTAGAAGCAAGTTCCAAAACTGTTCCAGGCTTCCCATCTCTAGTCTCAGCTTCTACGGATAAAGCCTTAAGTGAGTGGGAATTTCAACCAGCCTACTATTATCAGGTGAATTATTTTTAGGTTCTCGGAATTGCTTATAATTACAGCTAAATAGTAAGAGAAATTGCACCCCATACCCCATTTCAATATCTCATTTGCAAAAATAGCTACTTGTTTTAATGTTGCAAATATACCCTAGTGACATCAAATCCGTGAAATAGTAAACTGCTAACATAAGTTGGAAATATTTTAAGTGAATTGAAATAGTTGAAAGTCTGCGTTTCGTTGCTGAAAGTTGGCAACAACGCAGATCTACAGTCTAGATGAATATCTTGTGTGATTTGTGTTTGATTGATAAATTGGTCAGTATATTTACACATTGGTTGCTAATCTTTTACTTTTTTCGGCGCGCCTTGAAATTATTATACAGAGAATTCAGCAGATTATGCAGAGAATGTTGAACTTAGAAGTCAAGTGTAGTTGAATTTTAAAATTTGCTTGTATATAAAAAACGAAAATAGCTTAAAGCCGCAGTAGTAAGAACCTATAAACAAATTCCCACCACTTTTTAGATGCTGTTATCCGCTATCAGTCATGAATGTAGTAGATACGGTATGTATGAGTTTTGCTGAACTTGTTTCTATCATCACATGTCATTATCAGAAAGCACATTTTGACATTTTAATTTACCTCCGTCAATGATTTCTCTGTTATACCAAAACTGCTGTATCCTCTTGAAGGTTTTTTATTCATGTACATGGTCAACTGTCAATATCATTATATTTTGCTTTTGCTTTTGTTCAGTTAGCTTCTCATTATCTGAAAGAGAAGAGATCCTACTTAGAACTTGCTGTCTCGCTATTGGACACAACGAATGATGTTGATACTCTGGCTGAATCAGTTGTACCATCAGCTTACGTAGGTCAGGTTGCACGCTTACTAGAACAAAAAGATGATTTAGTTACAATGCAACCGTAAGTATCAACAATTACCGTTGAAGTGGTAGTCATTCTTATCTATCACAAAATGTTGACTCATGTGGTATGATCTGTTTGCAGTCTCACTGATGAAGAGTTTACACATTATGCCATTGTCGAAGGGAAAAGATTCCAGGATTCTTCTGAAATAATTTCTCTCCTCAAAAAGTCGTTTGATATATACAGCAACCTAAAGGCTGTGAGGATGGCTTCATATTGCGCTTTCAATACGGCAAAGGAATATTTTGCTGGCGGTGATACCAAAAAGTCAAAAGAATTTTTTGATTCAGCCATAAGCTTCTACAGACATGAGGGATGGGTCAGTTTGTTATGGGAAGTGTTGGGTTTTTTACGTGAATGTTCGAGGAGAGACAGCTGTGCAAAGGAATTTGTAGAGTATTCCCTTGAGATGGCTGCACTGCCTATATTATTTGGTGAAAGTACACAATCTTTCAACTATAGGGACGTTGGTCCAGCTGGTCCACCAAGTTATGAACAGAGGAAAATGATCCTAAAGGAGATTTTAAGTGTGGCTAGTGCAGAATCAGGTTCATCTTCGAATAAGAAGGAAAGAGACCTTCAAGTAGCTAAGGAGACTCCCCTTCATCTTGAAATTGATGTTGTTAGCCCTCTTAGAGTAGCTTTTCTGGCTGCAGCTGCATTTCATGAACAAAAGGTAAAACCTGGGACAGCCATGCCGTTTACCCTATCTATGCTCTCCCAGTTACCCCTTCCTCTAGAAATTGATGCATTAGAAGTCCAGTTTAACCAGTCTAACTGCAACTTCACTATAAGAAATGCTGACAAACTTCCATCAACGGTTTATACAAACGGTGAACCTGCTTATCGTTCAGAAACTGCTGATTTAACTCTTATCCCAAACAAATGGCTAAGATTGACATTTGACATAAAATCAGGTACGCATTTTGTTTTTTACGAGTTGTTGAATATGATGTGCAATAATTGCTGACTGATAACCTCATATAAATTTTCTTGTTATTCTTGGATTAACTTCGACCATAACGAATAAATAACCCTGTAAGAAACTACTAATCATAGTTTCTATTGTTAGGCTTGCTACTTGGACTTGTTGTCTTCCTTCTTTTCTCGTTGGCTACTTCATGTGTTAAAAGAAGCAATAATTTATTTCAAATATGATATTTTTCATTAAATATATTATTCAACCATTAAACCTTCCATATTTAAAATATTATTATTAAGCAATACTTAAATTTCATTAGTATAAAAGTATTTGCAATTATCACTGATAGTGCATACTGCATGGTACAATAACAAATATGATATTGTCATTAAATATATTATTCAACCATTAAACCTTCCATATTTAAAATATTATTATTAAGCAATACTTGAATTTCATTAGTATAAAAGTATGTGCAATTATCATTGAATAGTGCATACTGTATGGTAAGAAATGGAAAAAATGAGAAGTTTACAGTACGACATGAAATAATATACTCCCTCCGTCCCTTAATGTTCTTCTCATCTCAATCCGACACATTCGTCGAGGCACGTTTTATAACGTTTATATCTTTAAATACACATTAATAAAAATTATAAAATTTTGATATTGTTAAAGCTCTTGATGAGACGAATCAAACAAGACCCCATATTAATATATTTTTTCTTATATATTCGAAGATATGTCGAAGATTCTCTTAAAACATGATTTGTGTCAAAATGTGGGATGAGAAGAACATTTGGGGACGGAGGGAGTACGAATAAGTAATTTTCAGTTGGAATTTAACATAATCGGAAAAAAAGCTATGAGTTGGTATAATGTGGAATTGTTTGTATCTAATATACACCAGGATTTTTGAGGTGGCGCACCGTGCTTTTATATTAGTAATGTATGTATAATATATTATTTAAATTGAAATTAATCTGAATTCTGTATTATTTGGAATTTGCTTCATCCCTAAGACAGATCTTCAAAATTCTTTCAGAGCAAAGCGGAAAGCTTGAATGCGTATCCATAATCATGCGCATTGGAGCATATCTGACAATTTGCTGCAGAGTCGAGAGCCCTGCCTCTATGGGTGATCTGCCATTGTGGAAGTTTGAGGAACGCATGGACAGCTTGCCAACCAAGGATCCTATTCTTGCTTTCTTGGGTCAAAAGGCTATTCAAGTCGATGAACCTGACCCACTAGTTGATCTCAGCATTAAGGCTTCTGGTCCTGCATTAGTTGGTGAAAACTTTATCATACCAGTAAGCATTATTACAAGGGGCCATGCTGTTCACTCTGGTGAGTTAAAAATTAATCTGGTTGATTCCAAGGGAGGTGGATTAGTTAGTCCAAGGGAGATTGATTCACACTCCTCAGAGGGTCATCATGTGGAGCTTATTGGAGTTTCTGGAACAGATGCAAATGGCAAATCTCTAGTAGACGCTGATAATGCTGGAAAGATTCAGCACTCTTTCGGTTTAGTGTCTGTTCCATTTTTAAGTGATGGAGGAGATTCATGGTCCTGCACATTGCAAATAAAATGGCACCGTCCAAAGCCAATTATGCTTTTTGTATCATTGGGGTACTCTCCTTATATTGGTGATGCCAACTCACAACAGGTTCATATCCACAGAAGTTTAGAAATAGAAGGCAAGGTACCATTTGCTGTTACCCACCGTGTTATGTCACCATTCAGACGGGATCCATTATTGCTTTCAAGGATGAAAATAAGCTCTGACTCTCATGGAATGCCTTCTCTGCCAATAGATGAAACTAGTGTACTAGCTGTAAGTGTTAAAAATTGCATTGAGGTGCCACTGCGATTGCTCTCAGTTTCAACTCTGAAAGATGAGGATGAATCAGAGCCTTCATGCACAGTTCGCGCTGCTGCAAGTGAAAGTCAGGGACCCAAAGTTCCTGATCTACTTGTTCCAGGGGAAGAGTATAAGAAGCTCTTCACAGTCATTCCAGTTGGAAATTCTCCAATTGTGCAAATGGGTACGCTATGTTTAAGATGGGAAAGGGCGTCTGCGTCTAACAATGCTAATAATGCTAATGATGGGTTTGTAACCAAACATAAACTGCCTGATGCTAATGCTGAACGCTCACCTCTAGTATTGAGCTTGGAGTGTCCTCCTCATGCCGTCCTTGGAGATCCGTTCACATACTTAATCAAAATTCAGAACCAAACAGAGTTGCTTCAGGAGATCAAGTTTTCACTCATGGATTCGCAGCAAAGTTTTGTTTCAAGTGGACCCCACAGCGATGCAATCTTCGTTTTGCCCAAGTCAACTCACATACTGAGTTACAAGGTTGTACCGTTGTCTTCTGGTCTACAGCAGCTGCCAAGGGTCACAATGACAGCAGTGAGATACTCGGCTGGGTTTCAGCCTTCAACTGCTGCATTAACCATCTTCGTCTTTCCTTCAAAACACCAGTTTATTTTGGAAACAGCAGCAGCAGCAGCAGAATATAACATTGTTGACGGTGGTCCTACACCAAAATAGAATCGTTTTTTGGTTTTGGAATTGCAAATTTGCACATTGTCCTGGGAAACAGAAGGAACATGGTATCAGCGGCGGTGTTTGTTATATGGTAAAATGTAGGCTTTTGGTTATGTTCCCAGTAAAAAGTGGATTATGTCACACGATGCAGCTCTATCCAGCATCCATGAAGATGAAATCAAAAAACTTTTGTATTTGTTTTTTGTTTTCCTACAGTAGTGCATTCTTGTCGGAGCAGTGTAATTCACAGATGCTTATGACCATCATAGAAAATTGACGATATTTATTTGAGGTTTTTGCGTCAGACCACCCTTTATTTAACTGAATTTGTGCCGAACCATTCCTTATTTCACTTTTTGCAAGGAATCGTCCATTTATCCTATTTCGTTAACATAGAACCACTCTCTCCGTTTGAGTGTGTAAAATTACTCATTTATCTCCACTTATTTCTAATTTTAGAGGGTAGAAATTTCATTGCGTAAGTGATGAGATTTTGAGGAGAAATTGATTAATATCTCGAAATTTTGATTAAACAGCCCCTCTCTCGTTTCTTTGTGTCATGGTATTTTTGTGGGCATAAGTTAACAACTCATAAGCACCTGCAACCAAACAAGTCAAACCCTACCCCCATGAAACTTGTTCTTCATCTCCATCTTGTCTATTCCCTCAAATTACACCCCTTAATTTGTTTTCCAACATCGACTCACCATGTCTGTCCTTGCCCCCATCAATCCGGCGACATCGCCGTCGGGACAAGGTCGTCGTGGTAATGGGGCTACCGGCGTCGGAAAATCCCACCTCTTCATCGACCTGGCTATTCGATTCCACTTCGAAATCATCAACATCGACAAAATCCAAATCTACAACGGGCTCGAAATTCCCTTTACCGACCGCGCTTCTGTCCCTCACCACCTCGTCGGCGACTTCGATTCATCCGCCAGAGATATTTCCCCCTTCTCAGTGAAATAAGGGTAGTTCGGTGCAAATTCGACCATACAAAGGGTGGTTTTGCGCAAAAATCTCAACTTATTTTGACTCTCAGGGTGCAGTATTATTGTATTGCTAGACTGGGTGATAGTAGGGTTGAAGCCTTTATAGAACTGGCCTAGTCTTCTCCTACGTCAATTCAAGTTAACAATGTTTACAATGCCCCCTTACACATTAGCCTAGTAGGCTTGCTTGTTTTAAAAACTCCTGAAATATACACGAAAATAAGGATATGACGAGTATAGCAAAGGAGGATGGCCAAATTGTGCAGCGTCTGAAGAGATAATGCTAACGGGAAAAAATCTCGCACCCGAGAAATTATAACCCGCACTCACTCTTGGGCGCAATAACGATGCGCCAAACCTTTATTTATATCCGATTCGGTTTTGGGTGCATCGTTTTTGGACATTTTGAAGGGGAAAAAAATCGACCCGGTTTGTTTGGGCGCGTTAAAGATGCGCCCAAAACGGGTGCGGGTTATAGTTTTTCGGGTGCGGGGTTAAATGCCCAATGCTAAGGGTTGAAATTGAATAAGTCCCGGAGAAAGGCGAAATGCATGGTAACTCAATACCTTCAAAGTAACGTTACTCCAAGAGAATACAAAATAACCTTACTAATTGATAAGCACCACTTTATAGTGGGTTACTAGGGATTGAAAGTACATTATTGTTGTTGTTTCTACTAGTTCAGGAGTTCATTAATGATTATGGAATTGGGAAACTAAGTCAAGAACGTGAAGTGCGAACCCCGAGCATGAGAAATCACCCGAAATTGTTGGTTTATTGAAGGATCCACTGGTGTTGAATTAAGAGAGTCGGTCCACAACAATTCAAATGAATAAGCGGGCCACAACTATGTCAAGCGACCCGCATCTAAATCATTAAGTAGAAGCAAATCGGTTGATGTACAAAGGACTACGTCGGTTCAGATCACGGATATCACAGAAGATGAAGGAGCAGCAAAGGACATCCAAGGAAGAGGCAAACCAAGCAAATCAGGATTGTATGAGTCTTCTTAAACACATTCCACACTTTCTTTTTAGACATTGCTTTCGTGAGGCAAACCAAGCAGCTGACTTCCTCTCTAAGGAAGACGTTTATCTTATGTATATCAAGCGTTTTATTTTTGGTCATATCAGTTATGCCCTACGTGATGCTAATATCAGGAACCTCATTGGTCATCTTCTTAGACATGGCTGTGTTCCAACCTTATTAATCTTAAGTTACTTTGTTACCGAGTTTTGCAATTTACCGCGTGATTTCTAGCATCTTGGCCATACGTTTTAAATCATGCTACCGTATGACAAAAAAGAAGTCGGTTGGTTTTGATTTGCTTTTTGCAACTTTATCTTTTTGTCTGCCCCTCGTATCCGTTTTGCTTTTAACCTCTTGTGTGATGGATCTCTGAGTGACCTAATAGTCTTCCTCTTCCGCTGCTTAATCCTTTCCAAATTGAATCTTGAGTGTCCGCTACGGCTCCTTGTGGTTTGAATTTCTGCTGTCATTCTCTCACTCTGTAACTGTTGTGCTTAATTGCGTGTAGCAGCGCACTATTGAGATTGAGATTGAGATTGAGGTTGAAAGAGCATGAATCCAGTTACAGGAGGAGATCAATTGAGAGACACTACCTACACCAAGGTGTTTGTGGGAGGATTGGCGTGGGAAACCCAAAAGGATACAATGAACAAGTACTTTGTGCAATTTGGAGAGATCTTGGAGGCTGTTGTCATCACTGACAAGTCTACTGGAAGATCCAAGGGTTATGGATTTGTATGTTAGTCCTTAGCTACCTATCTCTTTGGATCTTTAATTAATCTATGCCAGTTTTAACTTCCCTTTCGTTCCTCTGCTTTAAGGTAACTTTTAAGGAGCCAGATGCTGCCATGAAAGCTTGTATAGATCCTACGCCAGTTATAGATGGAAGGAGGGCCAATTGCAACCTTGCTTCGTTAGGAGTTCACAAATCTAAACCTTCTACCCCTAAACAAGGTTTCCATCTTTCTCACATCTTCATTCCAATCTCCTTTTCACACCTGCCTACCATTGTTTCTTCAGATCTAACCTATTTTCTCCTTTAATTTCTTGGATCTGCTACTATCTTTATATTTACAAAGCATTTTTTTATATACAAATTATAATCCAACTAGTGTAGGCGCTGCTAATTATTATCGTTTATATATATAATTTATATACGATAATCTATGATAGTATCAATTTTTCAATCTTATTTGTATCAATTTTATTAAACTATAGTTCACAATTGATTTTCTATATTGATAAATTTGGACATAAAACTCCAAAAAATAGAAACATGCATAGAGAATAATGAAGTAAATAGGTATTATTAATCAATAACATACCTATAAGTCGATAACAATATTACTTATAATTACAATGTTTTGGATTAAATTTGGAGGCTATAAAATAGTTAACTAACTACTAAGAATTTTTAAAGAACAAAAATAAGTAATGATTTAATTTTAGAGGATTAAAAACAAAATGACACATAAACTAAATGAAGCTAAAATTAAGAGAAGAGCTCTAAATCATTCTCCTTTAATATATATAGAATGTCTCTCTGTCCTGCTCAAAAAGAAATAATTGTCTCTCTTTTTTAATGAAGTGCTGAACTATGAATTATTTTTTTCAACCTAATATGTATATAAGATAATACTCCAGCTCACCATGAATATCTTGTTACCCGGTATCTTCATATCTTAGGTTCGGGATTTTTCTTCTTGAATTCCAGAAGATGATTTCTGTTTTTAAGTACTCTACTTTTGGATAGATTTTAATAAAAATTTAGTGTATCTACATGGAGTTAGTGGGGAGCCTAGACACAATCTGGGCCCCTACTCCCTTAGCAATCGCAAAACCAATTCTACTGAATATATGTGCAGCAGACCGTGTCCCAATATCCTGAGCTTGAGCAAATTTCTGAATCCTTTTGAGAAGGCAAACAGCATCTGACTCAAGCTCACCTAACGATGAAAATGAAAATGGTAAGAAACCATAGCCCATATCCTTGCACTTAGCCTGATACTTGATCCGCTTGCGATTCGCCGCCCCGATCACAACGCGCCCGGAGCGAAGTCAGACATTCCTGATTGCGTCAGAGGAGATGGCCCAGTCAAGTCAACACAAACATCAAGTCCATCCTCCCAGGAGTAAAGCAGAATGTCAGCAGGCCGAAGTGGTCTATCGTCGCCCCCACGTAGCCCAATGTTAACCTCTTTACCAACTGATATCCCAGAACGGAAGCAGACATTCACCAACGTATCGCGAACAACATTGTGTCGGTGTTTAATACCAACGATTCCAGCACATGACACAGCATGGTCCCCAAAAATTTCTCCCACAAAAACCTTGGAACAAGCAGAGCAAGGCTTCGGAATGGAAAACATAGGTATACCCAATCGATAGCACAACACACATCTATGTGTCTTCCCATTCATGGTCTGACCCAAACCTGAAAATGGAACAGCTCTGAGCCAATCAGTGGCATGGTCTCTTTGCTGAGATCTCCATAGAGCCACCTGCCGCGATGTCAAGGAAAAAGTGGTTATTGCACTTTCAGCAACCTTGGTGAAATATATATCTGTCAATTTCTTCATTAGTTGGGGGGCAGCGATCTCACTAGGATTACTAAAAGCGTCAGTCTCCACAGACTTGTTAAACAAACATACGGCATCATCAAAAGCCTTCCCTGGAGCTGTGACACCGGTCTTCTGTAGGAGCTTAGCTTGTAAACCAGCTGACTGAATTCGCGAGGCCAAGAAAGCATAATTCCGAACATCACCAGCTGAATAAACACCAAGACCTCTAAACTTAAAGGGGTAGGTGGCAAGCCTCCATTGCCAGGCGCCGAAACCAGGTCCTGAAGCGTTAACAACGCGTTCAAGAGAGCAACGGAGGGCCTGATCAAACTTAATTTGGGCAGACTCAAAGACAAGGGGCGAGCAAGTACGCAAAGCAAAATAGAGACGAGAAACACCCGTACAAGCGCGTATCAAAAGCAACTCACACTGAGGGTCTTCGATCCTAGCCACTGCATCCATCAATGCAATACACTTGTCTACTCTCTCCATCACAAGTCCACTACTGAACCCAGAATCAACACTAACAGGACCACCAAGAAGTTTGACCCCAAGTTGTGGCCTAGCAATATTCGGCGGAAATACACCTGGTAGCCTGCTTCTAGGATCCTCCTTAGGCCAAAAGACCTCAGTTTTATCAACATTGAGATGTAAGCCAAAACGAGGTCCATCATTAATAATCATCTGTAAGACCTTCCCGACAACCAAGGTATCTCCAACAATAGTGCCATCATCCAAATACCAAGCATGTAATTGCAGGTCAAAACAATCCCTGATTTTACAAACCAAGGGATGCAACACTAAAGCAAAAAGCAAAGGGCCGAGGGGATCCCCTTGTTGTACTCCTTGACAAGACCACAAAGTGTGCTCCCCATAGTACAATCTAGCTGGGTTAGAGTAGCAAAATTCAACCCAACGAGATAAAGCAGAACAGCGAAGCCGGACTTCATGAATCATGACCTCCCGATCAACCAAGTTGAAAGCATTTCTAAAGTCCACTAACAACATAGTAAGTCCCTCAACATCACCTTGATCTTCAATCAAACGATTCATAGCATGAAGAATAGCTTCGCCACCGCCCGACACGCCAACACCAAACTGACAATCATCAAGATAGCCACCCAAGGAATGACCAATCAAAGATGCGCTAACCTTGGATACCAACCGCCTCCAAACAGTACCCACTGCAATAGGACGAATACCACCACCTGGCTTGACCAGTGGCGTGAGAGGAGCACTAGCAATGTACTCTCCCAACCCCTTAGGACATTTCCCATCAAGAAAGATATTAACTACCTGAGTGATAGCATCAACTAAAACATCAGAAACAGCAACCGCTGCCCCACTCAAGCAATCTAAAAGATGTTGGGCACGCAAACCATCCCGCCCACATGACGAACCACGTGGGAAACTCTTAATCCTGTCCAAAACCACGAACCACATGGGAGCACTAGCAATGTTTTTTTTTTTCATGTTCAATCCATTGGGACATACCTGACCATTTATGTTTAAATTCTGTTCACACAGCTGGTGGCAGGAATATGAAGACTATGGGCACTAATTATCACATGGTATATGGAGGAGGAATGGTAACTGCCTTTCCCACTAATCCACAGCATGCCATTCAGCAAGGTGTTCCATTTGCTAATGTATACGGGTAACTCACAATTCTTATGTTCCTAATTGTACTCTCTTGATGTTGCATTTCTTTGGTGTAGGATTGCTGAACTTTATCTGTTATCATAATATTATGGTTTAGTTGGTCAAACATAAGCAGGGAGAGAGAACTTTGCACCTTTGATACCATGATTGTTGAATTTAACCTTTATATATGGGCCGCATTGATTCTGCCCCATTCTTTCATGGAAATTGATAAAATTTGAATTTCAAAGGACATTGCATTTATCTTATGCTTTCCTTTTGGTAGTTGATTAACCTGACTTTTTTTTTTTTATCTTTCAGGTATTCTGCATATTCACAGGATTATGCTTACCATCCGGTTCGTACAAATTTGTTATGTATAGTAGTTTATTGAAAAGGCCATTTTCATGTTGTTGCAAGCTGCTTTGAGAGGAGTTGATTAATTCATGATGGTCGTAATTAACATTGCAGCATGTAAAAGCTAATACATGAGTGAATACATTGTGATTACGTACAGGGATACTGTGGTGTTTACGGAGGGGGGTCGGCTGAATTTCCAAGTTTTGGAGGTGGAGGGAGAGGAAGTGGTGTGATAGGGAGTGCTACATCATCCCCCTTCTACCCTTATCAGCAGCAGCAGCAGCAGCAACTGCTTGGGGTTGGATGTTCAGTGGGGCAAAGCTCATATGGGTTTCCGTACAATTACCATCCTCACCAACTCTATCAGTATTCTTTGCCTCACCCTTTTGGCCCTCCTCTTGCATCAGGAACACCTGTCAAGTCAGGTTTGTTCTCTTCTGTTTCAGTTCAATGGTATCGAGTTTTCCCACATCACCCAATTTTGCTGCTTACAAGTAAGTAAGTACTAACTTGTATGACAGTGTGCTTTGGTCTTCCACAGGCATAACCACCATTGCTCAAGGCTGGGATTGAAACTCAAGCTCGCTCCACAAAGTATTCTATTTAAAGAGCCCTTTTCGTTGCATGTCATGTCTATGCGGCCCACTCTTGGAGCAGTTGGCTATCTAAGTAAGATAGATGTTGATCCCACATAGGGAGCAGCTGCAACAAATGACCACCCTTGGGAAGGGGAGCAAAGTTGCTGCTGCTGCTTCTGCTTCAGTAATTAGTCTCCAAACGTGCATGCATATAGTATATGGTATGTAAGCATTGCCTTGATGACAACTTACCTACACACACCCGTCTAATCAGTCAATATTTTGCCTATGGAAGGCATCGTATGAGTGGCTGATTAAGTTAGTCATCTGCTTCAGATGCAGGTTTAGCAAATCATGGGCAATGGTGCCCGCCTCACTTTTATTCTGCTGCTAATAACTACTTTATATTACCACTTTTTAGATCAATGGTAGGTACCGATACTACGTAGCCATTATCTAATTAATTTTTATCCTGCCCAACTTGGTTGTACTTGTAGGCGTGGGGAAAAATTGTAGACATCACAAGTTAGTTGCCTTTCCAACAGTACATTTGCATGTACAATTGTGTATTCTCTAGTGATCGAGTTGAGCTCTATAAAGGGTATGGAGCTTAACTACTCCTGTCACGGATGTAATTCCATTCTGCTTCATCATCTAATCTTCTATTGTCTCCACGTGAATGTTTTCTTGTTGGCGGAGATTGAATTCTTGCGTCTTTGTTTGACTTCACAATCTATATACTACACAACATGTAGCTCTTAAGTTCAATTCACCTATTTGTCACTCGCTGGGTTATGTCACCTCATCTTTCATATCACCGTCATTTTATTTATTTTTATCTTTTATTATATATATATATATATCTTTGAATAAATTAAATAAGGAAAACCAAGAGATATCTAATAGACTTTACTTTTTTAATCTTTATCAAATTAAAAAATTAAAAAGATATTAACGAGATTGTATTATCTTTTTTTATATTTTACCATATTATGTCTTTTCTTATATATATCTTTACTTATTTATTTTACTATCAATCTAATTAAAACTTAAATTATATATTTAGGTCATTGCTAATCAACGCCCACCCCAAATTACTATATATCGCCTAGAGTATTCTTACGTCGCCCAAGGATTATATCCTTGCGCGATGCAAGGATTATTCTATCCTTACGCGACGTAAGGATAGAATAATCATTGTGTCGCGTAAGGAAGTAATTATTGCGCGACGTAAGGATTTTCTTTCTATATAAAGACATTGGGGGAAACCCTAGTCATTTTCACAACCTCCTCAAGTTTTTTTATGGCGCCCTCACACCAGCAACACCTCCTTGCTCTTGTTTTGCTTTTCTTTCTTCAATTTCAAACTCAAAATCAACTTTATTGTCATTAAAAGGTTAGTAAACATCATCCTTTCATTGTTATGGTATGATATTGAAGTGAATATGATATTTTGATTGTTTTTGATGATATGTAGTTCGAAATTGAAAATATATGTCAATTACTTGATTAGAAAGCATGAAACTGAACTTGTTTGGATAGATTATGAATTTTATTCAGTATGTATTGATGATTTGGGATTTTTTATAATTATATTGTATAATTAGGGATTTGATATTGAGTTTTGAATTTTATGGATTGAATGAGTTGAATTGACAAGTTTATTTGTTGAAAAATTTGATGAAGTGTTGAAGCTGAACATTGGACTCCGTTTTTACTACATACGAAGGTTAAATATAAGGATGGGATGAACCTTACGCGACGTACAGAATGCACATCCTTACACTTAACCTTCATATGTAGTATTTTTTATGTTTCAAAATATTATGAAAATTGATTTTTTTAGTAGAATGTTGATTAGAAAGCATGTAATGTGTGTTGTTTGAATTGATTATGAATTTGATGGAGTATGTATTGATGATTTGATTATTTTTGTGATTATATTGTATAATTAGGTATTGAAACTGAATTTTGTATTGTATGGATTCATTTAGTTGATCATTTAGTTGATTTGATACGGTTTTTTGCTAAATTATATGATTAATTGTTAAAACTGCATTATTGTTTTGTATTTAACTTCATATGAAGGACATTCTGTTATGGATTCATTCTGGTTTCAGAATGCAAATGATTACGCGACACAAGGATGGTATCCTTACGCGGCGTAAGGATCTGCCTTATTAAACAAAACGCAAATCCTTACGAAGTGGCTGGTCTGCAGCATGTTATTAAGATTTTTTTCTTGAAGTAAAATGTTGATTTTGTTATTGAAAATATGCAGGAATGGGTCGTCCTGGGCGCTCTTCACGTGTCAGGAATAGAGACGAGAAGATAAAAGAGCCAGAAGTAGATAAGGGAAAGGGGAAGAAGAAGACTAAGAAATCTTGCCCTCATCGTCTGGAGTACCCGGATGAAACGATTCTGGAACCACAACATGTTCCTGAGACGTCTGCGAGCTTCAATTGGCCTCCCTTGAGTCCTCACAATATGCCTTCTCTTGAGATGCAGGGCTACCAAACTGCTCAATCACAACAAATGGGAGGAGGTTTACCACAGCAGGTGATGATGTTGGCAAAAAATCCCTTTTACAACCAAGGGGAAGGTCAACCTGCATCTACTGGTACGATTAACATGGGATCAGGCTCTTAATGGGACGAGTATTATCAGGAACCTCCACCTTCTGGACCTGGTGGGACATCAGGGTCATCACAACAGCCTCAACGTATGGAACCCTCTGATGCTGAGAGTTTTGAGGAAGAAGTTGAGGACAAATTTGACCAACAACCACAAGGTGGTGATGACGACGAGGGGGTGAGGATGATTCAGATGAAGAGGAAGAGGAAGAGGAAGAGGAAGAGTTAGCTGAAGAGGAACAGACTAAGAGCCGGAAGACAAAAGTTCCAATTCAATATGATCCTGACTTGAAGGGGTCCTCAAAATCCTGAGTTGTTGAGAGGATTTGAAGCTCATACGACGTTTTTCGTGCAACAAGGTAAGGTAAGTAATTACACTTGACTTATTAATTATAAATTCATTTGGGTTAATAATATATGAATCCTTAAAGAGTTTTTATTGTTTAATTATATGCTGAGTTCTTTGAATTAATTTTGTTATTTGGTGAAGTATATGAGTTTAGTTTTAGCATTAAATGTTTTATTATGAGTTATTTGATTTATTTTAGAATTTATGTTGTATAATTAGGGATTTGATCTTGAATTATGAATTGTATGAATTTATTGAGTTGAATTGATAGGTTTATTTGTTGAAAAATTTGATGAAGTGGTGAAGCTACAATATGGATTTTTTTTACTGCATATGAAGATTAAATGTAAGGATTGGATGATCCTTACATGACGTAAGGATTTGAATACACATCCTTATATTGTGAAGAGCCTTGTGTTCCATAATATAAGTAAAATTGATATTTTGAGTATAATGTTCATTAGAAAGCATGCAATTGTTATTGTTTGGATTGACGATGAATCTGATTGAGTATGTATTTGATGATTTGGTCAATGTATATGGATGAGGGGTTTTGAAGCATCAGGGGAGAAAGGCTTAGATTAATAATTGGGCTCGGGCAGATGGAGCGCCTTGGATGGCGGTTGCAGATGAAACCAATCTCACACATCTATAGTTTTTTATGTACGATGGGATTGACTTGTCGTTAGTTTAAGCATTCATTGAGAGGTGGCCGCCGGAAACCAACAGTTTCCAATTGCCTTTAGGTGAGATGACAGTGACGTTGCTGGATATTGAAGCTATTCAAGATTCCTATCTATGGGAAGTCTATGGGGGCCCCTCCACAAGCTCGCAATTTAGGCGCAAACAATCTAAAGACTTGGTTGGGTAGATAGGGAAGGCGTTTTATGAATATTCCCCTTGAGTTATGCGGAACAAGCATGTATGTGACTGTTGCAAACCTCAAGACGCACTATGAGTCCTTGGATGACCCCCAAACACATGGTTTAGGATTTTTTTGTACATGATCACATCCACACTCTTTCTAGACAAGTCCCGGAATAGCATCTGTTTGTAGTGAAATTACCAACGAGATGATAACTAAGCGATTATAGGGCAAAGATCAAAGAACACAGTATAATCTCAACACTCAAGAATGATGTAGGAAATTAGGGTTGAAGCTTGAACTTAGTATTACTCAAATGGTGGCTGAATCCGTACAAAGCAGGCGTTAGCCTCCTTTTATAGGCTAACCCTAATGATATCTTTTAGGAAACGAGATCTTATCTCTTCCTTTTATCTAATGACGATATAATAATAAGGTAAAAAGATATTCGTTCTCGTATCTTTTACCAATTACAACAATATACAAGGAAATAAAATAATATATACTCGGCCGACTTCATCTTCAAGATAGACGAGATCTTTGCCACGTCTCGTCATGCCGACAACATCCTCATTCCTTCTCGTCGCGTCGACATGATCACTCTACGCGTAGCTTATCACGCGTTCCTGACTCGTCGTATTTTTAGGCACAAACAATACCCCTAAGGTGTCTTACAGGGCTTAACGTCTAGTAGAGTTGGGAGACGCCTTCTTTCTTCAAGGAATACGTCTTCATTAAACTTGGAACGCGTTAGTGATTACGTCACTCGAGATTTTAATATCGTCGCAGAACTTTGATCATCACTTTTCCTCAATCATTTCCATGTATCTGATGGAGAACTTCGTTATCTGTGCCGACAACGTTCACCCGTAATGACTAGTTTTCCCAACGGCTATAATGTTGTTGAAGTCTCCTCCGTGTTTCTCGCGATCTCTTTGGCTATATAAGGAGAAGATTTTTACTTTCTTCCTACCTCTTCTACATCTTATCCACTCTGAATACTCCTTGCTTTCTCATCTACTCAAGTTTTTGCCCGCCATGAAGGGGCTCCAAACTCCTCCAACGCTTGACTACTATTTGCCAATGGAAACAGAGGATGTGATGGGAGAAGCTCTTGCTAGGTAGGTTTTCTCAACTTTTCCGCCGAGTTTCTTATCTTTGATTTGATTCTGACTTCTTTTTCTCTGTATTATTTTTTATTTTTTAGGCGCTTCAATCTTCACTATGCGTTTGGGGACGTTTATCTTTCTTTGTTGGCCGGATGAAGGCCATGGAAGAAAAGCAATCAGCCGACGAGATAAAGATTCAGGAGCTTAACGCGTCGATCGAGACGTTGCGTAAAGCGGAGAGCAAGGCTCAGGAAAAGGTCACGGAGACGCTCAAACTTCACGGCGAGCTTACTAAGCAGGTCGAGGATTCGAAGGCGAGAATTGCTACTTTGGAAGACGAGATAGCCGGGAAGGAGAAGAAGCATGCCTCGGAGCTCAAGGAAGTGAAGATTTATTGGTCTTGGCTTTCTCGTGTGGAGGTTATTGAGCAATACAGTTCTGGTCAACATCTTGGTTGGGATCCAGTAAAAGAGCGGAGGGAGTTCGAAGCGGTGTTCGCGGAGCTTCTTGAAGGCGTCGATGCGGGTCCTTCGCCCTTGCATCCTCCAACGGATCCTGACGTCATGGAGGAGGATGCTCCTCACCTTAATGATGTTGATCCTAACGAAGGCGTTGGAGATGACGAGGAAGTCGTCGTGGAAGATTCTGAAGGTGAGGATGAGGGCGAACATGAATACGAGGACGCAGATGGTTCTTCGTCGAGCTCCTCTGAAGACGAGAGTGAATCTTCGTGATTTTTCGGGATCATTATCCCCTTGGGCTCTTTGTAAAGTTTGTTCTTACTTCGTTTTGTTTACGCGTCGCCGGTTTTTGGGGCGTTTTCTTGTAAATACTTTTGTTCTCGCCCTTCTTGATGGGTCTTTATAATATAACTTCTACGCTTTGAATATGTCGTTACGTCTAGACGTGTTCTTCTTGGCAATGGTGTTTCTTCTCGTATGAGTTCCTCGTTGCTTATGCGATGGCGTTGTCGTTTTTGGTTTGATTCTTTGGGCATAATCCTACCCCTTTTGGTAGTTTTAGCTCGGGTTTCTTGTTGGCCGGGCTAGAGCTACCAAATACTTCTGTATTACCTCTGCTTGTATGCTTTGTGGCGTTGTGTTCTTTGAGTGTGGGTGTCTTGTATACGCGTAGGATTTTTGCAACTTCTAATCATATAGTTTGCTTATGAGTCTATAGGTTCAGTCTTTGACCTTTGTTACTTGTCTTTAGGGTTCGATTTTCTACCCTTGGTATAATTGCGGTCATTGCGGCTGCTTTTGTTATTTTACCGGCTTATATGAAGGTTGGGTCCAACACTTCCTCCGATCCCAAAGCGAGTGGCGGACGTAGGTCAGCGTGTGATTTTATCAGCTTGTGACGTTACCCCTTACTTTATGGTGGATCCTTTGCCACACGCTAGCGTTAGGTCGACGTCGAACTCTTTTAATCGACGTGCCTATTCATCGTGTAGCGTCCGATTTCTTGATTGTTTGGACTTACGATGCCGGTGGACGCCTCCCATCCGGTTTGCCAATTTGCCCGTGGATTCATGACTCTCAGAGGGGCCGTGGAAGGCGCGAGTACGCGTTCCTGGAGAGTGGTCGTGGCAATATGTTTCCCTTCTTTGCTCAGCGGATCATGTCGGTTTCGCGAGGTACCGGGCTTCATTCCCCATGACCATTGTCACACGTCGCTAACAATCATGGGAAGCGTCGACTCAGATTCGGCGGTTTGGCTAACGGTGTGTACGCGTAGATGGAGCCTTGAACGGGTAGACTAACGAAATTCCTCCCCGGCGCGGATTTTCGCCGCGGCCTTTTGTAGCTTTGTGTTACGTCATAGACATAGAGCAAGTAATATTGGAAACGAAACAACTCAGCATACTTAACACGTTGGAGAAAAGAAGAGTGTACTCATATATTAATAGAAAGATGCTTCATAGACTAACAAACTTTGACGCTGACGCTTACTCCTAGTCGTCACGACCCCTTGTCGCTTCGACTCTAAGATAACGATGCTAACTTATTGAAACTCTTGAAAGAAACTATTTCTACTCATGCGAGAAAAAACGCAATATAAATAATGCTAGGAAATTTGGAAATTCTTATCACTTTTGTTGGACTTGACTTATGGTGGGTGGTGCTTTAGAAACATGCAGCTTAAGTTGTCATTCTTTGCTTGGACTTTTTGATGTACGTACGTCGGAGCATCATCAAGAGATGGAGCATTATTCATCTTTGGCACCCATGGCTGTATGGGTGAGCTCTCAAGGGCCCCATTTTCAAGACGAGCTGAATTTGGAAGAGCAAGAGGATTCGGGGACGAATCCTTTTCAAGGAGAGGAGGATGATGTGCGTACGCTGGAGCAACCCGTGATGCGATCCCGTAGCCGAGCTGAAGGTCGGGAAGATGATAAGAGGCGATGCTGTCAAAGATGGGCTGGAACTAGGGCAGAGTGGACTGGACGGCTCGAGCGTCCAATTGAGAAGATATTTGGTCAGAGTATAGTTCTTGGGCCTATCTTGATTGTGTCCAAAGTTGAATCCCAACAGAGGCCCAATGAGGAATATATGACTGTTGCAAGATCTGAACTTATTTCTGTTCGTTTGGGCAAACAAAAGATCGGATTAAGCTCTCCTTTGGATATGTTTCAGTACTTGGGCTTATCTTCATTGTGTCTAAATTGGAGGCCCATTCGAGATTAGACGAGGCCTCCATGATCAGAACAAGATTTGAGATTTTAGGGCTTTTTTAGGGTTTCCTTTCTTGGGAATCAAGCCATTCGGGAAAGCTATTTAATGTGTGTTTTTCTAGGGTTTTAGGTAGACTTTGACAAATTGAGAATTATTCTCCCCTTTAGGTTTTGACGTTGCTTTGACGCTGTTTAGGTGTAGATTCAAGGAATTAAACCGGGTGTTCAAGGGATCTATCAAAGCCGAGCGTGAGAGACGCTAGAATTTTTTCTTAGGGTCCCTCATTATCCTTCGTGCGAGAGAGAGGTGAGAACCGTCACGTGGATGGGCACGAGCCGCCTAGGCCGCCACCGGCGTGGCTCGGGAAATGAGAGAGAAAACCCTAACCCTAGCCGCTTTGCCTTGTCCAACAAACTAGGGTCTACCACTATGATGATCTTTCATATTGTGAGGATGTGCAACACCTAGAGGATCAAAGACTTGATTTTCATGACATGAACCCACATATGAGGTACGAGCATGAACATTATTATTATGACTCCTATGGTTTTTCTTCTGACTCTTTGGTGCAGCCCGATGGAGTTTATGACTCACCTGAGATATTTGCTAGAAATCCTTATGACCAGTATGGTTCAGCTCTGCAACCTCGAATTCGGACACGTGACATCATATGTGTTATGTGTGGAGGAAGAGGTCACTTGGATGATATTTGCGCAAATCGCGACTACATCTACGAGGATGAATTTGATGAGACACCAGCCTCAGATAACGTCAATTCTTGTGGAAAGGAGGACGTCCGAGAAATGACACACGTGGATGTCAAAATGGAGTCGCAGCTAAACGTCAAGGATGTGATTGAAGAAGTCTCCACAGAAGTAGGGGAGAAAGCCCTGGATGTAGTTTCTGAAGTGGGTCAAGACGAAGGAGCTTGGAACCAGAACATTGTTGTAGAGCAAGCTGCAGCGGAGGACAACCAGAAGCCAAGAAAAAGAAGAAGAAGAGGCCAACAAGGACGTCAACACTTCGGAAGATGTCGATGAGCTTCACATAGCTCATAAGAGCCTTTCTTCCATCCACTTGTGGAATCATCATTTCCGGGAAGGATCCTTTACCCTCTCCTCTTCTCATTTGTCTTTTACGCCATCTGTTGCATATAGGCAAAGTGTTTGATATTCATATCTCATGCATCATGTGTTTCCCATGTTTCGTATGCTTGTCGGTTTGCCTAGGAATGCATATTATGTTTGTAGTGACATAATTAAGCATATACATAGGCATAAGAAGAAGATTATAGCATGTGCATCTGATCTGTATACTTGTTACAAGGAAAACTCCCTTGTGACTCATGATTCTGCTTCTTATGATCCGTCTTCTGCCAAGTACTATCATGCTCCATTTAAAGACACATCATATAGGTTGTTTTCAAATCGCAATGATGCTTTCTTAATCCCGTATACTGACTATGTTATTCCTAGCATGTTTAGGAATCCAATTGGGAATATAAATAAAGGTGGCATAGTAACTGCTTGCATCTTGGTATATCCTTTGGACTTAGGCTTAGGATTGTCGTTCATTGATATCCTTGACTATGCATCTTGCTTCCTTAGAGTCATAGCTAATCATTCATGTGCATTTTATGTGCTTACGACTCTAGAAGATAGGTTGCACAATATGAAGGGGAGTTTTTTTACTTATGCAAGCATGGCTGTATGGGTGAGCTCTCAAGGGCCCCATTTTCAAGACGAGCTGAATTTGGAAGAGCAAGAGGATTCGAGGACGAATCCTTTTCAAGGAGAGAAGGATGATGTACGTACGCTGGAGCGTCTCCCAGAGAAACTCGTGATGCGATCCGGTAGCCGAGCTGAAGGTCGGGAAGATGATAAGAGGCGATGTTGTCAAAGATGGGCTGGAACTAGGGCAGAGTGGACTGGACGGCTCGGGCGTCCAATTGAGAAGATATTTGGTCAGAGTATATTTCTTGGGTCTATCTTGATTGTGTCCAAAGTTGAAGCCCAACAGAGGCCCAATGAGGAAGATATGACTGTTGCAAGATCCGAACATGTTTCTGTTCGTTTGGGCAAACGAAAGATCGGATTAAGCTCTCCTTTGGATATGTTTCAGTACTTGGGCTTATCTTCATTGTGTCAAAATTGGAGGCCCATTCGAGATTGGACGAGGCCGCCATGATCAGAACAAGATTTGAGATTTTAGGGCTTTTCTAGGGTTTCCTTTCTTGAGAATCAAGCCATTCGGGAAGGCTATTTAATGTGTGTTTTTCTAGGGTTTTAGGTAGACTTTGACAAATTGAGAATTATTCTTCCCTTTAGGTTTTGACGTTGCTTCGACGTTGTTTAGCTGTAGTTTTTTTGGTTTGATATTGAATTGCAAGCGGAAACCCTTGGTTTGATATTGACCTGTGAGATCGATCTGTTGTTTGCACATATTTCGATCTCCAAACCTTGAAAGAACCCTAGGTGGACTCCTTGGGTTAGTTCGAGTTAAGTGAGTCTTTCTAGATCGACGATTTAGTCAAGAAAGACGTCACTTGCTTATCGAGTCCAAGTCAAGCAAGTCTTCCTAGATCGACGACTAAGTCAAGGAGGATAACACTTGTCGAAGACCAAGATTCGTTCGATCGTCTGTCACAACGATATCTCGAAGCCGCCTCGACGTGAAATTCACACCTTACCATCCGTCCGCCGTCGACTTCCGTCGTCGCCACCGTCGACTTCATTCCCCGTCTTCCCTCAAATCCTAGCAGATCCTCGATCTTCATTTGACCTTGTGTCATCACTTTTTGCTCGTACTTACTTGGTAGATTGGTATCCTTTTGCTTGACGAATTTTGTTTTTCTTGTCGTGTCAGGGATTGATTTTCCACCCCTAGCTTTTTCTTCGTGGTTCCTTGATTGCTACGCTTCCTTCTTTTTACCCAATGATGTGTTGGTAACGTTTCTGACTCCGATGCTATAGCATTCTCTCGCGACTTGAAGCTCGCCTTTCATCTCTTGGATCCCCCACGGGGACAGGAACTTCAGCGATTGATGATACGTTGAAGGCACAGCTTTCATGTCGTGCAGCCAAGGTCTTCCTAGGATGATATTGTAAGGTGATTCGATCTCCATAACTGCAAACTTTGCTTGTATGTTGATACACCTGGCCAAGGTTGCTAACGTAATCTCTCCTAACATGTTTGCCACTTCACCACTGAACCCCACGAAGGAGACGTACTTCTTTATGACGTCGTCGTTAGAGAGTCCGAGTTCTTTTACAGCGGATGTAGTGATTATATTGGCGGAACTTCCGTTGTCTATGAGGATTCTCTTGACCAGACAATTGCTAAAGGTGAGGGAGATGACTAATCCGTCGTGATGCTCTACAATCTCGTTTGGTTCCTCGAACGTGATCGGGTAGTTTCTTCTAGTAGGACGGATTTGATAAACTCGCGTCATATCATTGTCATCGTGTAAGATCTTGATAGTCTTTCTAGCGGCGGATGCAGTGTAGCCGCTCGCGGAGGAGCCTCCGAGGATGGTATGTATTGTTCTGGTATGGCTTGACGGAGGTGGAGGAGGGGTAGGGGATTTCCTTTCTTTCTTCACTCCTTCGAACGCGTTCTTTCCTTCTCTGGAGAGCAAATCCCTCAACTCTCCCCTTTTTACAAGCCTCAATACCTCTTTTCTTAGAGTGTAACAACCATCCGTAGTATGACCTGTATCATTATGAAATTCACAATACCCCTTCCCTGTTCCGGATCTTCTCCCTGGATTTGGCTTCTTAGGCCATTGCACGTCGCGTAGCCCTTCCATCGCGCTCATAACTCGCAACGCATCAATCTTCATGGGGATACCTCTGTCAACCATATAAACGCTATCAACTTCGCTCACATTATGTACCATTTGCGGCTCTCTTTGGAACGACTTATTTCTCCTATCATGGCGTTCCCCTCGTTCTTGATGGCTGTCGTTATGTCGACGCTGAGGAGAGTTCCTATGCGGAGGAGTCCGTCTACGCGGAGATCGAGAATTTTCTTTGGCGTGCCTCAGGAGATCTTCCTCTAAGCGCATAGCTTCCATGGCTCTTTCCCTTGTTGAGACGAATGAATCAGGGCGAGTTTTTGTCAATTCCTTGTATAGGTCACTATCTCGGGGGAGAGCACGCTTGAACGCGTCGGCAGCAGTAGATTCGCTACAGTCTGGGATCGTGATCTTCTCGTCGTTGAAACGCTTCATGAAGGCTCTTATGGTTTCGTCCTTGTTCATGCGCATGTTATGGAGATCTGAAGGCTGTTTTGCGAACATCTTACTGCTGGCAAATTGTAGTCGGAACATGTTGGAGAGCTCGGCGTAGGAAGAGATACTTCCCTTGGGTAAGTGGATAAACCATGTCAAGGCTGGACCTTTCAACGTCGAACTGAAGAATTTGCACATCATTGCTCCCCTTAGCTCTGGCTCGATTGGACTCGTGCAGAGCTTGGCTTTGTAGAGTAGGATATGCTCTTATGGGTCGTCAGATCCGTCGTAGACGGGGAGATCATCGACGGTGAACTTCTTGGCTATCTTCTGGGCGGCGATAGCGGCGGCAAAGGGACTCTCTTGATATCTGAACTCGTGCTCAGGGACTATGGACTTAGGTGCTCCGGGCATTAACATCATCTCTCTTCTTAGAGCTCCGACTTGTTGTGCTACGAGTGCAGCGATGACGCTCGGGGTCATATCTTCCTCTGGTTTCTTTTTCTGAACCATTTCTCTAAGAGGGATGTAGTCGTGGTGTCCTTGGGATCTGTATATGCCATCCTCTTCGACGGCCGCGTCCATGTCGAGACGTCGAGCGACGCTCTGACCACGGACATAGGTGTGTGGCCCTACAGACCCCGCCTTGAGTTCCCTGATTATGGAATGCAACCTCTCGTTTTCCTTAGTAAGTTCCTGCGTCGTCTTCTCGCTCGCGGACTTTGCTTCCACCCAGGTTTTCTCGAAAGCGTTGAATTGTGCTCGGACAGCAGCCACGTTGGTTACTTCGCCATCTACCCCCTGTTTTTCTACTGGAGCGTTGCTTTTTGGAGTACTGTGAGTATTCTCGATATCTTTCTTTGTGTCTTCGCCTACTGGAACGAGAGGAATCATCGCAGGGTCTTCTTCTCCAGATCTTTTTTCGCTGTTACGCGGGCTGTTCGTCGGACTCGTCATGGTTTTCCTGCAAAAAAGAAGTTCTTTTCGTATGGAGAGACGATACCTTTTTTATCAAGCCCCACGGTGGGCGCCAATTGTTTGTAGCGAAATTACCAACGAGATGATAACCAAGCGATTATAGGGCAAAGATCAAAGAACACAGTATAATCTCAACACTCAAGAACGATGTAGGAAATTAGGGTTGAAGCTTGAACTTAGTATTACTCGAATGGTGGCTGAATCCTTACAAAGCAGGCGTTAGCCTCCTTTTATAGGCTAACCCTAATGATATTTTTTAGGAAACGAGATCTTATCTCTTCGTTTTATCTAATGACGATATAATAATAAGGTAAAAAGATATTATTTCTCGTATCTTTTACCAATTACAACAATATAAAAGGAAATAAGATAATATATACTCGGCCGACTTCATCTTCAAGATAGACGAGATCTTTGCCACGTCTCGTCACGTCGACAACACCCTCATTCCTTCTCGTCGCGTCGACATGATCACTCTACGCGTATCATATCACGCGTTCCTGACTCGTCGTATTTTTAGGCACAAACAACATCCCTCTGAGATATGGGTATTATCTCTCGAGTGTTCGGAAAGCTAAGAGATGCTCATGGGGATCAGGGGTACTTGCCTATTTTTTACCGGTTCAGGGGTACTTGCCTATTATTTGCTCTAATGTTAATTGTATATTTCTTATGCATTAGGCATGGGCTTACACGTATTTCTCGAGCTTCGCCGTTGACGTTCCACAGAATGTACTCCTAATGATTCTTATGCAGCAAGATGGAAACCAAGGGATTTATAAGGAAAACATTCCCCTGCCCGAAGGAATTTTATAGCCGAACTTGATGCAATGACGGAGGATATGGTAATATTTGATTTGTGTTGAATGTGAAGTTAATATCATTTAGTTGAATTGATATGTTTATTTTAGAGAAAAAGTTGGCATTCTGTAATTTGAATTAGTGAAATGGGGTTCTGTAAGTAAGGAATTGCATTCCTTACGTGACGTAAGGATGTGGTTCTTACGTGACGTAAGGAATGGTCGAGTATGACCGAGTATTTGGAGTTGGGACGGCAGGGACATACACACTATGACGCTAGAGGAATGGGTTCACCTGCATATCCCGCTTGGCAGGTTACTTTGAATTTACCTTAGGTGGTACATTCCTAGGACGCATAGGTTTGTGACGCTCAGCAATCATGTCGACATGAATGCTCGTCTGGTAATTAATCATTCTCATTTACCTTTCTATTCAATTTTCATAGAGTTCTAATGTGTGAAACTTAGTATTTAGGGCTTATATGAGCTGTAATATTATATTTTATTTGCAGGCACTTCATAGGGCTTATATGAACTTGGGAACATATCAAAACGCGGGAGTAGATCAATTTGAGGCCCTGATGCAGACGCTCAACCAAACCATACTTGATTTGGATTCCTTCCATCGTCAACAATAGTTTGGTTTTCTCACAAACTTTAGTTGTACTTGTTACATTGTTTGTTGTTGAATTGTTCACTTATGTGTTTGTTGGATTGTTTTGTTGGATTGTTTTGTTGGATTGTTTGGTTATCTTGAAGTTGGATTGTTTTTTGTTTAAAACTAAGGATTAAGTTTTGTAGTTTTGCACATATTGTTTAAGTTCTTGGTAATAGCAGGTTTTGACAATTCAATTTCTGGGGAAGTAAAATGCAAATCGTTACGCGACGTAAGGATTTTTTATTCTTACGTCGTGTAAGGGTATCATGCTTACGTCGTGTAAGGGTATCACATTCAGCTCTCATTTTCATTGCGCCGTAAAAAAAATAGGGTTGAAGTTCTTTCTTTCACTAATTTACTTTGCTATTTTTCATGTTTCTAACTTGTGTTCTTACTTTGTATTACAGATTCAAAACCAACATGGCATCATCTTCGTCATAGTCAGTACCACTAGCAGGTAGCTGGATTTAGTGTCCGATGAAGAGGTGCTCCCAACAACTTAGGGATTCCAGTGCTAATGACAAGACGAAACCCGCCGAGTATGGCCGGAGGTATGTTACATGCGGATGTAACTTCAGGATCATGTTTCTTGAACCGGAATATGACCATCATCATCTCCAAGTCATGGAAAATGGCTGAAAGAAAACAATGAGATGAAAGAGAGAAACTAAAAATCTTTAACACAACTCCATATTTGCACACAACCAAATATTTTGTTTCACAACTGTATCCCGATGAATCTGCTTCTGATTCCGATTAGTGTTCTTAGGTTTCTTTTGTTAAGATGTAATGTTATGTGTCTGTTTTAGTTTCTATTTCAAGAATGAGTCTGTTTTATATTCTAATGAGTATGTTTTATATTATGTTGAGTCTGTTTTAGTTTATGCTGAGTCTGTTGTGGTTTCTTGATTGTATGTTTTAATTTATCTGAAATCTGTTGTAGTTTATCAAAATCTGTTTCACTTAACCCATCTAAAAAAATAAAATAAAAAGCAGACAATTAAACATTTCACCGGTAAGTTTTAACATTACATTGCATTAAAATTAAACATTGTTAACGTTACATTGCATTAAAATTAAACATTGTTATAAATGACAATAACTTAGAAACTAATCACCATCTTCATCGCCGTTTGGGATTGTGATGGTAGTTTGTGTTGATGTCTTTCCACCCTTTCTTTTCCGTGGCAGTTCTACATAAGCCAGACATCGATCGGCCACAAGGTCATACAAAACATTGGCTTGTTCATCACAATTCTCTCACATCATGTTTAGGTGGTAATGTACAGTCATCTTGAAGGAATACCTGAGATAATAATCATTGTGCATAAGAAAAACATTTGTAAGTAATTCCAAATTTAAAGAAAGTAAGTGCTCAAAGTTTAAAAAACATACCCGAATGAAATGTTCCTCATTAGAAAGTAGTAATAGGCAAACAGTCTCCCGTTTGCTTCCGGGTTGACCATACCAACTTGGAAGTGTAAGAGGCAAGAAAGGCTGACATATTTGTTCGCCTAGACATACAGAGATACAATTTCATGTTGAGGCAACCAGACATCCAATTTTTGGTACGGTTAGCCTATGTTCTCGTGGGACAAATCCGGTATTGCTTTCCCATGTGAGTTGATGTACGACGGTCTCCACCGTTGGATTATGTTTCTGCCCAACCCACGTCCCCTCCACAAGAGGCCAAATTTCTATAACTTTCCTTATCATGCCATGGCGTATGAATGTCCAATGGTGTTGGGTCAGACTTGTTGCCATAGCAATAGATCTGAATCTGCAATCTCCATCGCCCACAATATCATAATAAGCTTGCATATAATCGTGCATGCATGGAGGTATCTTAGTCTTGTACTTTGAAGGCGCCATCATTTTTTGTTTCCTAGGAGGTGTACCAAACGTTTTTTGCTTCTTCAGAGGTGTTTCATCCAAAGCTCTAGAAACCATCTATCTATCAGTGTACTCCCATGCTGACATGCTTCTTTGTGTTGATTCTGACACTTTATTAGGAGCTCTTTGGGGACGACCATCGATATGTTTCGAAATAGGCGGATCTTTAAGTGGAGTATCCACTTTACCAATAACTCTAATTGATAACGCACACTTCTCGTGATCATGGGATGACAAGTTGGGAAATGTTTATTGATAAAATTCGTCAAAAAAATGTCTCGCCAATTTACTCTTGGTTCCAAGAACACATGGTGCATCCACTTCTTCCAAAGACAATGTACTCTAAAAAGGATCGGGTCCCAACCGCGCATCACCCTAAATTATGCTTGGCAGCAACTACCTTTCAGCACAGGGTGCCGAAAGGTATGTTTTTTTAGACTGGTTTGAGGGCCTTTCGGCATCCCGTGTCGAAAGGCCCTCAATAAACCGGGTTCTGAAATTCATTTTTAATTTTTTTTAACCCGGTTTAACCCTTTCGACACAGCGTGCCGAAAGGGTTAAAATGCACAGGAGAATATTTTGTGACGTCAAATTGCCGACCTATTTTTAATAAAATGAGTGCCGAAAGGTTTGTGTTGCCAGCCCATAGGGATTTTGATCCCTATATAAACCCCCTTCACATACCTTTCGACACCCTGAGTCGAAAGAGATTTCAAAATTTTCAAAAGCTTATCTCTCAGATCCTGTCGACGATGTCTTTTCCTCCTCTCGATCCTTGATTTTTGGATCAAACGTATAAAGATGGTGAGATCTATTTAGAGGATGACTAGGAGGGGAAATTTTTGCAGAACAACAACCCCAAAGATTTTGGTGCTTCGTTTGAAGTCGCCCCTGGAGTCGATCTGATTGATATGGAATCATGGAATATCCTTGGTGGTTTCCCTGGAGCTGGAGAAACTAGAGCTGGAGAAACTGGAGCCACATACGCCTGCAGAGAAGAGGAGGAGGTGGGCCCTACCGTCCCTGAGAGACGACGTCAACGACGACCTCGACGAAACAACGCTTAAGTGGTTAGTATTTCTTAAAACGCTAAATTCGAATTAATTGATATTTGATTATAAGAATCGATTTGATTTTGTGGAATTTGAGAAAATATTGAAAAACAATTAATTTGAATATTCTATTAGTTATTACAAAATACAAATTAGAATCTAGTTATTGAAAAAATCTATGATTATTAGAAAAAGATATGATTTTAAGGAATTTAGGAAATATTGAAAAACGCTTAATTTGAATATATTTGAATATTTATTAGAATATATAGATTCAAAAAGATTATTGAAAAACCAAAATAATTGATTATTTGAATATATTGGATTGTATGGATTTTAGAGAAATATTGAAAAACGCTTAATTTAAATATTTTAATATTTATTAGAAAATACAAAGTAGAATAGATTATATGATTATTAGAAATAAAGTTGATTTTGTGGAATTTAGTAAATATGATTATGTAGATCAAAATAGGAAAAACAATAAATTTTAGTTATAATGCATGTTGAATCTATATATATACTGTGTAAAAAATAGGAGGCGTTTAGAAACGTCAGTCGAAGAGTTGGTCTAGATAGAAACGCAGCACGTAGGGGAGTGACTGCATCTATTAGGAGGGGGGTAGACGTACTCAGTCAGATGCTGAGGGGGTCAGATTAGACGATCCTATTCCTGTGTGCAGTCCCGCACCTCTCCTCCTCCTTGATACGAGAATATATTGCATCGTTATGATACACACATTGCCAATAAGATTTGGGAATCAAACGATCCCGATATTCGTGCCCGGTTGTTGAGGGTCTAGACACGGAAGACCGCTTTACAGCGATGGGTTTTTGTCATACCTATAGACTCGGAGCCATGATCTTGGTATTCTATAGCTGCAGAGACGGGGTTGACGAGATTGATGGATATGCAGTTTTGGAATGTTGACCCCAACCTCATCTTTACATTTGTGGAGCAGTGGCACCCGGAGACGAACACCTTTCATCTTCCGGTTGGAGAGATTGCCTCTGTCTTCACGACGGTTTGGAGATTTTGGGTCTGCCTATTGACGGAGATGTTGTCGTCAGCCCTTTTATATCGATGGGTGTTCAAACAGATAGGGATGAGTGTGCGTTGTTGTTCTTAATCATGTTTGGCATTGACATAGAGTACAACTTCGGCGTGAATGAGGATCCGATGTTGAGGTTTATAGATAAGGGGAGGGTTTTTTAGTATTCTATGTGGACACATGTAACTCAGATGATAGAGGATGGGGATGATCATGGGTCCATTGCAGCTGGTTTTTTATGGCACACCATTTCTTGCTCTATTGTTCGTGAACAAAACCACGAACCAACTTCTGACATGTTTTTTGCCGCTTTTGGAGGATCCGAGCTGGCTGAGGAATATTGCTTGGGGTACAGGTGATTTGGCCATGCTTTAAAGACATTGTGGTATAGGTTCTAGGGACACTTGCTCTCAACTATTTGGGTGCGCCAAGCTTTTGGAGGTTTTGATTTGGACTTATTTCCCATATCTTCTTGGAAACCCAAACCTGAAGGAAGCCTCAGATGATGATCTGGCTCGATGTTCACGGTATTACACCGGGCGGACCTCGTTGAGGAGTGACAGGACCGTCACCCAATACAAGCGTATCTTGGATTATTATCAGTCAGAGGATGTAAGTCATGTATTCATTTTTATTTCAATTAATTTTTAATTTATCTAGTTGTTAATTTTTATAAATGTTTGTAGGTACGTTGCGTGCCGTATCAGCATCTTGACTTCAGACCGGGAGGGCGTCATAGAGTGTCCACTCGTTGTGGTGGTATCCGGTGTTTTTAGATGCTTGAGATGTACAAACCGGACCGGTTCTGCAGACAGTTTGGACGTCGTTGAAGCATGCCACTGGATGCAGTAGTGCCAATATTATTCTTCTTTTTCGTTTCTTTTTGGCAATATTTTATGTATAACAACTTATTTACAAAGCTAAAATTTCGCAGCATGTAGCTACGTCGACAATTGCTATTATGAGGAGACATCGGGCTGAGGAAGTGTATGGTCCATATCTGTTGGACGATTACATACAGCTTTTGACGATCATTCTAACGATCAACTATCCACCTACAACTGAGGAGGCATTTCAGAGAATGTCACAACAAGACCGGCCAGAGTCGTCCAGGATGGCAGAAGAGAGAGCAAGTATGGCTTCTATATATGATAGAGAAAGAGAGAGAAGCTATGGCTTCTATATATGATAGATCTGTTGGACGATTACATACAGCTTCTGACGATCATTCTGATGATCAGCTATCCACCTACAACTGAGGAGGTCTTTCAGAGGATGTCACAACCAGACCGGCCAGAGTCGTCCAGGATGGCGGAAGAGAGAGCATTTATGGCTTCTATATATGATAGAGATCGGGCAATGCATTTCGGAGCATAGGATCAGGCAACAACGGGATTGACAATAGAGTCACAACCTACGTGGGGGCGTACTGATTTCCAGAGGGAATTGAGTGATGATTCTAGGTGTGAGCACGACCTAGATGATTGACGTATTTATCATTTTCTGATAGATGGATTTGGTTTGTTTATGTTTGATGGATTTGGTTTGGTCTATGTATGTTTGTTTGTTTTCATTTTTTAGATTGTTTCTTTGAATGTCGACCACATTAGTTTTGTATAGGACTGCAACGATTACAAACAACTACCGCAACACTAAAAAATTAACGATTACATAAACGATACTACAAGGAAAAGTTATTCAATAAGATAGAAAAAGGGAAAATTACAAAAAAAAATTATTCATCATCGTCATCTTCCCCACCATCTTCTTCTCCATCTCCATCTAAATGATCTTCATCGTCGTCGTCATCTTCATCATGTTCGCCTTCATCATTTTCTTCCCCACCATCTTCACCTTCATCATTGTCATCTTCCCCACCATCTTCTTTGCCTTCATCATCGTCATCTTCCCAACCATCTTCTTCGCCTTCTTCATCTAAATGATCTTCACCGTCGTCATCGAAATTTAGAGGTGGCATTGTTTTCGATGAGTTTGTCGACTTCAAAGAACGATCATACACTATATATAGGCTTGCTAAGCTTTCTACACCGTGTGTAGAAAGGTTATAGCCTTTCTACACCTACGTGACGTGGATCTAGAGATAGTCTGTGACGAAGTTCTTTTTTTAGTGAAACAAAGGCATTTATAGGTCTGTGAAATGGACCAATATGGACCGATCCGGTCCGGACCACGATGGATTCGGTCCATGTAGACCGGATCCATCATGGACTTAACATTCAACTCACAGATCCGGATCGATTCTGGACCCGATCCGGACCGATCCATGGACAACTTTAAGATTGATGGTGAATAAAATAAACACCACGTGGACAACTCTTTTCCTCCATAACTTCCACCAACTTTGTTGCTGAGCATACCTTCCCAATTCCCGTCTACAATTAATCAATCCACCTCTATTCTCAGAATATCTTGTGTTAATTGTGAAATAGATAATTTATTTTATAGTGAAATAGATAATTTATTTTATTTTATTTTTAAAATAAATTATCTATTTATCTATTTCACAAACAGCAATCAAGATCACGTTTGAAAACCTCCAATGATCGAAGATTCATCTATTTATTTACATAAACATCCAATAAAATAGAGAGAGCAAACAATGAACCATAGCCCAATATGAAGCAAACCCAAATCAAACATCAAGCGAAAATAGATCTTACAGAATCATAGCCCCAAATCAAACATCAAGCGAAAATAGATCTTATAGAACCAAAGCCCCAAATCAAGCGAAAAAAGATCTTACAGAATCATATCCCCAAATCAAGCGAAAAAAGATCTTACAGAATCATATCCCCAAATCAAGCGAAAATCCCAATTGAAAAGAGGAGAAGAAAAAGAATGTTGACTTGATCTTGGGAGAAGAAAAGTGCGCGAGCAGTGAGCAGTGAGCAGTGAAGACAGAGCGGCCAAACGGGAAGCGCGGGTGAAGACGGAGCGCGAGTAGTGAAGACGGAGACTTTCAGAGAGTGAAGACGACGCGAGCAGTGAAGACGGAGATGTCAGAGAGTGAAGACAGTACTGGAGACGGAGCTCTCTGCGAGATTCTCGAAATGTAGACCAGGAGGGTGAAATGATGTTTGCAGAGGCCTAGGTTTTTGGAAGAGTCCATGGATCGGTCCGATCCAATCCGGACCTGATGGATTCAAATCCAATGGACCAAACTCATTTTATTAGTGGACTGGACTGGACTGGGTCCGATCCGGACAGGATCGGGATAAAGTCCACGGACCGGACCCATATTGACAGCCCTAGGCATTTATTTCTATTTATAACACTAAGAAAAATCCTTCTTCCAACTTACAACATAAAAATATAATTAAATCAAACACATTCAACCTTACAACTTCAAACGAGATTACATCGAACAGATTCAATCCTAATTGTGTAATCGAAACTACATCAAACATATTCAACCTTAACACATAAAACGAGACTACATCGAACAAATTCAACGTTACAACATAAGACAAATAATTTCACTAAACTAGGTTGAACCTTCTCCATGAATTCTTGAATTTTGACGCCAACCTTCTAAGAAATAAACAAATTATCCTCATTCAGTTGCTCTGTAACCTGTCTTGCACGACCTGAGTGTGGACGATCGATCCAAGCCTTAAACATGCACCCTCCGTCTTCAGCATGAGTTTCCCACACCCTATCAGGACATCCCCAATACCTTCTCCCGTAGTTCACCTTGTCATGACTGAATTGTTCAATACACATCTACACACTGGGTTGTTTCCAACACCAACACACTCTCTGTCTGGGATCCATTTTTGTCATGTCAAAGGAAAAAATACATAGAACAATGAAAATAAATTCAGGCAAGGTGAAAGTGTGTTATTACAACCACACAACTATGAACTTGAAAGCGTAATCAAATTTACCGTTTTTACTCTGTAGGAGATAGAGGCGCAACTGGTAGATGAAGTGATTTAGGGTTGTGTTGTGGATGTATATATAGAGGAAGGAAATAACCTTTCTACACCGCGTGTAGAAAGATAATGGGATTCCATTTGGTTCTATAAATAGATACACAACTACCACATCATTCTCATATTCCAAAACACTCCACAACACTTAAAAAACATGGCACCTGTTGTTGTGATTGTTCATCGAAATGGCCAACTTGTGCACGAGCGTCATGCAGCTTCCGGCATATCAAGTGTTAGTTACGTGGGTGGCACTGCAGCGACGAAAGATTTCGGTGAGGCCGACATGATAGAGTGGGATGTGGAACTTTTTTTGAATTTGCTAATGATTGATTACCTCAGTGAAGCCTTCCAGGGGCAGCTAGAGCTTATTACTATCTACAAAATGGGCCACCTCCTAGTCTGTGTGAGATACGTACGTATGCTGATATTGCCCAACTTGCAGCTTTGGGAAGACTACATGGTATGTGGGTAAACATTTACACACACAATGTTGAAAAAAGTATCTGGAGTAATGTCGTTGACATTTAGTAGTTCGATTAAATTTTGAAGTTATGTTGTCTTAAATCGTTTGCAAGTTGTGTAATGTTTTTCATTTTCCGGTCTTGATGTTTCAAGTTTTAATATGTGAATGAATTGATGTTTCGATAGACATTTAATGCCCTCTCCTCTAAGTAGTTGTCGAATCTTGTCTGGAAGCGTTGTTCCCATCCGTCCACCGATGGATCTTTGTAGATTGTCCACTGCCTTGGAGGGGTGGAATTGGACAATTGTCATCAACCAACCAAATATGATAAAACAAAATTGTTATTTAGTGCTAAGAAACATATGTTAAATAAGAAACAAGCGAGAAAAATATCAATGTGTACCGGTACGTAATGGTTATGGTTGGCTACATGTGAAATAGCTAAAAATGTGGTAAGAGGCTCTGAACCGGGAGGGGAAAACATCGGAAGACATTTCACCGGACCAACCCATGATAACACAACTAGTGCAACTTGATACCTCGTGGTAAAGACCAACCCCATTTTAGGTGTGTACATCCAGAATTTACTCGTACAGGGAGATCGAATGCAATTCACTTCTCGAATGTATGCATCACAATCTTGAAACCCTCTAGCATCAATTCATACTTATGTCCGTTTGTTTGGAGGTGCCTCGAAATCTCTACTTGGACTTGAATGTATTGTTGTTCTGGTTTACCAAGTAAGCGTGCAAGGGACCCATAACCACATTGACTGTCATCACCTACTTGCTCCACATTAGATATGTATGTGAGCATGAAAAGATCTGTATTATCTTGCCCCCAGCCGAAGTCTAGATAAATGATCGATTTGCCAGTGCTACATTTCGATTTGGCCTTTCCTTTGGCCCTCAGTGGTTTAGTTGAACTCTCTTTTCCGGCCGTGACTCCGCTTCTAGCTCTGTTGGATGCAACCGATGATGCCTTCTTCTTTGAATCGGCTTTGGAGGGCACCTCCTCCTCGGCCTCTTCCTCTTTCGTCTCCTTTTTCTTTGCCTTTGCCTTCTCCTTCTTAGCCTGAATCTTCTCGTCCCAACCCGGATCTCGCTTTGTACCCGTCTTCTTCGCATGAATCTTACGCCTTCCTTTACTCGTATCTCCCCGAGGGGGGGGGGGGGGTCTTGAATATCAAGTGAATAAGGTCTTTCAATGTTGTCGCAAAATACCTCTTCAAATAAATCCATCCTCTTAGGGGTTGATCCGCTGTCAGTTGCACGTCGTCATCGGAGTCAAGGTCTTTCAATTGCACTCCTTCCCACTTGATCTGCTTCCAGAAGATATCAATGTCGCTCGGCAACAACGACGTTCCTTCCTCTACAAACACCTTAATCCTGTGTGGGCAAGGCAATCCGAGTGTTGACTCCAACCAAGGATTCTCGCATGGGCCGCATATCTTCCCCTCCTTTGTCTTAATAACTTGTTTCAATAGCATTCTCAAACATTTGTCCGAGCACTTCCTCAATAGGCGTATGAAAATAGTTTTGATCCATTGAGGCCCTTCTTGTATCTCCTCCGGGTTGGTGTGGTTAGACTATTCCATCTCAAACCGTAATCGACGGTGCTAATCAACAAACATATTGTCAATGTGATGCACTACACTGTCGAATCCTCCAACAACTTAACCAAACATATTGTTCAGCATCAAGTGTTGACCATCAACCCTGACAACAACATTTTACTTGTTTAAATTTTATTGTCATGTCATGGACACCCAAGAGCCCGTCTCTCACCTTGATTGCACAATGACACATTTGTGGGTCGTACCTGAATTGTACACCTTTCTCGTATTCTTTAAATAAGAACTCAAATGCCTTGAAAGACACTTTTCACCTCACATGGACAAACAAACTTGCATGGACGACAACCGTAAAACTCTTTGTCAGACTCTCGTTAAAAGAACCAAGCATTTATTTAAGCTGATTTGTTGTCATAGTTTGGTATTCCGCGAAGACTGTATCTAGTCGACATTTTCCACTACTCAAATATGACTTCAAACATGAGTGTGATCCTTCAACTCTATAATTTATGCAAAGTACCTCCAAATACTATAGCAAATATGTAGGTTCATACCCACATTCAGCTTCTATACAAAGGCACATCCTTACGTCGCTAAGGATTTAAATTCTTATGCGGCGTAAGCAAGAAATCCTTATGTGACGTAAGGATAAAATAATTCTTTCATCGCGTAAGGATTTACCTTTGTACATAAATACTAACAAATTTTGACAAAGTCACAATCTGTTAATTATTTGCAGATGAACTTGAAAGTAGAGTTATATTACCTGTTTGTCGTGTTATTGTCAATAGTGAACACGTTATCCGTCCATGCCGACACACATCATTCCTTGTAAGGACCTATCCAATTGTCTCTAACATAATGAAGTGGGGTCCGATGCGCTCTCCAATTTACCTCAAGAATAGACAACTCTTTGTAAAACCTTTCTTCAGTGGTTGCCTTGAACAAGGCGTAATAGTCACTGGATATGTTTAACCTCTTGACTTTCGATCCCATATCTTTTGAATCTTTACCGTCTATGTTTTTCCTAATATGTCGTCTACATAGCAGAAATTTTGCATTTGACCATAGAAGATTTGTTTTATTCATCAAAGCTTGCTCATGGTCTGTAACAATGCAAGTCGGTGATACGCCTATTCTTGTATACATCTCTTTAAGTTGTTGAATAGCCCACAAATAATTGTCTTCCTTCTCGCACTCAATAAATTCTCCGTCAACAACAAAGTTCTTTCATGTAGAAGTGACCCCAACAATCTCAAAAAATGGCATTTTGTACCTACAAATGTATAAATATGAATTCACAATATTGCAGTCTAAACATAAACGACTTTCATTGTCTCATTATTCTGATGTAAACTTACTTGATTGTGTAATATGTGGAGTTCATTAGAAGTACATACGGAAATGCCTTTAGGAGTTTCATTGATTCCGGACTAGCAAATAACATATCACCGATCTTCGATGGTTCTTTCTTGCTATTCCTATACTCCATGAAATAGTTGTTCTCTTGGCATTTCTGGAAGAATTCTTGAACAACGGTTCTTCCTTCCCGTTTTACCCTCCTTATCCAGTCCATCACGTTGTTCACCTTTTTCTTTTTTGTAAAGTTTGTGGGAGACTTGTTGAGAGCGGTGAAGATTTCATTTGGTTTACAATGAGCATTTGTCATATTGACAGTCATCTTAAATTCTTCGTCATTCATTCTCCGAACGAATGCATTTCCAAACAAACTTGTGTCAATAGGATGATTGTGCCTACCATCAACTACAGTGAGTCTCCAAGCCCCTTCCGACTCCTCTAGAAGCTATAACTCGAACAAACATCCACATTTATTACTCTCGGACTTTCTTATATTCTTAAATGTTGAGACATAGCCTCCTGCTCTATCACAGACAATCAGAAGCTTTCCACTCTTAGTTTCAGTGGATTTTCTTCCTCTTCCTTTCATGGTTGCAAAGTAATTCATTTTTGTTTGGTTGAATGCCCAAAGCGCTCCCTCATTTCTTGTACAAGTACATCGAATTGTGGTGTTGTGTGCAAAGGAGGAAACATATATCCACACATTGAGTCTGAAACTGGTCTGACCAAATGTGAAGGCCATTCTGCGTAATCATAGCCATATCCGAAGGATGGCGTGTTGATGTCGGCAAATTGTGATACTGTCTATTCCCATGTAGGTGCAACTTCGTTAGTAATTTGAGTTTGGTCACATGAAGGTATACCGTAGTTCATACATGGTTGACCAAAACCCACTCCAAGATTGAACGAAGGTATTTCATTGTCCATGTATTGTTGGCCAAAACCGTCAAACCCCAAACCGAGATTAAACGAAGGTACACCGTTGTCATCCAGTGATACGTTCTTTAAGACAGTATACATAGAGAAGTTCTCCCATGTCCCATAGAAACCAACTACATTCAGTATCTGTTACAACAATCCTCGTCACACGAGAATGGTATCCTTACGTCGCGTAAGGGTTCTTACGTGATGTAAGGATACCATCCTCGTGTGACGTCATTATACGTTTGACGTATCATTCCGCATATTTTCCTTTGTAAGGATAAACCCTAGATCTAATATTAATATTTCTAATCATTACAATGACCTTATCTTAGGCAGTGCCTATTTCCACTACAAAATGTAACTTTTGGCACTATATTTTTGTACGTTAGTTTTCAACGCACAGGCAAAACCAAATAAATCATATGTGAAGCAAAATACGGAATACGTGAAGCGGATTAAAAAATACGTAAATTGTACACGTTGGGTTTCAACGTACGGGTATAATTTGAAAAAGTAGTCGTTAACAAAATAGTCGTTGGGAAAAATAGTTATTGGGAAAATTTTAGCATGTACGTTGGAACCCAACGTACGTTGTTTCCAACGTACAGTATAAATTTTCCCTCAAAAAAGAGCCGTTGGGAGAATTTTACACTGTACGTTGGGACCCCACGTACGTTGGGTTCCACCGTACAAGATAAAATTCCATCAACAACTCTTTGGGAGAATATGACCGTTGGAAAAAGCCTATGTATACCCCCACTTGGTTGTGTTTTTCATTCGAGTCATCCGAAAATGTCAAATAAGAGAGTTACAAACTTGAGTGATGGTGAGGAGATTGAATATGTGACAGAGATTGAATATGCGAGCGGCGAAGAGAACGAGTATGTGAGTGGCGACGATGGTGAAGGCGACGACGGAAATGTATGAGTATTTCATTAAAACTTTCATTAAATATTGAGTAATCAAGCAATACCGACAATACGAAGATGTGAAATGTCGTTATTTAGGATTATTTGAGTATTTCATAACATTTAATGAAAGTCTTATATAACCTTTATTTGAGTAACGAAGTGATATCACACATATATGAGTAAAACTATACGACTTATATACTTGAGATTAACTCGTTACTAGGTGAAAGTGCTCGTTTAGATATTTCGAAGTGTTCATTCTGTTAATTTCTTATAAAAACAAAAATGTCATATTGGTAATGCTCAAATACTACTTTTACATATCAAGTTTTTTGCGATTTAAGGTCTTATTAAGCCGTTTTATGCCGTTTTTTTTATAATGGGCCTCAATAAATTTTCATTCGTCCTTATTAGGCCCGTTGACGTTTTCGATGATTGTTTTTCGATTCCGACAAATGAAAACAACTATGGGCCATATTTGCTGTCATGTTACAATTTTGAAATTTTGATTTTTATCGTTTTAAGGCGTTTAAACGAATTGGTCCCAAACTATCCATTTATCACATCCACTATCCACATTTACTATCCACTATCCACATCCACTATCCACATCCACATTCACTATCCACATCCACATCCACATCCACATCCACATTCATTATCCACTATCCACATCCACTATCCACATCCACTATCCACATTCGTTCTAAGTCAGTTTTTCTCGATTTTCGCGCCATTAGCCGTTCGAAGTCGGTTTTACTCGATTTTCGCGTCATTAGTTGTTCTAAGTCGGGTTTTCTCGATTTTTCGCGCCATTAGTCGTTCTTAGTCGGTTTTTCTCGATTTTCGCGTCATTAGTCGTTCTAAGTCGGTTTTTTTCGATTTTCGCGCCATTAGTCGTTCTAAGTCGGTTTAATTCCATTTTCGCGCCATTAGTCGTTCTAAGTCGGTTTTACTCGATTTTTGCGCCATTAGTCGTTCTAAGTCGGGTTTTCTCGATTTTCGTGCCATTAGTCGTTCTAAGTTGGTTTTACTCGATTTTCGCGCCATTAGTCGTTCTATGTCGGTTTTACTCGATTTCCGCGCCACTAGTCGTTCTAAGCTGGTTTTTATTGATTGCTGCGCCATTACTCGTTCTAAGTCGGTTTTTCTTGATTTTCGCGCCATTAGTCGTTCTTAGTCAATTTTTCTCGATTTTCGCGTCATTAGTCGTTCTAAGTCGGTTTTTCTCGATTTTAAGTCCGTTTTGGCCTAAGAATTGCTAATAACATATAAATACATATAACATCCAAAATAATGCGTAAATAACAAAATATTAGAATATGCTACACTTGCTCATCCTCATATCCTGCAGGTGCTACTGGTGCCTGATGATCAACACCAATCAAAGAAGTCATCCAGCCTCTCATCATCGTTGCTAAATCTGGACTGACCGTGTCACCATAACCCCTTAAAAAAGTTGTTGTATCGCCGGTGACGAGGTTACTCCTCTACAAGTTAATAAAATACAATATAATTATACACAAATAAAATAACATTATAACATTAATAACTACAATATCAAATATTGACAGAAATACATACCATAACTAGATCGGTTCCCGCAGGTAGCTACATGAGCTCAACAAGATGGGCAAGCGGTCTATGTGGATCCTGTCTCAGAGATCTCAAATCCATGTAAGGATGTGACATCAGATCGAACCAAGGCATATACTGGTACGCCCTGTACATACCCGAACTGCCTAAGAAATCGGTCAAGGTTATACCCCTCCTGAATCTCAAATGCATGTAAAGGCCCCCAAAAACGAGCCAACATATACTGGGGGTCGTTGAGATCCAACTTCCCTCAGGGGTTCCACTGAACCTATTTTGATTTGTTTAAAGGCAAGACATAATTAAAATTTAATTAAATTGCATAACAAGACATAAATTGATTTGCTAAATATTACTTACCTCTGCAAACGTCATCTGATTCAAAACGCGACGGAGAGACACAAGACAAGTTGTATCCTTGGCAGACCTGACACGGTGTTATCCTTTATAGTAGCCGCCTGGGCACTCATGGAATCCAAGTCTTGTGTCTCATGGCCTCGAACCCATGGATGTACGCCCATATCCAAGCCTAAAACATAAAGGTCGAAATGTTATAAAAATTTAAATATTATTTTCAACTCAAGTAATAATACGACTATTACCATAAGAAGGAGTCGACACCCAACGAACCCCATGGACCGTGAACGAGATGCCTGACCCAACTGTCGATACAGTTCAGCCAAGACAGCTGCACCCCAAGCGTAGTCCCCTGTGTGTTTGTGGTCGAGTAGGATGTTGAGATACCTATGCTTCACCATCATCCCTGACTTGTCTATAAGAACGGTACTGCCCAACAAAGCGAGCAAGTACAAAGAAGCAATATCGCTCTCCTGCTAAGGAGTCCTGAATTAACAGAGAAACGATGGTTTGGTAACGTCAATACATAATTACAGAGTGATTCATATAGGTTGAGAAGAAACAACTTTTTTTACCTGTCCTGTATATCAAATAACTCCACCAGTCGGGTGTGGATCGTCCTCTTGCCATCTCCACCGTGGATAGTCAGACCACCCTCTAAAAATGTAAATAAGTAATAAATTCTACGTTTTTAACATTTAATGGAATTAACTAAATGAACATTAATTATATAAGTAATAAACTATACGTACTTCCGCATAGCAGCTTGGCATCCCCGCGTGTCTCCAACCCGAAGATACGCTGAACGTGGGTATAGACAAATGAATCTATATCTCGTTCAGTAGACTTGACAGCGACGCCATGGATCAGTGGCTCAAAGATCTTCAGGACGTCGATCAGTGTAGGAGCCATCTCACCAAAAGAGAAGTGGAAGGTGTTGGTCTCAGGATGCCAACGCTCCACAAATGCTAAAATCAGAACCTGGTCTATAGTCCTATACTCTAGTTGAGGATCTGCAAGGGTGTGCAAATGGCTCTGCCGAACGAGCTGCCCCCATGAACCAGGAGCATTTGTCTTGTGCGTATCAAACTCGCCAAAATAAGACTCGCGCATATATAACTTAAGCACCCTCCTCGGCTGAGATGCGAAACAGAAAAACAAATTAAAATATTAAAAACGGTTTTCATAAAATATTTGGGTTAATAATTTATTAAGGGGAATAGGAATACCGGCGATGTAAGCGGTATCATGTATGCAGGGTCTCTCTGAAGCTCCTCAACAAGACGCTCTGTCTCGGTCCGTATGACAGGAGCAAAGTGAATGTTGTAGTCCACCAGAAGTAGCGAACTAACTGGACCTCCAGGCGCCCCCAAATAATCAGGATCTCCTGGAGCCGGAACACGTAGACCATGAACAAGTTCCTGAGCGGCCTGCTAATCGTGGTCATGACCGGCCTCGTAAGGTATCTCCTGATCGGCCTCCTGAGCGGCCTCCTGATAAGGCTCGGGAATATGCTGCTCAGTATCCTGTGGAGGCGGTGATCGATCTAGAGATGGCTGAAGCTGTGGAGGCCCCTCATAATACTCAGCCTCCATTTGTGCCTCCAAACGTCCATCATCCAAATCTGTCTCTAGATCAGCTCCAGTCTCTCTCTCAGCTGCAGTCTCTGTCGCAGCTACAGTCTCTGTCTCTAGATCAGCTATAGTCTCTCTCTCAGCTGCAGTCTTTGTCGCGGATACAGTCACTGTCTCCTCCTCAGCGATTTCAAGTTGTTGCTGCTGAGACCCATCTCCTATGTGAACTCCTGGAATGTCCGGAGGAACAACGACTCTAGTAGCCCTACTTCGAGATGAAGCGGTGATCCCCCGCACATCAACATTACGGGGTCCCTTGTGCTTCTTTCTAATAGAACCAGGGGAAAGGGCCTTATCTAACGCCTATTTTCATAGTTAATATTATTATTTCTATAATTTAACTAATTATAATCAATATTTATACATATTTCAATATTTACTATTATTTATTTAATAAAAAACAATTCATGATTATTTTAATCGTTATTTCTAGAATAACTTTACACGTTTTACGATAAATAACAATTAATTCTATTTAATATATTATTTATTAAATCATTTTCTTTTATTCGTTATTTCTCGATTAACGTGAAATGTTTTAATCGAAAAATAACGAATAATTAAAAAACAATTCAATATTAATTTAATCGATATTTCTCGAATAACGTTACGTTTTACGAGAAATAACGACTAATTTACCAGGTACGTAATTATTTAATTAATCATAATTTGTCGGTTTATTTTAAAACGCAAAATTACGTACCTTGTAAGTTGTGCGCAGTTTTTCCGGCGAATCCGAAGGAGCCCGTTTCCGGGACCCGCTCGCATCACCCCGACCCGCTGCAGCCCGACCTCCAGCCCGACCCCGACCACCCGCTTGCCCAGCCACCAGCCCGACGCCACCGCCTCCAGCATCTCCTCCGGCAACCTCCTCGGCGACCTCCTCTGCAGCTCGACGACCTGCTACTCCGGCGACCTCCACTGTGGGATTTGAAGACCCAACGGCTCCGACAACCTCCTCTGCACCGCCTCCGCTCGCACCGCCTTGAACTCGAACGCCACCAGCGAGCCTCCGGACCGGCGACGTCGATTTAGGTTTTTTGGATTTCGACTTTTTGATTTTTGGAGCCATTTTGATGCGGGATTCTTAAAATTGATAAGGGAATTACGATTGAAATTGAAAAATAATGAATATCGGATGTGGAACAAAGGGATTTGGTTAAGAAACGGAAAAGAGCGACGACGGCGATTTTTTAATCGGGTTAGGGTTTCAGAGCAGAAGAAGAGAAGAAGAAGAGAGGAAGAAGAAGAAGAAAAGTGCGCGGGATTTATAAAGCCACACGCACGTTGAGTTCCAACGTGCATCCTATTTTTTTTTTTAAAATACGTATTTTCAGTATACATATTAAAAGTTTATACGTATACGAATTGTTTGATACGTATACTAAATTTTTTGCCTGTACGGTGGGTTCCAACAGGCGTTGTATTTGAACGTGCGAAAATATAGTGTGACTAGTTGAATTTTGTAGTGGAAATAGCCCGAACGTTATTTTACCAAATTCAACTAATCTACACCTTTTTCCCTATTACTAGTACATGAATCTTGAAAAACTAACTAAATAAAACTATAAATCAAAATAATACTTCAAGATTAAAGATTTTAGAATGAATCTTACCTCATTGAGATTATAACTTGATGGAACTTCATCTCCATCTCTTCCATAGTAATCATTCTCTTCATTCTCCAGTTTTCATGAACTTGTTTTTTATTTACAATGGCTTTAGTTGGAGCTCAAGGTGGTTGTCAATGGGGGTTATAATAGTGTTTAGATTTTGATTATGGAAGATAAGTTAGATGATAGGGTAACTGGTCGTGGGTATTAGGCATAATGCAGAATTAACATGGCAGTACTTATAATTTGGTGCAGTGAGACAAGACATTCATGAAGTTGCCTGAAATGCACATCCTTACGTCACGGAAGAATGGATCTTTACGTCGCGCAAGGATTGGATCCTTACGTCGCGAAAGGATGTTCCATTCTTGCGTCACGTAATGTTGGTTACATTGTTGCTTTGTTATGGTAAAAACTTATATGCTACACATATAAATTACCAATAAAGTATCGCTCACACAAAACGAAACTCGAAACTATATGTAAACGCTAAAAGGCCATAAAAACGACACCAATTTGGAAAAATGAAACCAAAACGGTGTCGGAATAGATACAACTTAGTCTTATTAGGCATATAAAGTCACAATAAGATCTCGCTCATAAAAAACGAGACTTGAAACTATGCATAAACGCTCAACGGCCTTAAGACCCAATTTGGCAAAACGACGCCCAAACGGTGTCGAAATGAAATGAAGCTTGGTTTCAATGCCTATTAGAGATATTTGACCATATGGGTAACTACCAATCAAAACTTCTAACTTTTCAAGTAACACCTCCTTAATAAATATCAAACTAGTCATAACTCTCTAACTTGTCGCAATGTATTTTCTACAACATCGATGTTGATTATTGTTGAAAACAATATACAACTTAGTTTTATTAGGCATATAAATTACCAATAAGGTCTCGCTCACACAAAATGAGGGTCTAAACTATTTGTAAATGTCAAAAGGTCTTAAATGTGCTTAAGGCCCAATTTTTGCAAAACGACGCCCAAACGATGTCAGAATGGAATGAAACTTGGTTTCAATGCCTATTAAAGATATCTTACCATGTGTGTAACTCTTAATCAAAACTTCTTCATTTTCAAGTAACACCTCCTTTCTAAACATCAAACTAGTCATCATTCTCTAAATTGTCGCAATATGTATGATCAACAACATCGATGTATTATTATGTTTGAAACAATCATACAACTTAGTTTTATTAGGCATATAAAGTCACAATAAGGTCTCTCTCACACAAAATGAGACTCGAAACAATGCGTCAACGCTTAAAGGCATTAAGGCCCAATTTTGCAAAACGACGCCCAAACGATGTCAGAATGGAATGAATCTTGGTTTCAATGCCTATTAGAGATATTTGACCATGTGGGTAACTTACAATCACAACTTCTAACTTTTCAAGTAGCAGCTCCTTTGTAAATACCAAACTAGTCATAACTCTCTAACTTTTCGCAGTATGTATGTTTTACAACATCGATGTTGATTATTGTTGAAAGAATTATACAACTTAGTCTTATTAGGCATATAAAGTATCAATAAGGTCTCACTCACACAAAACGAGGCTCAAAACTTAGTGTAAACGTTAAATTGGCTTAAGGTCCAATTTGGCAAAATGACGCCCAAACGATGTCGGAATGGAATAAAACTTGGTTTCAATCCCTATTAGATATATCTTACCATGTGGGTAACTCCCAATCAAAACTTCTTCACTTTCAAGTAACACCTCCTTTCTAAACATAAAACTAGTCATCACTCTCTAACTTGTCGCAATATGTATGGTCAACAACATCGATGTTGATTATTGTTAAAAGAATTATACAACTTAGTCTTATTAGGTATTGAAAATCACAATAAGGTCTCTCTCACACAAAACGAGATTCAAAACTATGCGTAAACGCTAGAAGGCCTTAAGGCCCAATTTGGAAAAACGACGCCCAAATGGTGTCAGAATGGAATAAAACTTAGTTTCATTGCCTATTAGAGATATTTGACCATGTGGATAACTTCTAATCACAACTTCTAACTTTTCAAGTAGCACCTCCTTTGTAAATATCAAACTAGTCATAACTCTCTGACTTGTCGCAATATGTATGTTCTACATCATCGATGTTGATTATTGTTGAAATAATTATACAACTTAGTCTTATTAGGCAAATAAAGTACCAATAAGTTATCACTCGCACAAAATGAGGCTCGAAACTATGCGTAAACGCTAAAAGACCTTAAATGGGCTTAAGGCCCAATTTGGCAAAACGACGCCCAAACAGTGTCGGATTGGATTGAAACTTGGTTTCAATGCCTATTTAAGGTATTTGACCATGTGGGTTCCTCCTAATCACAATTTCTTACTTTTCAAGTAACATCTCCTTTATAAAAACCAAACTAGTCATAACTCTCTAACTTGGCAAACCAAAGCCCAAACGATGTCGGAATGGATTGAAACTTCATGTAAATGACTATTAAGATACAATAACTTCATGAGGGTTACTCACAACCACCACTTCGTACTATTACATGTATTGGCCACTTTTCAAGCAATTGTAGTCATCGTAGACTTTCGATCATGTCATTTATACAACGTTCTTTGCACATATGCTCCACGCATCTTAACCTAACACATACAAGGTCATTTATCATATGGCACTTCCTTACGTGACGTAAGGATGGAAAATCCTTACATCACGTCCAAACTACACCCTTACGTCACGTTAGACATTCTTACGTCACGTAAGCGATCCTTACGTTGTGCAAGGATATCTTGTATACGCGACGCAAGGATTGTATTTTTTAAATTATGTAATCCTTGCGTCGCGCAAGAAATCCTTACGCGATACATGGATGCCTAGGGCGATAAATAACAATCGTCATGGACGATGAATAGAAACTATGTATATTTACTATCAAACTGATTAGAACTTAAATTATACACTATAAATTACAAACTATTAGTATAAAGTACTACATAATAGTACAAATTGAATTATATTATTAAAAATATAATACATTTGATCCAATGCAAGGCGTTGGAACACACGCTAGTTGCACCTAAAAAACTCTCATTTTATCTTTAAGACTTTTTCACGAAAATACAGATGTGTGCATATAAAAAATGCCCTATCCTTATATAAATTACAAAATATACCAAAAAGTGAAAACAAATAAAGGTAAAAGAAATTAAAATTAAATCTTCTATTTTTGTGAGAAATACATTAAATAGAATTAAGAAGGGTTAATAATTTTAAAAGGTTTTCATTAACAACCTTGCTTAAGTCAAAAAATTTGGGAGGGACACAAGAAACTTGTTTCTCTCCTTTTCAATTGGCCAAATTATTTGCCTCAATTTCCAAATGTAAGAATCCTAAATCTCAAACCACATTCAAATCGCTACGCTTTCATCTATCTCGTAAACCAAGTAAAGCTTAACGAAGTGATTGAAGATGGCGAAGACAAGATGGGGACGCATCTACCCTAGGAGACCGACTGCTAATGGTGACGAAGCACTCAGAAACAGACCAACAAACCAAGGATGAAGAGAGCTTTTAACTATGAAGATGATGAAAGGAACAAGCAAGGCAACAACAATCAAAGAGGCCAAGGAGACCACAATAGAAAGACTCATTATCAAAGAGTCAAGTTGAAGAATCGAGACCTAAGAGGGCAACGAGGAACTCGCAAGCAGGACGAGAAGTTAGTATTTCTGAAATATTGTCCGCATGTGAAGATTGCCTACATTTTCTTGTAAGATTGGAAATAGATACAAAGCATCAATTGATTAGTACAAAAGTGCTGGAATCTGTCTCATTGGTTTTAACTATTAGGTTATATTACAATGCCTAACATGTAAGATAAACTAATGAAATATGTGCGACTACTATAACAAGTTGTAATTGATAGGCAAAATATATTTTCACTGTGGGTCAATCCTTTACTTTATTTAAAATTGATTTTTATTTTGCTAAATCTGTAAATATTTAACAGATTCAAAAATGAAATATGAAAATGGGTGACGTTTGGCTAACAGAGATTGTTATGTAGGTGATTTTCGGTAATATTCAATTTAAGTGGTGGTTTTGAGCAATGTAACATATTTTACGGGTGATTTTCGATAAATAACCCTATTATCTAAGCATGTGATTGTACTAGGCATGACATATTTGATTTATTTGCTGAAATAGTGTTGACACTTTTGACAAATTGGTAAAGTTTTTTTTTAACAAGCAAACAAAAGGCCTAATGTTACAAACACTCTAGACCTAAATCATCAGCGCATATGATCTTGAAAAACTTTTTCAGGGAAAAGAGTCGACGTTCTTGTCATGAGAGAACACCTGAAGGATAAAAGCTCTTGATAGAAAGCAATAGAGTTGTAATTGTGAATACCAGAGCGGAGATTTTCGAGATCAAAAGGCTTGGAGGCTAAAAAAATTATGGCTCTATTAATCTCTCTAGAAATATGAAAGAACCCGCAAGAATAAAATGATTAGCCAAACTACGTATATCACTAATAAAAATAAACTAATTTCCCAAGGGATACTAGTCTAATTAGAAATGTTTTTAATTACTATAGAACTATCACTTTCAACTATAATATGTGTGATATTCAAACTAATAGCAGCACAAAGACCCTCGAGAACCGTCGTAGCCTCCGTTACCAAAACAGAGGACTGCGAGAGACTTAACTGGATAATAAAAGCAGTACGACCTAAATTATTACGAATGATGAACCCAATGAAAAGTCTGAATTCGCTCTTCTTAAACCATCATTGATTTTATAAACATTGTCGGGGGGCTTCTTCCAAATGTTATTCTTTTTGCCACTATTGGAGCTTTTCTTCTTGGGCTTTTATCCACCAGAGTTTCATTTTTCTATTCGGTGAAATGAAAAACTTCTAACTTCGCAATTTCCCGAGGACAAGGTTTCTTAGTAAGGGTGTCATGGCGGAAAATAAGTTTATTACAAGTATTCCAAAGCGTCCACCAAGCGAAGCAGGCCAGATCGAGATTCTCACTGTCCCTACAGAAGGAACAAAAAGTATTCTGAAAGGTCGATTCATAAGGGAAAGAAAATTTGTATTGAAAATGAAAGATAAGATAATTAAAGAGGTCAATAGTGAATTTTCACTCAAAGAAGAAGTGATTTGAGTCTTCATTATACTTTTCGCATAGGGAACACGTTGAATTGACATTATGGAAAAATTTGTTGAACTGTTCAATACTAAGGAGACAATACGAAGTAGCTTTCCAAATAAAGTTCTGAACTTTGGGGGGGAACCCTAGCTTTAAAAAAGGAATTTTTATTAATAATAGTAGGCATGGGTCTAATGAGATGATAGCTAGATTTAACCGAGAAGTTACCATCTTGAGACCGAGTCCAAACAATAGTGTCTGGGGTAGGAGTAACAGGAATGCTTATTTTAGCCATTTGATTGATAATGTTGGTAGTTAAAATGAGCGAGATTTTGTAAAATCTCATCCAATATCATGGTTGAGGAAATCAGAAACCTTTTATCCAAAGGTTCTTGATTCCTAAGGTGATGAATTATGGTGTCAAGAATCAATGGGTCATTTCAAAAGTTGATAGTACGACCATTGCCAATCTTTCAGAAGACACCTTTTTAAATTCAGGAAAGATCATCAGCAATCGACTAAATTGCCACGATTGGAAAGGTTTACGATCCAGATTTTGGAGTAAGAATTAGCAAAGTATTTGTCCTTAACAATACGAACTCAAATATTATCTAGGTTAGTGATGATCTTCCAAATAAGTTTTATCGGAAGGGAGACATTATTGTCCCAATCTTTCTGGATGTCAAGGTCCCATAGAGCCTTGGACTTACAAATATTATCCCAGGTTATTCCAAAAGAAATCTTTATTGACATATCAACTTGATCACAGACTCCATTAGGGAGAAGGAAGCTTTACATAAGAAAATTAAGAGTAAAGATTTGATTGTATTAAGATTGCTCGACCAGCTTGAGAAAGAGAATTTATTTTCCACCTAAATCTTTGTTTTTTTAGATGGGAAATAGCCTCATCAAAAGTTACATTAAAAACTTAATAGTTATAGGAATATTCATATGGGACGCAAGATCTTGAGCATAAGCTGAAGAAATATATAACCCATTTTTGAAAACCCTAGTCTTTAAAAAGTTGAACCATAGCTTACATTCATTTTTCCGGTAAAAAGTCAACAGACTCATTGCGCAAGGCTTTAAAAAGCATTTGATAGACTATAGATTGAATGCATAGTTGTACGAAAGATACCATTACTGTGACTGCAGGACATTTGTACAAAACGCTAACTTCATAACTTTTAAGTTCTAACACATAATTTCTATTTAACTGCACTCGCTCATCTTACCAAATTGTAAAGATGCCTCCTCTTCAGAATGGAGATGCCAGATGCCAAATGCATAGGGCTGATAGTACACACAGCTGCAATTTTAAAACTGTGAGCTATAATGAATGTAGCTCCGTCTCATACGCCATGATATAGGAAGAAACAGCCTGCCCAAATTTTACTTGCAAGGCTTAGTAAGAGATGGAAAGCAAAGCAACTCACTAATCTACTGTTACAACATTATAAACAAAAACACTGTCATTATATCGGAGGTACATTATACATCCAATATGCATGTTTATATCTAATTGTCATTGATGAAGTTTACAGAGCAACCTTTTTCGACATTTTTATTTATGCTCTCACAGTTCAAATCTGAACTTATTTTTGGACCTTGTCTCAGAAACAGAAGGAAAACCAGTTAATCTATGGAAAACTTGAACTACAAAGCTTACCTATTTTTTGGTTTTGTCAAACACTTCAATGTATCTTTTTGGTATTCCATATTGCTCAACTAGATGTTTTCCAAGGTGGTCAATAACACCCCCCTGGATAAGAACCTCCATTCCCTTCTTACCTGAACAAGATCAAGAACAGTAACAATGATTTAAATAATGTAAGATGAAATGTGGAAATAATATGACATAGGGTCAGAAACTAGAGCATTAACATTGACAAACAACCCACAAGTTACACCAATGATATTACTGAAGTATCAATCAAATATGTTACATAAACATTTGATGCTATACAAAACATGAAAAGCATGTAAGCCTTTAGAATAACCAATTGATCTAAACAAGTTAAGGATAGCGGTAATTCAGCCATGTCAACAAAATAAATAAAGTTTTCATTCTTTAATTTGTTTGCAATGCATCTAGAACATGCATAGCTATTCTACGCTTACCTCTAACACATCAAAATCGACACAAGACAATAATACCACCTTATTATGTTTGGTCTGCCTGGGCAATAAAATACAATATATAACAAACATTGCCCGGAATAGATATAGATATTACTATATTAGGTAGGTAGCCCTTCTGCTACTGAAGTGTGTATTATACATGAATGCGAAAAAGTTTTGCCACTGAAGTGTATCAAATGTTTGTAAGTATGAATAAATTCTCGAAACGACTAGTAGCACTAGATACACCTTATCGAACATTGCCCAGGTATGAATAAATTCTTGAAACGACTAGTAGCACTAGATACACCTAATCCAACATTGCCCAGAATAGAAGTATTTTCCCTGTATATCATACATAATGCATTAATGTTTTTTCACTGAAGTGTATAAGTTATTTCCTGTATTGGAATCCTCAGAACTCTGTAAGCCTATATGGGTGCTTGTGCCTAATTTGATACTTATTTTGGAATCACTATGCATGAATGGACAGTTGAACATGGACGTGTGGTTCCCACTTTGGGGGTCATTATGGAAATGAGCGAACACTACCCTAACCTGCAGAGGAATTTGATTTATGATTACTGACAAAACTAAATGATAAAAGAGTACAAGACCAGCATGAACTGCTATAAAATTCACGCAGGCAACTCCAAAATATTTCCACCAGCTGTAACTCTGTAATTTAAATGTTCAATATATCAAAGGCTTAACTCTGTAATTTAAATGTTCAATATATCAAAGGCTACGTACCTGGCAATTCAGCTACTGTCGTACTGCAAGCAAATTTTTTCTGCAGCTCTGATGCCAATGACTCTCCATGAACCAAAAAAGATTCAAAACGAGAAACTTTAGTCACCTTCTTGTTACCTTGCCTTCGTTCTGTCATGATCTGAACTGGCTTGATGGCACCTTTTCTGATTACCATTTCACTTCCTCTAATCACTTTATGATGGGCTTGCATACGACTTAGAAATGTTGGTCCTAAATCCTTTTTATGAATTTCTGTTGGGTAAGTTGACATCTTCTTTATGGATCCCTTAAATAAAGCATCACATAATGTTGCATCGAGTATTACCATGGATCTGTCAGTTGACTTCACCAGATTCTCTTTCTCAATATAGTTGAAAACAATCGCAGTTGCCTCTGTCGCACTGTATATTCCCCCGGTATCAGCTCCAAAAGAAGCAAAAATAGGAGTGACGTGAGAGATTGGTTTATAAACCTCTTCTACAACTAGTAATCTCCCGGACTGACTTTCAACAACAACTTTATCATTGGTTTGTTCAACCTTCTCCGTCGTTATTTTCTCAGGCTTGTAAGATATATACTCTGAATGGCCACGATTAACAGACAACAGCACAATCTCCTTCTTGAATTTATCCTCCTTTACTGATATCTGTCCAATTTCAGATGTAATGAGGATACAAAAAGTATTATTAATTACCTTAATCCAATAAAACTCATAAACACAGAAGTCAAAAGTTAGAAATCAAGAAAGCAACCAAGTTTTAGACACAATATTCTTAATTTTATACTTTTAGAGGGAGGGGACGAAGGTGCAAGCAAGTTATTCCCTATTCTACCTGATTTTATTCGAAACTAGTAATGTCTATTTAATAATCACATCATTGTTTTGAAGCACAAGCAGTTAATAAAAACACCCAAGGCGCTGAGGTACTTGGAGCCTTGAGGCGTGTACCTCACCACATACAGTGTAGATAAGTCTATGTTTACAGAAAACAAGTACAAAAATCATATAAAAGCAAGTACTTAGCTTTAAAAACTATGTTTAAAGCAATTCATGTTATAATATCAAGTCTATAGTAGTAGTGAAGTGGAAAAATAAGTCTAAATTATAAAAAAAACAATATTAAAGAAAAACAAGTACTAAACAGGCATGAAGAAAGTTAATGCTCAATCCAAGTCCAAATCATCATCGTCCTCTTCATTCTCTTCTTCTTCTTCTTCTTCTTCCAAAGCACTAACATCCTTATTACCTTATAACCTGGACTGAAGTAACCAGCAGATCTCAGGAAGCAGAGTCCAAGAAGAAGATGAAGAGACAACCATGGAAGAGAGAAGAAGTTAAAGTCGAAGAGGCAATCGTATATATTTGGACTTGAATTACCATATTATAAACTAAAAGATACTCAAAAACATATTAAGGAAATCCAAAGATATTAAAAGATATTATCAGATCAATTAAAAGAATTAAAAAGATATGGCAATAAAAAATCATCGTTCAAAATCTTCAAATACATTGAATTTATAGAAGGCGCGCCTTTGCAGAGCCTTGAGGCACGCGCCTAGGCGCCACAGGGCGCGCCTGCGCCTCGCCTTTTAATTCACTGAGCACAAGTGATATCAATTGCTTCTTGCACTCATCTACAACATCATTTACAACTCATATTACGCATAAATACATAAGATACAGCACGAACCAGACCAGCAGATGCTTTAGATTGCAACCATTTAGTCAACTTCTTGAAAGATGACTTCTTGATATCAAGTGTAACACCTGCAGGTCTACAGGCTAAAACGTGATTAGACCTGCAACACAAAAAAGTAGCTTTTAATAAGACGGAAATTATTTGGATACATTGATATCACATTTGACGAGGTTTCATATAGGATTAACTGTATGTGAGTCCCAGCCTGTTAGGAACAAGCAGCTAACATAATTTATCGTCAATCATAATTGTTGATAGTAAGTGGCAACAGCAAACATATAACACACCTCTACAGTTTAATAATCTTACTCCTCTCACCTCATCCCTTTTCTTTCTCAGCTCAACGTAAGAAAGAAAGGCAGTAAGGAAAACTTTGCAATAGCATTTGTTCTATTTGATCTATGGATGTGATCTAATGTAAAGAAGGGAACTGTATAGTACTTCTATATAATAATAGTTCAGTAGAATTTTGTTTGAAAGAACATATCAAAAGTCCTCTGCCCCCTCAATTTATAGGATACTTATTTGAAGGATTGGAAATACTTGTTGATAAATATTCATAAAGGAAATATATATTGTACCATAAGGTACTTCCAGCCATGGGAAGATCTTTGTCCTTAACCGTGATATGCAAAGCTTGCAAAAGACATTGGTCCAGTAGCCTGTCAACATCTGATGCTGTTAACAAGTTCTTACTGTCAACCTCAGTATGTGTATCTTCAATAACACAATCATCTGCTTTTAAATCCCTCATCTTAGAAGCCAATTGCTCCAACATGTCATCCTTATCAGCTAACGCTTGGTCAGCTACTGCCTGAAAATCACCACTGAGATCGGGCTCACAGGGAAAATCAGCACCAAAATTAGTCTGCTGCTCATTTGGAGGATCAACTTCAGAAGAATAAGAAGCGGAGGATGGAAGTGAAGGATCTGGATATACAATATTTTCTAAGAAACCAGCATTCGGCACAAGGTGACCGTCGACAGATTCCCTGAAAAGAGGGTGAAGAAGCAAAAGTAGTTATTATTTAGAAATGAAACATAGCATTAAGTAGATAGTAAAGCTGGTGTTGGAGCTTGCCAGAGAAAATCACGATAGCAATGAACAATTCTCAAAGCTTTCCCACGTAAGCCAGCTTGCAATGCTTGATCACTACTCATTGTAGTGATACCAACCTATAAAAGGGGATTAGATTGCAGCGGTGAAGCCTCAAAACATAGAGAATAGCCTATCAAAACATACCCACTAAAGGGATAAGGTTAATATATTTTACCGCAAAAGGTGCAGGATTGCCAGGAACCATGACAGACCAGGGCTCTCCAGCAGAAAAAGGAGCAACGCCATTGGGAGGGAAACTAACACCAGGAAACATCAAATCTGCCCCGCCTATAATAAAATGCGAAACCCCCTCACCTTTTAGTGTGAAAGAATGTAGGAGATGAGGCACCTGCCAAAGAGCAAAAACTGATGGAAACAACCATCATGTTAAAGGTGTAATTGTTATAAACTGTCACCATTGTCAGTCCAAAATCAATCTTTATGCCAGATGACATACATACCTGTGGGATAGACTTCAGCTCCTCGTCCATCAATGTCAAAAAACACAGGGAATCCGCCTTCCACGGCGTAGACCAATACACGATTTTGGAATTTCGCAACGGTGATTTCCGCCTGTTAATTAAAAACTTCAAGAATCACTACAGGATTCTGATCACCAGTTTTGCAATATAAAATCCTAATATTTGAATGGAAACCTACGGAAGTTATAATGGTATTGTTTGGTTGACAAGTAGAAAATTGACATAGATTAGATTAAAAGAGTCGGAGAAAAAGATGCCTTGGGAGGAAGAAGAAGGTTGAGATCAGAGTCGGAGGCAAGAGGGAACTTGTCTTTGACGCTTCTCCGAAGTTTCTTCCTGTCAGCGCCTGACAGCCTCTGTAGTGACTTGGGCTCTACTGATTTCTTAAACATTCTTTGAAGCGCGGCGTCGGAACTCTACTGCTACTACTAGCTATCCGAGAAGAAGCTCAACTGCTCACGGCAACGATTCTGAATTTGCAACTTCAGAATACTATGGGAAAATCATTTCGATTATCATTTCTGCAACAAGCCCTGTTTCAACCCTAAACTTTGAAGCTAGTATCCACTCAAATACAGAAAACCACCCTTATATGAATCAATTTGTCAGAAAGTATCTCTTAAATTATTTTTTACCAAAAATCACCTCTAAATTACCTCCGTTATCCAAGAATCACTTCTTTCACATTTCCCGTTTCAGATCCATTTAACTTAATTCTTCATTTCTTTTATCTTTTTCAATTAATTCAACTATAATATCATAACCCGATCCAAGTTTACCCGAGTCCATTAAATTACCCACTTTTGAATTGGGGATCTAGCAATTTCTAGGGTTTCGAATTGGGGATCTAGCACTTTCTAGGGTTTCGAATTGGGGATTTGCGACCGAGCGCGCGATTTTTGGGTGCTCGAGCGATTGACTAGGGGAATAAGACTCTTCTGAATGGAGATCAATGTTAGGGTGTAAGGAATATGGTTCGAGCGAGGTCTGGGTTTTAGGGTTTGAGCAATCGAAAGGGAGGCGATTTCTGGGTTTGCGAGCAATCGAAAGAGAGAGGAAGATTTCTGGGTTCGAAGAAGGTTTGAAGAAGAAGGATTCAACTGCGATTGAAGAAGGTGATTCTAAGAGGGCTATTGAAGAGGACGATTCTGAGGCGATTGAAGAGGACGATTATGAGGCGATTAAAGAGGACGATTTCTGAGGCGATTCTGAGGCCATTCTGAGGCCATTCCGAGTGAGACTAAGGTGAGTTGTGGCTTTTAATTCGAGCATTTTACACAGTTTTCTGGATTGTGGGCGTTGTTTGATTCCTGAGAGAATCATGTGGTTACTCTATTGAAATTGTGGTTGTTGTGACATATTATTCTCTGGAAAGTGTCTTGTTTGGTTGAATAGCATTGAATTGGTTGCCAACTTGCCATATAAGTGCATAGAATAATGGGTTTGGCCTTTAGTGTAGTCGAAAGTTGCTAGCTTTTTCTACTTTATGCAAAGTATACTATTGTGTTTGGCTGATTAATCAATATCTATTGTTTTCACAGATGAATATCACATTTAGATTTCAGTATGGGGTGAATTTTACTTGACAAATCAAGAGGAACTTTGTTATAGAAAAGGTCAAGTCTACTTATACAAAGATGTGGATCCAGATTATATATCACACTAGTACATACCATAGGGGTAGACCGCGGTTTTTTAACACATGGGACCGCGGTTTTATTAGCGCGGTCTTGCTCGTCGCGGTCCGACCTTCGCACCGCGGAATTGGGCGTCCGTGGTCTTAGTCGGACCGCGGTAAATACCGGACCACGGTTGAAAGCACCACATTTTTTAAATATTCGGACCGCGGTTAAAAACCGCAGTAAATATTTGGACCGCGGTAAAAGCACAACGTTTTAAAATATTCAAACCACAGTTGAGTAAACCGCAGTCCCAAATTAAAGTTTTTTCCTAATTCATATTATTCCAGCCCAGTACGACCTGTTTCAGAATAATTTTTTTTGATGAAATAGAGTTCATATCACAATTGATCAACTCATTTATATCCCAAAATACAAATTTATAGCTCAAGAATTCTCCAAGTACTGAATACAAATTTATAGCTCAACAATTCTCCAAGTACTGGTCATAATGTACCAAAATCTTCCAAGCTATTAAACACAATAAAGAGCACTCGTAGATTCTAAAACTACTCTCTAATTCCATTACTTCACCTTGAAAAATAGCAACAAAATGGCAATTTGCAAGAATGTGCAAACAAACCTAACAAAGCTAGTTAGGTTTGAGAGAATTCTCATCTTCATGTCTCTTGGTAAGAATTTGCTTCGTCCTCTCAAGCACTCCAAAGAATATTGAACCCCCTATGCCTATCCACAAAACGCGTGGCCACAATCCCTGCAACGAAAACACTTGAATTATAACTCTTTTTACTTCATTACTTAACCAAGCATTAAATCAGGGTCATTCAATTCTCTCTTTGCCTGCATGATTTAATGCTTGGTTAAGAAAGAGCTGATGAATAAATATTTATAATTCAATATTTATAAACGATACACAATTGTTCCTTATTGCAAGTTTATATCCTAGAAGCAGCTGCCTGCTCGTATATACAAAACTGCATGGCGTCAAAAGGCAAATCTCGGAGTAGAAACGATCCGTAACCCTGCAATATAGTTTAAGGAAAATAGCTGAATTTAAATTTGGCCACTGAAATTTAGAGGAACTTCAAAAATAGGAATAATTAAACTACATTATGTATTATGCCATGTGTATGTAACAACATACTAATAAGAGAGACATTGAAGCCAAAAGAAAAATGTAGTTTAAGCAAATAAATATACCGCATATAGGCCTCTCAATCCCTCCTTGGAGGCAATAAGGCGAACTGCATCAGTTACAGAAGCAAATTGCCTTGTCTGCATTCTTTGCTTAACAACCTACAAAGGTAGTTTCTGTCACACTATGTGGTAAAGTGTAATCTGGACTAAGAGAAGAGGAGGCAATTGTTCCCACCTCAGTCGGTACTCGGACAATAAAAGAAGCAGCCCCACCAACAAAACCTGCAGTCTGAATGATCATTTAGAAGCATATCATTTGTAAATTCTCTCAATATAGTGTTAAATATAGCGACTCCCACATATAGGTTTTTCAGTATAAGTTTCTTATGTAAGGATTACTAGATGATTTGATTTAACTTACAAGATGTGCCAATGCACTAAGGTGTTCAGGGAAGAAAGTATAAGTTTCTTATGTAAGGATTACTAGATGATTTGATTTAACTTACAAGACGTGCCAATGCACTAAGGTGTTCAGGGAAGAAATTCAACAGTTTCTATATTTTGTAGGTTCATACACACCCACAAATATGGAGATGCCCTGAAACAAATGAAATGTGCATTGAAAAATTAGACATACAATAAAAAAAATACGTAGGACAAAAATAATAAAATATATACTTACGGCAAAACACCAGTGAGATTTGTAGCTAAACCAGAGTAAACCCCTTTAATATAATTTGGCTCCGACCACAAGCTGCCTTGATGAAAGAAGCTTGACCAGCTTGAAGACGAGTTTTGATTGTATCAATGGGATACAAATTCCTTCAACAATTGACCAGCTTCAACAATTGGATGTTTTGGAATGATCCATCTATGTTACATAAAATTCATACAGTATATAGCTCAAGTAATATGAAAGGAATGACCGGTAACAGTTAGGCAACAAGGAATACGACAGGAGCCATCTCTCCTCATCAAACAACAATAAAAAATTCCAAACAACCTTTACTTAAGAGTCCAAAAATCAAACAAAAAACGATGATCCTAAAGCTAATGTTTCAAATCTACACTCAGTGGGAGTTTTTCATTGTGCGGTGTCTCATCCATATACAAGACCAACATGATAAAATGATCGAAATTAGATACGTTGTAAGATAGTGGGATTTGATGTGAGATATTTGAATACTAAACATCAGGGACAAAAGGTTGTCTCTAATACAAGGAAGGATAACAGTGCAAATTGAATTTACAGCTCAGTCACTTCAAGATAATAAAAGTAAGAATGTTTAACTCCAATTTTTACTGAAAATCCAAGGAGAGAGGAGAGTTCAAAAAAACCTTATACTTCATTTTTGTAACCTCAAACCTAAAATTATCAGTCATTTACCTTCCACCATATATAGCCATACCCAACGGCTACAACCAAAATGATTACACCATAAGGACGGCCACCTGTAATTAAAACATGCAAATCAAAATCTATAAATGGCATCATACACCAAAAAAAACAAAGAGGGGTAACTTTATATAGATTAAAACCAAAGCATCTAACAACATGAATTAATTTTATAAAAACCGACGACAGAACATAAGATGAGCTTAATTAGGCCTATTAGAGAAAATAAGATAAACAAGAAAATCAACAAACGTGGTATAGTTCCTGTACCTAGTAGGGATTTAATGGGAACAAGTTTTTATTACTATGATTGGATCTAGAGTATTACCCATAATTTTCAATAGAATATAAAAAAACAATATAAATAGAGAGGACAAAGGCGAGATGCTCAAGCGAGAGCCTGGACAATAAAAGACATTCTTATGAGCACGTTTCCTCAAGCCTTATCAACTATCAACAGCATGTTAAGAAGACAGACCTTATCAACTATCTTAACTTAATTCACTTCCTCTGCCAAGATTTGAGCATAAATTTATAGATATGCTCAGTGATGAGAAATGTTTCCCGTGTGAAGCAATCAAGCAAATAGATAATCAATACGATAACTTGCTATATAATCCATATGAGTAACAGAGCAGTACAAACCTCCTCCACCTGAGGTAACAATAGTGACAGGTCTATTTGATACCAAAAATTGCAACTCTTGTTTAAGGCTGTTAACCTGGAAGGAAAATATAGAATAAGAACATTGCATAATGGAACAAATTTCAAGAAAATGTTTAAAAATCTCAACACATCACAAAAAGAAAAGACCTCAATACATAAAATTTATCAGCAAAGACTTTTTTTGATAAAAGTAAGTATATTACCAAAAAAGGGACAAATCTTTTTACAAGACTAATCCTAACTTTACCTCCACTTTCTCACAAAACCTCACAAGCCGAGGTCTCATGGAAAGCACAACAAGCCCCCTCTCCTCCAAGGAACCTCACAAATTCAAAGGCCTCAAGGGGAGAAAACAATAACGCCCACCCCCTCTAAGACCCTACACGTCAGGGACTCTAGGGGAGTAACAAGAACCAACTCTCCCCTCAAACCACAACACCATACCCAACAACCTAGAGAACAATTACAACCTAAGCATTCTTCTATAAGAATCATTTCTCATATTACCTTCTTTGCACTTCAAAGCAATCTGAACCCTACAATCATTCATAGCCATATTATAACAGTCCATCACACTATCTTGCTTACCTCGGAAAATAGTATTGTTTCTGACTCTCCAAGTGTGATAGGTAGCAACACTAATCACCATAACCAAGCCTTGCACTCTCCAACACTTCTTATCTCTGCTTCTAACCACCTAAGTAATCCAGTCCTCAAGAGTCTCCTTCCAAGTGCTAACTCTGAGCCACTTCAACAATCTAATCAACACCTCCTTAGTGTAGCTACACTTCCACCACAAATGAACTTCTGTCTCAGGTTCACATCTACATAAGACACACATATCCGGGACATTAACCCCCCAACCATGAAGTTTAGCTCTCGTAGGTAATCTCTCCTTCATAGCCAACCACAAATGGAAGGACCATCTCCTAGCATGTCTCTTACCCCAAATCAAATGCCTATTTACCCTCACTGGCGTTCCTCTCCCTGACGTTGTCATACAAAGCCTTACAATTCATCTTACCATTTCTCTTCTTGATGTCATCAAGACTAATCAGTCTTTCACTATAGAGCCCAATCGAGGCATTATTAGGCATAAACTTAGATCTCCGCTCATTCTTGATTCTGATAAGCACTCTCCAGATCCAAGAGTCACCACTTTTTTCCTCTCTTCTCCACAAATCATCCCCTTTCAGTAACTTATTTCTGACCCAACTAGTCCAAATATTATGCTTCTTTTCATGCACTTCATAAACCAATTTCATGAGGAGAACTTTATTCCAAGTGAGGACCTCCTTAATATCAATACCCCCTCATCAAAAGGTTTGGTCACCTCTTTCCAGGCCACTAACCATCTCCTACTATCACATTTACCAATCCATAAGAAACTTCTACAAATAGCAACAATCCTATCCACCACCTGCTCAGGAAACAACATAGCCTGACCCCACAACCCCAAGATACCCTCAATAACAACCTTAATAACAACCTCAATATCAACAAAGACTTGATGAGCAGGATCTCAGCAAATTAGTCATATTCATAAATAACACATCTTACAAAGGAATTCTTTGGTTAATTCTCTTATGCAGAGAGAGCACACCACACAAGAAGAGCTTTATACTTTCTATTTCAAACAAACACAAGCGCCATCAGCTACGCTAGACCTAAATTCAGTTTCCCTGCTAGTCAATACTTAGCTTCAGTCAATGGCAGTCGTAAGATAGGAATATGATACATATAGTGAAATTTTTATTAGGATACAAACTATATATTATCTAATTTGCAGTAAATATCCCATCTTACAAAAACAGCAGAATGTAAATTACGCAGCTAAGGAAGTAGCACAGTTGCACATTTAGATTCATGAGTCATGACCATAAAGATAAATTATTCTTTCACTCCAGTACACACAGGTGACCAGACAAACCTGTGCCAACAAAGCATCATCCTTTGGCTTGGTTGAAGACGAAGAAGAACCACTTGGCTTAATAAACTGTGACAAAAGTAGAGAGAACATTTATCCAGCAAGTACATTGGGCATTGGCAATAAGTGTCATAGCTGTCACTAGATGACATATAGCAAAATAAGCTTCATTGAATGGAACCGTGCAACATACACACTTGCAGCAAGTTGTTTATTTTTCTTTTGCAGCCTCAAAGATCAATAAAGGATTTCAGATAATAAGTTCAGGAGGTATTTTAATTGATACCATAATGACATACTATATGTACCAGGTAAAAAATTTGTAAACAAGATCCAAAAGAAATTGGCACCTTTGACTAGGACTATGTACCTTGAAAGTTGTTGGCAGAAATTGGCATCGTAAGTGTAAATAAAAAAGTTCTAAGGATACACAATTTACTTGCTTAAAAAACCTAAATTTGTGCATACCTCAAGAGGTACGAAGATGGCAGCAAGCTGAGTGGTGTGCTGCAAGAACGGCTGGGTATTCGGAAACGACGACAGAGGAAGAGTGGTAGCACGACTTCAAGGAAGAAGATGATGCGTATGCGTTGGTGAAGGAAGAGGAAGATAGATGGCGGAGAAAGAGGAAGACGAATTAAGAGTGTCGCAAGGAAGAGGAAGTGGGAAGAGGAACACCGTACACGCGTTTTAATTTTATTACGAAATTAAGTGGAAGGAAAAATAAAGTTCCCCCATTTATTAACGCGGTTTCGTTTAAACCGTGGTTTGGACTAAAAACATAGACCCCACTTAAATTAAAACCGCGGACCGTGTTGCAATTTTACCACACTTATATAAAAACCATGGTCCGAGTTTAAATAATTAAAAGAAACAATCTCTATACACCGTACTTTTAAACTAAAATGTGGTCTTTGTATCTTGAGTACCACGGTTTTAAAAATGTGCGGGCAAAGTAGTGCGGTGTAGGTCCATTTTTGTACTAGTGTCAATAGGTGACATGAAAGATCATGTGAAAAAGGAAATTGGGTTGGATATAGTTGAAATGTGGTTTTTAGAACTAGGGAGAAGCATACATAATGGTTTAAGGCTTCTAAGTGTGGACAGAGATGTGTTAGATATAGTTGGAGTGTGTGGCAGATCTAGAATGGCCCATGTGTATCTTCTACAATCAAATGAGCCTAGTCCAAAGCAATTAATGTTATGAGGCCCATCTTTCTCGATCTACACAAGAGATGTCTGGATGTACTAGCATCAACACTCAAGGCCCATCTTCATCATTTGACCCTCAACCTTGTAGTGATTCAATACCAAGGGCTTCTTCAACTTTTGATCCTAACCGAGCCTCTGCATCCACAAACATAGAGGAGGAAGAAGCTATTAATGAAGACGGGGATGATTCTGATGGTTCAGTAGAAGTTGTTGGATCTGAAAGCTCTGAAGGTGGGAGTGAAAAGGATCTTGCAGAAACTGATAATGAAGATGATGAAGACTTAATTGTTTGGGGAACAAGTCGAGCCAGGTGTAGGTGCTATAATTACAAGAGATTCTGGGGTAAGAGATTATGTATTTGAAGCACCTGATACAAAGGCATTTGTAGATGATGAGAAGTCTGAGGATTCTGAAGTGTTGCTTAGTGGAAGTGAATTTGATGGTAAGACTCATGTTAGGTATCTGAGTTTAACCCTTCTGTTGACTTTAAGAAAAAAATCAATCTTAAAGTTGGAATGTTATTTGGTAGTAATGACATTTTTAGGAGAGCATTGAGACAATTTTCAATAGAGAATGGAGGGGACTATTATTATTTGCACAATAATAAGAAAATGATTTCTGCCTACTGTAAGAAGAAGTGCAATTGTTATATGAGACATGCTATGAAGAAATGTGTATGTAAGAAGGTAGATTGTAAGTTTAAGGAAAAGATGGACCATTTCAGTTGAAGTCATTTGTTCCTAACCATGACTGTGGGGGCAACATGAGAATTCAAAGCTCACATCAGTGTGGCTTGCAGAGAGATACTTAGAGTATTACATAGATGACCCTAGCTGGAAATTAGTTGGGTTTATTAATGATGTGAGAAGGGAGTGCAATATTAGTATCTCATACAATCAGATCTGAAAGGCTAGGTACAGAGCATGCTTGAAGAGTCAAGGAGATGCTAATGCTCAGTATAAAAAGGTATGGGACTATGTTGCTACCCTTATAAGATGGAATCCAGGAACAAGCTCTTATGTGATGGTGGGTTTATAGAAACCCTTATTTCTGAGATTGTATGTATGTTTTGAAGATTGTAAGAGGGGATTTTTGCAAGCTAGGTTGTAGGCCAGTAGTTGGGCTAGATGGCTGTCATTTCAAAGGTGCTTTCAGTGGTCAAGTTTTGGTGGTAGTTGGAAAAGATGCGAATGAGAATATCTTTCCAATTGCAATTGTTGTGGTTGAAGCTGAAAGAAAAGAAACTTGGGGTTGGTTCATAGAGATACCGATGAGAGACATAGGAGAATGCAAGCCAACTTTTATGTCAGATAGGCAAAAGTTTAAGATTAACTTGATTGCTTTATAAACTAGTGCTCAATATGTCATTACTTATGCTCTTGTGATATTTTATTGTAGGGTTTGATTGAGTCACTGCATGATATATGTCCACAGAATGATACAAGGGTGTGTGTGAGGCATCTCATCAATAATGTCAAAGGTTTGTATCCTGGACAAGCTTACAAAAATCTGATTTGGGCACCAGCTAGAGCTTGTACTCATGTGGATTTTGAGCCTCCAATGGAGGAGATCAGAAACACGAAACAAGAAATGTATGATTATTTGATGAGAGTCAACCCTGCATCTTGGTCTAAACATGCATTTATGTATGATTGCAAGTCTGACATGCTTCTTAATAACATTTGTGAGTCTTTCAATTCAATGATCTTGCATGCTAGAGAGTTGCCCTTTCTATCAATGTTGGAGTGGATTGGGTGCTTGTTTACTACGGTTATTAGTAAATCTCATATTTATACCCGTTATATGATGAACCGTGGTCAAAACATGCCTTATTTGACCCCGCGCATTTTGTAGATTGTTTTATTATGGCGGTTTGTTATAGACCGTGGTAATGGTGCATATAAAATTACCACATTTTTTTCACATTACCGGGGTTAATTAACATGTAAATTAAATCAAATTCAAAATACAAACAAAATAATTATACTAACCAATTTATTAAATAGTATACATTTGCCGAATACGATAATTTATAATAATAGATAAAAAGTTTAGTTTTAATATTTATAGTTTTGATAAATATATTTACACTAGATTATATATTTATTTTAAGAAGAATAAGATTATGAAATTTGAATGCTTTGAAAACTCAAAACACTTACAATTCATTCAACTAGGTCAAAATCAAGCTTCTCCGCTTACCAAAAGCAATCAAAACACCTCCTCATTTTTTTCATCTCAAATCATCCTCCCTAAATTCGCATCGTCGATCTTCGCCAACGCTTGCTCCTTCGAACTCTAGCATCAACAGCGATTTCGCGGTGGTCAATTGGATATGCCGTTCTCTTAAATTCAGGAAAAAGGCTGATTCATTGCCCTAAATGAGGCAATTCTGACAAAATCTTCGAATTCAGCGCTTGAGCGAAGCGAATTGGTGCCCAAACTTCGAAGGATTGGCTCGATCTTTGAAAATCCTATAGCGTCAGCGGGAACTGAGAGCGGCGTAGCTGTTCATAGAAAACTCGCACTTGATTATCAATTTTCCATCATCAAGCTTCTATCTTCGAGTTCCACAGTCTGGTTTTTCAATATACTCGATTCAATCTCTGGTTTGTTCGTGTGTGTGGCAAAGTCTGCCTTACTTGTTATCTTCGAGTTCCAAAAATGGAGCTCGAAGAGAAAATGGTCGTTGTGGAAGTGAAGGGAGATATCTACTCGTGCCAGTCACTCTGTTGCCCTACTCTGTAAGTTTCTGCTCGATTCAGTCTCTGGTTTGTTTATATTAAATTTATTCTGGGTTTTTAGTAGAACTAGGATTTTAGATTGATTTGGATAGAAAGATCATTTCTTTGGAATAAGTTCCAGCAAATTCTATGTGCAGTTGATTGATTTTTACTTGTTTTAACTTTTCTGATCTGCTATTTTAGCTTGAGATACTGTTTGCTCATGGGAAGAGGAGAAGTTGGGAAATTACGTCTTAGAAACATGATCAATGAGGTGTGGTGTGATCCTAATCTGTTTTGAGGATAGTTGTTACAAGATCTAGCTATTGATGTGAACCTCTTTACAATGTGAAAGCTTCAGTTCTGATTTGAGAATATTTATACTGAGTTAATTCTTATGTTTCTCCCTGTCAATAATGATTGCATGAATTAACAATGGAAGTGTATATATGAAATGAATGGACAGCTAAATATAAACACAAGACCATCACAAGGATATATTTAGCTGTCCATTCATTTCATATATACACTTCCATTGTTAATTCATGCCTGCAGTTTCTCAAATTTGAAGCATTTGTGGCTTTAGAACAATCATCTATATCAATATTTGCATCATCTACACTTTCTACTGATTTCTGCAAAAAAAAAAGATCATGCTTACATTAGTTAATTAAAAATCAACTACATACTTTTAGTTAATCGAGATAAACGAAAGGAGGCACAACATAATACACTACTATCAAGCTGGATCAGTGCAACTACATAGTAAACCAATTCGAATTTGTGATAACATCAAACAATCCATACCCATTGCAAACTTTACACCCATCAACGTGTTCAAAATAAAAATACAGTGGCAAAGAAGTTGCAGATGACTGAACTTTTTCATTGGCAACACAAATACAGAATTGCAGAAAGTACTCGACCTGATTTTTGTTTGAAGGGCTGATGAGTCCGATGTCTGCTAACAATGTGCCAAACTGTACACGCATATCTCTGTCATAATCACAATAGAGAAATAAACAATATACCATAACAATTGATAGACTTCAACATGAAAAGTAAAAGAGAATTTCACACACCATTTTTGTGGCTTTAAATTTTCCCATGATGCCCAAGATTTTCTCCAGATTCAAATATACCTCTCTAGTTTGGGTTTTATCCACAGTGCTCTATCTTATATTTTTTTATTCTATATTCCTATTTAAGTAATCACACATAGACTTTTATCGGTTTATAATTTTAACTAAAGCAATAATATCAAAGTAAAAAAAAAGTTATGAATTTGTATAAGATGATGCTAATACAGTAATCTAATATTTCTACATCTTAAAACACTACATAGGTGATCAAAATAGGCACTACAAGATATTAAGAAAGAATAGGTGACAGGTCACAAATTTGATTCACTAAAAACTTGCACATCAAATAGGAATGTCAGACCACAAGGTTGCATCTAATTTTCTTACAGTGAAATGTAACATATTTAATCATATCCTTGAACCCACAATTCATTCTCATGAAATTTTATGCATAAAGTAAACACAAGGAGCAGAACTTTTGTGCAGCTCTTGCTCCACTCTACAAGGGAGGAAAACATATATTGGCAGTTAAAGTATCTTCAAGTAGTAATGGTAAAATCTGTTTAAGTTGTCCTTCCCTGTAGCATACAACATATGATGACTTTTAGGAAAACAAATGGTGACTTTTGGCTAAAAACTGCATAGATCGATAGAACAGGGGATAAACAACCAAAGCTAGATCTTGTAACAAATGGTGACTTTTGTGCAGCTCTTGCTCCACTCTACAAGGGAGGAAATGAATTGGTTTACTATGTAGTTGCACTGATCCAGCTTGATAGTAGTGTATTATGTTCTGCCTCCTTTCGTTTATCTCGATTAACTAAAACTATGTAGTTGATTTTTAATTAACTAATGTAAGCATGATCTTTTTTTTTTGCAGAAATCAGTAGAAAGTGTAGATGATGCAAATATTGATATAGATGATTGTTCTAAAGCCACAAATGCTTCAAATTTGAGAGACTGCGGGTATGAAGAACTGATTAGATCTAAGTTACTTGACAACTCTTCCCAAAAGCTTTGACTAGGTAAACACCACAACCTCTCTTAGGTTCGTCTGGATCTTCAAATTTATGCATTATGCTTTAAGTTGATGAATCATGTAAAAAGGATAGAGGTTTTTACCGAAAACCATCCGTAAAAGTGCCTATATTGCTCTAAACCACCCCTTTAATTGGATATTACCGGAAACCACCCGTTTAACTACTTTCGTTAGCGATTCACCACCCGTTTTCATATTCCGTTTATAATTCGTTAACTATTTACAAATTTAGCCCGAAAACTTTATACTTATTCATTTTTCTTCACAAATTGAAAAGTTGGAAAACAATTGTAATTAGTTACAAAATTGGGGTAAGTAAATCATCTTCTTCCCCACAAAAAACCAGATCTGAGAAGTGAAAAAAATCCACTGCGGGCTAAAAAACCAGCGTATTATTTTTCCTAAAAATATCTCTTATGCTGCCAGCGTATTATTTTTCCTAAAAATATCTCTTATGCTGCCAGCGTATTGTTTTCAGTTGTAAACCTAAGAAAATCCCTTAGATCCAACTGGTCTTCGCCTCTTCCCCTCGTCTTCATCTTCAACCTCACATCCATTCTTGTTCACTGGTTGGTCTTCGCCTCGTCTTCTTCACCTCGCCTCGTCTCGAATCCGTCTTCTGCAAGTCTTCACTCGTTTGCCTTGTCTTCTGCAAATCTTCACTCGCAAAAAGAAGACAACAAGCTCAGATCGAGATCCGAGCACCCCGCCTCACCCCTCAGTCCGTCTCGACTTAGCCCGCAGTCGGTCTCCGCCTCGCCTCGCAACCTGACCCATGAAAGCTATTCGAGCTCAACTTGAAGAATGCAACCCTCGTAATCCCTAAATTCATAAAGAGGAAGCTTCTGACCGAATCGGTGTTCAAAGGTCCTTCTCAGACTCATACTTGGATTCGGTGACCGATTTGTGGTTGATTTGTTCATCAGATCTAGAAGATTCGAGTTTAGGTGTTTTTTAGGTTGTTGAAGATTAGGGTTTAATCATCAGATCTGGATTGTTTTTAGGTTATTTGTTGAAGATTAAGTTTAGTTTTTAGGTTTTGTTCAGTTTCTTTTGTTAAACCCTAATCTTCACTTCTCAGATCTGGTTTTTTGTGGGGAAGAAGATGATTTACTTACCCCAATTTTGTAACTAATTACAATTGTTTTCCAACTTTTTAATTTGTGAAGAAAAATGAATAAGTATAAAGTTTTCGGGCTAAATTTATAAATAGTTAACGAATTATAAACGGAATATGAAAACGGGTGGTGAATCGCTAACGGAAGTAGTTAAACGGGTGGTTTCCGGTAATATCCAATTAAAGGGGTGGTTTAGAGCAATATAGGCACTTTTACGGGTGATTTTCGGTAAAAACCTCAAAAGGATAATTAACTGCTTATCAACTTGTTTGGATCTTCTAAATTTACTATGCAGAATTTGATGGGACCATATCCTACTGGCAAGACAGATGAGATTCAAGGCCAATGGACAACATTTGTACAAATATTCCTAAAATAGTTAGTAACAAAAACAACTGTTAGATGTTTTATACTTTTTTTGCAGCATTTTAGACATGCTTCCTAGAAATAATATATTTCTATGTTTTACAGGTTAAATTTGTAAGACTTCTTCAACCTTGTGAATTTATGAAAATATTTGGTAATAGTATGATATATATTTTTGTCTTATTTATATATATATATATATTATGAATCAGATATTTAAAGAATCATGTACCATATCATATGAATCAACATATGTACCATTTTACCACAGTTTCATTTCAATAAAAAAAGGATTTTACCACGGCTCCAAAAAAAATTGAGAATGACATTTACTCCGGTTTTACAATTTTACAACTAACCAATTTACCACGGTTTAAAATTTTTACCACGGTTAACCTTAAAATAGAATGTGGTTTTTTACCACGGTTGATTAGTTTACCACGGTTAATAAACCATGGTAAATGTGTAACCGTGGTAAATATAAAAACCGTGGCTTGCATTTTGAGGATAAAAAGCAGTTGGATTCCTATTTGCATCAATATTTCACTAAGGATGCTTACCTTAGGGCTTACAATATCTGCATCAACCCTATGTTTGGAGAAAATCAATGGGAGCATACTGATCAAGCACAACCTGAGCCTCCAAAACATGTTGTACAACCAGGAAGACTAAGAAAGGCCAGAAGGAGAGGATAAAGAACCCAAGCAAAAAAGATACAGAGTTGCAGGAACAAGCAAATGCTCTAAATGTGGTCAAGTTGGAAACTATAAGAACAAGTGTTCAAATCCACGTAAAGGCCCTCAACAACCAAACCAACCTCACAATCTTGGAGGGAGACCAAGAAGTGATAACACTGTGCCTGTAGGATCTCAGAAAAGGAAGTACACCAAAAAGGTATCAGCTTATCTTCTTAACTTCATCTTCAGTATGATTAATTAACTTCATAAATTTCTTGATTACAGAACAAAGTTGATGGATCTTCAACACAACCAGTGGTTAGCCAGCCTTCACATCAAATGAGTAATGCCTCCCACACTCAACCCTCTGCACCACCACCAGTGGTTAGTCTCACAACATCTCTTTATTTTTTGGCTTATTTTGCCCTTAATTTTGTAGCAGAACATGAATTTTGGAAAGACTCCATACACTGGAACACAAGGTTCAGTGAACCAAGCTCAATCTTCTCAGGTGTCCCAAACACAGTCAAAGAGATTTGTCCCAGGAAAACTTCATAGAAAGAAGATGATATCAAGCAAGAGTACTCTGGAAGCATCCATTAGGAGATCACCTAGGAAGCATGATAAAGACAAAGGACCCTCACAAGATGGCTAAGTTGTGGTTTTAGATGCAGTTTGAGATGCTGCTTTATTTTGTCACAAAACAATGATGTTGCATACTCTTTTATTTTGTAGCAGTGACTATGTTGATCATGTTGATCATGTTGTGTGTTTGAGATTTGACTCAATTTTGTGCACCTTCTTAATGTGATGTTTTGGCTACAATTTGCTGTTATGTGATGAGATTGAAACATGTTGTGTAATGCTCTAAATGTAGCAAAGTCCTGACAAAAGTTTTTGCAAAAATCTTGCCAAATTTACCCGAAATTATGGCCAATTTTTAAGGAAAAATCTTGCAAAATTAAACTCTCTCAATAACCTAACATTCAATGTTGTGTAATGGTCAAACATAACCCTCTGCAATATTGTGCAACAGTAAATAAGAAGGTGCAGTTCACCTTGCTTGACTTCACCCATTCAAACACCCATTAAACCACCAATTAAACTCACCATATTTCTGCAGCATTCTCCACCCATTCACCATTTTTTGCGGCATTCTCCAACCATTCAAACAAGAAGGTGCAGTTCACCCAATAAATATTGGTCAAATATCACCCAATTCGGCCATCAAATCACCCATTCAAATTTACTTCTCTCAACAATAAAAAGCCCCTTTGTAACATACCAATTCACTTATTCAACTTTCCATATACATCCTCCATACATTCAGCCATCAAAACCCATCTCACAACTCCTCCATACAACACCATCACCATGGCTAACCAAGTGATCGACATAACCTCAGCAACATCTGACAACTCCTCCTATGAATTTTCCTCCTCCTCTGGATTTTCAAGTGATTGTAGTTGTGACTACCACACTAGCATTAGGGCTAATCAGAGGGCTAGTCAGAGAGAAAATCAGAGGGTTAATCAAGTTGTTGTTACTCCAAGGGAAAATCAGAGGATAAGGCAAAATCCAAGGCCAAATCAGAAGCAAACTCAGAGTCCAAATCCAACACCAAGACCAAACCATGTTGCTGCAAAACAAAGAGCAGAAAATTGGCCTGCGAACAAGGCTTATAGCTTTGTAATTTCAATGAAAAGAAGCTTCGTGGAGAATGATTGTCGCCCGGTAAGCTCAACTGATTCCATATCCTTTGCAATTCCTACAACTATTATTCTAAATTTTTTGGTTTATTGTGAAGCTCTTACCACAAAAACATTGTGAAGATAATCATTTGGATAACTACAAGAAATGCCAAATTAGCCTTGAATATAAAAATACTTCATGGCCTGTTCTTCTGAAATTTAGTGGTGGCACATACAAGTTTGGACGAGGAGAAATTTTCTTGAAGATAATGGGGTGTGCAGGCATGATGCTTGATTGTTTGAATTACTCCCTCACACATTTGCATCTTTAACCTATGTTGTCCACGTCTTCAAGGCTTGATGGAAGATACTCATGTGGTTGTTGTGGCTGCTATGGCTATTGTTCTTCTTATTTTGTTGTTTGTTCTTCTTAGTTTGTTGTTTGTTGTTTGTTGTTTGGTGTTGCTTGTTTGTTGTTGCTAGTATGGTTTTCCTTTTCTTTTGTCTTATTTTCACTTCCATTCAAGTAAGTGCAGCCACTGTCAACTTTTTCAATTTCTCACTTCCATTCAATCCATTTTCCAGCCAATGTTGTCTATAAGCTCTGTCAAATTGGAACCCGAATTCTCATAACCTATGTCAATTCATGTCGAATAAGCCTAATTAAAACCCTAAAATGGTCGATTGTAACTTCTCCTCTGAAATTTACATTTTCCAATCTCGATTTTCAATCTTTATAAACCCTAGAATTTTCGAATCTTCAATTCAAGTCTAATTCCAGCTAAAACTCTTCCCTATATCCACCAATTAAGCACGCGACCCATTTGACTTCGAATTCATCTTAAAAATCATAAACCCTAATTTTCGCCCTCTTTTAGAATCCCCAATTCAAAAGTGGGTAATTTAATGGACTCGGGTCGGGTTATGATATTTCAGTTGAATTAATTGAAAAAGATAAAAGAAATGAAGAAAACTATTAAAATAATTAGTTAAACGGATCTGAAATGAGAAATGTGAAAGAGGTGGTTCTTGGATAACGGAGGTAACTTACAGGTGGTTTTCGCTAAAAAATAATTTAAGAGGAGGTTTTTGACAAATTGACCAATTTAAGGGGTGATTTTCACTATTAGAGCCTACAATTTAATAACCTGAGATCTATTTTGAAGTACATTTTTTTACTTTCTAATCTATTTTTTGTTTTTTTGTTTTTTTTTTGAAAAGGCAAGAACTGGAGTTTCATCTGTCTCCAGATAACAACTCCTGACCATCACAACGGGTGATCCGAAAGATATATATCCGAGTACATAGAAAACGTACTCGATTGTAAAAAGATGGGTCTCATAGTTCTGATATAATCAACAGATAACATATGGTCATGATTGCATGTTAGTACTGTTTTAAGGAAATGAGTACTAACAACTGGTTTAGAAAGGAAATATGCAGCTCTATGAGCTTCCCTAAAGCAGTTTCTATACTATATTTTGGTACGTTTAAAATTTATGTGCGTTGAAATTTAACTTATAGGCAAAAAAATATAAGTAACGAAGTATTAATCCTTGCTTGTTTTTTCCCTGCCGAAATCATCAAAGGAACACGCCTTCCCACGAGCCTTGGCCCTATTGCTTGTTTTTTCCCTGCCGCTTGAGGCCATGGCCTCCTCCCTCGGAAAACACCATCCAGTGACGGCAAAACAATTATATTCCGACATGAAGGCTGATTCCTCCATCCAAACAAAAACCAATCCACTTTACCAAGAGCCGGCCTTAATTCCTTAAGTGATGCCACTTTCCTTGTTTAACCAAGTCTGTAGGAGATACCACATCTACAGGAAAAACATCCTCATGCACATACAAAGATCTGGTAGTAGGCCACTCTGAGAATGAAAGTGCTTTCCGCTCACCAGCAGAGACTTCTTGGACATATCGGCCTGATCTGTACGACACAGATGACGATCCTGATGATTCTGACAAGGATGCCAAATATCCTTCGGTTGCGCTCACGGAAAATGAAAAGAGAATGTTGAGGAAACCATGGGAAGGTGTCCTAATAGTAAACATGTTCGACAAAGGGCCAGGGTATATACAGATTAAGCAAAAGCTCGAGCAAAAATGGGCTTTGAAAGGCTCTTTGACACTTGTTGACATTGGAAATGCTCATTACGTTGCAAAACTTACAAATGATGACGATTATCACCATGTTCTTACTCAGGGCCCTTGGATGATCGAAGATAACTATCTCATGATTTGACATTGGGTTCCTAATTTCGATCCATATAATGATAGAGTCTGCATACTTACGACATTGATTCATATTCATGCTTTGAGTTTGGAGTATTTCCATGAAGGTTTCTTACACCGAGTTGGTCAACTTGTGGGAAATGTTATCAAATTTCGGGGCCAATTCGTTCGCATCGGTGTAGAGATTGATCTGTCGAAATCACTCCTATTCAAGTTCAGATTTCGAGGGATAAACTGGCCTATTCAGTACGAGGGAATTATAAATCTCTGCTATCACTGTGGAAAAGTGGGACATGTCCCGGATAATTTCCCAATACTTGATGTTGCAACTTCTGATGAATGGCCCAGTGATGACGTCATGGAAGCTTTGTTAAATTTGGAACCCAAATCCATGCATCCGACGACAGTTTCAGATGAAATCGGCAAGTGGAACCAAGTGATCAAACCAAAGAGAAAGATGGCAAATCCGAACATGGATTCAAGTAAGCACATGACAACAAAAACTACAGATCTCTCTCAAGATAATCATAGGAAGCTTGCACAAAGCAGCATGCTTGACAGTTAGAATACAGGTTCCCGTTTCAACATTTTTAATTCTGGACGTGATGATGTAGACTCGAAACAGGTTCTTGATGGAGAGGGTGATCCGTTTTCTGATGATGAAATACCGTCGACCGTTGCTGCTCAGATTCAGACAGAATCAGTGACACAGATACAGTTGATCCGGTAATGCAGGGTAACCCCAAAAATCAAGCAGAGTCATCCGCTGGTCAAGCGCGGTCAGAAGAAGTCGTTACAAAGTCAGCGGGTAATGCTACATGCAATAATAGTACTCCAACTTACCGAGATTCTTTCCCAAAAAATCAGAAAAGAAAACATAGGAAAGAAGGAAAAGATCTTTCTTTATCTTCAGTTAGGAAAATCACGGGAAAAATATTCTCAAGGCACTAATAATTACTAAGGCTTCCAAGATTAAAAAATGCCTCTTGATCTCGGATTTGGTTCTTAACAAACACAACGACCCTCCTAAACCTACAACGGTAACCCTAAAGAAATCACAATTGCCACAACCACCAAGAGGCCCTAATGGAGCACCCCACCCCTCTCGTCCTCCCGCCGGTGACCCACAAAACAGTGTTGCCTCGGGCATGCTTTATGCTCTCAAATCACCGGATGGGACCTTACGTGGCTTCTCTACCATGCTTGGCAAACAAAATGAAGGTGGAGTTACTCCCAATGATAACAGAGTCGCAACCGATCCTTTGTCGGACGACGATGCTGCAAAATCTCTATGATGCCATGTTCCGTCTGTCGGAAGCTGCAATGTCTTTTGCTTTATCCAGTAATTCCATGAATTCACCAATATTCGGAGACCTCCTTCAATCCTTGTTTCCTATAAAGAACATCAATATCATGTTTTGGAATACTAGAGGTGCGGGTGGCACCAGATTCTCTGAATCTATGAGAGAACTAAATCGGATTCATAAACCAAGTGTTCTTGCGCTTGTTGAAACTCGTATCAGTGGGGTTTGTGCGGATCAAGTATTTCGTCAGCTTGGCTTTGATGGAATGCTTCGTGTCGATGCAGTCCGCTTTGTAGGTGGTTTCTGGCTCCTTTGGCATACTACTAAGGTCATGGTCTCTCTAATTACACTTGATCAACAACATATTACGGTCGAAATCTTTAGGCAAGGTGAAGATCCTTGGCTTCTTTCGGCCATGTATGCCTCGCCTAACTCTCACAGGAGACTTCAGCTTTGGAATGATCAAGGATCCTTTGCTCGTTCAAACAATAAGCCTTGGGTTCTCGGTGGCGACTTTAATGCCACAATTGATGCTACTGAGAGAAAGTACAATTCTGATGCAACCTCCCGCTCCTCGGTAGATTTTCGTCAGTGGATTGATGACACGTACCTAGTCGATCTTGGTTTCTCAGGTTCGTGCTTTACTTGGTTCAGGGGTGTGACGGATCAGACTTATAAAGCCAGTCCCTTGGCTAAGGTTTTGTGACTCGTGGCGCCTTCATTTCCCGGAGGCTATCGTCCAACATATTAAAACTTCCCACTCAGATCACTCGCCTCTTCTTTTACGGTTGGAACATTCAACTACTGCAGACCGGAATAACCGGCCTTTTCGTTTTCAAGGGGCTTGGCTCTCACATGACTCGTTCCGAGATACATTTCAGTACCTTTGGTCCTCTTCGTCTCCACTTCCGGCTGCGCTGAACAAACTAGCGACTGATCTGTCAATCTAGAATAGGCGAACTTTTGGTAATATCTTTCACCGCAAAAGAAAGTTACGTGCTCGCCTTGAGGGTGCTCGACGTAAGCTTTCTACACATCCGTCTCAACGGCTCATCTCTCTGGAGCGACAACTATGATGTGAGTTGGAGTTAGTCCTGCACCAAGAGCAAATCTTATGGTTTCAAAAATCCCGCTCAAATTTCTATATTGACGGTGACTGGAACACAAGGTCTTTTCACCTTTCAACTGTCATTCGCAGAAGAGCCAACAAAATTACCACTCTGCAGGATTCGAGTGGAACATGGATCACAGAGTCTGATCGGGTTCAAGGTTTGGCGCTATCTTTCTTTCAAAATCTCTATTCCGCTGATTCCATACCTGATGTTGCAAGGTTAGTGCCACACACGTCGGTCTCTTTACCGCGTCTGAGTGCTGATATTAGGGATAGGCTCACTCAGCCTTATACAGCTTCCAAAGTTTGGGAGGCTCTCAAGGTTATGGGACCCTATAAGGCTCCCGGGCCCGACGGTTTTCCCGCTCTCTTCTTCCAACAGTCTTGGGCTACAGTGGGGTCCTCAGTCTGCGGTTGTGTGCTGAATTTGCTTAATAATGGTGTTCTTGAAACCGGAATGGCCGACGCTTTTCTTGTCTTGATCCCCAAAGTTGACCCACCTCAATCTCCGACTCAACTGAGACCCATCATAATCAATAGTTAGACTATCTAGAAGCTTCTGGAGAAGGGTAACTCTAAGTAAGAGTAAGCATAAAGCGTCGCCCAAAAAGAGAATAGTTTGAAGAAGTCTCTCGAAGCGCTCCCTCCTTAATGTAGTTTTTAAGTTGGCTACTGTTTGTAGCGAAATTACCAACGAGATGATAACTAAGCAATTGTAGGGCATAAATCAAACTTGACGGTGCAAACCCTTCGTCTAGAAAACACCATTGATGAAAGAGAGAGAGAACTTGAGATACTTGTGTATTACTTGGGGGAAAAACCTCTTTTACAATGATAAGGGAGCCGTTTATTTATAGGCAAACCCTAGTTCTATCTTTAACAAAAGAATCTTATCTTTTTCCTTATATCTTTAACCTAATATAAAACATGGTAAAATATATTCTTTCTAATATCTTTTACTATTTACATAATGAATATTAAATAAAAGACATAAATATACTCAGCCGACTTTATCTTGATCTTGACGATGCCTTCATACTCATTCTTTCTCGTCGCCGTCTACGTGTAGCTCTTCTCGTCGACGTACTCAATCTTCACGTAGGTGACCTTGGGAACTCGTAGATGATCAAGGGAACTCGTAGTTGATCTCGTAGGTGATCTCGTAGATGATCTCGTAGAGGAGTTCATCTATCTCGTAGATGACCTCATCTATATCGTAGATGACCTCATCTATCTCGTAGATGACCTCATCTATCTCGTAGATGACCTCATCTATCTCGTAGATGACCTCATCTATCTCGTAGATGGCTTCATCTATCTCGTAGATGATGTCATGGACCATGTTGATGGTGTCACGGTGATGAATGACCTTGGGAGCCTCGTTAAAACCTCTTCTTAGGAAAACCTCGTGGGAAAAACCATGAGAAGAGTAAAAAGAGTACTCCGTGCTGACCTTAGTGATGTCGACGATCATTTACTTGCTTGGACGTCTTCTATTGGTCTCCCCGCTTTCATGTACATTCCAACGCGTTGACCTTACGAACACGTCGCAACCGTAGTGGTATTTATAGGCACAAACAGCTACCAAGATAATAGTTTAGCGGCTAAAGCCGACTCTCCCTACTCTCATCTCTCCCGCTCAAGCCGGTTTGATACACGGACGACAGATCATTGACAATGTCGTCATTGTTCAAGAAGTTCTCCACACTATGTCTGCTCTTGCGGGTACAACACAGTGGATGATGCTCAAGATTGATTTGGCCAAGGCTTATGATAGGGTCCGGTGGAGCTTCTTACGGGAAATGTTGAACTGAGTGCAATTTCGTTCTCATTTAGTGGATGTCATCATGAAGTGCCAGACTTCGGGATCCATGAGTATATTATTAAATGGTTCCAAGACCGACTCTTTTTCTCCATCACGAGGGGTTCGTCAGGGTGATCCACTCTCGTCGGATCTTTTCGTCATATGCATGGAGTTTCTATCACATCTTATACAGGATGCTGTAATTGCGGGCCGTTGGAAACCTATTGATATAGGAGGGGTGCAACTATCACATCTTTTCTTTGCAGATGATCTCATTTTATTTGCCGAGGCCTCCACTGATCAAGCCGATGTTGTGCGGACGTGCCTTGAGCAATTCTGTCTTTTTTCTGGCGAGCAAGTGAACTACTCAAAGAGATGATCTCATTTTATTTGCCGAGGCCTCCACTGATCAAGCCGATGTTGTGTGGGTGTGCCTTGAGAAATTCTGTCTTTTTTCTGGCGAGCAAGTGAACTACTCAAAGAGTAATATGATTTTTTCTAGCAAAGTTCGTGCTTCAGTTTCTGCAGCAATCTCGAGCGCTTTGTCCATTCCAGTAGTTTCAGATTTCGACTCGTATGTTGGGGTTCCAATAGCATGTGGTCGAATGACAATAGACAGATACTCCTTCCTCCTTGATAAGGTATCTTATCGTCTTCGTGGTTGGCAAGCAAAAACCTTGTCAATGGTTGGCCGAGTAATCTTGACAAACTCAGTTTTATCGAGCCTCCCCTTATATGTCACGCAGTCTGCACTGATTCATAAAACAGTTTGCGACAACATAGAGCGGTCCATTCGAGGTTTTGTTTGGGGGTCCTCCTCGGAAAAACGTAAGATACACCTCCTTCATTGGAACAAACTCGCAAGACCACGTCGTTATGGTGGTCTCGGTCTCCGATCAATGAGGCACTCTAATACGGCTGTTCTCTCGAAACTGGGGTGGCGTCTTCTGCAAGAGCCGAATTCTTTGTGGAGTCGGGTTATACGGGGAAAGTACTGCGCAAGTCGGGTTGACGTCGACATGTTTCAGAGCCGAACAAATGCATCAAATGTGTGGAAGGGAATTATTCAAGGTTCCGCTACTCTTTGCAAAGGTCTCAAGGTTGCGGTTGGTAACGGTACTACAACGTTGTTTTGGGATCATAAATGGCTTCTTGACAACCCGATGAGTGATGCTGCAATTGCTCCCATACCGGAGGACTTCCTGGCAGCAACCGTGGCAGAGTTGTGGGATGGGACAAACTGGATTTGGCCTAATATCTCGTCTTTCTTGCCTCCTGAAATCTGTGATCAACTTCAGTCGGTCCAAGTAATTAATTTTGTTGAAGCTGCTGATAAATTTTTCTGGCGCTTCACTCCAAATGGTATGCTCTCCTCCTCCTCGGCATATCGGGTGCTTCAAGACGAAGGGACTTTTGATCATAACCCCATTTGGCAGCGTATATGGACTATTCTCGCACAACAACGAGTCAGGCACTTCATTTACCTGGCTGCACATAGGAGCTTTCTTTGTAACTTGGAGAGGGTTCGGCGACATCTTGCTCAGGATGCTTCCTGTCCTCTTTGTTCTCTCCCGGAATCTTGCTTACATGTTTTACCTGACTGCCCCGTAATTCATAACGTTTGGCTTGCTCTCAGTGGAAACGCCTAAACTTCTTTGATGAGTCTAACATTGGATCTATTCAAACATCAAGGATAGTGATCGCTGGAGTGCAACTTTTGCATACATGGTTGGCACTCTTGGAAGATGAGAAATGAATTGGTGTTATGGTCGACCAAAACGGATAGTGGGCCTCCGGCTGCCTGGATCCCTCACCCGCCTTCTTGGATTCTCTTGAATACTGATGCTGTTTCAAAAGGCCACCACGGGACTGCTGGAGGCGGTGGTTTATTCCGAGACTCTACAGGTTCGTTCATTCGTGCCTTCTGTTTTAGATGTGGTCCATGTGCCCCACTAACGGCTGAACTTTGGGCGCTACTGCAAGGTTTGAAAGTATCCCAGAGACACACCTACATCAATTTGTTGCTGCAATCCGATTCGGCTCAGGCCGGCAAGCTCCTCACCTCAGCCATTCCTCTTGCTCATCCCGATTACTACTTAATCAAGCAATGCAAAGACCTTATTGAAGGCTATCCAGGGATCGTTCGTCTGACTCACATCATACACGCTGCAAACCGTTCTGCTGACTTTTTAGCTAATCTAGCAATCTCTATGGCTATTTCATTTACTGAATTTGCTGATCCTCCTAGTAATCTTGAGCTCTTTCTGTCTGCTGATGTTGTAGCTCCCACTACAAACTCTGTTTTTGCTTAATTAATATTATGAATCGCAGGGCTACCCCGTTTTCTTGACCCAAAAAAAAATATAAGTATATCTTTAGACTTTATATACGTATATCATTTGAAAAATGATACAAAATACATATGTACGTCCGTTTCCAACGTATAGGAAAATGTTTTTGCCAAATAATTGAAAAAATAAGAATACAATTTTTCTTTTTATCCCGTACGTCCAAAGAACAAAACTTTTTTAAAATAAATATTTAATTACGTTTAGTATATTTATCAATAATAGGTTATACTAGCGTGTGTTCCCGTATCATGTACGGGGTCACATATATTAAATATTTTAATAATATAATTATATTTTATACTATTAATTAGTTTATAATTTATAGGTTATAGATTGTAGTTTATACTTTTTGACTTATAATTTATAGATTATAGTTTATAGTTTACGATTTATGTGTTATAATTTAAGTTCATTAATAACTTAAGTTAATTAGATTGATAACATAATAAATAGGTAAAGATATATACGAAAGATAAGATATAATATGTCAAAAGATAAAAAATGATATTTCTTTCTATTAATATAATTTATTAGATATCTTTTTTATTTTTTCCTTATTTAATTCAAAAATATATATCAAAATATAAAGTTGGATGAGGTGGAGGATGACATCGTAGATGAAGTGGCAATACTTTTTGATTTATAATTTATAGATTATAATATATAGTTTAAGGTTTATGTTTTATAATTTAAGTTCATTAATAACTTAAGCTAATTAGATTGATAATATAAAAAATAGATAAAGATATATATGAAAGATAATATATAATATGTCAAAAGATAAAAAAAATTAGATTGTAGTTTATATTAAGATAGAAGATAATTACGTAATTAAATTAGTATGTATATAGATGAGAAGAAGATAAAAAAAAATAGATAAAGGATAATTAATTGCATTTTTTGGTTTTTTTATTAATTTTTTATAAGTCATGAGAACATGGCATATGACATTGCTAATGCGGTGACATAGCTCAGAGGGCAACACATAGTCGAATTGAACGTAAGGGCGACATATGACAAAACACCGCACTGTTTTAGTATATGTATATATATCACATATGCATCTGTCTCTTTGCTCTAGTGATAAAGCAGGTGCACAACTTGTCTGAGGTTACATATAGTGGGAGTGAAACCACTACGCTAATGTATCTTATTGTGCTTTATGTAATATTAATACTACAATATCTATCTAAATCTAATCTAATCTAATCTAATCTTATCTATATAAAGATTGGTTGTGCAATGCCAAAATTGAATGAAATTGGTACCGGCCCGTCATTAATTGTTCGGGCTTTTTCGGGCTCTTGGACAATGAATTAGGATTAAGCGTTTCTTCTGAGTTTAATGCTAACCTAATTTTTCCCTGCTATCTTTCCCTCTCCAGTTCACGCATTTTCAATAATTACGTTGTCCATTGCTTTCGTTTCTTCTCCGGCTCCTCCACCCTCTTGCTTTGGGCGCTCGCAGTCAAAATCCAAGAGGCTATGGATCAGAGGGAAACGGAAGCGGGGCTCTCTCCAACAACTACCTCTTCTAATTCTATCTGCAGTTCGCGGAACACATTCATTTTGCCGAAACTTCAAAGTAGGAGAATTAGAACTCGCAGTCATACGGTCGCCCCCGTGGTCGTTGCTTTCCAGAACAACATCTTTCAAGTCTGAATTGTTCTACTTGCTAATCTCTGTTTTAATTTTAGTTGGATTTTTCATTTCATTGGCAGTGTCGTTGTATCTCTATTATGAAAATGAACTTGATCTTCCTAATGTCGGGTTTGATAACTTCAACACCAATATCATTTGTGTTTCACTCGAATTTGGCTTAACAATAATCAAGGGTCTCTCTTGGTAAAGTGATTTATCTTTTCATTGTGTTGTCGTCTCTGATGTATAAAATATTAGTAAGGAAAGCTCCTAGGTCCTTACCTTTCTTTCTTTGTGTTTTTTCCAACTATTTTTTCTTGAGTGTTAAAAAAGTCCACTATTTTTCCATCTTTACAGCTCCCTGTAACTCTGCGACCAGGTGTAACTGTTGTTATCTCCTCATTGCTTTCCCTTTTTTCAAAACCAAATAGTTACCTTGATTCAGAAGTATGGAATACCTGCAACCTTTTTGAATTCCCAACAGAGCACATCTTAGGCTGCAATTTTTTTCCAAGAACTCAGGTAAATATGTTATTCTTTATTTGTCTACTTGCAGGGATTGGCATTTAGGGGTACCTAATAAAGTTGGAACCAATATCAACCTTGTTTTAAAATTTAATAAACTTGTTGTAAATTTCCAAGTGGTATCTACTCTTTCCTAGATTAGTGAAATCTTTGTTGTAAATTTCCATAAAAATCTTTTTGTCGAGTAATACTGTGTTCCTAATCTCCTATATATGAGTGAAAGTTTGTGTCCAAGGGATAGGCATCAAATCAACTCAATATTAATTCTCATGTTATATCAGGCTGCATCAAAATTTTCAGAGCAGTTGCTTATAATTTAAGGGTAGAACCATGTTTTAGTAAAATTTGATGCTTCTCTACATTGACAGGCGAGCCACTTAAAAATCAGACATACTGATTACAGGTCAACCTAGCAAGAGTTGATCGGGTTATGATTTGTATATTATTAAAACTGTATTTACCAACTGAAAGTATAAATGAGACTAAAAGGATTTTTCCTGTTTTTCCCTCTTATTACAGGAAAGAAAAACACTCTTGCAAGCTCCTATATGTTACTCCAGAAAGAGTCGTTAGCAATCCATCATTTTTTGAAACACTAAAATGGATGCACCAAAAGGTGAGTTATTTGGATGAAACTGTAAGAAAGTTGTCTATTGTGAATTTTCAAAACCAAATCCATAACTAAAACATTTATACAAAACTATTGAGTATAGTATTTTAAAGGAACATATTTGAAGGAATTTTGGAGTTGCAGACAAGGTCAGTGGATGCGTCTTCATCATTAAAAGACAAAGACAAGAGAAAGTCGAGAAAGAAACCTAGCCCCAAATCCTCATAGGCGGGTTCTTGGGTAACTGACGGTAGAAAGGTATTAACCCAGCAAGCAGGTAAGTTTCTTAGCCACATGGAGAAGGAATTGGTTGATATTGTGAGTCTATCCCTGCTTAAATAATTCATTTCTCAGCTTCCTGTACAACAACATGTTTATCTAAAGATCTTGCTTTTTAGGGTTGATTTTACTGAGTTTTATAGCGTCTCTCTTCCCTCCCATTCTGTGAAGATCTAAGCCTTTTGTTCTAATTGAATTTAAGAATGTGTTTGTTTGTGAAGGTGTAAAAACTTTCGGTCTCCCAATATAATTTTCCTAGGGTAGTTGTTTATAATAGTTTTTGTAATGAGTAGTATTATTTGAGTTGGGTGCCCAATGCTTTTGTGCATATAATATACGTCTATTTTATTTGTGAGATTCAGTTTAGTTACTTTGCTCCAAAAAATAAATCAATGATCTAAAGAGGCCAATGCCTTACAAATTGCAGGGAACTTTGGCAGGATTTATTGTTGATGAAGCACATTGTGAGAAGTATGCACTTAAATGCATAAACTGCTTGCTGTTGTGAAAATGAAATTACTGACCGTGTCTTTCACACTCATGATCTTTTAAACATATGCTATTGGTATAAAATGTCATACAGGTTAATCTTGTTTCTTGATGTATTTGCAGCCAATGGGGACACGATTTTTGTCCAGATTATAGAGGACTGGGATGTCTAAAACAAAAATTCCCACTGTTCCAGTTATGGCATTAACTTCCACAACAACACCTTCAGTTCAGAAGGTAGTACTCCCTCTGTCCCATAATGTTCTTCCTATTTCATCTTGACACGTATGTCGATGTACGTTTTCCGTCGTTAATATCTCATGATACACGTTGCTAAAAATTGTAAAATTTTGATATTGTTAAAGTACTTGATGAGACAAATAAAACAAGATCCCGAATGAATATGTTTACTCTCATAGAATAGAAATAATTTAGTAAATTATGGTGAGATGTGAATAGTGTAAAATGTTCAAATAGGAAGAACATTGTGGGACGGAGGGAGTAAATTAGTTGAATAAATTTAGCTTTCTTACTCCGACATGATATGTGTTCTATTGTTCTCATGAAACATTAATCTTTTTGCAGGATATCCTAATTTTCTTTGCTTAATTCATTTGGCAAAAAAATATGTCCATTGCTCTAAATCATTAGATGGCGTAGTGGCTGATGCTAGTGATCTGATGAATCTTCAAGACCGAGGCTCATCAGATATGGCACCAACATTATGGTAAGTGATGAGGTTGAGTTTCACCAGGATCAGAAACTTGAGAAGCTCTACATATCAACACAGGCTGCAAATTATTTAAACTTGGCTGACACCTGAAGATTGCTCTTTTCCCTAAATTATTAGGTCTGGAAGAGTTAATCCAAACTTCCCCTATATGCTTCATCTTGGCATCCAGGTACTATATTGGCACGTTTCATGCACACCTTGGAATAAGCTAGATGCTTTTGGTCCAAAGAGAATTAAATAAAATTTGAAACTTCATTTATTCCACAAATAGAGTTATGATTCAAGTTTCTGGTTAGATGGAAAACAGAGTGTTGAAAAAAAGATCAAAATGGTATTTGTACTACTTGCTTGATTCTTACTTTCTTCTTCTTTGTTTCATGTTTGTGATTGATTCTGTTTGAGAAAAGGCGAAGGTTGCATATGTTCACTCAACTTCTGATGCAGGGTTACACCTCTGATGGATTTGATAAAACAAACAGTGGTTGAGCTAAATATCGGTTTTAGCTTGTTTGTATTGCATCTTTCTTTCAATTATATGTCTTGAGTTGCATTAAAGCAAATATTATGTCAGTTACATATCTTTTGCCACATTTAGTGATTACTAATGAATTTTGCCCAAGAGATATATTTCAATTTATTTGCTCAAGTCAGTCGTTGTTTACCCTCAATCTCATTTGTGTGATATCATGGTCTCTTTTGGTCAATTCACAAGGTAATGAGATAAAAAATGACGATGAATGAGAGCAAATTAAAATGAGTAATGAGTTAATGGTCATGAAAACTCTTTGTCTTCCCCTCCCCATCTCATTTTCTACGAGCATCAATCATGAAATAAAAGAAAACAATTGCACTTGACATCATTTTTATTTTAGTTGCGTTGTGCTCGTATCCCAAGCACAATTGATCCCTCTTAATCTATAACACCCAACAAATAACTGGATAAAATTCACGATACAATCATAAATTTTAGATTGTGAATTTTTTCATATGTCCACTTATCGTTGAATATTTTGTCAAATTTGAACCATTACAGTCATTATCAATCGTCGTTTTTTCACTTGGAATTGAATATTTTATAAGTAAATTCTAGCATTTATCATAAATTGCAGTTTCGTTTGATTCTGGATCAATTGCATACATCAACTCATGTCCATTTAAGAGGAAATATAAATTATAATTCTGTTGTTTGAATGTATATTGTTGTTTTATTTGCTCTTTTTTTTTTATCATTGTCCCACTTACTTTACTATGCGCGAATGAATTGATTTTTTCACTGAATTTTGTAAAACGACTATTTTTTTATTTATAATCGTTTTTTATAGAGAGCAAGGTGTAACGCCCCGAAATACAAGGGTGCTACAGTGTCAGGGATCCCCGAGATGGAAATCCCCTCAGGCGGTTAGTGAACAAGAAATAGGATACGAGAGATCAATATGAAGGCGAAAGCGGATACAAAAGGGTTCAAAGAGTCTGTAAAGATAAACGAACTAGAATACAAACACAACCATATGATCAAGTATCAAGGTAAAACCTAAAATCTGACGTATTCCGGAGAGGTCACTAGCATAGGCTAGGATCAAAAGAAAGGACAAAGGGGACTAGCTCGACAAGAGCATCAATTTACAAAAGAGAAATCAAGTCTGCAAAAGACCCATCCTAGAATGCATCAAGTCGCCCTATCTCCTCCGTGCTCTGGAACTGAACGTATACCTGACCATGCACAAACACAGCCAGTCCCCCACCGAAATGGGGGTTAGTCTCCAACCAGACTAGCAAATTATATGAGCAATAATACATGTAATAGAAAAAGTCACAGAGTCACAAATATGCAAACCTATAAGCGTGCAGACATGCATACATGATTATATTGGAAAATAGCAAGTCAAAGACACTACTCTAATACTGACGGATATGCGAGAAGGTTTACAGATGAAGAAGAAGGTTAAGAGATGAACCAGTCGTAACATAAGATCAACATGAGTAAATACCTAAGGACACTTGGTATAATCAATACGCTTATCCATATCAAACTACAATATAAATATCATTACTAGACGACCCTTACTTACAGTTATCAGATTGATCAATCAAATTATAGTGAAGTCATAGATTTCAAAACAGGAAAGCAATCATTCACAAGCACACGCACAAATAGCATAAAAGCACATACAAGCAAGCAATGCAAAAGAAAACTAATGAAAAACATAAAGTATGAAAAACCGTTTCGAAAACAAGTCCAAGTCTGTCTTGGACCCGAAGGTATACCCTCTAACCCGTACCTTGGGCTGAACCCGTATCTTGGGTACCAATGTCTTACCAAGAGTCGGAGAACGAACACTAGCTAGGTGAACGGCCGACCCAGATTGATAAGACAGTCCCTACGACCACTCTTCAAATTGAGCAATCGAGGGCACCATGCTGACCAAAAACATTTTAAAACCAAATAGGGATCAAAACCATCCTTACCCCGAATTTATCGTGTTTTATAACTCAACCTCTGAAATCCAAGAGTATGTAACTCGATGCCTCAACATTATTATATGTAAAGCGATAACGCAATCACTAATCATATTTCAACCATTCGTATCACCATGAGCGTAGTTAACTCATAAAAATCACCATATAATAAGACATCTCTACACAACTACACATAATGCAACAAGTGACATCAACCAAATAACAATTAAAAGACATCACCAAGGAACCAACAATAGCAACAAGAGACAACTTATATGATTACACGTATGTACAACTAAATGTTTGAGATTCGTTCATCCTAACTCTTTACTACGACCTGGAAAACGCTCACAAATAACTTGCCTTAATGTCGTTAAGCAAGATCCTCCAAAAGTCGGGGCACCAACAACTCAAGTAGTTCGAGGCTCCACAAAATCTAAATAATGCAACCACATCAATATCTAAGCATCTACCAACAACATAAACAACTTAATTACTTAACTCATATCAACAACTTACCCTTAAACCTTCAAATCAACAACAATGCTCTTCAAACCCCAAATCTCAACTTGTATCACCAAAAACCCACTTCAAACAACCTAATAAGTAAATATCAAGCATCAATTTCTATCCAAACATCACTTAAATAGAAAAGCCCCAATTTATAAAAATTAGGGTTCTAAGGTTTGGGATAAACTCTCACAATGGGATAAAATTGGCAAGGCTAGGGAGTGAGATTTGCTCCACCACGACCTTGGTGGTTCGCAAAAGCCAACCACCGTTGAAGAGGGCGGCGACGACACCACCCTGGCTGGAGAAGGGTTGTTCGAGCGGGACTGCTGCTGGCTCACGGTGGCTGCTGCGCTGCTGTATGGAGAAGGAAGAGTTGCGACGATGCTGCGAGGAGGAGTTGCGATGGCTGGCTTGGTGGCTGGACGAAGGTGAAGGCGGAGGCTGAGCGTGGTGTACGGGAGAAATGAAGATGGAAGAGTTGAGAGAGGTGAAGCACAAGTAAAGCTACGTACAAGGGGTTGGGTTTTAATGTATAGGAAGATGTAATTTGTAAAGGAGGGAAGTATATTAAAGTAAGGATAAGGTTTATTTAGCTTAGGGTTAAATTCTCACTATATGATATGGGGAAATAAATTAAAACCAACCCAAACGTATCCTAATAAATCACGGAAGCATGAAAAATAATTTCTACAACTAGTTAGTAAAACGCACGTCATCATACATCATACGGGCAAAACCCGACACATCCAACTCAGAGCACATAAACATTTATTAAAACATTCCAAAGAATTCAAATCCAACACATAAGCATGAACCGCTAATTAAAATTATTAATCGTCGCAAAAAAAAAAAATTTTAACACGAAACTAGAAAATTACCGGGTATTACGCAAGGTGTGCAAAAATATCGAGACAAAAGACAAATAAAAAAGAAAGAGAAGGAATGCGTAAAAAGACAAACAAAAACAAAAAAGAGAAAAATATTACAAATTATAACCAAACTCAAATAACAACCGAACATATAGTAAAGAGTGAGTCACTGTTTGGAGATAGAAAGTGAGACTGAAAATTGAAGGCAGACACGCCGCATGTACTATGTAGAACCAAGAACGCAACTTTACATTGTTTAGACCAAATCCAGCAAATGAGCCATAAATTGTAATCATATTTTAATTATAATTTCAAGAATTTATTCCATTCTAAATACAGCCTTATACTTGTATTTCCCCCACATTAATTCCTATTTTTCGGTCTATTTCTTTTTTTTTTTCTATTATAAAATTTTGACAATAATTTGTACAATTATTAACAAATTCGATAAAAAAATATAAAAAACTAATAAGTAACAACATTAAATTGCATAGAAAATTCTGTAATTTTCCGCGCGGAGCGCGGGACTCGAATCTAGTCTAATATAAAATTGTAGGTTTTGTCAAAATCCACGCCTGCATTGAATTACATGTTTTTAATTGGTTGAAAGTTATTGTGCAATTTGGCCTAAAACCCTAAACACAACTCGACACCTATTGTTGGGCTCCTGAAACCCAAATTATTGGGCTTATCATACCCACATTCCATCATCCTCATACAATCCTCAGTCAACCGTTACATCTATTCAACGCCTTCATCTTCAATGTCTGCCTCTTTGTTATTTCAACGCTCCCTAATTAATGGTTGCAGCCGTTACACCTTTATTATTCCAAAGAAATCACCTTAATGGGTCCTTTGGTTCTCCTGCTCAAATTGATTTCCCACAACTTCCCATCATACTCTCCCAACAATGGCCTCCAAGCCCTCAAGAAAAGTTGTTGGTTCTCCCTTCTCTCTATTGCTAAAGATGAAGGCCTCCACCGATGATGCTCCCGGGACCGGCAACACTGAAGCCTTCACCTCTCTATCCCAACTGTCTCAAGGTGCGAACTGATCAAGGTCAAGGTCTGTCGGAAGTGGATTGCCCAAAACCAGGATACCTACATGAGTACGACTTCTTGGTCACCAACAACATGGTACCATTTCTGCTTCTTCCTTCACATTGTTGTTCTACTTTTGAGATTCGGCTCATACATCTTTGTCATGTTTTCTAGGGGGGTCCATCCAATGTGTTGCTCGATAAGCAATTTCACACTCTTTCATAACGAAACTGGAGATCGGAAATGTCTGCATAATGAAGTCATTCACTATTCGTCCTTCCAAGGAAACTTACCGCCTGGGGAGCGACACCAAGAATTTCCTGCAGTTGGAAGGAAATACTAATGTTAGGGTCGTGGATGCTGGTGATGATGTATTTGATTCATATGGATTACGCCTTACACCCCACGAGAAAATCGATCTTAATGGTTCTAAGTTTCTAATTGGTAAGCATTCTTACTCACTCATGCACTATACACATCACCTAACTATTGGATTATGTAATTCCTGGTTTACATTTCAATCTATAGGTGTCGTTGGGTGCGTGACAAAGGAACAAAAATAAACAACTGAGGATCTTTGATGTTGTCTATCAACTTATTGGAGTTACTAATATTACAAGGTTCCTGGTCAAAAGAAGTCATTAGTACTTCTATGTGAGTTCCACACAGAAAAGGGTAGAGGGGAGTAAAGAGCAATTACCAAATGGCGAAGAAAACTTACATGCTTGAAAACAGGAGGATGAGCTCTGCAGTAAAATCAGCGATAACTGATTGGGGAAATTCAATTTTCTGTTCACGTCTATGTTTCAATTCCGGTGATGCTTGGTGTGCATATTGTCTTACTATTACTACCGTGTAAATGAAAGATGCTCCTCAAACAGCCTTTGAATCCAGTTAAGAGCTTGGATTTACGAGCCCCGTCTTTGCATTTCCCTTTCTCAGTGGTAATTGGACTGGGATGCAACATAAACTTCTTAATCAAATTAGAAGTTGTAGACATGGACCTTTTGGTAGTTGTAGAAACCTTCAAGTTGATCACATCTGCATTTTTAACTCTTAAGCAAAATTCAGTTATTCACTCAAACAGAAGTTTCTGGACATAATATTTGTATGAAGAAAAATGAATGTTAACTACATTTGGTGTAGAAATTTAAAGACTAAAGGGCTAGGTAATAAAAAGCTATTATAGGGGTCAAGTATAACACAAAGACCAAGACACTTAACCAAAACTTCTTCTTTAGGCTGCACGGATGCATCCCAAGAAATACAGCAAGTCAAGTGACATATGTATAATAAAGATAAGTACAATGCAATGACAGCAACATACAATGTTGCTTTTATTCTTCCAATTGATGGTTGCAGCAGTGTGATTATTTCATACAAAAAAACACACTACTACACCAAACAGATGCAACATAACCTAAACCTCACAAAAGTTTTCCAGTTGATGTTCAAACAAAAGTTTTCAAGTCCTATTTTGCACAGTTAAACAACACCAGTGAAGACATTAGTGTTAAGTAAACGATGCAACACAACCTAAACCTCACAACAGCCTAGCTCTTTTGAATTTTTACTCAAACCTAAACTAATGAAAGAAATACTAAATCACACGTATCACGTATGTGAGCTCAATGGAATTGATGGGATGGCTAACACACTACTACACCAAACAAGGAATACAACAACGCCTTCTATCTTAGTTAAGTACATACCAATTAAATGAATAAACAACTACACTTACCCCATTCTTCACCATCGTTGAACTCAGCCAAGCGCCACAACCTCCAAACTTCTCGCACCGCGTTTAAAGCCATATGCATCAACCCTCCCAACAAATCCCTGGACCTAATGATAATTGAATGTTTAACCTAGCAATTCAGAGCAACAATTCGGAGATATTGCCGCAGGTTGTGGAATAATCAACCACAAAAAAAAAACGGCGTCAATGGCAAGCGACATTAGAGGTAGGGAACGAAAAGCCATCTGACATATGCAACAGGTGGAGGTAAGAGCTGACAACCTGATGAAAGATCCTTTTCACTGCTAAGGTCCAAAAATATATTATAATATTAGACCTATATATCAATAATATCAATCACCAATTTTTTTTTTGTATATATCACTAAGCTATCAAGTTTTGCTTGCCAAATATTTCCCACTCATATACTGTATGTAACATTTTACACTGTATTTAAAACCTTAAGCACGTATCACAATACAATAACTTCAAACTTAATAAATTGTACCGTCTTTTTATCATTATTATAATATAATGTTCTTAATATATATGTTAGAATATGTTTCCATGATTTTGGGTTATATCTTCTTGGTCCTCTTTTCTCTACATTACTGCTTTTACAAAAGGGTGTTTAACCCCGCACCCGAAAAAATATAACTCGCATCCGTTTTGGGCGCATCCAAAACACGCCTAAAAAAACCGGGTCGGATATGGGCGCACCCTGGATGCGCCAAAGTTTTTTTTTTTTTTTTGCCTTTAAAATGCTCAAAAATCCGGTTTAGTTTTGGGCGCATCCTAGGTGCGCCCAAACTGAAGCGAGTTTTAAAAAAAAGGTTTGAGCGCATGGATGCGAGTTGTAATTTTCCTGGTGCAGGGTTTTTCTCCGTTACAAAAATACAAATATATACTCATATCCCCTTTATCCGGTACATTATTTGCAAAAATAGCAAGCATGGGCCAATGTTTGCAAAAATTGCAACCTTCCTCATGCTCTATATTTTACCTTGCACGGATACATCTATTTCCGCAACCTAGACAACTTTTAAACCACGAAACTTACATATATGTATGAAACTCAGTCAATGACCACCACATAAATGGAAACCGCACTCAATATCTCCCAAATTTTAAATATTTCACCTTTCTTAGTTCATCTTTCTCTTCACCTCATTTAAATACAACTCTCTCTTTTTAATGATGATTCACCTATTTAAAAAATAATAGAATTGATGAATTTTTAGGGTAATAGAAATTAGACAACCTCTTATGTCCAAATATCTTTGATACAATTCAAAGATATTATATAAACAATAATACTCCATTCATATATTAATTAAACTAAACATAAAATTAAGACATATAAAATTTAATATATAATATCGTATCTTATAGTGCCAAAGTATCGCGCATAGCCCGACTTTTAAATTCTAGTTTTAGTAACAAATGAATTTAGCTTTCACCTCACCCTTTTATTAGAAAAACAGTTTTTTCTAATATTTAATATTTCATAATTATTTTTACCTTTTTTTGTTTTAAAAAATAAGAATATTATTAAACTATTTATAAATAAAATAAAATAGTTTAAAATAATTATAATATTTTAAAAAATTAAAACTTTAATTTTAACATTTTAAAAATATACTAAAAATATACTAAAATTAAATTTTAAAATTTTGTTTCAATATGAATTTTTTATTATCAATATATATTATTTCAAAAAAAGAATTGAAAAATATAGAGAGAATATATTGTGAATAATAAGTTTTATCTTGATTTTGGCAAAACAACGCCCAAACGATGAGGGTTACTTTGAAATTTGGTTTCAATGAATATTAGATATATTTGACCATGAGGGTTACTTTCAAGCACAACTTCGTACATTTCAAAGAACACGTCTTTTGTAAAACCAAACTAGTCTTAACTCTCCAACTTGTCGATATGGGTATGCCCAACACCATCGATGTTTAATTATGTTTGATTCAATTATACAAATTAGTCTTATTAGGCATATGAAATCTCAAATAGGTCTCGCTCACCCAAAATCAAGCTCGAAACGGTGGGTAAACACTACAAAGGCCATAAGGCCCAATTTGACAAAACGACGCTCAAACGGTGTCAGAATGGATTGAAGCTTGGTTTCAATGCCTATTAGAGATATTTGACCATGTCGGTAACTCTCAGTCAAATCTTCTTCATTTTCACCTCTTTTCTAAACATCAAACTAGTCAACACTCTCTAACTTGTCGCAATATGTATTGTCAACAATATCGATGCATTTTTATGTTTAAAATAATTATACAACTTAGTCTTATTAGGCATATAAAGTCAAAATAAGGTCTCTCTCACACAAAACGAGGCTCGAAACTATGTGTAAACGCTAAAAGGCCTTAAATGGGCTTAAGGCCCAATTTGGCACACGACGCCCAAACGATGTCGGAATAGAATGAAACTATGTTTCAATGCCTATTAGAGATATTTTACCATGTGTAACTTTCTATCACAACTTCTAACTTTTCAAATAACACCTCCTTTGTAAAAACCAAACTAGTGATAACTCTTTAACTTGTCGCAATATGTATCATCTACAACATTGATGTTGATCATTGTTGAAAATATTATACAACTTAGTCTTATTAGGCATATAAAATACCAATCAGGTCTTGATAACACAAAACGAGGCTCAAAACTATGTGTAAACGCTAAAAAGCCTTAAATGGGCTTAAGACCCAATTTCGCAAAACGCCGCCCAAACGATGTCGAAATAGAATGAAACTTGGTTTCAATGCCTATTATAGATTTTTTTTACCATGTGGGTAACTCCCAATCAAAACTTAATTCATTTTCAAGTAACACCTCCTTTGTAAACATCAAACTAGTCATCACTCTCTAAGTTGTCACAAAATGTATGGTCAGCAACATCGATGTATTATTATTTTTGAAAACATAATACAGATTAGTCTTATTACTTATTAGGCATAAAAATTCACAATAAATTCTCTCTTACACAAAACGAGGCTCGAAACTATGCGTAAACGCTAAAAGGTCTTAAAAGGCCTTAAATGGGTTTAATGACCAATTTATCAAAATGACGTCCAAACAATGTCGGAATAGAATGAAACTTGATTTTAATGCCTATTAGAGATATTTGACCATGTGGGTAACTTCCAATCACAACTTCTAACTTTTCAAATATCACCTCCTTTGTAAAACCCAAACTAGTGATAATTCTTTAACTTGTCGCAATATGTATGGTCTACAACATCGGTGTTGATTATTGTTGAAAACATTATACAACTTTGTCTTATTAGGCATATAAAGTACCAATAAGGTTTTTCACACACAAAACGAGGCTCGAAATTATGCGTAAACAATAATAGACCTTAAATGGGCTTAAGGCCCAATTTGAAAAAACGACGCCCAAACGATGTTGGAATTGAATGAAACTTGATTTTAATGCCTATTAGAGATATTTGACCATGTGGTTAACTCCCAATCAAAACTTTTTTATTTTCAAGTAACACCTCCTTTCTAAACATCAAATTGGTCATCACTTTCTAACTTGTCGCAATATGTATGGTCAACAACACCGATGTATTATTATGTTTGAAAAAATTATACAAATTAGTCTTAATAGGAATATAAATTCACAATGAGGTGTCTCTCACACAAAACGAAGCTCGGAACTATGCGTAAACGCTAAAAGACCTCCTTAAATGGGCTTAAGGCCCAATTTGGCAAAACGACGCCCAAGCGATGTCAGAATAGAATGAAACTTGATTTCAAATCCTAATAGAGATATTTGACCATGTGGGTTCCTTCCAATCACAACTTCTAACTTTTTAAATAGCACCTCCTTTGTAAAAGCAAACTAGTGATAACTCTTTAACTTGTCGCAATATGTCGGTCTACAACATCGGTGTTGATTATTGTTGAAAACATTATACAAATTAGTCTTATTAGGCATAACAAGTACCAATAAGGTCTTGCTCACACAAAACGAGGCTCGAAACGTTGCGTAAACGCTAAAAGGCCTTAAATGAGCTTAAGGTCAAATTTGGCATAACGGCGCCCAAACGATGTCGGAATAGAAGGAAACTTGGTTTCAATGCCTATTAGAGATATTTGACCATGTGGGTAACTCCCAATCAAAACTTCTTCATTTTCATGTAACACCTCCTTTCTAAACATCAAACTAGCCATCACTCTCTAACGTGTGGCAATATGTATGGTCAATGATAGGTATCATCTCTCCATACGAAAAGAGCTTCTTTTTGCAGGAAATCATGACGAGTCCGACCAACAGTCCGCGTAATGGTGAAAAAAGGTCCGAAGAAGAAGATCACGTAACGATTCCTCTCGTTCCGACGAAAGAAAACATGGGAAAAGATCTCGAGGACACTCCTGGCGCTCCAAAGAATAACGCTCCCACATAAGAGCAGGGGACGAGCGGCGATATGACCAACGTGACCTCTGTTAGAGTCCACTTCGACACCCTCCAGAAAGCGTGGACAGAAGCTAAAAACGCCAGCGAAGAGAACACGTCAGGACTCACCAAAGAGAACGAACGACTATGCTCTATCATAAAAGAGCTTAGGGCAAAGTCAGCGAAGCCACTCACCTATATTCGTAGTCAAAGCATCGTTCGCCGCCTAGATATGGATGTTGTCGCCGAAGAAGGAGAGGATTACGGATCCCAGGAGCGTCGAAACACCATCCCGTCGAGGGAAACGATTCAGAAAGAAAAATCTAAGGGGAACTTGACTTTGGACGCCGTCGCTGCGCTCGTAGCACAACAAGTCGGAGCCTTAAGGAAATCCATGAGCACGAGTTCGGATTTCAAGAAAGCCCTTTTGTTGCCGCTATCGCCGTCTAGAAGATCGCCAAAAAGTTCACTGTCGCCGACCTCCCCGTTTACGACGGATCAGATGACCCGGAAGAACACGTCTTACTCTACAAGGCCAAGCTCTCCACGAGTCCAATCGAGCCAGAGTTAAAAGAAGCAATGATGTGCAAGTTCTTTAGCTCGACGCTGAAAGGTCCAGCCTTGACGTGGTTTATCCACTTACCCAAGGGAAGTATCTCCTCCTACGCCGAACTCTCCAACCTGTTCAGACTACAATTCTCCAGCAGTAAGTTGTTCGCAAAACAACCCTCAGATCTCCATAACATGCGTATGAACAGGGGCGAAACTATAAAGGCCTTCTTGAAGCGTTTCAACGACGAGAAGATTATGATCCCAGATTGTAGCTAGGCTACCGCTGCCGACACTTTCAGATGTGCACTCCCCCGAGACAACGATCTGTACAAGGAGTTAACGAAGACTCGTCCTACTTCATTTATCTCGACGAGAGAAAGAGCTATGGAAGCCATACGCCTTGAAGAAGACCTCCTAAGTCACGCTGAAGAAAAGTCTCGATCTCCACGTAGACGTACCCCTCCGCGCAGAGATTCTCCCCAACGGAAGGATGGCGAACGTTACGATAGAAGAAACAAGCCGTTTCATAGAGAACCTCCCATGGTGCATAACGTGAGCGAAATCAATAACGTTTACGCGGTCGAAAGAGGTGTATACATGAAGACCGACGCGTTGAGGGTTATGAACGCGATGGAAAAGCTCCATGACGTGTAGTGGCTTAAAAAACCAAATCCTGAAAAGAAATCAGGATCAGGAAGAGGATACTGTGAGTTCCACAATGACTCAGGACATCCGACAAATGATTGCTATACTCTGAGGAAAGAAGTTCTACGTCTCCTGAAAAGAGGCGACCTGTTAGATTTACTTTCCAAAGAGGGAAGGGACGCATTCGAAGGAGCAAGAAAAGGAAAAAGATCTGCAACGCCACCACCTCCTTCATCGAATCATTCAAGGACAATCAACACAATCTTCGGAGGCTCCCCCATAAGTGGCTATACCGCCTCCGCCGCCAAAAGAAGTGTGAAGGCATTACGCGGCGAAGGAAGTGCTCTGCCAATCTACCACGTCAGGACCGTTAGGAAAGATTGCCCAATCACGTTCGAAGAACCCAACGGGAGTGTAGATCATCACGACGGGTTAGTCATCCCCTTAACCATTAGTAATTGCAAGGTTAAAAGAATCCTCGTCGATAACGGAAGCTCGGCCAACATCATCACCTTATCCGCGATCAAGGAGCTCGGATTATCTAGCGACGACGTGGTGAAAAAGTACATCCCTCTAGTAGGTTTCAGTGGCGAAGTCGCCGATATGCTAGGAGAAATCACCCTAACCACCCTGGCGGAAGGGGTCAATATGCAAACCAAATTCGTAGTAATGGAGGCCGAGTCGCCCTATAACATAATCCTGGGAAGGCCGTGGTTACACGATATGAGAGCTATACCTTCAACGTACCATCAATCCCTGAAGTTTCCATCTCCGTGGGGAATTCAATAGATCAAGGGTGAACCACAGATAGCAAGGGAGTGCTACAACATAGGAATGAAGAATACAACTAACACGTCCCTAGAAAAAAGGGGCAAGGCGTAGCAATTAAAAGACCATGAAGAACAAGTGAGATACACTCAACGAAGGCTCTTCGAGGTAAAGGAAGAAATTGGCCAGGTAGGCGACGAGACATACATCCTAGAAGTCAAAACCTACGCCATCCGGAGAGTGGAAAAAAGGAAAGCATCTTCATGGTCTGAATCACCGAGTAGTAAGAAGTCAAAACGCTCAAGAATACGGAAAAGTCATGGAAAGTCCAAGGAAAAAGCTAGGGGTAGAAGAATAACCCCCGACGCGTCAAAGAAAAAGTCGTCTGAGAAGCGAGATAAAGGCGTCGATAAGCACGACGCATCTCTACGGAAACGTAAGCAAAATCTCCGAGTTCAAAAGTGGAGGAGATTTATGGCCGAGAACCCTCACTTAAGCTACATGTTCTTGAAACATCATCCACCGTAAAGACACCATCAGGAAAGAGTTTGAGATACTTCTATGTGTCTTTTGATTCCCATTTATTTCCCTTTGCATGAGTAGGATTAAGTTTTTAATAAGAACATGTCGTTATCGTCGAGTCAAAGCGACAAGGGGTCGCGGCGACTAGGGGTAGGCGTCAGAACCAATGTTTGTTATCGCATGATGCATCTTTTATTAATATATAAGTAGACCTTTCTTTCCAACATGTTAAGCATGCTGAGATGTTTCATTTCCACGACTTGCTCTATGTCTATTAAGAGAACGTGCCTCTTGAGTACGGCGTACCAAATAAGAAGCAAGAAGGCCGCGGTGAAAATCCGCGCCGGGGGCGAATTTCGTTAGTCTACGCGTTCGAGGCTTCATCTACGCGTAGGCAACGTTAGCCGAACCGCCGACTCCGAGTCGACGCTTCCCATGATTGTTAGCGACGTGTGGCAATGGTCATGGGGAATGAAGCCCGGTACCTCACGAAGCCGGCCGGATCCTCTGAGCAAACAAGGTCGAACCTATTTGACACGATCATTCTCCAGGAACGCGTCTTCACGCCTTCCAGCCCCTCGGAGAGTCATGAATCCACGGGCAAAACGCCAAACCGGCAAGGATGCGTCCACCGGCATCGTAAGTCCTAACAATCTAGAAATCGGACGCTACACGATGAATAGGCCCGTCGATTAAAAGAGTTCGACGTCGACCTAACGCTAGCATGAGGCAACGGACCCACCTTAAAAGTAAGGGGTAACGTCACAAGCTGATAAAAATCACACGCTGACCTATGTCCGCCACTCGCTTCAGGGTTCGGAGGAAATGCTGGACCCAACCTTCTTGTAAGCCGACAACGTAACTAAAGCAGCCGCAATGACCATACCATCTTATTAAGAAAATAAAGCCCTCTAAACGCGTTCACTACAAGCAAAGTATCATACAAGGGGTAGAAAATCACACCCTACAAAGAAAAAGTAGCAAAAGCGAAAGCCAAGAACCAAACCTACGTACTCGTAAACAAGCTACGCGTAAGGGGCTAAGTAAATTAGAATCAATAAGAAAAAAGTTCTAGACGTACGCAGAACAAGATACGCGTACCGAAGCACAACGCATAAAAAGGATATCAGAACCAAAGAAAGAGTAAGCTCCCAAGACGTCTCCGACGTGAAGAACAACGCACATGACACGAAGAACGAATGAAGCGAGCATAAGAATCTTTGGTAGTTCTAACCTAGTCTACGAGGAGCCTAAGTCAAACCTACCAAAAGGGGTAGGATTAGGCCAAAAAAGAATGAGAAGTGCCTAAAAGATAGCAACAACGTGAGAGCAAGAAAGCTGGCAGCAATAAAACGCTATCACCAAAGATGTTGATCTGGATTCAAGGAAAAAAGGATAACAACGTTCGAGAAAGAAAGAAGTGCTCCAACTACAAGCAACGCGTACAAATACCCTACGAAAAGAAAAAGATAAAAATTACAAGGACTTGGACTCGCCCTCAGACGACCCGGAGCCGGATGCGCGACCATCGCTTTCCTCTTCATCAGCCGCAACCTCCTCCACGTCGACGTGTTCCCCGCCTTCAACACCTACGACGTCAGGATGAACACCTGCAGGAGGCTCTTGGAAAGCCTCCCTAAACTCAGCACGCTCGCCTACCGGATCCCAGTCTTTGTGCTTACCAGCAGCATACTCCTCGTAAACTTCCACCCTGGACAACCAAGACCAATAGACCTTTGCTTCCTCCAAATCCTTGTCATGCTGCGCCTCGTTCCTCTCTACATCCGCCCACAAAATACTGAGTTTCCCCTCCAAATTCTCGACCCGCTTGGTGATCGTCTCGTTAAGAGTAAGAACTTCAGTAACCTTGTCCTTTGCCACCTTCTCCACGTCACGAGACTTCTCCAACAAACCATTAAAACGCTTAATCTCCGACGAAGCATCAGATGCCTGTTTCTCCAATGCCTCCATCTGTTTTGGATACGTAGATAAGAGCGTCCAAGCGCATAGCGACGCCTGGATTCCCTGAAAGAAGGAACGAGAAAATCAGAAAAGAAGCTCGCGAGAAAATCATCAGAGAAAATAGAAGTTACAATCTTACCTGCCATTGAGCAGCGAAAGCCTCTCCCATAACGTCGGCAGGATCCATCGACGCGTAATGATCAACAGAAGACAAGGAACGAAGCCCCATCAAAGCTTTCAGAAGCTCCCTTCCCGGAGCGAAAACATTTGAAATCACACCAGGGAAGTCGTCCACAGACGAGTATTTCTCCTCGGGAACCTCGACCACTTTCTCCTTTCCCTTCCGTGAACGCGTCACCTTATCCGGAGAGGGAGATGGCGTAGATTCCAAGGTAGCCATGAGATCAACGTCCAAGGGAGCAGCGGACGAACATCCTTTTATGGCGAGATGCCTCTTCCTCGACGTTACGAGATCAGTGGAAGATTCGTCGCGATCACGAACGCGAGAAATTGAAGCTACACCACCAACAAAGTGCAAACAATTAGAGCACAAGTGTGAGGAAATAAGTCGATGAAAGCTAAACAAGAAGAAATTGACTTACCAGATGGCGTCGCAGGACCGCAACGATGACCCTCTCCGTCATGACCATAAAAGGCCCGATCGACTTCAGGAATCGCCAAGAGTGCGACTACAACCTTTTTTGACTTCGCTCTTGTCTTAAGAGCCTCCGCGTTAACTGGAAAGCATATAGAGTTACACGTAAGTAAAACATCGACGAGCAAAACATACGTCCCTATAGAAAGAAAAAAGTTATTTAGATAAAGTAAAGAAACTTACTCTCGGGGTTCCATTCCTCGATAAGCCAAGAACACGCATCTCCGAGAGAAGATTTCTCCACAAAGTAAAAGACCTCGGCCCAACCCCGGTCGGTTGTGCTCTTCTCAAAAGCTATCCTAGTCTTTTTCTGTTTAATCATGAAGTAAACTCTACCTGGAGAGGAGAGCGAGACAGTCAGAGAATTGGCGAGATCCGCCGCAACAAATTCCAAGCCATGTTTCTCAATGGCATCGTCAAGAGCGCCCAAGATGCGCCAGGCACCGGGAAGAAGTTGACCCATCGCCAAGCCCAGAGCGAGCATAAAGGCCTTGACCAAGGGCGAGAACGGGAATCGATGCCCCGCCAAAAAAGGATACTCGTAAACCGCTATCCATCCCGGTCGATGAGCATCCGTGTAAACCCCCTTGGAGGAATTTCAATCTTCACGTACGGACCAAGTTCAGCAATGGTCCTCAGACGACTGGTATCGTACGCTTCGGAGTCGTAACGATCTGACTCACGAAGCACCTTCCTTGGCTCGTAAATTACTGGAGTTGCCGTTGGAAAATAAGTGGGTAGAGAAAAAGGGCAACAGAATGGTCAAGCAAGAAAGAAATAAGAGAGCAGAGAAATATTCGAGAGAAATGAAGATTAGAAGAAGTGTATGAAGAAAGGGAAGACCCTCGCTCATTTATAGGAAGAAGGTCGCGAGGATCTCGGAAAGGATATTCTTCCAACAACAATATCTCCCACTAAGAAACTAGCCGTTAGAGATGAAAGTTGCGGGCGCGAATAACGAAGCTCCTCGCCTGCCATATGGAAATGATTGAAGAAGAATGATGATTGAAGCTCTGCGACGATATTAAAAATTCAAGTGACGTAACCATCAACGCATTCCCGATGCAATGAAGACGTATTCCTTGAAGAAAGAAGGCATCTCCCAACTCTATTAGACGTTAAGCCCTGTAAGACGCCTTAGGGGTATTGTTTGTGCCTAAAAATACGACGAGTGTGGAACGCGTGAAGAGCTACGGCGTAGGAAGACTGTGTCGACGCAACGAGAGGAATGAAGGATGTCGTCGACGTGACGAGACGTGGCAAAGGTCTCGTTTATCTTAAAGATTAGGTCGGCCGAGCATATTTTATCTTAGGCAATGGCTATATGCACGCGAATCGAGGTGTATATGCACGTGATTCTGTGCGCGCAACTTATGCGCAGTTCTTATGCGCATACGTGTTTTACGGGGTATTACGGGTACTTTTCGTAAATTTTCAGAGTCTGTAACAACTTGTGCGCCTAACTACTGCGCACAGGTTGAGAATCTGTGCGCCCTGTTTCTGCGCACTACTCTAACATAGTAGCCGTTGAAATCTTTGAAAAAAGTAGCCGTTAAATGTAAAAGGGTGCGGTTAGGTTCTGCGCACAGGTGCTTAAGGGTTTTGGTTTGTGCGCGGATGGTTAGCGCACGGGTCTTTACAGTTTATGATCCATCCATTTGGACCACAACAGTCATAAATGTGCCTATATAAAGCCACAATCTCTTCGTTTCCAACAAATTCATTCAAAACCTCTTCGTTTTCCAACAAATTCATTCAAAATGTCTCGTCGTAATCAAAACTCTCGTATGTTAGAGTTGATTAATCAAAGTTGTGAAGATAGTGATGAAGAACACGATTGGGATAGCGGATCACAAGAAGAGGAAGACGACCCGAACGACGACGAATGGTTGGATGGTTTCTTAGAAGACGAAGAGTTCGGCGACTGGGATCCGAGTGGTGAATTTGTGGTTAGTATAATATGTTATAATTTGAAACATATGGTAGCGTAATTAGTTTCAAATTAGTTTCATATGCTAGCATAAGTATTGTGTGCGATAGATTTGGAAAACCAAGATCTGGGAGGCCAAAGGTGAACAAAGAGAATCCAGAGTTGGCTGTTCCTAGGCTTAGAAAGTCAAAGTCGAAGAAGTGTGAGTGTAGATTTCAGCTACTGGCAGTGCGAAAGAAAAACATTCCCGGGGTCGCAGGAGAAAAATGGATTTTAGGTGTGATAGAAGGTCGGCATAACCATGTGCTACTTGCTAGTTTTCATGGGAATGCATTCATGGGTCGAATGACGGAGGAGCAAGAGCTTTGTGCTAGGCGGTGGGGAGATGGAACTGGACGCAAGACGCCAAAAGAAATTATCTCTAAATTGAGGGAGAAGTACCCTGGTAATGTTACTTCAAGGAGACAAGTTGCAAACTTTTTGCAGAAGGTGAATTACGAAGATCGCGGAGAGCTAAACGTGACACAGTGGTCGCTTAAGTTTTTGCTAGACCACGACTACGTAGTTCACCCACATAGAGACACGACAAACGGAGAGGTTGCAATATTATTCTTTGCTAACCAAGAGTCGTTGCGTTTGTTGAAGAAGTACCCGTACGTGGTAATTATCGATGCGACGTACAAGACAAACAAGTAAGTCTCTACAATACCTTGGTCGATATTTAGTTCGGATAATGATATATGTTCTGTAGTGATATATGTTAATGTTTCAATAGATATGAAATGCCGCTCGTAGAGATCGTTGGATTCACCAGTACACACAAGACGTTCAACATCGCGTATGCATTCACTAAAGCGGAAAGGATTTATCATTACACATGGATAATGATTCAATTGAAGTCATTATTCATAGATTTGGGAGTGATGCCAACGGCTATAATGACAGATTGCGAAGACGCGCTGATAAAAGGGATAAAGACTGTTTTCGGGAGCGAAGTTCAACATCTGTTGTGTTGGGTGCATATCAAACACAAAATTGAGGCACATGCTTCGACCATCCTAAAGAGACAAATTAAAGTGGAAGCCTTTGCAGGACAATGTTGGGGACTATTTTGCTCAGCTACTGAAGAGACCTATGAACTACGGCTCGAACAGTTGAAGAGATCTTGGAAGAGCGGCCTTGTGGGATACGTCGAGAGAACATGGCTTAATCCTCACAAGACAAGTATAGTGAGGGCTTGGACAGATCATAAGCTTCATTTCCTTACGAGGACTTCAAACAGGTAAATATTGATATTTTTTAGTTAAAGACGATTATATCATAACAGCGTACTTTCTGAACTTACCAACTTAAATGTTTTTTAGAGTTGAAGGGATGCACAAGGTTTTGAAAGATATTATTGGTTCCAGCAGAGGGGGCTTTAACAGAGTGATCGTACGGATCCATCATTCAGTACTCCTTCAGATTGATTCAATTAGGGCGAGCATGAACATGTCTCTCTCCAAACGACCAACTGATTTTGATGATCCAAACATGCATCCGCTTGGAAGGGCTATTTTTTCCCGACTATTCTACAAAGTGTCAGACAGGTGTTTTGATCATTTGTTGGCTACTTATGAGATCATGTTGACGGGGAAATTTCCTGAACAATGCACCGACCATTGGGTGAGCAACTGTCTTGGGTTGCCGTGCGTCCATCAAATTGCACACGCTATCATTTCAAACACACCCCTGATTGAGGATGACATTCACCCGTTCTGGAGGGATTTGCATTGGGATGACACTCCTGAAACAGAAGACGACCCAAATCTGAAGGTCCGAATGAACATTATAGAGTTGCGACTCCATGAAATGTTCACCAAGTTGGAACTTGGAACCTTGAAGAAAAGCACGGCATACCAGCTAGGTGAGTTGTATCAGGACTTGGAGCATCCTGAACTAACTACCTTGAAAGAACCGACAAATGTGAGAAGAAAAGGCAGGCCAAAGGGTGCAAAGAACAAGGATAAGGAGGAGGTTGACAGTGAAAATGACAAGGAGGATGACATAAAACAAGAAGATATGGAGCAATATGAGATGGAGGAGGCAAAGCAGAAATCAAAAGGAAAGAAGAGTACAGGAGCAAGACGGCCAGGTCGTCCTAAAAAGGAGGAGGATGACAGTGAAAATGACAAGGAGGAATCGAGAGAGAAGAGTTATTTTGAGCACAAACAAGAAGAGCTGGAGAAGTATGAGAAGGAGGAGGCAAAGCAGAAATCAAAAGGAAAGAAGAAGGCAAACAATACAGGAGCAAAACGACCAGGTCGTCCTAGAGAGCAAACAACGACATCACTTCCCGTGGTCATTGAGGCCGAGGAGTTGCATTCTCAACCCATGCCCGACCTATCACAGCCTGAAGGATCAAACTACACTGACTTCGATCAGTGCCCTGAAGAACTTGGTGTTCCTCTCATTCATAGGGGGGTTGACTTCGGCATTGACAATTTGGATGATTTTTGACTTCCATACATCACAGATGTTAGACAGGTACGTTCTGACGGACATTGTGGTTATAGGTCGATGGCCTTACTTCTGGGAAGAAAAGAACAAGAGTACGGAAACATTCGGCGTGAGCTGGTAACGGAGCTGCTTCAGAACCGAGAATTGTACGAGCCTATTCGTCGTCGTCTTCGTCCGGGTACTTGGGAGGATCTTATTCTCCAAGTTAACCATTGCAGAAGCCCTTGTTCAGAACTGTACTGGTTGCACTTTCCACTGATGGGCTTAGTGTTTGCCACCCTATACCAAGTTGGCCTCGTGTTATTGTGTTGGGATGCTCCGACCTTTTGCTTACCGCTAAGGTGTAGAACAGAAAACGCTGATCCTCCACGACAGATTTTCGGCATGGCACACGTAGGAAACCATGACCACTTCATACCGGTAAAGTAGACAATTGTACTTGATACTTGTGTAATCATAGTTTTTTGTTTAATATCTTAAGTCGATTGTGTTTATATAGGTGGTGTTGATGGTTGGTTCGCCACTACCGCATACTCCCGGTTCGTGGAAGAAACACGTAGATCCAAACATTCAATGGTGGGAAGAAACATTTGGGGACAATTTGAGGATGTATCGAGAGTACCGCATTTCAAATGGTCGGGCACCAGATCCATTCATGTATAAAGGAGGGACCGAACCCGTTCACATATCTGACTGAGTGAGATTGTCATGTAATAATTAGAAGACGCATTGGAATTTCTTAGTTTATAATTTCTTAACACGTTCGAGAGACAAAGAAGCGACAATGAAAATACATAATGAAAGTACATAATGAAAGTACGTAATGAAAGTACACAACGAAAGTACACAATGCTCATAACATTAGATGTCTACGATTTAGGCGTCGTCGGCAGAAGAGGAAGAGGAAGAGGAGTCGGAAGCATAGACGATACTACAAACCATCAACCGCAATTCTTTTTCTTTAATCTTAAACCTTTCCATCAGGACCTTCACTCTATTGTCACTCTTCTTTTTCTTGATGATTAATTTCGTGATAGCACGTAAAGCAGTAGGGGTATGCTCTGGATCAATAAACCTGATTCCGAAGAAACAATTGCATGCATAATGCCTTCATCCATACTGGTCAGGCATGTCTTCGTCATTGTTAACGTAAACATTACACATTTGGCGACACCTTTTTGTACCAGTACACATTATCTGTGGAGGGTCAGGCTTCACACGTCTTGGTGATGATGATGATGATGCCATATTCGTAGTTATGTTCTTCCAAATAAGTAAATAATAAAACTTTAGTTATAAACATGAAAGCATATACAAAAAACAAAGCATGTACAAAAATGAACAAAAGAAAAATTTACCGATTAAGTAGGGAAACTTCGATTTTTGCTCTAGTTGAGATGGATGAACTAGTTGAGATGGATGAAGAAATCACCACCTTCAAACCGTTGGTTTTATAGGAATTTATGTATATGGTGCGCGTTGATTCTGCGCACAAGGAGTTACCGATTCAAAATAACGGTAACTAAAAGTGCGCTATGTAGCTGCGCACAAATTTTTAACGGTAATTTTCTGTGCGCGTTACACCTGCGCACCAAAAGTTACAGATTCAAAAAGTTACAGAATAGGTGCGCTTTACCTTAGCGCATGGCTGAAACTTCTATGCGTTCTACCACTGCGCACTATACTCTTCATTCTTCGAAATAGTTGCGATATGAAGGGTCTAGCACATCGATGTGGATTATGTTTGAAAAACTTATACAAAATAGTGTTATTAGGCATATAAAGTGTGTATACGGTCTCCCCGTCACAAAAAGTTGATCGAAAATACGCGAAAACGCAAAAAAAACCCTTATCGGTCCTGATGGCCTGTTAAGGTCGAGAATAGGCGGTTCGATGCCCAAACGACCTCGGAATGCAATGAAACTTGTTTTCAATGCATATTATAGCTATTTAACCTTGTCGGTAACTTCGAGTCAAAAACTCGAGCTCTTCGAGTAACACCTCCTTTGTAAACCTTCACTAGTCTTTCATTCTTCGAAATAGTTGCGATATGAAGGGTCTAGCACATCAATGTGGATTATGTTTGAAAAACTTATACAAAATAGTGTTATTAGGCATATAAAGTGTGTATACGGTCTCCCCGTCACAAAAATTTGATCGAAAATACGCGAAAACGCCTTGGAGGCCTTATATGCGCATTAGATCTGCGCACATGATTCTTTGAACAAGTGTTAAGCGCACGGTTGAAGACCGTTAAAATATGGCGGTTGAAATATGACCGTTGCGTGCGCATAACATCTGCGCACGAAACGGTCATATTTCAGCAGCAAAAAACGAAGCTATAAAAGGGGGGTTGCACTCACCTCAATTCACCAATCTCACCATTTCTCTCTTAACCTCACCAATCTCACCATTTGTCTCTTAACACTCGCTATGTCGCACAGTTCATCATCAAGCAACGCTGCCCTTTTTTATTGTAAATGTGATCGACCAGCGGTAATGAGGAGTTCAGAATCTCGAAGAAACCTCGCTCGAAGGTTCATAGGTTGGGGATCTTCATAGGTTGGTCTTCCTCACCATCTCTTTGTGTAGTGTTGTTGTTGAAATTTGTATTTCGTTTTCAAGTCAATATAGTTTTTCACGTCTTGTTGTTCAGATTTGTATTTGCATTATTGTTCGGAGTCATTTTGAATATTCAAACAAGCAAAACATAAAAGTTCAAACCATCACACAAAAAAAGGCATACATAAAACATCAATCGTACATAAAACATCCATCAAACAAAAACAGAAGTTGAGCGTCTAGTCCTGAGTCTCCTGAGTATAAGGTGGAGCATCCTCCCGAGGCACATCACCCTGAGTCATATCATCCTGGTGCGCATCCTCCTGAGTCGTATCATCCTGAGTGCCACATCCACTCCCCTGGCCTCTCTCATTAACAGAATCTCTGAAAACAGGAGGTGGTGGTGCCATCCGCGATGCACGTGGGGGAGATGGTGCCAAAGGTGCCTGAGGTGCCTCTAAGATTGCAAGCCAACCACGAATCACATCTTCAGTGGCCCAAGGTCGATCCGAGATAGGGGTGTCTAGAAAAGAGTGCATCATGGCTTGAAGGATCTGACAACGCTGCAAACAAATCGTAAATTTAATCGTTAGTTAAGGTATAAAGCTATGTTTTGTACAAACTTTATAAAATTTTACATACCGCTAATGCATCGATAGGCACCGGGGTATATCCATAGCGAGGCGGGCGATCATGTCTCTCAGAGGATGGATCGACGACGGGATGTGAGAACTCGTCCAGCCAATCCATATAGTCATCAGACATCTTCCATGCTGGCTCTGCAACCGGCCCATCCAGATCGATCAGAGGCCTCGGCTCTGCGTCCCATGCAAGAAGAAGCTGAGGTGCATAAACGACGTCATACCTCGTGCAACCCATGGGCCGATTAAATGACAACGGCTGAATGGGTGGGTCGGGAACGGGCTGAGCCCGCCCAAACTGCCGCAGGACTCTCCTAGGGTTATAGGCCTCATGAAATTTCCATATGCTCAATACGCCCTCAAATCTCGAAGGAGAAACCTCTGGTGAGTTGAAGTCCAAATCTCTCCATGGCTGCCAGTTAACCTGAAACAAATAACAAGCCAAATTAGACACGTATTGCGGTAATGAAATAAAAAATATAAGAAATTAAATCCAAACCTGCTCATATCTCATGTTGTCGAGCATGCGACGGATGGCAACCAAATGCCCAATATCCGAGCTAAGTGGTGTATACAATCCTACAGCAGCATCTCCATGGGCGAATGCAGGGTTCGTGACAAAGTGATCACGAAAATGAGGAAAGTATGCCCAGATCCAACACTACATATAAACAATTACAGATTATTAGTAAAACTACGTGAATAGTTAAGAGTTATTCACCAAGACGTTAAAGACAAGATCTTACCCTCAGAAGAATCCCACATGAACCAATGGTTGCCGTCTCGACTCTAGATGCAGACCCTAAATTGCGATACACTAACGAAAGTATGCCGGCTCCCCATGCAATGTCCCCTGTACGATCATGGTTGAGAACAAGCGCCGCGTACTGGACCTTGACACCCTTTGTCGACCTGTCCACCAAGACAGTCGAGCCCAGAAGCAAAAGGAGATACAGAGTGGCAATGTGACTCTCATTCCTGACTGGTGCATCAAACAAAACATCCAACCGAGCATTGAGGGCACCGAAATGAATGCCACCTGAGCTATAACATGCCTTCATGTCATCAGCCTCCTGACCCATAGCGTCCGCAAGCGCCGCATAGATCTGGTCATCTGTCATAGGTGAATTGCAGCTACGACCATGTATACGGACTCTGAGGATCTGCATCACGTCATGTAGGCAGATGGTCATCTCAGCAAATGGCATGTGGAAAGTGTTGGTCTCTGGATGCCACCTCTACACAAAAGCAGAAATCAATGCAGCATCGATCTGAGACGCTATGCCCACTCGGCGCAGCTCTGTCATCCCAGAACGCTCAGCAAGCCTGAACCATGTACCCTCCTCAGCTGAAATATGATGCTCATAATCATGAACCTGTGCAGATCTGTACATCACCCTCAGGAGCTTCCTAGCCTAAATAAGTACAGAAAAAAATTTGCGTCCGGTTAGTAAATATGAAACGTATAACTTATTATAAGCATTCAGATCAATGTTATTGAACATACCGGATCTAACGGAGCCGCCTCGGCCTCGGCCTCATCCCCGTCCCCATCCTCTGGCTCATCCTCTGGCTGAATATCTCCTACTTGTCGTCTCTGCCTGGGACGACGACCACCTCTAACTGGAGCCGCAACCTCCTCAACTGCAGCCCCCTCAGCGACTCCCTCAGCAGCAACACCCTCACCACCAACTCCCTCAGCACCCTCCTGACCTCTCCCTCTCCCTCTCCCTCTACCTCTCCCTCTCCCTCTCCCACCACCTCGGCCTCTGCCTACAGCACCCTCACCACCACCTCGGCCTCTGCCTCGGCCTACAGCTTCCCCCGCACGGGCACGCTTCCTAACCTGCACCGGGGCACCAATGGTACATCGGGAGCGGGCCCTGGAAGAGGACCACGCGACCATATCGATCTCGCTATATGCGTCTCATAAGAACACAATAGGTGAGGCGCACGTGGACGACAAATGTCCTGCATCGAGTCCCCGAGCCAAGGAAAATAGGTCGCTACGGCATGGTCATCATCGTCTAAATCTCCCGACACTGGCTCTGAAGATGCGACTGGCTCTATAGATGCGACCGTAGGAGGAGAAGATGTCGACGTTTCTGCATCTGTCACTGCAGGTAAATCCTGCTCTGTATGCTCTGAACTGCGAGGTAAAGCATCCTGAAACAGAGGTGCGTCCTGGATATCATAGTCATCCGTGGTCACCTGCGCCTGTACTGGTGTGGGCTCGATAGGGTCAAACGCAGTAACATGAAGAGATTTGGACTTCAACAAAGGAGGGAATGAAGATGGTGGTTCATCAAGTTACCATTCAAATGAGGTAATGTTCTTACTTAATTTTTGAATTTTAATTTGTTTTGCACCATTAAGAGCTAAAATGAACTTATTATGTTGTATTTCATGTTAAATCTAGTAGTAGTGGTAAGTGTTGAAGAGATGACTTTTGCATATAATGTCAAAAACTTAGATGTGTTCATGTTTTTAGGGTTTTTATGGTTTTGAATGTAGGAACTCATGTTATGTTAAATTATCCCGTTCAAGAACTAGTTTCAGGAAATAGCAACTTCTCGCGTTCTGCGAGAGGAAGCCACTCGCAGAACGCGAGAAGTGCCTCCCTCGCAGAACGCGAGAAGTTGCACATTACAGAGTATTAACAGAAGCATTGTGTATAGGTGAATTTTTCTTTGTTCACTGGATTGAATGCAATCCAGTTGAATGACTACACCTACCCCTCGCGGAATACGGTGCCCGTTTCGCCACCGTCATTTGATTTAGGGATTGACGACTTTGGATATTATCATCAACCATCTTTATATGAACAACATGTGCCATCTACATATGAATTGCCTGTGCCATCTACTTATGAGTTGCCCGTGCCATCTACTTATGAATTGCCATGTACATATGAGGTGCCATCAAGCTATGATGCGTTTGATTCACAATTTGCTAACCCACCAACAAACGTAGGAGAGGAGATGTGTTTTCTTCCCTCTTTACGCACTGCACCAAAGTTTGATAGTCCCGTATGTGAGGAAGAGGTTGTTTCTAGGGATTATTCGGAATATTTCACTACGGAGCAAGTGTTTGCCTCTAAGGAGATTGGTCATTTGTGGGCTTTGAATGTTGCAAAGCAACACAAGTTTATGATCTCTATTGGAAGGAGTGTACCATCTAAACCGGGGCAAAGTGGTAAGGTTCAAATCATTTGTGAGAAAGGGGGAAGCCATAGGCCTAAAGGTGTCGGTGTTAGATCAAACACAAAGAGCAAGAAAACGGGGTGTAAATTTCAGTTGAAGCTCATGGAGAACCGGGTTGAAGAGAATTGGAGATTAGTGGTTGTTTGTGGTTTGCACAACCATCCTATTGGAGATAGTTTGGTCGGGAATGCATTTGCCGGGAGGCCAACCCCGGATCAAAAGAAAAAGGTTCGTGAGATGGTACTTTCACATTGTTCTCCAAATCAGATTTACACTGAGATAAACAAGGATCCCGGAAGTTGCACAAAGAAGAACCAAGTGTACAATTTGGTAAGACATATAAGGGAAGAGGAAATGGAAGGTAGAACCGTGGTTCAAGAATTCTTTCACCAATGCAAAGAGAGCAACTACTTCATGGAGTATAGGCCAAGTGCAACGAACCCTTCGATAATAGGCGACTTGTTCTTTGCTAGCCCCGAATCAATGAAACTCTTAAAGGCGTTTCCATATGTCCTTTTGATGGACTCGACTTATAGCACGAACAGGTAAGTATTTATCATTCTGTTTTTATGTTGTATTTATCTTACTGTATTTTGGTTCCAGGTACAATGTTCCCTTCCTGGAGATAGTCGGTTTGACTTCTACATGGAAGAATTTTGTTGTGTGCGGGGTATGGTTAGAGGCTGAGAGCGAGGATAGTTATTTATGGGCGTTGCAGCAGCTGCAGACGATGTATTTGAGAATAGGAGCATCGCCTACTTGCTTCGTCACTGACCGTGAGATGGCTCTTATGAATGCAACAGACAAGTTATGGCCAAATGCAAAGTTTCTCTTATGTAGGCGACATGTAAGGAAGAACATAGAGGCGAGAGCCAAGATAGCTATGGGCACACAAGCATTGGGGGTTCATATTTCAAATGATTATTATAACGTGTTCGAACAAACCACTGAAGAAGATTACAAGAGTACTTTGAAGAAACTTGAGGACGAATGGCGAGCTTATCCAGCCGTATTGAAGTACGTGAGAACGAATTGGCTAAACCGTTACAAAGAAAGACTTGTTTCAGCATGGACGGATAATGTCTTCACTCTCGGGAATAACACGACAAACAGGTATGTTCTGTTATTTATGTCTACCTTCTACATATGATAAAAAGAGCTTCTGTAATGCACTCCTCGCAGAACGCGAGGTGTACACTCCTCGCAGAACGCGAGTAAATTCGTTGATTCAGTGTTGATGCATTTTCGAATGCAAAGATCCTGGAACAATGTATGAACTCGCAGAACGCGAGGTGTACACACCTCGCAGAACGCGAGGAGTTACACATTACAGAAGGATCCACAGGTTCTGATTTGTATTTGCATTTTATTGTTTTTCGAACATTTTAGAGTTGAAGGAGCACATTCATGTCTTAAGTCATACTTGTCAAGTGGAAATGCTAGGCTAGACACAATGTTCAAAGAATACAAAACAATGGCGGAGAACCAACTTAAGGAGATTACTGTGTCTTTCACCGAGAGTTTGAATAAGAGCTTCACAGTTGTTGAAGGGGCGGACTTGTTTAAAGTCTTGAAGTTCAAAGTCTCTTACAAATGCATAGAATTTTTGCTTAAGGAATACACGAAGGGGGAGAGATTAGGTGCGCACTTTAATATGTTTTGTAGCTGCGGGATCAAGATTAGAGATGGGTTGATGTGTGTTCATCAGATTGTAAGACATTGGAAGGAGCAAAGACCACTAAGAGTATCAGAGTTGCACCCTTTCTGGAGTACTTTGAGTTTGGAAGAAGTTGATGTTCCCGGCATACTGGAAGTTAAGAGTAAGGTGGCAAGGCGTCTTTTTCAGACTTTCTATGAGGAAACGTTTCCGAAATTGTGCCCCCATGATCAAGAAAAGTGTGCACAAACTGTTTTAGACATTGGGAAAGTAAATACTCCTCTAAAAGAGCCGGCTATTTCAAAGCACACCGGAGGTCGTCCAGTCGGAGCTCCTAACAAACAACCTAGGTCAACGCAAAGAAGACCGTCTGCATGGGAGCACACTAATGTTGAGATGGATGCTAGAGATTTGGAAGAAACACCCCCAAAGAAGCAAAAAAATGCTTCTAATTCTGAAACATTCAAGAAACCAAAGATTAAGGTGATTGGCAAGTACAAGTCTCACATACCCGCGTCAATGCGCACCCATGTGAATGGTTGGTTTGAGGTAAATGGAGATGGAAATTGTGGATTTAGAGCAATAGCTCATGAATTGCATGACAACCAACACTTATGGAGGGAAGTAAGAGATTTGATGATAGCTAAGGTCAAAGAGATTTGGCACCTAGTTCAAGGAACTTGGATTGGACCTCCACAACAACCAACTTTGGAGAGCGCTTTACACCAACTGACATGGGAAGGAATAGGAAGGGCTCCAGAAGATCACTGGCTAGCTACCCCGGAAATGGGATGCCTTGTGGCATCCACATTCAACATAGTGTTCGTAACGGTGGGAAAAAGTGCTAACTACACTTACCTTCCTCTACAACGTCCTACTTGGTTAGAAGATGGTGACACACTTCCGACGTTCTGCTTATTCTATATTCAGAGTGAGAGACATTTTGTTCCGGTAAGTTTTTGGATCTACTTATGAATTACTATCTAATATGCAACTTCCTAACGTTGTTGTTTTCTTGTAGTTGCGTCTTGAAGAAAACTGCCCATTACCTCATGTGTTTACTCCTTGGTGGCGAAACGCTGAAAGAGATGCTTTTTCTTTGCACGATCTTGTGTCACATCGATGTGCCGCCTTTGAAATGTAATGTTGAAGTTATGTTTTATTCGCTGAATTTGTAATGTAATGTTGAACTGGAGATGGTTTTTTAAATTCTTAAACTGTAACTAATGTCATGGACATTTTCCAGAAAATGTCATTCCTCGCGTTCTGCGAGGATGGTGTCACTCGCAGAACGCGAGTTACACCAACCGTGCCACAGACCGTGCATAGCAACTGAGAGCACCTTGTTTCTTATAGGGCAGACTCGCGTTCTGCGAGTGGTGTGCACCTCGCGTTCTGCGAGGTTATGCAAAAAACGAACAGAATTGAAGCAACACCAACATATCCCTAAACATAATCCAACAAAATTATCCAATCAACAAAACACCTAAGAAAGCAATCCAAAACACAATCCAAAACACAAAACGAAAGGCTACTCGTCTTCTCGTGGTCGGAAGGGAGCGAGAGTTGACATACTTAGGAGCATTTGGGCGTGATATGAATCAAAATCCTCTGGAGTGGCAAACCGATACCGGTCCATGTCATTGTACACCCGGCCAATCACCTATACGCAAGTAAACATTCATTCTATGTTAATATTCGAGACAAACAAAGACTAGAAACGCAAGATAAACCAAAACAATTAATATTACCTGTCTCTCAGTCATCATCCCAGGGATTGCAGGACGGATATACCTATGGGTCCTCTTGATGTACCAATCCATGTAATCATGGGAGCATTCATGTGGTGCATAGGCAACTGGCCCCATATCATCGAGAGACAAAGAGTGAACATCTCTTGACTCCCAAAGCCATTGGTTGGCGTCATAAAAAACACTATAACACCTAATGTTTTTCAACCTATGAGCTTTGAGCGGTTCGATGACTGGCCTAGGAATACGCTGCACTCTCCCAAATTGTCTGGGACACCTATCAGGCATGTGTGGTTCGGTGATGTCACAGCAAGATAGCACCCCGTGAAATAGAGCGGGAGCAAGCTCAGGATCGGTGAAGTCTTGTGCTCCATACGGGTTCCAACATACCTAACAAAATGACAGAAAAACGCATGGTGAAGTCTGTAAAACACCAGAAACTGCAGAAACTAGGACTAAATGCAGAAACTTGCATTTTCTCGCGTTCTGCGAGTGTGTCCATCCTCGCGTTCTGCGAGAAGCCACAGACTCGCGTTCTGCGAGAAAATGTTGCATAATCAAAGAAATTACTGCTGCGTACTAAAAAAATGCAGAAATCCCAGAAAATGCAGAAACTTACCATCTCCGGCATAAGAATATCGAGCGCTCCCCTATAGTCCCTTCCGACTTGCCCCTTCTTCAGCTTTACATTCTTAGGCATCCACCGGTATGCCCATGGTTGCTCCGCTCTCCACCGAGGACGTTCAGTAGGTCGGAAGTGTGGGAAGTAGTTGTAGATCCATGCCTAAGAAATACAAAGTACGTTAAATATGAAAATATATATAAGTATGTAAATTAAACGCTTAGAAAGTATAATACCTGCAACAAGGTGTAACAGAAAGACATCTGCGCACAACCCTGTCGTGTGCATACCCCCAGCTGCCTATACAGATGGGCCAAAGCAGCTGAACCCCACGATATGCCCGTAGCATGGGCATAGGTTTCCAAATAAGGCCCATATCTAAGCCGAATCAAGTTCTGTGACTTGTCCGGAAATAAGAGCGAGGAAGCAGTATACAACACCCATCCTAAACCCTTTCGCTCTGGACCTAGGGTTTCACAATGCCTTCTAAACCAATCAGCTTTCACCCTCCCAGAATCTAAAGTGTGCGGATCTACTCCAAAAATTTCCGCCCCCTTCCTACCATAGTATTTTATAATCTCATCATGACTAAACTTGGCACCCAGTTTCTTGCAAGTAGTCATTGCTTTCCCTTCTATAGGTAGGCCTAAAATCATATGTACATCCAGAAGGCCAATAGTGATCTCACCACAAGGGAGGTGGAATGAGTTAGTCTCCGGTTGCCATCGTTCGATGAACGCTTCAATCAACGGATAGTCGATTGCTTCGTACATCATGTCAGGTAGATCTGACAATCCAACAGCACCGGGAATCTCTGACCAGTCATCGTTGTCCAATGGCCAGTCACTGCTTTGCTTTGTCCGTTGTTGTGGCTTCATCGGACCTTTCAACTGCAGAAAAATACAAAATTACACACTGCAGGCCAAATTTACAAAAAATACAGTTTCTGCAGAATTATCAGCTTCTGCAGAAACCAAGCATTTTCTCGCGTTCTGCGAAGAGTAACACCCTCGCGTTCTGCGAGTATGCCACTCCTCGCGTTCTGCGAGAAAATGCACAGAAATTGCATTTTCTGTGCATTCTGCAGAATTTCTGTAAATGTATTAAAAATGCAGAAAATCAATAAATTAGTAAATTACCTCCCCTTTCTGGATGTGGAACGCCACATGTGCTTCAAATCCCTTAAGCAACTCGGGATCTTCTGGACCGCCAGGTGTGGCATGAGTGAGCTCAGGATCATACTTTGGCTCATTCTTCTTGGACTTCCTCTTTCTTGTTGGTTTCTGGACCAATTCTTCTTCTTCTTCTTCTTCTTCTTCATCATCATCATCATCACCTTCTTCTTCGTGTTCTTCCCCAAAACCTTCATCCTGGTACTCTTGTTCCATCGGTTCTGGTTGAGGATTGTAAGAAGAAGAACAAGCTTGTCCACTTCCTTGACCCATGTCTTCAGGAACACTTCCCTCACCAAATGCACCTCCCCACCCTTGTCCACCGACCCAACTTTGTCCACCCCACCCTTGTCCAACTTCCACTACAGCATACTGAGGAATGAAATTGTCCCAGCTTCCCGATTGTTCATATGGACTTGATTGTGGTGCCCATTGAGTTGACGGTTGTGCACATGAAACTGACTCTTGAGAATAAAGGTCCCAATCATCATTTCGATACCCTTGATATGTATCTGCTCGTTCTATCCCACTAGGCACAGAACAGTCTTCCCCGGCATAACTATGGACACCACTGTACCGCTCTATGGGGCGATAATCAACGTCGGGGAGCCCCTCGGGGAAGAGCTCTACCGGTGTTGTATTCTTTGCTCTCCTTTTCCCTTTTGCATTTTCAACCGGTGGATTTTCTCTCACAGCGTTCCTATTTCTTCGACGGGTTGAACGTCCAGGAAGATCCATTACCTAAAAAATTATCCAATGTAGAATCAGTATATAAATATAACATTATATAAAGTAAAATCAGTATATAATAAAAATCTGCAGAAGAGGAAAGAATTTCCAGTTTTGTCAATTACTCGCGTTCTGCGAGTACCATGACACTCGCGTTCTGCGAGTACCATGACCCTCGCGTTCTGCGAGTAACATGACCCTCGCGTTCTGCGAGTATACCCCTCGCGTTCTGCGTCAATTTGCACAATCATGAGTTTCCGGCAACAGTTTCCGGCGAGATTTTCCGACGAAAATTCAATATTTTAGCTAAAATACCTATCAATTTAAGTAAATTACCAAATAAACATCAAAACCCTAAATAAAATCAACAACCCTAATCAAAAACCCTAACCCTAATGAATTTCAACATAAAACAACATCCACTCATCCACCATAATTCAAAATCATCATCTTTCATCCATTATACAACCATTTCTAAATCAACATTCAATATCAAAACATCATACAATATGCAATTTTCTATACTAACAACATATATTCATCTAAAAACAACATTAAAAAGCATAAGAGTATTAGAAACATACCTTATATGGAGATTTGAATTGAAAAGAGGAAGAAGAAGTAGGTTGAAATTGAGGGAGATGGTAAAATGAGAAGAGAGCGGCGGAATTTTGTAATGGTGGTTGTAAAAATGGGCCGAGTAGGGTTTTTCACCTTTTATAGGGAAAAACCCCCTCGCGTTCTGCGAGGTGACGCACCCTCGCGTTCTGCGAGGGGACGCACTCTCGCGTTCTGCGAGGGGACGCACTCTCGCAGAACGCGAGAGACCGGGCGTTATTTAGAAAACGCCCGGGCGGTATTTAGCAAGGGCCTTTATATAGAATTGCCTACGTACCCTCTTTGTGAGGGATCAAATCACGCGTAGTTCGGAAGAACGATTATTTTGAAATTTGGGTTGTGATTGAATCCGACATATATTTAACTTTTAATTTTTCTTTTTGTAATTTTCAATGGATGATTAATCCATGTTCTTTAACAAGAAGAACCGAATAACTGCCAACATTTGGGCTTCAATTTGTTCACGAGGATACATGTCGATTTGGACTTCGTGCTATATATTTTGTGCTTTTGTCACCATGGCCAATGTAATCAAGATCATCAATGTTTGATTATGTAATTTTGACCCAATCCCCCTCATGCGTAGTATTTTCATATCGTGATTAGTTTTACACGATTATATTTCTGATGATGGATTATTAAAATTGATGAAATTTTATCGTTCAAAAGTTTCCCCCGAACTTTGTGCGTGTGAAGAATTGAACTCGTTCAAAGTTCGAAATATAATGATACTTTTTCTTTTCGTATCAAAAATCATATTTGAGTTCCATGAGAATTTAAGATGATACTCACATGGAATTTGTTTATTTGAACTGAAGACATTATGTCAAATTGGGGCTAATTTGCTCTTGCCCAATTTAATTTTAAGGGTGTCCTAATGGAAGAAAAGAATTTGACCCTTGACGTTTAGATTTTGTAAGATTGACTATATGTCAAATATTACCCATTTGGAAAGCTTTGAAATTTGAAGAATTTGTTTTGTTTAGATTTGAGGACTTTGAATGACCAAATACAAAATGGTATTGGTCACTAGAATTGAGTTCTTGGATAATTGTTGGAGGGTATTGCTTGTTTTGGCTTGAGTTTTGAGAGAAACAAATCGCTTGAGCGAGTCTTTAGATGGAAAATTTGGTTGAGGAGGAAGGGGTTTTGTTTGTCATATGCATCACCGAGAGAGTCTAGACCCACCTTATAGGAAGGGTTACATAAACAATTTCGAATATCATTTGCATACTCCATTTCGGTAAAGTATTGATCTTTAGACGACACTTGAATTTAGCACGACTAAATATTGATAAAAGGTTGCAAATATGCAAGTTTTAATGCTTGTTTGTCTTTGTGTTTGTGGCGGCATCTAGCATTTTGATGAACTAGATTGCCTACATACCCCTTTTATGAGGGATCAACCCGTTTGTAGTTCAAGAAGACTAATTCACTTTCTTCACCATTTGATCCTCTTGGATTTTCTCCTCGTTTTTTTGTCTCTCATTTTTTTGTCCTTTTTTCGTATGCATCACCGAAATAACTTAAACCCACCTTCTAGGAAGGGTTGCTCAAATCACTTCGGCTATCATTTGCATACAAGGATTTAGCTTTGAATTTTCTTTATGGTTTGAGACTAAATTCGACATATATTGAATTTGACATCGAATTTCCTACCCTTTTGGAAGGGATCAAGTCTTGACGTAGTTCTTGAATAATTATTTCTTCTTTTGTAACATGGGCAAGGATCTTGATGACGATGCCCCTGCCAATCTTTGAGGATTTTTTTAACTCCCTTTTATCCTTTTTCGTATGCATCACCAAAAGAACAAGAATCCACCTTCTAGGAAGAGTTGCTCAAATCACTTCGACTATCATTTGCATACAAGGATTATCATCTTGATATGGATCTCTTCAAAGTTTGCGACTGAATTCGACATCGAATTTCCTACGTACCCTTTTGGAAGGGATCAAGTCTTGACGTAGTTCTTGAAGAACTATTTCTTCTTTTTATGGGCTAGACTCTTGATGACGATCACCTGCCAATCTTTGAAAAATTCCTTTTTCTTTTCTTTGTTTCCTTTTTTGTTGTTGTTGGAGATGGACATCAAGTTCACCTCTCCTCCTTAGGTCTTTGACTTGTGAACTAGAGATTTTGATTTCTTGCTTTTAAGCTTCCACTTTCTAGTGTTCTTGAATCGGACCATCTTGTTTTCTCGCTTACCATCCTATTTTAGTCTTTCAAACACCAATGATTTGGGTACTTCGAGTCTTTCAAAAACCGAAGGTTTGGGTGCTTTGAGTCTTTCAAACACCAAAAGTTTAGGTGCTTGGAGTCTTTCAAACAACGAACATCTAGGTGGACGAATTTTTGAGATGGTTCTTGGCCATTCAAACACACATGACCTAAACATTTCATCTGTTGAGCACATATCGAGCCTTTTAAATGCGAGCATTCGAGATTTTGAAACTGTGTTCTTCAAGAACATACGCTGCTTCTTTGGTGTGCATTTCATTGGCTCAGTAAAACGTGCATTAAACCTTTCCTCTTTTTTTGAAACTTCTAAGTTGTTGGGAAGAACCTCGTCCACATCGAATTGGTTTTCCTCTATCTTAGTGTCCTGCCCAATAGCAGACATAGGCTTTTCGCCCAACAAAATTAGTTCGGTGGGGCTATTGCCCAAAAGTGGAGGAGGTGACTTATCATTCTCATCTAGAACCTTCTTGACCTCCTGCAAGTTAATAGCTTGAACACACTCTATGTAGGGATCTAATATGACATTCTCAACAACAAGTTGTGGTTTTTCCAAGCAAGTAGGATTAATAACATTTATGCAAGACAAGGACGTATCATGAATGAGACTCATATCATAAATATTGTATTCCACTTTGTCCCCATCGAATTCCATACTAAGGGTTCCACTACTAACATCAATCTTTGTTTGAATAGTTTTAAGAAATGGCCTACCTAACAAAATAGGGGTAGGATGCTTGCCATGATCCATGTCCAAAACAACGAAATCCGCAGGAAAAACCATATTATCAACTTTCACAAGAACATATTCAACTACCCCTTTGGGGTACAAATTAGAACTGTCAACCAATTGAACAATCGTTCATGTTTCATGCAATGGTCCTAGTCCTAGTGACTCATACAAAGGATAAGGCAAGACATTAATAGATGCTAGCTTTGTCAAACTTCGTTTCACCTATAACACAAGGAGTACTAAACATGCCACGGTCGCCACACTTCTTAGGCATACGCCTCTGAAACACAGTAGACACATGTTCACTCACCTTAATCTTTTGTTTTTCCTTTAATTTCTGGTTCCTTTTGATCGTGCATAGTTCTTTCAGAAATTTAGCATAGCGATGAATGCTCTTAACAAGTTTGAGTAATGGAATATTTACCTCGCATTTGCTGAAGGTTTCGAAGAGATCTTTGTCGTTCTCCAGCCTTCTAACTGTGGTGGTGGTTGCAAGAGGTGGGGGTTCTGCACATTTTGATTGTTCCCCCACATGAGATTTGGATGATCTCTCGCCCCTTGATTGTATGTGTTGGCATAGGGATCATATCTCGGTCTCTATTGCCATCCTCCTACAACATTCACCTCAACGTTTGTATCTTGAAGTTGTGGGCAGACATCTGTATGATGTCATATATCAGTGCACACTCCACATGAGTTCACTTGTTGTTGAACACCACTCTTCACCATTAAGCACTTCATCATCTCTTTCAGTTCTTTCATCTCGTTTTCCAACTTGGATTTTGATTGAGACTCTACTGCCTTGACACTCTCTCTCTTGCTGAACTGTCTAGAGCCCTCAGATAACTCATGAAAAATCTCTTTAGCTTGTGCTGGGGTTTTGTTCAAGATGTTACCTCCACATGTTGCATTCACCATACGACGCTCATCATCCAACAAACCATTGAAAATATAGAGGATGAGTGTTTCATCTGTGTACCCATGAAATGGACAACTCGAACATAACATCTTGAACCTCTCATAGTACTCATAGATAGTATCACTAGCACGTTGTTCAATGGTAGCGATATCCCTCTTCAAAATGTTGAGCTTTATAGCAGGGAAGTACTTTTCCATAAATGTCTTTTTCATTTCAGCCCATGTGGTGATACTTCCTGGGGCGAGATAGTACAACCAATCATTCGATGCATCTTTCAAAGAGAACTCAAATGCTCTCAGCATGATTTGGTCATCAGTGATACCCTTTGGCTTCATACAAGAGCAAACAACATGAAATTGAGCCAAACGCTTATTTGGATCTTCTCCTGCCAAACCATAGAAGTGTGGCAATTCGTGAATCAGTCTAGCCTTCGGTTCAAAGTTCACACCTTCTCCCAAGTCGGGAAAGGTTATTGCTAGCGGTTGTTCAGTCAGGTTCAGGGCAGTTAACTGCCTCATAGTCTGTAGTACGACAGCCGTCTCACGAGTTTCTCTTTGGCTGCGACGAAAAGTTCTTTCGGTCTCTGAATCAAGAGAAACAAGAAGCGAATAAGTAGTACGGGTGTGGACCATACAACAGGTCCACACAAAGGTTGGTAACAATTAATCACACAAAAACAGAATATTTGATTCCCCGACAACGGCGCCAAATTTGACAAGGCTAAAATCGTTGATGCCTATCAAAGAAAACCTAACTAACCAAGTAGTATAGCAGGAAAGCAAGGGTCGAATCCCAGGAGAATCAAGTAGTCTATTCTTAAGCAAATAACTATTACAACGAACGAACCAAAGCGGGGGGGTGGGGGGGGATTGTTGTTCTAACCTAAGACAAGTAAAAGTAACAAGTAGCAAGAGTTGTTGTAAATATGATTGGGCAAGCGTTCCACCTAACAAATATCCACACAATGCAAGGGTGATAATAGATATCTCTAACTCATACAATCCTATTGTTGTTCCTATTTCTATTCAGACATAGATATCAACGCATCCCACCCTGATATAACTTCCTATTAAACAAATCTCAAGACCTTCAAGACTCAATTGAATAGAAGCATTAAGAAAAGGAATATAGTAGGATACATGCAACTCAGACAACCCGTCAAATAAGCATGCAATCAATTCTCATTCACCAGTAGACATTGCGACCCGCTCATGTAAACATGTGTTTGCTAATAGATAAAGAACTCCGACCCAGAATTACCAAATCCTAGCACTATGAACAATACCAATAAACCTAATTGGTCAAACTAGACAAATTAATAAGATTCAATACGATGAAAAACATGAGAATCAATATAATCAATAGAAAGCGAAATAGAGTTTAGAATCTCACAACCATACAGTCAAAGGCTTCAACCGTCAGGCGAAACAAAGAGAAATAGTTCAACATCGACATGGAGGCAAAACTAGGGTTCTTTAGAAAAGTAATTTTTTTTTAAAACTAAAGTGTTTTTAGGCTTAAAAACTCCTAAGAATAATAAATTCGAAATAGAAATAAAAGGAAATAAAATAAATAAATAAAAGGGGTTTTTGCAGGAAACCACCCGCTATTTGTCGGAATTTGCAGGTAACCACCCGTTATTAACGTATTTATTTTTAACCACCCAAATTCTATACTTTTCTTACAATTCACCACCCGTAAACAGTTTCCGTTAGATATTCTGTTAAAACTTGTGAAATTACACTTATACCCCTCCATTTTTACAGAAAATAACAAGTTTGAAAGTTATGGGGCAATTTTTGTAATTTCCTTAAAATGGATTGAAAACCTAGTTCATCTTCTTCCCCAAATCTCAATCTCCACCTCCACCTCCATCCCTGAAACCTGTATCTCAATCTTGGACAGTCTGAAAGAGTTCAACGAGTAGCCAAGCATGTCGATTCTGCAAACGAGATTGCGTTGCCTCGTCCTTAGTTTTCGTCCTTGTTCGACAGTGACTTGTCGCCAGAAGCTCACATCACCAATCAACTTCTCCCTCTTCCCGCCATCATTTTCGTTGATTCTCGGGTCCTCGCCCTAATCACCGCTGCTACATTTCCCCCTATGTGCATCCGCCACCGCTGCTATAGCTTTTGACTCCATAGTCGATAAAGCAATCATCTTCTCCGATAAACCCTAATAGCTTGAATTTGACTTCTCAAATGCTTCCTCCCCCAAATTCAAGGCCAATTCGAACAATTCAATCGATAGTTCACAAGATTTGATTCTCCCATAGCCAATTTTACCAGTTGAAACAAAGCCCTCTCAAATTGAGCACCAATCGGTCCTTCAAAATTCCTAATCAAACTGGTCAAGATCGACCTACGCAAATCTGGATCGATTTGATGAATTTACATCACAAATCAATAGACCTACTTCTCAATTGCACGGATCTGTGACTAATTCCTCAATTCCATCCCCAAACTTTCGGATCTAAACGAAGAACCCTAAATCGCAAAATCGGACTTGCGCCTCTCAGATCCAAAATGATCTACCCGTTCCTCGCCAGACCGAGCAATTGACAACACCAACCGCACACTCGGCTCAATTCTCTCCCATCCATACCCGAAACCCGGCGATTCGATCTCAGGTTCCCCAATTTCCACCACGGCTCTAGCGATTGAAACCCTAACTCCAAAAACAACCTCCGAATTTTGTTCGGTGTTTTCACTTCCCTCACTTTCCTTCTCTTCTTCCCCCCTCTCAAAAACATACCCACTGGTGGAAGCTATGGTGGCTACTGCCATCGGAAAACCGAAGCTCCTTCCCTTGGGTTACAATTCCATCCCCAAGCTTTGGAGATGAAACAACCCCCATTGAAGCTATGTAGAGATCAGAATCAGAAATTGAGTGAATGAGGTTGAATTCAATGAACCGAAGATGAAGATGATTGATGTATTTTTAGGGAGATATTCAATCCGTTTTAAGGAAATTACAAAAATTGCCCCATAACTTTCAAACTTGTTATTTTCTGTAAAAATGGAGGGGTAAAAGTGTAATTTCACAAGTTTTAACAGAATATCTAACGGAAACTGTTTACGGGTGGTGAATTGTAAGAAAAGTATAGAATTTGGGTGGTTAAAAATAAATACGTTAATAGCGGGTGGTTACCTGCAAATTCCGACAAATATCGGAAACAAATTCGGCATTCAGCGCATTACCCACAGGCGCGGATTTCAGGGCCATCCGCGGCTCACCCGTGTGTCTTCAATACTTGGAATTCCTCTCTGCTACAAACCACGGACGCGGGTCACCCACGGGTTGTTCACGAATCTTCATCAGTTGCTCCGTCTTCGTCTTCTTTCAAGTCTTCTCTCGTCTTCTTACTTGGTTTCTTCAGTTCCTCGAAAAACTTCTTCAATCTTCACAAATCTTCATAGTTCACTACTTCTTCTCTTCAACTCCAGATCATGTAATTACATATGAAATATCTCCCAAATGATCTTTACCTAAGCTAATAATCACTAGATAATATGTATGAAATACTACCTTTTTGATCTTGCCCCACGGTGGGCGCCAATTGTTTGTAGCGAAATTACCTACGAGAAGATAACTAAGCAATTGTAGGGCAAAGATCAAAGAATACGGTATAATCTCAACACTCAAGAACAATTTAGAACGAGAGAAGAATTTAGGGTTTGAAGCTTGAACTTGGTATTACTCGTAATGGTGGCTCAATGCTTACAAAGCAGGCGTTAGCCCTTATATATAGGTTAGCCCTAATAATATCTTTTAGGAAACGAGATCTTATCTCTTCCTTTTATCTAAATAACGATATAACAAACAAGGTAAAAGATATTCTTTACCGTATCTTTTACCAATTACAATAATATACTAAAGAATAAGATAAAATATGTTCAGACGACCTAATCTTTAAGATAAACGAGACCTTTTCCACGTCTCGTCACGTCGACGACATCCTTCATTCCTCTCGTCGCGTCGACACAGTCTTCCTACGCGTAGCTCTTCACGCGTTCCACACTCGTCGTATTTTTAGGCACAAACAATGGGTTTGATCTTATTCACGACGTACAAATGATAGTTGGATCGTGTCTAGGAAACTCTTCCTAGAAGGTGGTCTTAGACTTGTTCCTCTGATGTACGCTAATTAAACCCTCTCAACTATATAAGGCTTGATTCTCTTTAAAGAGATATGTAGGCAACCCGCTATAAATTCGGGTGCATCCCAAATCATCAAAACACTCAAATTTCGGTATTTGTATTACTTTTAATCAAGAGGGTAACGTGAGAGGGTCGAACTCAAGTTTTAAAAATCAAATAAAATATGTTTTGCAATTTTACACATTTTTGCTCAACAAACAACTCCAACATCGAAACATGAAGTTCTACAAATCTTTTCATACTTGCTTGCACATTAAGCAATAAAACCCTAGCTTCCCTTGAGTTTAACAGAACCTCAAATTGTGCAACAGCTGATGAAGCACCTGTAGCCATAACATCTTCATTTGGTGTCTCAACACCCTTTTTCTTTGTTCTTGGGGTAAGTCTCTTCACAATATCATCAAACAATTTGTCTTCTTTCTCTTCTGGAAGTAACAATTTCCTCCCACCTCTTCTTCATCCTCTTCAACAAGGATTTGATTAACATAATACCTCCCATTCAACATCTCAACACAGTCCTCAGTGGCTGGTCTAGTCATTCTCATCCACCTCAAACCTCGGGGCCTAACTATTTTGTTCACCTGAATTGCAAAGTTCTCACCAATGTGGGGCACTGCCTCGTATGCACATATCTAACCCAAACATCCATTAAATCATTAAAAGAAGTAGAATAGAAAAGAAGATTATTTTTAATTAAACTATTATCAGCTTAGCTTACCTGAAACATCAGTGCACATCGTATTAAGGTATATCTTGCTCTTTTTTGTTTGTTTCCAGAGTCATCCTTTGATTCCTTAACTGACATTATTCTTAAATCAAGAGCCTTAGATAAACTTGAATGAATCACATTATAAGCAATCCTATCCCATATAAACTCATTGAAACGTTCCATGTCCTCAATCAACTTCACAAATTTTGAATTGACTTTCCTACTTCTTGTGCTTCCAAGTACCACGCCCTCCAATATTAGCATAGCAATACAACCATCTTCAATTTCAACATGCTGTCACCATGACAACTTAAAATCATCGGGTGCAGACAACTGATTAATTGTAATGCTTTTGTGACGGAATAAATTCAGGAATGCAAGCTTATCATCCCTCAGGTCATCGTCCTTCGGGATCCCACAATCAATCCTGTTATTGTTCTAAACTCTGAAAGTGAAAAACGACATGGTTTGCCTCCAAGATCATACCATGTCTCAAACTTCTTTCTGGTTTTTACCCCCCTCAACAACACATAGCCAACCAGTTGTCCATAGAACTTCAAATTCTTGAACATCTTCATAATTGGGTCAAAAGGCCCATCCATAATCACTTTTAACTGTTGTGCAGTGAGATGGCTTTCAACATTACGAATAAACTCATTTCTTGTGTTCAAATTAATCCTAGCATGAAAGTGGTCTTTCTTTACCCACTTATGCTCCATCTGAAACCAATTACAACTGCTTACAATCCAAAGTCACCTAGCTGAACACTATTATTTTCAATAACCCTTTTACTGTCTAAGTTCACAGGAATGATAATTTTTGTCAACTATGTCTGTTCATATAAATCATAGACAGACTAGTCTTTTTCACAACTGCAACAATCATATTCGCTCCATACTTACTTTGTCTGTTCAAATATGTACTTTTTTGTTCATAGTTTTTTTTTCAGTTCAATTCATTCAACAGATGTTTTAGATAAGATATTCAGCTCACATCCTTACAAAACACTTGAATTTGACAACATCTTCAAGACAACTCTACACATGCATCATAAACCTTTCTGAGCGTCTTCGCACAACCTTTCTCCAGAGTTCTTACCCCTCTTCCGTCTTGATTACATGGTAACACTCTGCTTCTCTAGTTTATCGCCATACTTAGACTTTCCCATTTGCGATTTGAGATTTTCTAGTTGCAAAATTTAGGGTTGAAATTAGGGTTCTTACTTCAATTTGGGAAAATGAGAATTTTGGATCTTTCAGAGACGAATGTTGCAACCTGGTGACAACTTGTTGTCAATTCAAGTTTAACCGTTGATTACTGAAAATTAAGTATACTTGTGTCAATTTCTTTTCAACGGAAAAGATTTAAAATTTATCAATTTACCTTTATTTCTCAAAATTGAATATGCTACTTTTTCCATTCTTTTTACAAAATGACATTTTTACAACTACCTTCCATTTGAGTATGTGTTCATTCGGGTAGAACCGAACCAGGCCAAACCGAAAAAACGAATTAGCAAATTTTAGGAATAGAGAACCAAACCGAATTATGAAATTCCGGTTCGGTTCGGTTTAACCGAAAAAACCGAATTATGAATTTTTTTATAAATATTTCAAAAATTATAAAAGTACCCTAAATATTTGTTTTTTTCTTCAAATTTAATAAAATTTAATATTAAAATACAAAAGTTTAATTAATTATTTTTAATAAAAAAAATCGGTTTTAAACCGAACCGAAAACCGAACTTCTAAAAAATGAGAAATGAAACCGAACCGAACTAGGTTCGGTTCGATTAGGTTCGGTTCAGTCCAAAAGCGAATCAAAACCAAACTTATACCGCTCTATAGAGATGGCTCGACCGGGACCGGACCGGCGGTTCGATCCGGAACCGGACCGGGTCAAAACCGGGACCGGACCGGAACCGGTAGGAACCGGTTTTGACCCGGTCCGGTTCCGGTTCGGGATATTGCGTTTTTCGAACCGGCGGTTAACCGCCGGTTTTTTAATTTTTTTTTTAATTTTTTTTTAACCACCGGTTAACCGGCGGTTTTTTAAAAAAAAATGTTAAAATAAACCGGCGGAACCGGTTAACCGCCGGTTAAAAAAAATTTTAAAAAAAAATACAAAACTGGCGGTTAACCGGGAAAACCGGTTAACCGCCGGTTACAACGGCTAGTAAACTAGCCGTTGCCGGTTAACCGGCGGTCCTAACGGCTCCTAGCCGTTAGGAAATTAAAAAAAAATAAAAAAATACATTTTTAAATATTAAAAAATCCATATCCAACCCCTATAAATACCATACCATACAATCTTCAAATCACACATCCAACAACAACAATCTCTCTTCTCTTTCTCAAATCTCAATCTCATAATCTCTCAAATTTCATCAACAATCTCTCTTAATCTCTTCCTTTCTTAATCTTCCTTTTAATTAGCTTTTGTCTTTCAATATTTTATTGCTTTTACATTTTTAATCACATTATTATATTGTTCTAAGTTTAATTGTTTTAATTGTTTTAATTGTTTTTAATTGCTTTTAATCATATTATTTAATTGTTCTTAATCATATTATGGCGGATCATTTTGACACCCAAGAGAGTGATAATGTCACTTCTCCCACTCCCACTCCCACCTCCCAAGTTAGGTCCTCCGCTAGGGGTAGGACCGCTAGGCCTCAAGGGCAAGCTAGCGGTTCGAGGCCGGCTAGGGGTAGGGGGGGGAGGACCGTTCCCGGGTCCTCCGGGAACCAATCCCGGAAACTAACATCTCCTGTTTTTACAAAGTGGTTTACTAAATTAGAACCCGGTATCGAGGAACTCGAGGCCGAGGATTATGATCCCGGACTAATTATTGTTTCTTGTAACTTTTGCGAGGCGACATTCCAATGGAAGAAAAGTGGAGGATATGGAACCCTTCAACGACACATGGAGCACAGACACGTCGCCGAGATGGGAATGCTAGGGGGACAAACGCAAATTTCCGGCGGATTTGCATCTTCTACTAGCGGTAACTCTTTATTTCGTTTTGATCATGAAGCTAATAGTGTAGCATTAGCCGAAGCTATTTGTGTTGATCATTTAGCATTTCGATTTAGTGAAAATGTAGGATTTAATGAGTATATTAAAGAGCATACACAACCCGCTTTTAAATCCGTATCTAGGAAAGTGATTAAGAAAAACGTAATTAAGGCTTATAAAAGACACAAGCACGAATTAGTTTCTTATTTTTCGCAAAATGATATGAATGTTTCTATTTGTAGTGATATATGGAGTGATAATACTCAAACCCATTCTTACATGGGTGTTACATGTCATTTTGTAGATCATCATTTTACAATGCAAAAACGTTTATTGGCATTTAGAGTCTTTGATGATTCACATACCGCACAAAATATTGCTATGATGATTCGTACAATTTTAGAAGAATATAGACTACTTAATAGAGTTTTTTCAATTGGATTCGACAATGCATCTGCTAACACCGCATCTATTAGAGATTTACAAGAAATGTGTCAACCTTTATTTGGTGGGAGATTTTTTCATATTCGATGTGCTTGTCATATTTTAAACTTATGTGTTCAAGATGGTTTACGTGCTATGAGTTATCATTTTGATCCAATTAAGAACGTTATTAAGTATATTTGGGGGCATCCTAAAGTTACAAGAGATTGGATGACCTTTTGTAAAACTAACGGGGTGCACCCAAAACGTTTTTCAAAAGATGTGGGTACCCGATGGAACTCTACTTACATATTACTATGTGAATGTATAGAATATAGACAAGTTTTAACGTCTTTTGTTTCTCAAAACCTTTCTGGCTCTACTTTCTATTTTAGCGAATCAGGTTGGGAAATATGTCAAAGTATTGCAACGTTTTTAAAATGTTTTAGTGATGCAACAAAGAGATTTAGTCATGTTTATATACCAAGTAGTAATGTTTTTGTCTTGGAAGCTTGTAATGTTATGACTGGTTTAAGTGAGGGAGCTAAAATTCCCGGCATTGAGGAATCCGTTGCAAGCATGAGGAGTAAGTGGTTGCAATACTATAGATATATTCCCGATTGTTTTCTTGTTGCTTGTGTTTTAGATCCTAGACTTAAATTAGGAGTTTTACACGCTCTTTTAGATGACTATTATGGATATATTTTAGCCGACGGTGAACTAGAGGATATTTTAGGTATGGTTTCTAGAACTAGAACATACATTGAAACTTTATTTACTCATTTTTCGGATTCTCCGACTCCTTCACAATTACCTCCGGCTTCTTCGAGCTCTAGTAGCTTGGGGGCCTTTGGAGCTAAGTATTTTAGTAAAAGACCAAGAGTTACAAACACGAATGCGGAAATTGATAACTATCTTAACACCAACTTTGAGTTTGTTAGTTGTGAAGCTTTAGATGTTTTGAAGTGGTGGGAGGATCATAGGAGCATGTTTCCAACGCTTGCGAAGATTGCGGCTCAAGTTCTTGCCGTCCCCGCTTCAACCGTGGCGGTGGAACAAACTTTTAGTGCAGGAGGCAACACTTTAACGAGGAAGAGATCAAATTTGGCACCGGAGTCATTGGAGGCGCAATGTTGTGTTTGCGATTGGAAGAGAGCCGCAATGAGGCAACAACGTAACATTAACGAGTCATCGGAAGACGAGTGGATTGGAGATTCTACTACGATACGCACCGATTCATCCGCCGAAGATTCGACTTAGGTAACGGGTTTTGAAAAAAGGTAAAGAACTACGTGGGCTTTGATTCCTCTAACCCGAGAGGATACGTAGGCAACTTAACAAGTAAGTCACTGTTAAGTGCAAGCCCAATTTTTTTTAATTTTTTTGTTCCTTCATATTTAATTTAAAAAACTTAAAAAAAATGATTATAAAAAAACGCTATTAAAAAGAATGTTTTACAAAACATTCTTTTTAATAGCGTTTTTTTATAATCATTTTTTTAAAGTTTTTTAAACATAATTTTTAAACTTAAAAACAATGACAAAACATTCTTTTTTAATAGCGTTTTTTTATAATCATTTTTTTTAAGTTTTTTAAACATAATTTTTAAACTTAAAAACAATGACAAAACATTCTTTTTTAATAGCGTTTTTTTATAATCATTTTTTTTAAGTTTAAAAATTATTTTTATATTTTTATATTTATTTTTTTTAAATTTTTTTTTTTTTTTTAAAAACCGGTCTGAACCGGTCCGAACCGGATGAACCGGTATGAACCGGAACCGGTCCGGAACCGGATTGAACCGGACCGGACCGGAACCGGTGGAACCAAACCAGTTCCGGTTCCGGTTCTGGATTCCCGAGGACCGGAACCGCCGGTTCCGAACCGGAACCGGACCGGACCGGACCGGGAGCCCTCTCTACCCCTCTAGTGTCAATCGAGATAGACGCAGAAACAAACACAAGGAATCGATTCTGCATTCCCCAATCTCATTCGCTCGTGCCTCGTTCCCAATAACCAAACAACCCCTCATCCAAAAATTGTTGCCTAATATTCACCTCCGGGTAGACAGGGTCTGCGTTATGCTCCGACGCTAATTCGTCGCAGACAAGACAAGCTATTCTGTCAATCCATTGCTTGAAGCTTTCTTCTCACACCATGTTGCGAAGGTGAGTTCTGACATCAATTTCCAAATCCTTGCTTGCTGCCGCCCAAATGCCATTCACTTTCTCTGCTCGGTTTCAACGCTTTCAATTTGGAAGGGTTTCGGCTCCTTTGATCATTAATCTCCCTCTCCAAATACTTCGACGTGGTTGCTTCTGATGCATTTGGATTCTAATTTTTGCCGCCTCTAATGATTTTGGGGTTTTGTAGGTCGCTGTTGCAGCTTTCGGCTCGTCGATTGTGCCACATTAAGCGTCTCCCTAGGCAAATCACAGCTCAGGTGTGTCGATTAGTTTCCAATAGTAGTCTTCTTCTTCTGTAATAATGCCCTAGAAATATGTAAAGTAGACATTAGTAATTGCTATTCACTATTCGATTTGAAGCTGTTTCACTTGTATTGTGGTTATTAATATAGGGTTGAGGAAGTGCTGGTGGTCTTTTCTTTGTTATTTGATTTTGTGTGTATCCATTCCTATTGAATTAATGTTAACTGTCCTATTTCTGGCTGGATGCTCTTCATTTTATACAGAATCCATCTTTGTATGCTTGCTCTTTGAGGGAATTCTCGACCTCACCGAAGCAGAATGTAAATGGAAGATCTAGTCCACCAACCCCTCCCCCTCCCAGAAAGCCTTCTGAATCTGAAAGAGGTGTGTCTAAAGCTCTTATTGGATCAGTTGCAGTTGGTACAGCTATGGTGGTGGCTTATGCAACAGGCTATTTGGATCCGTACCTTTGGAAGGAACCACGGGTTTCAGCAGTGCCCCCAAAGATTGAGAAACCTATTGAGAGTCTGACTCGACCTGTTCCATCTGAAGATGCTGGCAAAACTGAACCAGGAACCCAGACTTCAGTAGAAAGCAACCATGAAGAGACTAATGTAAGTGCCCAGGGGGAGGAGGAGTTGCCAAAATCCTCCAACAGTATACATAAAGCCGAGCCTGTGAGTGTGAAGTTTGATAGTTCGGAAAAAGAGAGTATTGGAACTGAAACATTAGAGGACACTACTAGTGAGGAGCAACTTACGGGAACTGAAGATGCTGCATTATGTAGTCATGCTGATACGATTTCTAAAGACAATAGGACTGAAGCACAAGAGGAGCATCTTAGCTCAGAGGTTAAGCCCAAGGTATTTACAGTCTCTTCCACCACTATTATCACAAAAAGGCTCATCAATGCTCTGAAAATTCAATGTTCTCTTCTTGGTCTTGAAGACTTTAGTGCTTTCACATATATAATTTTGGTGTTTCAGCACTACTCAAAATACTGCTGCCATCTCTATGTTTATGAATTTCGATACTAATACTACTCTGGACTTTTTTTACTACATGTGGGTTAATTACATTACAGGATTTTGTACTTTTTCTAGCATATTCACGAAGAATGTTCTAGATATGTAGAATACAGTTTGTTATCTTTTTAGGTGTTTTGGCAATGTTCATGTCATTTTTGAGATCAAGGGCTCATCATCATTGGTCGGAGCTCACTGTCCTTAGGTGGCGCTAATTTGGAAAATGAATAGACCTACTAGCTTATATTATGTTTTTCAAAATAACTACTCTCGCTCTAAGTCTAGATCCTATTATCTTTTGTACAGCCTCCTCTCTCCAGTCTTGTTATATACTTATATGGAATCTCTTTTGTTGTCCTGTATTTACGTACTGCTTAGTGTTTACGAGTAGCGATGCTTTTTTAACAAAACATGATCCAACGGCAGACATAATGGAGGATCATGCTTCAAGAATGTATTTCTTGTAGTTTAGTTCCCGACATGAAAATGATTGCAACCTGTGATCTGTGGAAAAAGTAATTGGATATACATTTTCGTCTAGACTAATATGGTACATCTTTTTTGTCAGGACGCACAAAGTCATGAAGAGGACCCTCAACAGTCCCTTCTGGATGAGTATAATTTGAGGAATGGTTCTGGGGAAAACACTGCAGAAAATCCAGAATCTGGAAATTCTCCCTTGGAGAAGGAGGTACTAGAAAGATATTTCATCATGTATTTTGTTGCATTGCTTTAATTTGCTAACATTCACATTATTTGTGCTTGCTTTTGACATGATGTGTAGACATTTTTTTATTTGTTGCCACACAATCTCTGCAACAACTTTTATACAGTTTCTCTCAATCTACTGCTGGATAAAATTGACTGTTTCTCCTTTTGCAACCTGCAAATCTTCTCAATACTTCGCAATACTATTATGACTTTGAAGTTGAATGCAGATACATACATATGGAATATTACATAGCTTTGGTATTTATGCATCTTGATGCATATGGTTAAACGTTTAATCCATATTGACTAATGATGCATATAGTTAAACGTTCAATCCATATTGACTAATTATTAATACATCACACTTGATTGATTTAGCTAACTGTAAATTTATCACACTTGATTGATTTAGTCCCCTGATGAGACATCAAAAGATTTAGATGACGTGTATGTGTCGAAGGATGGGAAATTGATAGTGGATTTCCTACAAGCCCTTCATGTTGCTGAGCAAAGGCAAGCGGAGTTAGATGCTCACAATTATTCAGAAGAGAAGAGGTTAATTAAGGTTGATTTGGTTATTGCAACTCCATTCTGTATTGTTTCTCATATATTTAACTTTCTAAACCACTGTGTTTCTGTTAATTACATTTTGTTCGGATTTTATTTACTGCGTCACAGGAAAAATATGAAAAGGATTTAAAGGATGCAAGAGCAAGGGAGCTCATGTCTGCTGAAGAAGTTGCGATGCTGGAAAAGGTTAAGTCACTCCTCTATGTTTTTGTTTGGTATATATGCTGGCTTAATTTATGTCTTTTTTGACAACCTAGTTTTGCCAACTTAATTTATGCCTTTTTTGACCCTTCACATCGAAGAATTCTTTACACTACTGTATGAGGATTGGACAAATAGGAAAATATCCCGCATAGTTCTTTGTATGCTCTGTATGGAGTCTAAAGCCACTTAAAAATAACTTTCATAAATTGAGCTCATGCTCTATTGGGGTTAAATCTGCTTCTTTTCTGCTGTCTTTAGATCTTGACTGTTTTACGAAAGAATGCTTCAAATCTTTCAGGAGATAAAGAAAGAGACAGCCAAAGCAGCTGCAGCTTTGAAATCACTTCAAGAAAAAGCTGACGAGAGGCTGAAGATGGAACTTGAACGGAAGGTGCAATGTTGTGCAGTGTTACTGTTTTATAGTGGGAATCCACATACTGATGGTAATTGTGTTTTATTTACAGGAAGAGGAAGCAGAACTGAAGCTAAAAGAAGTTCAGGAATTTGCAAAGGCCGAACTTGCTGCTGCTATGGCAGGAGAGAAGGCAGCACAGCTTGAAGAGATGGCCGAGGCAAATGTAAATGTATGTACCATTTTCCTGCATATCATAATGTCATTGAGCTTTATATTCTTCATTTGTTTTCCATTACAGAATTTATTTTGCTAATGTCAGAAATGAGCTGTCATTTAGTTCTATACTTATGGCTTATGCATCTTGTGCTCTTCTCTGATTTTGCTTTTTGGCTTTTTACCCCATATGTATACAGTTGGTCTTTTGGATATAAAGTATATGCTTTAACAATTGTGCACATAAGTAAATAGGGTTAAGTGCATTTTGCAGATAAATGCATTATGCATGGCATTCTACGCAAGGTCAGAGGAGGCTCGTCAAACTCATTCCGTTCATAAGCTTGTGTTGGTAAATTCTTAGCTTAATATCAACTTTTTTTGCCTTTTCCTTGTACCAACTCGTTCATTTGTTTGGATGGTATTCTATTCTTCCTTGCATCTTATTTCGGTACATTAGTTGGATCTAACTATCTATTTGCCTGAATATATTAGTCTGCATGTTGAGTCCTTTATATGTAAATTTCATTTACTAGGGAGCTCTTGCCTTGGAAGATGCATTGTCTAAGGGGCGACCTATTCAGCCTGAAGTAGATGTTATTCGTACGTATCTCAACTTTGTTGATAATGATATACTTATCGATCTGGTATTGTCATCACTTCCTGAAGAGATTCAAAGTTGTGGAACAGATACTCCACTGCAGTTAAATCAAAAGGCAAGTAAACTCCTCACTTTTGTTATTATGATTTGTTTGTTCCATTATCATTATGCTTCTAGGAGAAAGACACCATTGTCTTCTGGACATTCTTAGCTTATCTTGATTTCAGTTTAGATATGAATCCCTCTTGTGGTCCTCTTTAAGCTGTCAAAAAATTACACATAACTACCACAAAGTAGGGAATTTGAAACAATCTACCCGTTTAATGGAAACTACACAAGACAAGACCACTAAGTTGTAGGATTTTTTTTTCCGAAGAAGTACTCATAAGTGTTTTAAAGTTTAAAAAGTGTTAAATGTATTAGATTTTTACTTTATTACTAAATATTTAAGTTTTTTTTTCTAACAGTATTGGTTTTGAAGGATAAAGTGATAATTTAAATTTTATAGAATGGTTTTTAATCCATAAAAAGTTTGTGAAATAATCTTTGACTATAAACCCCCGAAGTTAGGTGGTGCTTTCTAATTTAATTTTATGCGGGTAGTTCTATGGGGACTCCCCTATTTACAGGCGGTTTTGTGTAAACTACCCTAATTTTAAATTGTCTAGTTCATGAGGAATATAAATAAAATTGTCTATCAAGTTAAGTTAATACTATTATTTTATTGTTCCTCCTTTGGAGTCCCGGACTTTGCTAAGAGGGCTGGGCATGTTTTGGGCTGTCTTGAGTAAATTAAGTTATTTTAGAATTCTTGTTTGATGAGGATCCTTAATTAAATTACCAACGAAGTTAATTGAATTCAGTGCATTGTACCGTTTTCCAATTGGACTCCTGGGTGTTGATAGGAAGGGAGGGATTGTTTGCAGGTTAGTACTTAGTAAGCAATATAATAGCCCTTTTTTACTTCATCTCATCTAGACCGTTTTACTTTTCCAGTTTGATGAGATGAAGGGTGAGCTGCGGCATTTTAGCTTATTACCACCAGGTGGTGGTGGCATTTTGGCTCATTCATTGGCTTATATAGCGTCCTTCCTCAAGGTATACAACTTGTCTACTATTTATAGTCATCTGAATTAGAATGGCACATGTTGCTAATAACCTACACTTTTGGGTTGAACGTAGGTGAAGGAAGCTGATAAATTAGGCAACGGAATAGAATCGGTCATAAATAGAGTAGAGAGCCTGGTAGCAGAAGGAAAGCTGGCCGAGGCAGCTGATACTCTCGAGAGTGGTGTGCAAGGCAGTGATGCTCTCGGTGTGGTTGGTGAGTGGGTAAAGCGAGCAAGGAGCCGCGCCATTTCTGAGCAAGCTCTCATGCTTCTTCACTCGTACACCACTTGCATGAGTCTTACATGATTAAGCCTCGTGAGTGACTTCTAAAGATGGGTGCCAAGTTCTTTTGTGTGATAGGTTTACAGCCATAATAAAGATACCTTGAAACAACTTCATCCTGTTGAGCCGTTTTACTGATCCTGCAAATGTTGAGAAAATTGGAACAGTTGGTTGGACTTGACAGTAACAATTGCTGTAAGTTCTCTTCCGAGTTCATCATACTGATTTTTGTTCAGAGTTGCGGCTACGGAGGATAGTTGTACCAGTGGCAGTTATGGTGCCAGAACATAATGGGGCTTTTATCGCGGTTACAATAGATGCACCTATTTTTCTTTCATAGATACACCCATATTTGAACACGGTTTCTATATACCGCCCACCTAAATTAACGAACACCGTTCGGTCTCTCGCTTTACGCGAGAAGCACCTCCCTCGCGTAACGCAAGATTAGAAAAAAATAGCATAATTTTAAAATGTTAATCTCGCGTTACGCGAGGGACGTGCTTCTCGCGTAACGCGAGAGATGTACATCTCTCGTAAGAGTTTTTTTAATTCTCGCGTTACGCGAGGTGTCCCTCCCTCACATAACCCGAGAGACCGGGCGGTATTTGGGAAAAGAGGCAGGCTGTATTTGGTAAGGACCTATTTGAATTAAGACAAAAATATCACTACTAGTTGAGTTTCTTCTCTTAAATTTACTCTTAGTTCTCAATGAGGAATGGAAGAGCTAGTACTAGTCTCCAATGAGAAGTAGAATCTCAAATTCCTTCTCGTTTGGGATGGAAACAAAACAAGTACATGTAAGTTGGATTCGAAAATAGTAATCATGAAAATAAGAATACTTTTCGTCCATTTATATAGGCCCTTGCTAAATACAGCCCGGGCGTTTCCTAAATAACGCCCGGACCCTCGCGTAACGCGAGGGAGCGTCACCTCGCAGAACGCGAGGGTGTTTTTACTCGACCCATTTTTTACATCACACACAATTTTCTACCGCCGCTCTCACCATCTCTCTCGGTTCAAACTACTTCTTCTTCCTCTTTTCACTACAAATCTCCATATAAGGTATGTTTCTTATACTCTTATGCTTTCTAATGTTGTTTCTAGATGAATATATGTTGTTAGTATAGGAAATTGCATATTATATGATGTTTTGATATTGAATGTTGTTTTAGAAATGGTTGTATAATGGATGAAAGATGATGATTTTGAATTATGGTTGATGAGTGGATGTTGATTTTGAATTATGGTTCATGAATGGTTGTATAATCTCCATATAGGGTTTTTGATTAGGGTTGTTGATTTTATTTAGGGTTTTGATGTTTATTTGGTAATTTACTTAAATTGATAGGTATTTTAGCTAAAATATTGAATTTTCGCCGGAAACTGTTGCCTGAAACTCATGATAGTGCAAATTCACGTAGAACGCGAGTCATGGTACTCGCAGAACGCGAGAGTCATGCCCTCGCAGAACGCGAGGAATTGCCATAACTTGCAATTCCTTCCTCTTCTGCAGAACGTGTTATATTTATATACTGATTTTACTTTATATTTTTTTAGGTAATGGATCGTCCTGGACGTTCAACCCGTCGAAGAAATTGGAACGCTGTGAGAGAAAATCCACCGGTTGAAAATGCAAAAGGGAAAAGGAAAGCAAAGAATACAACAACGGTAGAGCTCTTCCCCGAGGGGCTCCCCGACGTTGATTATCGCCCCATAGAGCGGTACAGTGGTGTCCATAGTTATGCCGGGGAAGACTGTTTTGTGCCTAGTGGGATAGAAAGAGCAGATATATATCAAGGGTATCGAAATGATGATTGAGACCTTTATTCTCAAGAGTCAGTTTCATGTGCACAACCGTCAACTCAATGTGCACCACAATCAACTCCATATGAACAATCGGGTAGCACTATTGGTGGCTGGGACGATTTCATTCCTCAGTATGCTCTAGTGGAAGTTGGACAAGGGTGGGGTGGACAAAGTTGGGTCGGTGGACAATGTTGGGGAGGTGGATTTGGTGAGGGAAGTGTTCCTCAAGACATGGGTCAAGGAAGTAGACAAGCTTGTTCTTCTTCTTACAATCCTCAACCAGATCCGATGGAACAAGAGAACCAGGATGAAGTTGTTGGGGAAGAACACGAAGAAGAAGGTGATGATGATGATGAAGAAGAAGAAGTGGTCCAGAAACCAAAAAGAAAGAGGAAGTCCAAGAAGGAAGAGCGAAAATATGATCCTGAGCTCACTCATGACACACCTGGAGGTCCAGAAGATCCCGAGTTGCTTAAGGGATTTGAAGCACATGTTGCGTTCCACATCCAGAAAAGGGAGGTAATTTAATTATTTATTTATTTTCTGCATTTTCAATCCATTGCACATATTCTGCAGAATTATCAGAAAATGCATAATATGTGCATTTTCTCGCAGAACGCGAGGAGTGACAACTCGCAGAACGCGAGGAGTGACAACTCGCAAAACGCGAGGAGTGACAACTCGCTGAACGCGAGGAGTGCACAATTTTGCAGAAACTGATAATTCTGCAGAAACTGTATTTTTTGAAAATTTGTTCTGCAGAGTCTAATTTTTGTATTTTTCTGCAGTTCAAAGGTTCGATGAAGCCACAACAACGAACAAAGTAGAGCAGTGATTGGCCATTGGACAACAATGACTGGTCAGAGATTCCCGGTGCAGTTGGACTGTCAGATCTACCTGACATGATGTACGAAGAAATCGACTTTCCTTTGATTGAAGCGTTCATCGAACGATGGCAACCAGAGACAAATTCATTCCACCTCCCTTGTGGTGAGATCACTATTGGCCTTCTTAATGTATATATGATTTTAGGCCTACCTATAGAAGGGAAAGCAATGACGACATGTAAGAAACTGGGTGCCAAGTTTAGTCATGATGAAATTCTAAAATACTATGGTAGGAAGGGGGCGGAAATTTTTGGAATAGATCCTCACACTTTAGATTCTGGGAGGGTGAAAGCTGAATGGTTTAAAAGACATTGTGAAAACCTAGGTCCAGAGCGAAAGGGTTTAGGTTGGGTGTTGTATACTGCTTCCTCGATCTTATTTCCCGACAAGTCACATAACTTGATTCGGCTTAGATACGGGCCTTTTGTGGAAACCTATGCCCATGCTACGGGCATATCGTGGGGTTCAGCTGCTTTGGCCCATCTGTATAGGAAGCTGGGGATATGCACACGACAAGGCTGTGCCCAGATGTCTTTTTGTTACACCTTGTTGCAGGTATTATACTTTCTAAGCGTTTAATTTACGTACTTATATATATTTTCATATTTAACGTACTTTGTATTTCTTAGGCATGGATCTACAACTACTTCCCACACTTTCGACCTACTGAACGTCCTCGGTGGAGAGCGGAACAACCATGGGTATACCGGTGGATGCCTAAGAATGTAAAGCTGAAGAAGGGGCAAGTCGGAAGGGACTATAGAGGAGCGCTCGATATTCTTATGCCGGAGATGGTAAGTTTCTGCATTTTCTGTTAAGTTTCTGCATTGTCAACAGTTTTTTCATTTTCTCCTAGTGTAATTTTCTGCTGTCATTTTTTTAGGTATGTTGGAACCCGTATGGAGCACAAGACTTCACCGGTATCGGTTTGTCATTTTTTTAGGTAATATTAATTGTTTTGGTTTATCTTGCGTTTCTAGTCTTTGTTTGTCTCTAATATTAACATAGAATGAATGTTTACTTGTGTATAGGTGATTGGCCGGGTGTACAATGACATGGACCGGTATCGGTTTGCCACTCCAGAGGAATTTTCTTCATATCACGCCCAAATGCTACTATGTATGTCAAATCTCGCTCCCTTCCGACCACGAGAAGACGAGTAGCCTTTCGTTTTGTGTTTTACATTACCAATTCAGCGAATAAAACATAACTTCAACATTACATTTCAAAGGCGGCACATCGATGTGACACAAGATCGTGCAAAGAAAAAGCATCTCTTTCAGCGTTTCGCCACCAAAGAGTAAACACATGAGGTAATGGGCAGTTTTCTTCAAGACACAACTACAAGAAAACAACAACGTTAGGAAGTTGCATATTAGATAGTAATTCATAAGAAGATCCAAAAACTTACCGGAACAAAATGCCTCTCACTCTCAATATAGAATAAGCAGAATGTCGGAAGTGTGTCGCCATCTTCTAACCAAGTAGGACGTTGTAGAGGAAGGTAAGTGTAGTTAGCATTTTTTCCCACCGTTACGAACACTATGTTGAATGTGGATGCCACAAGGCATCCCATTTCCGGGGTAGCTAGCCAGTGATCTTCTGGAGCCCTTCCTATTCCTTCCCATGTAAGTTGGTGTACAGCGCTCTCCAAAGTTGCTTGTTGTGGAGGTCCAATCCAAGTTCCTTGAACTAGGTGCCAAATCTCTTTGACCTTAGCTATCATCAAATCTCTTACTTTCCTCCATAAGTGTTGGTTGTCATGCAATTCATGAGCTATTGCTCTAAATCCACAATTTCCATCTCCATTTACCTGAAACCAACCATTCACACGGGTGCGCATTGACGCGGGTATCTGAGACTTGTACTTGCCAATCACCTTAATCTTTGGTTTCTTGAATGTTTCAGAATTAGAAGCATTTCTTTGCTTCTTTGGGGGTGTTTCTTCCAAATCTCTAGCATCCATCTCAGCATTAGTGTGCTCCCATGCAGACGGTCTTCTTTGCGTTGACCTTGGTTGTTTGTTAGGAGCTCCGACTGGACGACCCCCGGCGTGCTTTGAAATAGCCGGCTCTTTTAGAGGAGTATTTACTCTCCCAATGTCTAAAACAGTTTGTGCACACTTTTCTTGATCATGGGGGCACAACTTCGGAAACATTTCCTCATAGAAAGTCTGAAAAAGACGCCTTGCCACCTTACTCTTAACTTCGAGTATGCCGGGAACATCAACTTCTTCCAAACTCAAAGTACTCCAGAAAGGGTGCAACTCTGATACTCTTAGTGGTCTTTTCTCCTTCCAATGTCTTACAATCTGATGAACACACATCAACCCATCTCTAATCTTGATCCCACAGCTACAAAACATATTAAAGTGCGCACCTAATCTCCCCCCCTTCGTGTATTCCTTAAGCAAAAATTCTATGCATTTGTAAGAGACTTTGAACTTCAAGACTTTAAACAAGTCGGCCCCTTCAACAACTGTGAAGCTCTTATTCAAACTCTCGGTGAAAGACACATTAATCTCCTTAAGTTGGTTCTCCTCCATTGTTTTGTATTCTTTGAACATTGTGTTTAGCCTAGCATTTCCACTTGACAAGTATGACTTAAGACACGAATGTGCTCCTTCAACTCTAAAATGTTCGAAAAACAATAATATGCAAATACAAATCAGAACCTGTGGATCCTTCTGTAATGTGCAAAAGCCCGCGTTCTGCGAGGTGTGTACACCTCGCGTTCTGCGAGTTCATACATTGTTCCAGGATCTTTGCATTCGCAAAAGCATCAAAACTGAATCTAGGACATTCCTCGCGTTCTGCGAGGAGTGTACACCTCGCATTCTGCGAGTTGTGCATTACAGAAGCTCTTTTTATCATATGTAGAAAGTAGACATAAATTAGAGAACATACCTGTTTGTCGTGTTATTCCCGAGAGTGAAGACATTATCCGTCCATGCTGAAACAAGTCTTTCTTTGTAACCGTTTAGCCAATTCTTTCTCACGTAGTTCAATACGGTTGGATAAGCTCGACATTCGTCCTCAAGTTTCTTCAAAGTACTCTTGTAATCTTTTTCAGTGGTTTGTTCGAACACGTTATAATAATCATTTGAAATATGAACCCCCAATGCTTGTGTGCCCATAGCTATCTTGGCTCTCGCCTCTATGTTCTTCCTTACATGTCGTCTACATAAGAGAAACTTTGCATTTGGCCATAACTTGTCTGTTGCATTCATAAGAGCCATCTCACGGTCAGTGACGAAGCAAGTAGGCGATGCTCCTATTCTCAAATACATCGTCTGCAGCTGCTGCAACGCCCAAAAATAACTATCCTCGCTCTCAGCCTCTAACCATACCCCACACACAACAAAATTCTTCCATGTAGAAGTCAAACCGACTATCTCCAGGAAGGGAACATTGTACCTTAAACCAAAATACAGTAAGATAAATACAACATAAAAACAGAATGATAAATACTTACCTGTTCGTGCTATAAGTCGAGTCCATCAAAAGGACATATGGAAACGCCTTTAAGAGTTTCATTGATTCGGGGCTAGAAAAGAACAAGTCGCTTATTATCGAAGGATTCGTTGCACTTGGCCTATACTCCATGAAGTAGTTGCACTTGGCCTATACTCCATGAAGTAGTTGCTCTCTTTGCATTGGTGAAAGAATTCTTGAACCACGGTTCTACCTTCCATTTCCTCTTCCCTTATATGTCTTACCAAATTGTACACTTGGTTCTTCTTTGTGCAACTTCCGGGATCCTTGCTTATCTCAGTGTAAATCTGATTTGGAGAACAATGTGAAAGTACCATCTCACGAACCTTTTTCTTTTGATCCGGGGTTGGCCTCCCGGCAAATGCATTCCCGACCAAACTATCTCCAATAGGATGGTTGTGCAAACCACAAACAACCACTAATCTCCAATTCTCTTCAACCCGGTTCTCCATGAGCTTCAACTAAAACTTACACCCCGTTTTCTTGCTCTTTGTGTTTGATCTAACACCGACACCTTTAGGCCTATGGCTTCCCCCTTTCTCACAAATGATTTGAACCTTACCACTTTGCCCCGGTTTAGATGGTACACTCCTTCCAATAGAGATCATAAACTTGTGCTGCTTTGCAACATTCAAAGCCCACAAATGACCAATCTCCTTAGAGGCAAACACTTGCTCCGTAGTGAAATATTCCGAATAATCCCTAGAAACAACCTCTTCCTCACATACGGGACTATCAAACTTTGGTGCAGTGCGTAAAGAGGGGAGAAAACACATCTCCTCTCCTACGTTTGTAGGTGGGTTAGCAAATTGTGAATCGAACGCATCATAGCTTGATGGCACCTCATATGTACATGGCAATTCATAAGTAGATGGCATGGGCAACTCATAAGTAGATGGCACGGGCAATTCATATGTAGATGGCATAGGAAATTGATAAGTAGATGACACATGTTGTTCATATGTAGATGGTTGATGATAATCACCAAAGTCGTCAATCCCTAAATCAAATGACGGTGGCGAACATGGCCTTGTATTCCGGGAGGGGTAGTTGTAGTCATTCAACTGGATTGCATTCAATCCAGTGAACAAAGAAAAATTCACATATACACAATGCTTCTGTTAATACTCTGTAATGTGCAACTTCTCGCGTTCTGCGAGGGCGACACATCTCGCATGACGCGAGTGGCTTCCTCTCGCAGAACGCGGGAAGTTTCTATTTCCTGAAACTACAACTACATTTAACATGAAATACAACATAATAACTTCATTTTAGCTCTAAATGGTGCAAAACAAATTAAAATTCAAAAATTAAGTAAGAACATTACCTCATTTGCATGGTAGCTTGATGAACCACCATCTTCATTCCCTCCTTTGTTGAATTCCTCTTCATCTTCCATTATTTTAGGTGTTTTTAGAGTGTTTTGAAGTTTGAAGGTTTTGAAAATGAGTTTTAATGGAGGGTGAAAGAGGTGAAAGATGATAAAAATAAGTGTTAGGGTAGGGTTAATAGGTGTTACGGATTACTTAAAATAAGGGGGTAGTTATTATAGTTAGGTGGGGACAAGACGTGTAGTAATGGCGCACAACAACGTCCATCTGACATGCTAATCTCGCGTTCTGCGAGGGACGTGACACTCGCGTTCTGCGAGGACACGTACACTCGCGGAACGCGAGATTAGCATGCATGAAATTAACCTAATTTTTTGCTAATCTCGCGTAACGCGAGTGTCACGTAGCTCGCAGAACGCGAGTGACCCGACGTTGTTTGAATAAAGCACTGGGCTGTATATAAGAACCGTGTTTATATAATTAAGGTGTATCTATAGGAATAAAGGTGAATATATCAACACCCTTATATCGTGACTAATTTTTGTCAAAATCTACTATATATATATATATTAAAGGAAAGTTCAGTTTTGCCACGTGTAATCCCCATATTTAAATTGTCACATGTCATCTTCATATTTAAATTGTCACGTGTCATTTCTTAATCATTTTCCTTTTTTTTTACAAACAAAATTATATAAGGAAAAATATATCTTTTAGGCTAATTAAGATTTCCATATTTAAATTGTCACGTGTATTTATTTTAGGCTAATTAAGATTTCCATATACCTAATTATAAAATGTTTAGTTATATATCTTTTTAATTTTTTCAAACTATATTTTATGTGATCTAATATACAAATATTTAATCACATAAAAAAATTATTCTCATAATTTTCAATTTGTAAATATTTTTAACGAATATATATTTAAAACTATAAACAATTCTTGACTAATACTCTAAAAAAACTTATTAACACAGACTTAACTACTTAATATGAAAATCGATTATCTTATGACTTTAGTTTTTAGGTAATAATTTATTGTTGAGTTAAAAAATTGTTATTGAAGATTGTACTAAATATTTGTATGAAATAAATATTTTTAGCTTTGTATACAAACTTAAAAATTTAATGAGATAAAAAGAACTATATCTATTTACTTTAAAAAAAATTAATCTTAAATTTATTAAATTAACAACTTATAATTTTGTAATTGTAAATATATTAGATATATCATTTTATAAAACCTGCGACGCACGAAAAACTGAACTAGTGTGACCTTAAAAGTTTGATTGCTTCTTTTGGGATCAATAAGACTGATTACATTAGTAATCCAATGGATAATGCTTTAGTGGCTCAATTTTTATGGTATCCGAATCTATAGGTAAATATATATCTCTATGTATATAGAGGCCGGTTCCGGTGTAACGAGTTTTATGGTTACGGTGTAGCGTTGGATTGAGTTAAATCAATGACTTGAATTAATCATAGAAAAAAAGGGAAAAAAATACATTTAAATACCCCAACCGGTTTTATAGGAACATCGCTTGTTCAGGAGGTTTTTTGGATTTTTTATTTTAAATGTTAACTTTAATCTGTAATTGATAGGAGAGAGAATCCTTATTTATCTCTGATAGACGTGTTCTTCTCCATTGCAGCCTGCAATTATTCTTCACGTTCTTCTTCAAGGTCTTCTTCTAGTTCTCATTCTTCTCCATTGTCGCCTGATGTCTTCAGATGAAGTTGATCGTAAATGTTAGTTCTTGATAATTAGGGTTTTTTCATATTCAGTTTTGGTTACTATGTTGTTCGACTGAAATCTGGAAAAATTCCTTCGCATGTCGCGCAGTATATATTCGATTTTGTGTAATCGATATTCATGTTTACAATACTGTGTTTGTATTCGGATTCTAATGTTGGATATTCATCTTCAATTCTTCCGTAGTTGTATTCTTTAAGAGAGATATCGATCAACAAATATATTCGATGTCACATTCAATTAGAAGGTTGATATTCATGTTTTGTCTCGTGTAGGTATTCGAATGCTAATCTTTGTTATTCGTGTTCTACTATTGAAATATTCTGTTATAGGGGTTCCATTATGAAAGACTTTTGTTCTTGCATAAAGAAGACGATATTCATATGTTAATCGTTGTTATTCGTGTTCTACTGTTGAAACATTTTGTTATAGAGGTTCCATTATGAAATGCTTTTGTTCCTGCATAAAGAAGACGATATTCAGATGTTAATCGTTGTTATTCGTGTTCTACTGTTGAAATATTTTGTTATAGGGGTTCCATTATGAAAGGATTTTGTTCATACATAAAGAAGACGATATTCAGATGTTAATCTTTGTTATTCGTGTTCTACTGTTGAAATATTATGTTATAGGGGTTTCATTATGAAAGGATTTTGTTCATACATATAGAAGACGATATTCAGATGCTAATCTTTGTTATTCGTGTTCTACTGTTGAAATATTCTGTTATAGGGGTTCCATTATGAAAGGCTTTTGTTCCTACACAAAGAAGACGATATTCAGATGTTAATCGTTGTTATTCGTGTTCTACTGTTGAAATATTCTGTTATAGGGGTTTCATTACGAAAGGATTTTGTTCATACATAAAGAAGACGATATTCTGATGTTAATCGTTGTTATTCGTGTTCTACTGTTGAAATATTATGTTATAGGGGTTCAATTATGAAAGGATTTTGTTCATACATAAAGAAGACGATATTTTGATGTTAATCGTTGTTATTCGTGTTCTTATGTCATATTAATTCTTCTGAGTTCTTGGTCTTTTCCCTTGATTAGTAAACAAAAGAGATCTTAATCATATGCATACTAATTCCAAAACTATTGATCGATATCGTCTGCAAATAGTATTATGTTGGTTTTAAGTTTGGAACTTCCCATTCCTTAAATATGAGTTTCCTTACCATGGATGAAAGAAATTACATGTATATTAGTGACAACAAGGTTTGCAAGACCTCTAAATGCAATAACCCACACAAATTGCACAAAAGAGCATCTAATCTACCTACTACGATATAACATTATAACTGTTGTTACTTCGTTGCTACATGTTGATTCTTCCAACCTCAATATTCATAACTATCATTCTGAAACATTATGTATTCACATTCGATCAAAAACATCTATTTAACCCTCCTGGATGTTCTGATGTAACATACAATGGTCAAAATATAAAAAGAGACCGTTTTTCAATCAACATGAGTAGTTTTATCCAAGAGGTCTCTCACGTGTTGTACAAAATTTGGGATTAAATCCAGAAATTAGCATTAGCTGCAGTTTTGCAACGAGTAGTTTATTCAAATTTAGAAGAAATCATCCAGGAACAGGAAAGAATTTGTGTATCACTAATCCAATTTCTATTGCTTTAGTCCATTTTTTAGCAAAAGAGGATTGGAGCAAGATAATTTCGATCAATATAGATTCAAATTTCCAATCAAATTTAGTCTTGTCTAGAGTACGACAGTCTTGTTAATCTCATAAGGGAGAACCCGAAGCTCGCAGTACGACTTTATCGCCTTTAAAAGGCACTGTTTTTCAAGGTTTTCTGATTTCCTCACGAAGCTCTGCAAGTTATCTCTGTGGGAAACCCTCTCTACCTGAAGACAAGTTAACAACACAATTTACTCATTTTTGTATAAGCAAATAGAGTAAAAAAAACTGCGCGTTTTGGGTAAAGTTAAACGACTCCTACCAAAAAACACAAGAACTCTTTTGGAATGATGTCAGCCATAAAATGAAACTTTTGAATCAGTCCTAAAGACATAGTTCAGCTTAGAGAAAATGCAAAGACTTTTTCCTTGGGTTCACAATACTGAATAGCTCAAGCATAAGGATTAGCTGCATCAGGCCCGTCGATTAGCCGGTTCAGGCTGACCGACCGAACAGGGCCCCAAATATTTTGGGGCCCAAATTTGTGTAAGGCCCATGTAGAAAATATGGTATTTTTTCTTTTTGATAAATTGTAAAAAAGAAATTGATATCAACTTTATGCCTACCAACTCTCTGCCTCCTACCCTTCTCCATTGTTTCAAATTTCAATCTTCAACTGCATAATAACATTAATGGCTACAAAAATTACCAAAGCACTTTCAAGAATCATCAAGTCCGTATGTGGTATGTATTACATAAATCTTTAATTGCTTCTTTGTTCCTTTCAATCGTCTCTTTTCCATTAACCTAAAAATTGCATCTTTGTTCTTTGAACTTTGTAGCTCTCTTGAGTCTCTTCTCTCGCTCAACAAGTCAGTATATCTGGAATTACTGATTTTTAGTGGCCGATGAGTTTAATAGGGGCCTAATTTCGAAAATTGGTACAGGGCCTCTCAAAAGATTGAGACGGCCCTGAGCTGCATATAGATAAAGCAAACAGATTTGGGGAGAAAATTACCATTTGTTCAATAATAGGTCCTGCATCAAGTTCGTGTGTGACAAAGTGACTTGTAGCACCAATTAACTTGACATCGGCTTTAAAGGCATGCCAAATTTAGTGTGACATCAGAGATTAGGACTAATAGACAACAAAAATAATTAACGAGTATTGGCAAAGGCGGAAACAATTTATTTTGTTATGAAGGATATCAGCCCTTAAACGATGGTAGAAAGCCGTGTTGAATGTTGATGATATCCTTTCCATAAATTAAGAGCACCACAAGTTTGTCCTGATTATGATTAACACAACACAAACAACAAAGATGCGAATCAAAATTAACAAACCATAAATCAACATTAGGGTTCTTCGGCCGAGGAAACGAAAAATCAACAAGAACCAAAATTAAGGATGAAAACTTACCTTTCGTCGATTGGTAGAACCGGAAAAGAAAGCAGAAACCGATGACATAGGCTACGATGAAGAGGAGCGCATCAATTGACGGTGAGGACGACTCCGACGGCTGCTACTACGGACGAGATTAGATGGTGAGGGCAAAATCCGACGGTGAGGACGAAGCCAGCGACTGCTACTTTGGACGAGAAAGACAATTATTATGGGGAGGTAGAATCAAGAGCCATGAAATTTCGGTTTTTACTTTTGGGAAAGTGTGATTTCAAATCCCTCTAATTACGGGACTGGTTTTGGTGGAAGATGGATATGGTGTGCACATTCCCACATTAAAACTGTACGACCCACTCCATTCAATCTCAACCATTTATTTTTTCGAAACCTAGAGCTTAAATTTGTCCACTCGTTAAACCCTAATAGCCTATTACACAAAAACCTAAATCTATATATATATATAGGGTAAAGATCTGGTGAGAATGCACTTCCAGGTGAGAACGAATCTCATCCGTCCATTTATTGAAGGGCTCAGATTCAACGAGAAGATCTCGCTCCTCACTCAACTCAATCTCGTTGAGTCGCTGACTCTGGTCTCAATCGCTATCGAACAAGGTGCCGATGAACTCCTCCGTCATATCTTCGACCTCGTTCAGAAGACAACAACGATAGAGATCCGCTCACGAAGAGCCGAAGAATAAGTCGAATCGGCTCAGGATCGCCAAATCCAGCGTCGTCGTCCCTCTGATTCCGCTCCATCTTCATGGTTTACCGATTAAAGCAGCTCCATCTTCAATCCATGGTAGCAAGTTGTCTAATTAGTGATTTTTGTTGTTTGATTCTGAATATTTGAAGCCTGATTGTTAGGGTTTTTGGTTTCAGAGAATTCCCCAATTCGATCATTGCGCGATTATATTGTCTGGGTTATGAATTAACAGTATCAGGTGACTCTTCGGAGAGTCTTCATGGCGTTCCTCGATTCCGCTTTTGTTGCAGCGCAAGCGAAAGCTCAATCGACCTTCCAAATCCACCGCCGATTCACGGGGATGCCAATTTGAAGTTTGCTTGGTTTGGTACTTGCAGAGATGGAGTTGATCGAATCATTCTCACGGATTTGGTCTCCCAAAGTTGAACCAGAACATATGGAGCTTTGGAAACTCCAGAAGAAGCTACTCGTATATATGACAGGTAAAACTTTGTTTGCTCCGTTGTACATAAGGAATACTAGTGTAACATTCTCTTTACGAGCAAACAGAGTTTGCTCGTAATCTCTTTTCTCCGTGAAATTTAACTCGTATGATCATGTAGCATCAGATTCTTCTGACACTAACTTCACTTACGCCAAGTATATTCTATGATATGTGCCATTTTGTAGCAATTTTTCCTTCTTACTAGAATTTGTGTTATGTTAGCTCTATGTGCTAAAGTTTCTGTAATAATCGGTATTCTTCCCATTGCGTTATAGAGCTGCTTTCGTCCTTGGAAGACCACCAAATTTTGAGCTTCCAGTGTCAGATAAAGAAGAGCTTAAGCAGATGAAGTGGGAGCAGTTCTTGGAAAAGACTAAATTTGAGATCTGTTGCAAAAGTAAGCCTTTGTTACTGTTTTTTTTTATAATAAATTGTTCATTGTTCATCCTTGAAATTCTGATCTTATATTAATCTTAATCAGGGAAACGAAAGCAGTGTGACGAACCTGGATTAGAAGATAAGTTTTATTAGGTTGAGGACTCTCAGAATGAACTTGGAGAAGGAGTTGAAGTTGCTTCTTCCTCTGAGGTAATAACCGGGCTATAAAGTAATCTTCATTGGCAATTATTGTCTGTGAATTAACTCATATTTATTGCTGTTGAAATAAGGATTTCCATGGTATATAATAGTCATTACAGTTTACAGAGTTACAGTATAGGTGGCTATTCTAGTTTTTTTTTTCTTGTAAGTGGAAACAGTGATCAACCTCTATACATGGAGCAAATCCAATATTTATTTGACCTTTGACAGAGCTTCCGGAATCGATCACGGGCTCCAAGCCGGCCACAGCACCATCGCCGCCTCGCTCGCTTTCCGTATGCTTCGCTTCTCGACGATTCAGCGGATCCCGCTTCGGCCGCCATCATCTACCTTCCAGGTACTCCCTCTGTTGCTTCAGTGACGTTTGAGCACTCAAATACTGCGAAATTCGGTGGTTTTTGGGTTACGAGTGATTTTTGGATGGTCAAAATGGTGCATTTTTCGGTTATGAGTGATTTTTGGAGAGTCGGCAAGATAGCCGACCAAAGCAACTTCTCTGTTCAAGCTACGCTACCATGCCTCACAGGTAAAATGATTTGCGAGATATGAATGCCTGGAGTTGTCGACGGGAGGGAGAAATCACGAGCTCGCTTTTCTTCTCCTTTTTTGTCACTTTCGTTGTCTGAGAATATTCGTCTGATAGATAAAATATACAGTTGAATCAATCAATTCAATCGTGAAAGGTTTTTCCAATTTTTGAAAGTGTTTAATTTTAGGTTCTACTAGCTCAGAATTCTCCAGAAGAATGTACAAAAGCTTGAAAATCCTTTTTCCTGCTACTTTGATTGTCTAATTGCTAAGTTTGTTTGTTGTTGCTGGTTTTGTGAAATTAGGTTTCGAAGTTGGGAGGAAATGCTTTGGTGCTTTCGCTTGTTCCGGCCGACACTGGGAGGTCGACGGCGAAGCTGGATAAGTTTGGGTGATATTTACAAGCTGGGAGCAATCCTGATTGAAATGCTGACGGGCAAACATGTCTTCTCTTATGTTCCAAATTTGAGGACGAAGATAGGGCGAAGAAGTGGATTTAGTGGAAGAGTAAGGGCTGTAATCAGCAGCGGCGACAGAACAGCTGAGTCCCCTGCACCCGCACCTCAGATACCTGGAATCAACGGCTACGATACTGGGCCCACCTCCGGTGACGTTAAGGTCACGACAGCTGTGCTTTTTTTTTTTTTTTTTTTTTTTTTTGGTCGAAAAGGAGACGGTGCTCCCTGATTTATATTGATTAATTGAAAAGAGTTACAACCCTAGGAATTCTGTCCCCCCTAACGTCTTCCACAATAAGGTTGGAGAGATCCATAGGAGGAAGCCTAAATTCATGGAGTCCTAACGACAAGGAAAGAGAAAAAGAAGCAAGCCAATCCGCAACGCGGTTAGCTTCTCTGAATGAGTGAGCAACTCGGACAACCCAGGTCCGAGAGAGAAGGCCATGGCAGCGTGCTACCAGGGGAGCGAGGAGATGGGTGCAAGGGATCCCATTCAATAAAGAGTTAACCACCACTTCCGAGTCCAAGTTTAGTTCAACCTACCGGAAGCCCAATCTCCACGCGATGTCCATGCCATGGACCGCGCCCCAAAGTTCCGCTTCCAGAGCTTTGCAGCTTCCTAGATTGACCGCGAAACCATGAAGCCACGTGCCCCATGTGTCCCTGAAGACGCCCCCGACACCTGCTTTCAATTGGCCTTCCTTAACGGACCCGTCAACATCAATCCTAATCCAACCCGGCTTCGGTTTAGTCCAACTAATAACCAAAGACATAACCTGTGGAGTCCTAACCATCCCCTGCAGCCGTCTTCGTGCATTCCTGAAGTCCCTTTGTTGCTCCAGAATTGTTGCACTTCGGTGAGGTCGGGCTTGTGGCTCCCTGAAAACGACATGGTTCCTCCACTTCCATGCCCACCAACATGTAATCGCGAAGGTTGATCTCCACTCCATTCCGTCTTTGTGCACAGTCCTGTCTTCCATGTTCTTGAGCAGCCATTCCTGCAACGACATATCAAAGAAAAGGGGCAGCAATGAGGGAGGGAGTAGTAAATACCATACCTGTCTCATATGATGGCAGTCACGGAGTAAGTGGAGGGCAGACTCCGGGAGGTTGCAGCCCAGTGGGCAGAGTTGGTCATCACTAAGGTGGCGGCGATGTCTCTCCCCATTCGTCAGAATCTTCTCCTTGCAGCACATCCAGATGAAGAGCTTGATTTTTTCCGGAACATCCTGCTTCCAAACATTCTTATACAAGGGCTTATCGGTATCATTGATGTCAGCCCGAGGATTGCGGAAGAGAAAACCACCCTTGGAAGTGTACAACCCCGCATTCGAGCCATCCCACCTGAGTACGTCCTCCCCAGACTCGCACAAGGTCTTCCCGGCAATCCTCTGAACCACCTCATTAGGGAGTAGGTTACTGAATTTCTCAAAGTTCCAACCCTGTTCATGGCTCCAGAAATCCGCCACCAAGAGGTTTTCCTCTCCAGGCGTCGGGGGGAATAGCGCCAACTCCTTAAGGGGCTTGCTATCAATCCACTGGTCTTCCCAAAAGTGAACCTTCCTGCCGTCGAACACATTCCATCTGGAGTTTGGAATAATAAGCCGATTCGCACCCTTGAGGACACTGCGCCAGATGGGAGAACCCGGACGTTTCGAACTCCCAGTGAAACCGGTGCCCTGGAATTGACCAATATACTTAGACCGAAGGACGTTCACCCACAGAGCCTCATGGTCATTGAGGATTCTCCAACCGAGTTTCCCGACCATCGCCAAATTGGAGTCTTTCGCTTTCCGGATGCCAAGGCCTCCATCCTTCTTCCTCTTGCAGATAGTGTTCCAATCCACCATATGGATTTTCCTTCTACCATCTTCCTCTCCCCAAATAAAGTCCCGGCAAATTCTATCAATAGAGGCGCAAACACTTGCAGGTAGGATAATAGTGGCCATAGTGTGGATCGGAATCGAGTTGATGACAGATTTCGCCAAGGTGACCCGTCCCGCCATAGTGAGAGTTCGGCTTTTCCAACCATTAAGGCGACCTCTGATTTGATCCACCACGTTGTTGAAGGTATTTTTGTTGACACGCGAGTGAAGAATGGGAATGCCGAGATACTTGCCTAAGTCCTCGGTAATGTCAATCCCACTCTCATAGCTGAGCGCCTCAGCCGTACCCATATCAACATTAGCAGACACGAAGAGTTTTGATTTCTCGAGGCTGACCCTCTGACCCGAAGCCCCACAAAACTCTTCCAAGCAATCTCTAATAACCCGCACTTGATCAATAGTAGCCTCCGCCATCAGAATAATATCATCCGCGAAAAATAGGTGAGAAAGTTTAGGCCCTCCTCTACAAATCCGGATTGGTTTCCAGCTCCCATCTTTCACCCTTGCTTCGATCATGTGGTTCAATCTTTCCATACACAAAACGAAGAGGAAAGGAGAGATGGGATCCCCTTGACGAAGGCCCCGGGAGGGTCTGAACTTATCGGTCATCTCGCCATTCCAAAGCACTCTCATGGTCATGGAGGTGGTGCACGCCATGATCCACTCATTCCATATGGGAGGGAAGTCCGCTGCCTCAAGCGTGTCTCTCAAAAAGTCCCACTTGATCCTATCGTAGGCCTTCTCAAGGTCGAGCTTAAAGAGTATCCAACCCTTCTTCCCCGTCTTCTTTCTCATACTATGCACCACTTCCTGGACAACAATAACATTATCCGCGCTCTGGCGACCTTTGATAAAGCTGCCTTGGGTAGGCCCAACTATCTTAGGGATGACAGTCTTGAGTCTAGTGGCGAGCATCTTCGTAATAATCTTGAGGATGACATTACAAAGGCTAATTGGTCGGAATTGGGTGATGCTCTCCGGGTTTTGAACCTTGCCAATGAGTACAAGAAGCGTATCGTTCACATGTTCTGGGAGGGTATTAGTGGCCAGGAAATCAGTCACCATCTTAGCAACAGAGTCACCCACCACCTCCCAAAAGTTCTGGAAGAAAACTGCTTGAAAACCATCAACACCCGGAGCTTTGTGCGCCCCCATACCAAACACCGCTCTCCTTATCTCCTCCTTGCAAGCAGGTTGGGTCAACGAAGCCTTCTCCTCGGAGGTCAACTGAGGGAATCCCTCATGAGGGAGGTGGACATGAAGGCCGTGGTTCGGTTGATCCCTGTAGAGCTCAGCATAAAACGACGTCGCCATAGTCTCCAGGTCAGTGGGCTCCGAAATCAGATCCCCATCCCCATTTCTGAGAGCCACAATATTATTTCTGCGTCTTCGAATGATGGTCGACGTGTGGAAGAATTTAGTGTTGCGGTCCCCGAATTTCACCCATTTATCCCGGGCTTTTTGAAACCATAAGAGCTCTTCCTCCTGAAGCACCTTCTCCAACTCCAAGTGGAGTTCTTGTTGCAAGTTCAGCAGAAAGTCATTTGGGTTTCTGGATAAAGCCCGCGAGATACCTTTCAAACGGTTGAGCAAAGCATCCTTTCTGAGGTTGATGTTACCAAAAACTCGGACATTCCAAACCTTCAGCTTTTCTCTAAGATCAGTCAGGGCCTCAGCCACACAAGCACCCTGATTCCACTGATTACGGATGAAAACTGCGAAGTCATTGTGCAGGCACCACGAGGCAAGGAAGCGGAAGGGTCTTCGGCTAGCATCCTGGTGGATTTTGGGGTTCATCTGCAGCATGATAGGGAGGTGGTCCGAAGCTATGGCTTCCAAGTGAGTCACCCGGACTTCAGGCCAAAGGAGTCTGCCCACTGGGCAAATGAAGAACCTGTCCAGACGTTTCGCAATTCTAGTATCCATAGTCTTACCTCTCGACCAAGTAAAAGGATGCCCACTAAAACCCATATCAATCAAGTTAAGTTTGTTAGTCCAAGATATAAAATCAAGAGAATCAAGAGAGAGCAAACCTGAGCCGCCACTACGGTCGGCTAAGCGCGTAATACGACAGCTGTGCTCATAAGAACTAAGATCAGAGAGAAACTGGTTGATAAGCTTGAAGGGCTTGCAGAGATCTTTCACTAATGTTATTGGAAAGGGCATTTCTCTTGAGCTCATCAGTGACCTAATTGACCCACGTGCGTTTTCTTGTCTTATGTTCTTCATTCTGAAAATTTTGACATCTGGGTTTTTTGGAACATAGGAATTTATCATCTGGGTCTATTTAGTTTTCTTGCTACTGATAGTTTTCAATCATCAACTCATGGATCTGAACTGGGTATCTTGGGTTTTCATTAAAGTTTTTAGTATAAAGTTTCTGCCTTTTGAAGATTCAGTTCATCTTTCTGAGTTGAGGAAGTTCCATCTTTTTCCCCAAAAGAAATAAATTGTCTTCCTTGATGTATTATAAAAAAATGTGGAAATGGATAGTCATAATTTTGTATCCTTGTTTGCAGAAGCTAAAGCAGGAAAAGGTGTGGAGTCATATGTAAGGGATTGGGCACCAACTCCAACTGAGCAACCCTATGTTGTTCAATACAGTGCAGATTTCATAGTTCCAAGTGACTTTGGAAATCCTGGGGAAATACTTCTAACAAATTTCCACAGCAAAGAGTTCTACTTGGTTGAAATTGTGCTATCTGGCTTCAAAGGAGGCCCGTTTTACTTCTTGAATATAAAAGTTAACTCCTGAGCTGACCAAGTCTTTAGCTAAGTATTTCTTGAATATAAAAGTTAACTCCTGAGCTTGTTTTGTATGATATGCTTATTTTACTCGGTTAATCATTCCCTGTCTTGAAATAGTAGCTAAAAATTGACATTGATTGTAGTACTCCAATTAACCAGAACCTGAAGTTATTTGATACAGTTCAGAGTGGCTTCAGTCAATAGACATAGCATAATACTGTACAAGATAATGGTTTATTAAGCTAAAAAACTTGGTATGCAATTTAAAATAAGATAATGGTTTATTAAGCTAAAAAACTTGGTATGCAATTTAAAATAACTTAATATGCAATTTAGAAAACACTTGATATGCAATTTGGAAAATTAATTAGTATTATGAATGCAATTTGGAAAATTAATTAGTATGTATTTCATACTTTAGTTAGTATGCAATTTCAAAACACTTGGCATGTAATTAAGAAATCACTTAATATGCAATTCAGAAAAACTTGGTATGCAATTCAGAAATCACTTAATATGCAATTCAGAAAAACTTGGTATGCAATTCAGAAATCACTTAGTATGCAAGCCAGAAAACACTTTATGCGATTAAAAATAACTTAGTATGCGATTCAAAATTCACTTAGTATGCAATTCAGGAACACTTGTATGCAATTGAGAAAATACTTGGCATGCAATTAAAAAGTAACTAAGTATGCAATTCACAATAACCGAGAATGCAATTCATGTTTGGTGCTCGAGAGTAGCATGTATGGAGCTTAAAGAAAAGCACGTAAGGTGCTTAAAGAAAAGCATGTGTGGTGGCTCGTAGAAGCACGTGATATGGATAAAAAAACTGTGGTGTGAAAAGAGAAGCACAAGGCGTGACTAGAAAAAGAACGTGTTGTGCCTCGAAAAAAGCATGTGACAAACCCCGAAGAAGCAAGTGGATGCCTCGTGAGATGAACATAGCGTGTTTAGGAAAAGAGCATGACATGTTTAGGAAAAGCACGCATGAAGCTTAACGAAAAAGCACGTGTGGTGGCTCGGAGAAGAACGTGACGTGGATAAAATAAAGTCATGTGGCGTTGCTTCGAAAAGCACGTTGTGTGCACTAGAAAGTCATGTGGAATGGCTTGAAGAAGCACTTGGTATGCAATTCATAATTCAATTAGTATGCAAATCAAAAAACATTTGGTATGCAATTGAAAAATCACTTAATATGCAGTTCAAAAAACACTTGGTATGCAATTAAAAAATAACTAAGTATGCAATTCACAATAACCGAGAATGCAATTCACGTATGGTTCTCGAGTGTAGCACGTATGAAGCTTAAAGAAAAGCACGTAAGGTGCTTAAAGAAAAGCATGTGTGGTGCTCGTAGAAGCATGTGATGTGGATCAAAGATGTACAGGGTGTGACTAAGAGATCCACAAGGCGTGACTAGAAAAAGAATGTGTTGTGCCCCGAAAAAGCACGTGACAAACCCCGAAGAAGCAAGTGGGTGCCTCGTGAGATGAACATAGCGTGTTTTGGAAATGAACATGGCGTGTTTAGGAAAAAAACGAATGAAGCTTAAAGAAAAGCATGTGTGGTGGCTTGGAGAAGAATGTAAGGTGGATAAAAAAAGTCATGTGGTTGTTGCTCTAAAAAGCACATGGTGTGCACTAGAAGTCATGTGGAACGACTCGAAGAAGCATTTGGTATTCAATTCAGAAATCACTTAATATGCAATTCAAAAAACACTTGGTATGCAATTCAAAAATAACTTAGTATGCAATTCACAATTCACTTAGTATGCAATTCAGTAAACACTTGTTATGCAATTTGCAAATCAATTAGTATGCATTTCACAATTCAATTAGTATGCAATCCATGAAAACATTTGGATATGCAATTCAAAAATCACTTAGTATGCAATTCAAAAAACACTTGGTATGCAATTCCAAAATAACTTAGTATGTAATTCACAATAACCGAGATTGTAATTTACGTATGGTTCTCGAGAGTAACATGTATGGAGCTTAACAAATGCACGTAAAGTGCTTCCCTAGAAGCACGTATGAAGCGTAAGGAAAAGCATGTGTGGTGGCTCGGAGAAGCACGTGATGTGGATAAAAAATAACTTAGTATGCAATTCCCAATTCACTTAGTATGAAACACTTGGTATGCAATTTGCAAATCAATTAATATGCATTTCACAATTCAATTAGCTAGTATGCAATTCTAAAAACACTTAGTATGCAATTTAGAAATCACTTATTATGCAATTCAAAAAACACTTGATATGCAATTTAAAAATCACTTAATATGCAATCCAGAAAACACATCTATGTTGCAATTCAAAAATCACTTGAAAATAATTGATAATAGTAGAACCTAGGAATTTAACGTGACGAGTAATCTGATAATGATAATTAGAAAGTGAAGTTTGTCTTAAACAAGGCAACAAAGCAATATTTTATATAAAGGCTCCTGGCTGAATGAAACTGGGGCCCACAACCACCTTATGCTTGCACCTTGCTTAGTGGGAATAATATCTTGATTATGAATTAGCTTTTTTGAGCTTAATTATAATGCTTAGTGTTTGCTCAATGGTAATGGAATGTGCTTGTCAACTACTGGAAAGATGGATCAACTCAATTTCTTCCATGCTCAAAATGCATGCTTTACGGCTTACTTTCCTCATCAAGTGAGCATTGGACAGTGATGATAAAAAAACTGTCTTGTTTTAGCTAGTTAGCTTTTTTTAACAACTTATTTCTACCTCTATTCTCCATATTAGTTTTCTATTTCCGTAATTTCAACATTCCCTGGCAACCTCTTGTACCTGGTCAAGCTTCTCATGGAAATGGAGCTACTGCTGAACAGGGTAACAACAGGAATAATAGTCAAGGAGGGAATGGAACTCAATCATCATTTCCTAGTCATCCTTTTCAAATTCCTTTGACAGGGGCATCATTTAATGCAGTAATGGCATGTTAATGTTGACATTTTTTCATTTAAGTTCCCTGTTTCCTAAAGAGTTTATTTCATTGCTATTTTTTTCTTTCTTTCTGATTTGCAGCCAATTCCAGATTCTCTGAGCACACTATGCGAGTTCATGAATCAAATGGGAGAGAGTTCTGTCACAGATTGATAATCTTGAGAACATCTCTTCAACAATTTATTTTGATCATTTGCTTGATTTCAAACAATATCACATTAAAAACAGAGAGCAAAATAAAAACACTAGTAAAAATTTAGCAGTTCTTTCATTTTGTTTCTTTACGGGAAGAACAGGACGAATCAAATGATATTTCTAGACCATTGAGGGAAAATGCTGTCGCAATTTTCTTTATGACATCTTTATCTTGCATTGTACAAGGTAATGAAGTAAATCCAGCAGCACAAATACACATTTTTAGTGTTTGAACAAGAAACATACAGAAAGTGATGCACTATCTCCACCCTCTAGAAGTTGTTCAGCACGACGCAACACAATACTTAATGTTGCAGGTGTAGGAAGTCCTGCTGCATTGGATGGCAATTATGTGGTTCACTCAGGAAACGGAAATGAGGAGTAATGAATTTGATGGGGGTAAAATGAATTTGATGGGCGTCAACGAACTGATGAACAAAGATGAATTTTACCTTATCACATGGTGCCACTGCACAAGCCGACAACGCCAAGATCAGCTAAGTATTCAAAAGTGCAGCAAGTTGTATTATAATACATGTAAGATGAAAAATGGAGGACTAATGACTAGAACAAAATCAAGAAGGAAAAAGACATTGTTTTTAGCATTATCAAGGACAATACTAATAGTGAACAACAAAGGAAATGCCGATCCATACCAGATAGAGGATATATCAGCTTGCTGCACCATTGGATGGCAATTCTGCTGCATTGAACAGCTCCACATCCTTGTCTATCTTCCTTCTTCTTGCATACACACTGCTGCACATAACAGTACATATCATCAAATACAACTAATAGAGATTGTATTCGACCTTACAATATGAGTGCATTAACTGAAATTCAAGTGGAGTTACATCTGCTAAAATGCCACTAATCAACAACTGTGGACAAATCACTGCTGACAGGAAAAATGTCCTTGTCCCTGCCAACAAAAGCAAGTGTCAAGTGGTGAACTCAAATCCTTGGAAGAATGCAGAGAGTATTTCAGTGTACTTTCCATTCAAATGAACTGCTGAAAATGAGAAGTTGGCAGAGGCTAATGCTGCTAAACACTATTTGAGTGCTAAGAAAAAAGAATGAAGAATGAAGAATGTAAGCAGTTGCTAGTGCTCGAAGGACTAAATAGAAGATGCATATCTGCAACAGAGAAATTTAGAATATATAAGCAACTTCAATACAGTAAAAGGATGAAAATTGGTGCATACATAACCCGAGATACTTCAGCAATTTGCACAGACAGAATAAGAAGACTGGGGAGAAGAGAGTTCGAATAAACTCAGCTAATCTACCTAACTACAATATAAAGGAGAAGTCATCCCTTCACAAAAATTTGCGACACCTCATCGCCACCTCAATACCAACTCATCATTTTTATAATTTTTTTTTAAATCAATCATCTAACTTCCCCAACTGACTCCATAATTCAACTCCTATCCTTTCTCCTGCACTATCGATCTCTCCCACTATTCTTCCACGTTCTCCTCTAACAATCCATCTAAAAATCTACTATATAGATATTAAAGTTGAAGCAATGTCTTCATAAAAAATTGCGCCACATGACAAAATTTAAGTAGAGACATGAGCTTTTTTTTTAAAAAAAAGAAAAGAAATTATTGACTCACTATCCCAGTAACACTAATTTCTCTTTTACTTACATTAATTCACAAAAAATTGCGCCACATGGCAAAATTTGAGTAGAGACATGAGCTTTTTTTTTAAAAAAAGAAAAGAAATTATTAACCCACTATCCCAGTAACTCTAATTTCTCTTTTACTTACATTAATTTAATTACATCTATCTAATATATATATGCATATGATGTACCTAATATAAATAAAGCAATATCAAACGTTTATTTATGATTTAGATGGTTAGTTATTGTATAATATATTTATAATTTATATTGTTATATAATACGATCACTAGTTACTCTATATATATATGAAGGTTTCTTTACTCTTCCACGTACTCTTATATTGATCTCTGTCACTTTCTCCAAATCCAGTCCAACAAATATATCGATGCCTTTGCTGCTTTGATCACATTCCCTCTCTGCTATGATCTGCATTTCGGTTTTCCCGCTTCGTTTTTGCTGAAGGTATTTCTTAATATCATTTCCTTTCAGTTCTCCTTCTTCTCAATTTTGCTTGCCTAATTGATGATTTCTGGTGGTTTGGTATATAATGCATCAACGGAAGCGTTGGACTCACCGTGAAAGGGCGTATGACGGGAGAACGGGTCGACCAAGGTATCTTAATTCGGGAAATCAAACAATTAGGGTTGTTGTGTTCTCGACTTCGTGTAATTGAAATTCGTTCTTTTCAATGTCCACAGTATTCGCAACAGTACAACACATGCAATTGATTGGCTTGGAAGGCCAATTCGAGTTCCAATTTTACATAAAACAGGAGACGGAGAGACGATTTTGGGTAGAGATAATTACATCATATTGGTCTCTAAGCTCCATGGAATCCGAGACATCGATTCTTTTACCCTGTCCTAAGATAGAGAAATGATCCATTCCACTCTCTCAGAAGCACATGTAGCTGAAATACTGTTTTTTGCATCACAAAATACTGTTTTTTGCTGCACAAAATGCTGTTTTTTGCTGCACAAAATGCTGTTTTTCGCTGCACAAAATGCTGTTTTTCGCTGCACAAAATGCTGTTTTTCGCTGCACAAAATGCTGTTTTTCGCTGCACAAAATGCTGTTTTTTGCTGCACAAAACATATCAATGATGTTTAATTGATCAATCAGCACTGATCAGAGGGGTCCCTGTCACTAATTTCTCCCAAATTAGGGTTTTAAAGAGTTCCAATTTATTTCCTGACCATATTGTCTGGTGATTAGATCGATATACAAGCATAGTTCTCATTCATCGAATCTTACCGACTCCATCAGATTCAACCTTATCATTCACCCTTAACATCGACAATATCTTATAATTGCGTGTTTTGCTATGACAATCAATAAAAGTCAAGGAATTCTTATCTCAAGTACTATTATATCATGTGAAGCATTTAGTTACTCATGGTCAACTTTATGCATGGAATGTTTGAAGGTGGTGTTGTAATGAATATTTATTATACCGAATTATAATCAATAATATTAATTATTATATACTTTAATTATAACCCCGTACAGGGTACGAGTCTAAAACTAGTTAATTTTGATTCGGAAAACTAATTCCTTCAATTTGTATGCCAAATTCACTATCAGGAATCAAACAAAGCCTAAAACAAAACAAATTAAAACACTTACAACATTTGCGAAGGTCAGTGTCAAGCTGCTGAATGACGAGCGCAAAGCTTCTAGAGACCTTGTGAAGCATTGAGTAGCAGAAGCCCCAATGGAGCTCCGAAGGAATCTGGATGCCTCAAAATCGTTGCTCCCATCTTTCTATTAAACTCGCTTTGAAATCAGACACCACCATCGACTTCAATCCGGAGCTCTCCACCTTAACGCGGCCCGACTGCGAGACAGAGAGCTGGAAACGAACCTTAGGGCTCAAAAACATCGACTTGAAGGACTTCTTTTGAGGGAAGATGTGGGAGATGATGGAGAGAGGGATGTAAAAGGCGGAGAATTCGGCGTTGGAGATCCATATTAGACGGTGAGCTGTGAGAGTTAGGAGCCCTGATTTGTAGGGTTTGAGGTTGGTGAAGGAATCGGTTTCTGGTTCGATTTCAACGACGGAGATGAGGAAAGACTTGAGTTAGTCGGCTAGAGGAAGAGAGTGGGTAGCAGCGGAGGACGGGGACACTGAGACGAGGGTTCGTTTCGAGTCGGAGACGGAGCGGGAGGCGAGGAGGCCGGGAAAGAGGCGGAGGAGTTGTGGATGGCGTCTTTGAGGACGATGCCAGACGAAGGAGACATGGAAGAATCTGGACCGTCCGATATTTTTATATCTGACGGTTGACAATGGTTCTCACGGGAACGAGAGTTCTCTCCTAAGGATTGGTTCTCACCTGAACCACTTCCTATATATTTATACATGTTTTTACGGTGTAACGAGTAGATTAATTAGAGTCATTAAATCTATTCTAAATCAATGGCCCATAATTAATCTCGGATGGTACATAGAGTCACTATAGATTTGCATACACCGGATCCAACTCTACATACAAAAAATCCCGAAATCAGTGGGATTTTAAACTTTTTGCTATCCAAAATTAATCCCTAAAATAACAAAATCTAACCCCCTCTCTCCCAGATCTCTCAAATCTCTCTCACACACCCTTCATCGTCTCTGGTTACTGGCGATTCGACAATTCCATACCTCCTCGCGCTCTCACAGGCGATTCGTCATCACAAGCTTGTGCTAGTCGTCGACGATTCCTCGTTTCAGTGTTGCGTCGTTCTCGTTGCCCAAGTTCAAAAGCCCACGTACTTGCTTCTTCGCCTTCGTCCTCGTTTTTGATAAAGGGATTTTTATACAGATATGGAAGCAGAAAATGGAGCAACCTGTTCTTAACACAAGAAGAAAAAACAGAAGAAAGAAAGAGAGAAAAAACAGAGGAAAAAACAGAGAAATAAATTCTGCATCATTGCCTGTTGTGAATGGCTTCGACATTTAATGGAGAGGATGCTCAACCTCTAGAAGATGGAGAGAACCAAGATGCTGACGAGGGTCTTAATGATGCAGCTTGGGACACAAGGGAGCATGCTCTTCTTTTTTATCTGAATTATGCACCAGCTAATGAAGAAGAGCATGAACAATTTGAAGCAGGGCATCAACACAAGGTTCCTCACCAACAAGAAGCAGAGAATCAGACAGGGGCAACTGGACATCATCAGCCAACACAGACAAGGCTCAGCAGTGAACAAAAAGTGCAGGTCATTCACTTCCTTCTCAACAGAACAATAGAGGGACATCTTCCAAAAGGTGCAATTTCTGCAGCTGCACACAAGTTCAATGTGTCAAGATTCACCATAGGCAGAATATGGAAAGTAGCTGAACAACAACTAAGGTCATCCCAAAATATCAATGTGAGCACAAAGTATCACAACTGTGGTAGAAAGAGAATTCAAGTAGAACCAGAATCAATCACATCAATAGGAATGGGGGACAGATCATGTATAAGAGATTTAGCAACCCAACTCAATATATCCAAAACCACAGTTCACAGAATGGTCAAAAGAGGAGTACTGAAACCACATACAAATCCACTTCACCCTGGACTGAAAGAAGAACACAAGATATCAAGATTGGATTGGTGTTTAAAGCTACTTCAAGGGGACAGTGCAGGTACTAAGAATGAGTATTATCCTATGTTTGACTTTGTTCATTTGGATGAAAAATGGTTCTTCCTAACCAAGAAGTCACAGAAAGTCTATCTAGAACACAGTGAAAGGGGCAAATACAGAGCAACTAGCTCAAGCAAGTTCATACCCAAGGTCATGTTCACAACAGTGGTTGCTAGACCTAGATTTAATTCAGAGGGACAATGTACTTTTGATGGAAAGATAGGGATTTTTCCTTTCACATATCAAGAACCAGCAAAGAGGAAGTAAAAAACCAGAGGCAAGGGAACAATCATCACCAAGCTAGTTGAATCAGTCAACAAACAAGTGACAAGGGACATGCTTATAAATCATATTATTTCAACTATCAAAGCAAAGTGGCCAAAAGATGGGACAAGTAGAATAATATTCATTCAACAAGACAATGCTAAGCCTCACATTACACAAGAAGATGCAGAGTGGCAACAGGTATTCCAACAAGATGGGTTTACTTTCATATTAATTCGACAACCACCAAACAGTCCAGATTTAAACATATTAGATCTATGATTCTTTAGAAGCATTCAGTCACTTATGCACAAGAAAATGCCTGTTGATCATATGCTAAAAGTTGTGAATGAAGCTTTTTATGAGCTAGACCCCAAAACTCTAGCTAGTGTTTGGATGACATTACAGTATGTGATGAATGAAATACTCAAAGCCAGAGGAAGAAATGATTATGACATGCCCCATCATAACAAGAAAAGATTAGCAACTCAGGGGAATCTACCAAGAGAGGTAAAAGCACCAATGTGGGCTGTCATGGAGGCATGGGACATTGTTCATAATCCTCCACAAGTATCACATTCACAGCAAAGGACTCAGGCAACAGATGCAGATGAAGAACCAACTCAAGGGACTCAGGCAACAAATGCAGATGAAGACAATCAAGATGCAATAATTTGAACATAGTCAATGGGACATTATATGAAATGTATTCATATAATGTGCCCTTGACTGTATTAGCAACTATTGTAATCAATCATGTAATGGACAAGTTTTTGTGAAGTTGGGACATTTTGTGGTGCTTTTATGAAAAGGTCCAAGTTATTTTGAAAAAAAATTCATCTCAGGTGTCACATAACCATCATTGACACAATTCAATCTCCAAATACCTCACCACACTTGGCCTCATTCAGTCACACATATCACTGGTTTCCTAGAGCATGCTAAGGCAAAGCTTAACATACAATGGCGTGCCAGAGTGATAGATATTACTGGTTTCCTAGAGTATGGTAAAGCAATGAGAATCCACAAGAATTGCATCTCAGAATTAAAGAACTCATCATTGATAAAAAATGAAAAATTTAATCTCAGGTGTCCCTATAGCCATCATAGACACAATTCAATCTCCAAATACTTTACCACACATGGCCTCATTCAGCCACACCTATCACTGGTTTCCTAGAGCATGCTAAGGCAAAGTTTAACATACAATGGCGTGCCAGAGTGATAGATATTACTGGTTTCCTATTGTATGGTAAATAATTTGAGATTTCACAAAGAATTGCATCTCAGTTTATAAGAACTCATCATTGATAAAAAAAAAAAAAAACAGAGGGACCTCAGCAATGGGACAAAATTGCAACAACAACATTAATCACACAATGGGACCTCAACAATGGGACAAAATTGCTAATACAAATTCAATCACACAGAATTGCAACCACAACAGTAGTCACACAGAGAAGATGCTCAACAGAATTGCAACCACAAGAGTAGTCACACAAATTCCTCAACAGAATTGCAACCACAAGTCACACAATTTCCTCAACAGAATTGCAACCACAACAGTAGTCACAATTCATCCTCAACAGAATTGCAACCACAACAGTGTTGGTTCCCGGATTTAACAAGTAGGTCGAATTGAATCTAATTGGCTTTGGTTATCGAGAAGACCGCGCTCTTTATTGATTTGAGTCGAAAGATTACAAGCCGACGAGTTTGAATATACCCGGGGACCTCCACAGACCTTCGGCCCTAAGTCTACATCCCAGAGTCGGGCCCAAGATCCTTCAAAGAAACGCTTTACATTTCTATTTATAGAGGAAGCAAACCCACTGAGCTAAGTTTCGTCCAGCTGCTTGTCAGCTACCTGGTTGCATTAGTATGCTGCTTGTATCATCTGTTTGCATCAGCTGCATGTATCAGCAGCTTGCATAACCCGCTTGGTTGTCGTGCTTGATTAAAGTTCACAGTCGTTTTGAACGCGTTGATAGAAGATGTGTTCCATTCCATAAGAATTAACGCGTTCCTAGTTGATTGACCTGTTTGGACTTTCTAGTTTTAGCGCGATGATTTAGGACGACGAGTGTTGTTTCGTAGAAATAACGCGCACCATCACAACCCCATGCTTTAACGGTTTTTGAAAAAAGTTGTTGAAGCAATCAAATGGACGGAGGTTTAAATCATCGTGTTAGTAGATGACGTTTGTTGCAGATCCTGCCTCTAAGAGCACAGACTTTGAATAGTTCGTAGACGTTATTGTGTGCACATAGACGTAGAGTTTCCCGTAGACATAGAATTTGCACATATTGCCATGGAAGTTAACTCGGTCTTTATCTTTTCTTCCTGCAAAAATTCAAAGAAAATGTTCGCAAGTGTTGGTCAAGTACTTCGATCGCGAGCTCGAAGTACTCAACCAATGCTTGTTAACGCGCTATAACATAAACGTGGTGACAGGTCTTTACTTACGTTTCACAAGAAGGAATGAGCGTCCGAAATAGCGCGCTGAAGTTTGTAGCAAGTACGACGGAAGCCCCAAGCACATGCTTGAGGGACGTTGCCAGTATGGAGTTAGTGCAACGATAACCCGGGGACGTCACCCACTTGAAGTAGCGCGACGGCTGCCCCAAGAGTAGTCTCGGGGGTCAACGCCCGCTTGACGTAGCGCGGTGGGATTCTGGGGACATCGTTCGTTGTGAACTAGAGACTGACAACACGATGGCAGCCCCAAGCCGAGCTTGGGGGTTTCCACATCTGTTGTGAGCCCTTGATGCGAGATGAACAATGCAGTGGCAATTCTAAGCGAAGGCTTAGAAGTCTTACACTGGCCTTTTGTAGATAACGCGGTGGAAATTCTAAGTGAAAGCTTAGAAGTCTCACACCCGTCTTTAGAAGCGTGACGAGCCCATACATGTTGAGTACGCGTTGCCTTTGTACACTAATTAAAAATGGTGGCCAAACTTTAACTCTTCCTCTTGTATTGTTGTTTGAAAGACATTTGAGCCATCGGGTGGAACATGGGGACGATGAAAACATCTCCTTCCTCTACTAGAAACCTTGTGTTATTGCACTCTGGCCTTGTCAAGTTGCTTGAACGCGCTCTTCTTTCCGGCAAGAGCAATGTTCTCTTTATCTTCCACGTTCACTTCGAAGTGGATCATTTCGAGACCCTTCTCCCTTGATGCCACTGTCACGATGGGATGTCCTGCCGTCATGATGAACATTGTCCCGCACCTTAGCTCCGCACTCACCTTCTAGTAGTGGGCGCCGCTCACTTCCCATCTTTGATGCTTCCCGCCGGCGACGCGTGGACATGCAGTCTGGAATCGTCCTTTGCCTCTCACAATCACTGCGATTTTCGTCGCTCTTGTGTTGTAATGGAGCGTGTGCGTTCCTCCCTTGGTGATGTTGGCGAAGATGATGGTCATGCAGTTGCTTGAAGCCATCGGCGTCGACCTCCACCAGCCTTCAGAATTCGTTGGAGTGAGGAGGGCGTTGTTTGAAGATGTTGAACGGACCATTTGATGTTCGTGCGCCACCAAAGGGCCATAGACCTTCTTCACCTTGCTTGCTCAAGCCCCTGATCTGCTCCTTGGTCGTTTGTTTTGTGACGCCCTGATCTTGCTTAGACTGTGATCCTCAACCAAAGCTAGTGATATTCGTGCTTCATTTCCGACGAACTCCTCCTTCTACCTCTTTAGTTTATCATCCAAAACCTTACCTTTGAGCTTTCTTTCTCCCAGTATGATTCCATATTTGGATTCCCTGCATCCAAAGTAGTTAAAATAGACTCTCGAATCGTCTAAACCCGTTACCGAATGACATCGATTCGACTCCGAAGATTGTAAGTCGTCCTCCCTATTCCACTTCAGGAACGCGCTGTTCAATGTACTTTCCTGCTGATTTACGCCATCATTTACTACGATTCTTGATCCTATAGTGTAGAGATCTTCAATACGAAGCCGTAACTGCCAACGGAGATCAATTCCGACTCCAAATGAGCCTGTACGAGTCCTCCGAAGTTAACGTCGATCTTCACCGCGTCAACCTGTTTTTTGCGACATTTCACATGTTGTGCAACGCGTTGAGGTTCCCTCCATGAATATCTTACTCTTCTGGTAGTGCGTTGAACTCCCTCCACGAGTGTTTCGGTCTTGCTAGCTTGATTTCATCGCGTTGAATCAATGCCAAATGCTGAAAGTCTTCCTCTCGGCGCTGCTTCAGCAGTGCACTGTTTGATGCAAATTCCTGTTGAATTGGGCCACCGTTTTTTTCAATTCTTGATTCCATTGTGTAGGGATTTTTCGTACGAATCCAATGCCATCGACTGCATCAAATTTCATCTCCGTTTGACCTCTGAACGAACCATGTGAAACAGGGTATGCCGTTTGCTCCCTTGTTTTCCGACGTGCTCTGTTTCGGTGCTTTATCTAGAGCTACAAGCCATGTTTTTCTGCACTTATTGATCTTAAAATGAAGAGCTGGAAGACACAAATCCGTAGCCTCTTACGGTGCTCGATTCCGATTCCGGACGAGCCCAGACGAGCCCTCCGAAGTCGCCGTCGTCAATGTCAATTGATTGTCCGCGTTTCTGTTATGCTGTTGTCATTGTTATTGGAGCCCAGATGTTCGCGATCTCGCAATCAACACTTCGCGAGATCTGGCCAGTAATAAATCTTCAAGTACTTGAGACCTCCTTTACGCCAAGTGGAACAACAACTTGTAATTCATCTTCATCTGAATCAAAATATGCTTTTTCACGCTGTTCTTCGTGTTCTTCAGCTCAAAAAACACATGCACAACCAAACCGGAAGGTTGGACCCCCTGATTTGGCTCTGCGACGCCCAAGTCAGTAACGATTACAGATAAACGAGATTAACACTTCAAATAACACTAGAATGCAGCAAAGCAGAAGAAAATAACGATCAAAGTATACAACCAAACAATGAAACCTCACGAACCAACACAATGGAACAGTAAAATAGTGAAACTCAGCCAAACATCATGATTCACGCCTCAAAAGCACGACTACGATACCGAGAGCCAGAATCCAGGTACCGATCATCCGATTATCTATGAGTAGAGATGAATCGGGACCAATGAGACGATCTCGAGAATGAGGTCTCGTCTCTTGTGTTTCACTCTTGCTCAATGGGAATGCTCTCAATTGCCACTGCCCTCTTCTCTCTCATTTCGGTTAGGATTTATATCCAGGTCGCGGGCCCCACACAATCCGGTGTTATTCTTTATACCTATTGGGCCTCTCATTGGGCCTTTCCGTTTCGATCTCTTCAATGACTTCTTGGGCTCGCGGTTCACCAGACCGTCGCGAACCGGGTTCGTATTCACCGCGAGAACCGGGTCCAACAATTGCAGCGCGTTCATTCATGTCTTGATCTTCTGCTAGCTTGATTTCAGCGCGTTAAACTCTCCTGAATGCCTCTCGTGCTAGCCTGATTACATCGCGTTAAACCTGGTCTTCATTCCCTGCCATTTTCATCACACGAAAACAAACTGCAGTCCCAGCCCCGCTGCTTCAGTAACGCGTTGTTTGATGTGATTTTCTGCTGAATTAAGCCTTCTTTTTCCGCGATTCTTGATCCTATGTTATAGAGCGCTTCGATACGAAGCCAACGCCACCGACCACGTCCAATTTCGTCTCCGTTTGACCTCTGAACGAAGCATTTGAAACGTGGTCTGCAGTTTGCTCTCTGGTTTTCCGACGCGTTCTGTTCTTGTGGTGTACCCAGAGCTACGAGCCGTACTTTTCTAAACTTCTTGATCTTAAAATTAAGCTCTCGACGATACGAAGCCGTAGTCGCTGACGGTGCTCGATTCCGAGTCCGAACGAGTCCAGATGAGCTCTCCGAAGTCGACAACGTCAATGTCACTTGCTTTCTGCGCGTTGCTGTTGTTTCTGTGCGTTGCTGTTGTTGCTGTCATCAAGTTCATATGGTAAACTCGTTTTTTGCCTTTCTGGTTGTCACTTGTTTGATTTCTCCTTCTTTCCTGGCCAACGCGATCTCTTACCAACACGGATTCTGCCTTGAAGCTGGTGTTCTTGCCAACACGGTCTTGCTCGCTCGAGGCGTTGTTGCATCTTCCGCCCTTCAATTCCTGGAATTTTCTGCACTGACTGGCATGATCAATTCTCATGGTTGGCCCATGATCTTCAGAGCTCCAGAGATTCATCGCCATGTTCATCAATGCCACTACCCTTTGATTTTAAGCTCTTGATCAATTTGATCACTTGACCAATTTTACCAAGATATTCCACCAAAGTAGAATCACAACAAGATTTGGTAAAGCTCTAATTCTCCTATGTGCGACAAACGAGATACCCAAGTCGAACGGCTATGCGCACTTACCCCATCATTTTGCAACTGAGCCATCTTTATCGTAATATCACTCAAGCCATGGAATAGTAACTTTTGTACGTTAATCTAAAGTAGAAAAGATGAGAATCCTACCTCTCTTGCGTAGATTGGGTTTGCCAATCATGGCATAAGGGAGCTTTACGGATGTTTGGAACGAAGAAACACCTTTTCTTAATTGAATAAGCTCCTCCATAGATGAACAAACAAGCTTCTCCTTGTTGAACAAGCTCCTCCCCGTTCTTGAATTGACGCTTATTTAAACGATAACCAAGCCACCTAGGTGTGAAGGGATTCCCACAGACGGCACCAGTGTTGGTTCCCGGATTTAACAAGTAGGTCGAATTGAATCTAATTGGCTTTGGTTATCGAGAAGACCGCACTCTTTATTGATTTGAGTCGAAAGATTACAAGCTGACGAGTTTGAATATACCCGAGGACCTCCACAGACCTTCGGCCCTAAGTCTACATCCCAGAGTCGGGCCCAAGATCCTTCAAAGAAACGCTTTACATTCCTATTTATAGAGGAAGCAAACCCACTAAGCTAAGTTTCGTCCAGCTTCTTGTCAGCTACCTGGTTGCATTAGTATGCTGCTTGTATCATCTGCTTGCATCAGCTGCATGTATCAACAGCTTGCATAACCCGCTTGGTTGTCGTGCTTGATTAAAGTTTACAGCCGTTTTGAACGCGTTGATAGAAGATGCGTTCCATTCCATAAGAATTAACGCGTTTCTAGTTGATTGACCTGTTTGGACTTGCTAGTTTTAGCGCGATGATTTAGGACGACGAGTGTTGTTTCGTAGAAATAACGCGCACCATCAAACAGTAGTCACACAAATTCCTCAACAGAATAACAGAATCATACTAATAATCCATAAATCCACCAAAATATTAACATAGTCCAGGAATCCACCAAAAAATTACAAAGTCCAGGAATCCATCAACATAAAACCGTCCATAAAACAGAGTCCATAATCCATAAGCAAAATGTGGAACATAGTGGGACAATAGAGCGACTTAGCTAGATAGTGTCAGAGCGGGATGGGGAGGCAGAGACAGAGGGCGAGTCGGGAATCACAATCAACTCCGGGGTCGGCATGTCAACGTCAAAGGAAACCTCTGGCGTCGGAGTGTCTGGGATGACGATGACCTCCCGGGGACGAGATAAAGCCTCGTTTTCAGAGAGCTCGGGGGACCACGTCATCTCCATTGACTCCTTCTTCTGCTCCGGGGACCAGAGCATGTTGATG